>CM027842.1:5998310-6633184 GCA_016097545.1 Eucalyptus victrix
GGATGTGGTAGAAAAAGGAATCATTCCTAAAACTGCATCTGTATCAGAAAGAGGAAAAGAAGCTGTTGAATCTAGCGAGATGACTCAAGAAGAGATAACCAAGAGACAAGCTCTTGATGCAAAAGTAATTTATTCTTTGTATTGTGCATTATCACCTACTGAATATAACAAAATATCTTCTTGTGTTATTGCTAAAAAAGTCTGGGATAGATTACACATCACATATGAAGGAACTGATCGAGTGAAAGAAACCAGAATCAACATTCTGCTCGGTCAATACGAAGCTTTCAAAATGAAATCAGGAGAATTTATCACTGACATGTTTAGTCGTTTTATAGAAATCGTGAATGGTCTTGAATCAAGGTCAATCAATTTTTGATCCCATGAAAGTAAACTAGTTACTGCGTGGACTCTCCAAGGAATGGAATCACATAAAGACCTCAATAAGGGAGACGCAAAGAATTATGCCACTTTCTATCGATGAATTGGTTGGGACTCTTCATTCGTATGAAGTGGAGCGAATCAATGAAGATGAAGATCCTAAAGTTAAGAAATCCATTATATTAAAATCTAATGATGATTCTAATGTCACAGATTCTGAAGACGATATGGATGATGAGGAGCTTGCTCTCATGATAAGAAGATTCAGAAAGCTAAACATAAATGGGAGAAGATTCAATCCAAAGAAACAAAGTTTCCAAAAGCAACAAACTAAGTCTGTTGAGGATGATGAATCCAATAGAGATGTAATCTGCTATGAATGTAAGAAAAATGGACACATCAGACCTAATTGTCCCATTCTGAGGAAAAAGAAAGGAAAAGCTGAGAAATATCAAAAGGCACTCAAAGTAGAAACTTTGAGTGATACAGAATGTGAAAAAGTTATGATAGTTATGCCAATATTTGTCTCATGGCACATTGGATTCAGATTCAAACTTTGAGACAGACTTAGATTCAAACAATGAATTTGAGGTAAGTAATTTGAAAATCCCTACTAAAGTTTCTAAATACATTGATGAATTGTGTCTTAGTCTCAAGACCTCTCTTAAAAGGATTTTCGAACTTAAAAGAGAAAATTTTGCTCTAAAACAACAAGAAAATGTTTTGAAAGAAAATGTTAAAAGTTTAGACAAAAGTGTTTCTACCTTGAAAAAAAAATGAAGACAATCTTTCAAAAGAAAATGCTTTTTTGAAAAATGACATCTCAAATATTTCTAAAAGATTTTCTATAGGATCTAAGAAACTTGAAAAAATTCTTTCAGCATAAAAACCTTATTTCAACAAATCAGGTGTAGGAATGGCGGCTGAAACCATTCCTCTAATTGATTTTCCTAAAATAAAAGAAAGAATTAAGCAAAGACCTACAAGAGATGCTTATAAAAATCATTTCCAAAAAGTTTTTGTAAAACCAGTAGGTCGCAGTACTCTTAGATGTTCTAAGTGTAATAGCTCAAATCATTTTGAGAAAGAATGTCCTATGGTTTGGAAACCCGTTAAAAAAGTATGGGCAAAGACCGTATATCATACTAACACCAATGGACCTAAGAAAATATGGGTACCAAAAAAAGTTTGAGTCTCTTTTCTAAATGTCACTATTAAGAAAAAGTTAAATGGTACTTGGATAGTGGATGCTCAAGGCATATGATAGGAGATTCAAATTGCTTCATAAAGCTTGTTCAAGTTAATGGTGGAAAAGTTTCATTTGGAAGAAACAACAAAGAAAAAATTGTGGGATTCTGAACTGTAAAGATTGGAAGCCTCATGATCAGTAATGTTTCCTTAGTGGAAGGATTCAACTACAGTTTGCTAAGTATTAGTCAGTTGTGCGACATCATTTTCAAAATCAACAGTCAAGAAGGAATATGTTCAGGAACCAGTAAAGACTCCTCTCAATCTTTCACGGGTTGAAAACATGAAAATATTTACCTCTTGGATGTCAAACCAGATGAAACCTAATGTCTAATCTCAATTCAAGAAGAAGCAAACTTATGGCACAAAAAACTTGGGCACATTAACATGAAGCAAATAGCCAAAATTTCAGCAAAGAAGCTTATTCGTGGTCTACCCAATCTGTCATACCAAAAGACTGATCAATGCACACCATGCGTGTTGGGAAAACAGGTAAGAAACTCATTCAAATCAATAAATCAAGTTTCCACTAATCGTGTACTGCAACTTCTACATATGGATCTCTTTGGACCAATCAGAACTCAGAGCATTGGAGGTAAGAAATATTACCTAGTAATTATGGATCACTACTCACGATTCACTTGGGTATATTTCCTGGTAAGTAAATCTAAAACCTTTTCTTACTTTAAAAAGTTTGCTAAAAAGGTCCAAAATGAGAAAGGGTATGTTATTTCAAGTATACGGACTGACCATGGAGGCGAATTTGAAAACCAAGACTTTACAAGATTTTGTGATGAATCTGGTTTTTAGCATGTGTTCTCTTCTTCATATACTCTAGAGCAAAATGAAGTCGTGGAAAAAAAGAATAGATCGCTTCAGGAAATGGCTAGAACTCTTTTAATTGAAAGCAACATCTCTTCATGTTTTTGGGCTGAAGCAGTTTCTACAGCATGCTATATTATTAATAGAGTTTTTCTAAGGTCTATTCTAGAGAAAACTCCCTATGAGTTATTTAAAGGAAAGAAGCTTATTGTTTCATATTTTCATGTGTTTTGATGTAAATGTTTTATATTGAAAAATGCAAATGATCGAGTCGGTAAGTTTGAAGAAAAATCAGATGAATGTATTTTCCTTGGTTATTCTATCACAAATAAAGCTTACAAAGTATACAATAAAAAGACTTAATCTGTGGAGGAATCAATGAATGTCAAGTTTCAAGACTCTATGCAAAATAAACGATTCAAACTCAACTTGAAGAACCTGAACTTGCTCCAAACTCTACAAAGTCTAAATCTTCGGAAGCGGCTCAAACTTTAGAAGATCAGCAACAAATGATCGTTGAAGATTTAAATGAGGAAAAAGATCAACAGTCTGACAAATTAACCAGCAACTGAAAGCATAAGTCCAGTCATCCCAAAGATCTCATCATTGATGATATTAATGAAGGAATCCGCACAAGATCCAAAAGGTGCAAAAAGTCTAGTGCTGTGGCTCTTATTTCTGAAATAGAACTTAAAAATATAGAAGAAGCTTTAATTGATGAAAGCTAAGATTGAAGCTATGCAAGAAGAACTCAGACAATTCAGCATCAATGATGTCTGTGAATTGACTCATAAACCGAAAGGTAAGTCTATCATTGGAGCTAAATGGGTTTTTAGGAATGAGATGAACGAGAAAGGAAAGGTCGTAAGAAATAAAGTAAGACTCATGGCCAAGGGATACACTTAAGAAGAAGGGATACACTATGATGAGACTTACACACCAATAGCAATGTTAGAAGCAATAAGATTATTACTTGCTTTTGCTTGTCATAAGAATTTCAGGTTATTCCAAATGGACGTCAAAAGTGCTTTCCTAAATGGATTTATCCAAGAGAAAGTCTATGTGGAACAACCACCCGGTTTTGAAGATCCAAGGAAACCAGACTCTGTATTCAGACTGAAAAAGGCTCTATATGGTTTAAAGCAAGTACATCGAGCTTGGTACGACAGACTAAGTAAGCTTTTAATTCAAAACAACTTTGTCAAAGGTAAAGTAGATACCACATTGTTTATCAAAAGAGAAAGTAAAAGTTTTGTACTTGTTCAAATTTATGTTGATGATATCATTTTTGGATTTTCTAATGAAAGTTTATACAAGAAATTCTCTAAGTTTATGCAGGATGAATTTGAAATGAGCATGATGGGTGAACTAACATTCTTTCTCGAGCTTCAAGTGAAACAACTAAAGGAAGGAATCTTTATCCATCAAGAAAAATATTCCAACAATCTTATCAAAAAGTTTAAGCTAGAGAATTGCAAAAAGACTGATATATCAATGTCAAGTTCCTTGAAGATAGACAAAGATGAAGGATGAAAGAAAGTTGACCAAAAGCTATACATGAGTATCATTGGTTCACTTCTTTATCTTACTGCTTCTAGAACTGACATTTTGTTTAATGTTTGCATTTGTGCCAGATTTCAATCAAACCCTAAAGAATCTCATTTAAGTGCTGCAAAGCATATTATCAAATACATTGCTTTAACTTCAAACTTGGGTCTCTGGTATCCTAAAGAATGAGACTTTACTCTTCTTGGATACTCAGACGCAAACCTAGCCGGATGCAGAGTTGATAGAAAGAGCACCTCAGGCATCTGTCAACTACTTGGAAGCAGGACAGTATTTTGGTTTTCGAGGAAGCAAAGTACAACAGCTCTTTCTACAGCAGAAGCAGAATATGTAGCTCTTGGAAGTTGTTGTTCACAAATTCTGTGGATAAAACAACAATTAAGAGATTTTGGAATTGAAGATTCATGCACTGAAATCAAATGTGACAACACCACAATCAATCTCACCAAGAATCCGATTCTTCACTCAAGGGCAAAACATATAGAGATTCAACATCACTTTATTAGAGATCATGTTCAAAATGGAGAAGTTTCGATTCAGTTTATTAACTCAAAGAATCAACTAGCGGATACATTTACAAAGCCTTTGGAGAAAAATCAATTTGAAGTTATTCGTTTTAGACTCAATATCTTAAAGTCTGAGGAAGTTTAGACTCAGCACTGAAAATCTAAAGTCTCCCAGGCTCGAACAATCAAGATCTATGACTGTAAGTTATTTCTACTTTAGAAATTTATTTCTCGGATCAAATCTTGAAAATGTACGATCATCCGAAATTGATTGGTGTTATTCCGTAGTTTTTCGTAATTATTGCAAACCTACCTTTTCGAAAAAGAAGTGATTTTTGAAATGATAGTTATCTAAAAGGCAGTTATTTGTTTTAAAAGGTATTTTTATATTTCTTTTTTTAAGACGGTCCATATACCTCACTTTGAACTGCCTTATATACTGATGGTTAATCTTCGTTTTTACTCACAAAAACCCTAAGAGAGCACCGATATTTCACTTATGTCTTCTTATCTTGTTTAATCCTCAAAAAAGTTTTCATCTTTCTTGGGAAACAAGCTTGGAATCTCTCAAAGACTGTGAAATATGTCGTCTCAAAGAAAGTCTTCGAGGATCGCGAGTAGGGGACCACAACAAATGCGTGAGGGGCCTACGCACTTTGATCTTACCGAAGAAGAAGAATCTCCTAGACAGCAACAAAGTCCACAACATTCTCAGCACGTCCATCTTCTCCATCTAGGCTTTAGGATGTCGCACATCGAGAAGAGGAAGAAATCATCGAAGACGCAGAACCTATAAGAACTCATAAGCCATCTTTTACTTATAAGCTTTACTGTGCTTTGAAGAGGAGCGGTACTCCACTGAACTAGATTGATGAGTTTCTTAAGGACAAAGGGTATAAAAATGAATCTTTCTTCTTACGTACCATAGAACGTTTGGGAATTGCCCTTGCGGGGTCGGCGGAGGATGCCTTTGCTAATATCTTAAGTGATCCACGGGTTGGAGGGATTAATCAACTAGATGGGAATGATAATGACAAGTTGTACAGTCAGTTTAAACCTAGAATGGGTGTTGCAGCGAAAATCCGAAGCAAAAGGACGGATTTATTTCGATCGGAGGAGCACAAGCAACTGTATTTTAAATTACTGAAGTGTGGGTTAATAAACCCTAGAAGTGTGGACTTTGATTTTCTTGACTCTGTGAATGTTAATCTGCGGGAAAAATTCAGTCTTCTTCAACTCGAACAGTTTTGTTCTAAATCTACAGAAGTTTATGCTAAACTTGCTACTTATTTCTATTTGAATCTAAGTTTTTTGGATGCGAATAGATTCTCTTTTAGTGTCCGAGATCAGGACTATGTGGTTGACATGAATACACTGGCTGATGTGATTAGGGTTGAAAGAGGGAGATATCAACCTATTAGTGTGTCTATTGCTCGTGCAACCTTGGAGCTTGTTAAGGATAGAGGGACAGAAGGAAAAGTTTCCTATTTGAGGATGAATGCATCCAACATTTTGCTTCACAAGATAGTGATCAACTGTTTTAGACCAAAATCAACCTCAAAGACTGATGTTTCAAACTCGGAGGCAAAGTTGATGTACGCCATCAATGCTGGTAAAAAGTTCTCTCTTCCACACACTATTATTTTTCACATGTACAGGGCAGTGGCGAAGGACAAGGGTTAACTTCCTTACCCAGCACTTGTGACCAAGTTATTCGGATATTTGAATGTTCAGCCTCATCGGATTCTTTGTGTTTGAATGTGCGATCAAATGGTGGTAAGACTGAAAATGGTCTCTAAAATGCGTTTGAAGGAACTCAACAAGGCGTTGGAGCAATTCAAGGAGAAAACCCTGTCAAGACTCATTCAGTCTCTTATGTGGCAAAGCGAAAAGGGAAGGAGCCCATGGTTGCTCTATCTAAGAAAAGAAGAGCACTAATCATTGAGGATGAAAAGGATGAGGATGATATCACCATTTCTGCAATGGCTTTGAAGAACTTGAGTCGTTCTATTCCAAAATCAAGGGAGAGACAAGAAAAAGATACGGATGAAACAGAACAGAGGACTAGAGAGAGAGAAGATTTGGAGAAAGAAGCAGAGGAGAGAGATGCAGAGGAGGAAAGAATTGAGGAAGAAGAAGAAGAGGAGAGAGGAGACCAAGCGGACGCCGAGCATGAGGAACATTTTTTTCCAACTAAAGGCATGGAAACATGGGGAGATCTTGAAAAAAGAGGAACGTCCTCATTCCCTGCCACTAGTGAAGGAGTAAGTCGCTCTCTAGCAGATCCAGAGAATATCTATGCCGCTCAATTTCTTGAAGAAGGACATGAGGTTTCATCGCCCAATCTACGTGATCGTGCTGAAATGCCATCATTTGCCAATACTTCATTTGATCGTGTAGAGGCAAGTACTTAGACTGACAATTCAGCAGACTTTCGCAGAATTCTTGATGTTCTTTTGGAAATGAGAGGCTAGATTTACGCTTTGGGATGCGAAGTCTAGAACTTGCAAAATGTAGGTCAAAACCTCTTCAGGATCTTTGCATGATCAAATTCAAGCCCTTGCTCTTCAAGTTCAAGCAAATGCCAAGGGTGAAGATGTGAAGCAATTGAAGGAGGATTTAAAAAATTTGGAAGGGATTGTCCAGTCAATGGGAGATTTCCAGCTTGTTCGTGTTTCCAAGCAATCTTAATTCCGTTCTCTTTTCATCTATACCTTTTTAATGATGACAAAAAGGGGGAGAGATGTGGTGCAAATTTGATTTGAACTTTGAACTTTTGTGTCGATTGACTTGACTTTTGTGTTTGGCTATTTGGTTTTGGACTGGATTTGGATTTGACTGTGTGAACATTTGTTTATCTTAAGTACTATTGATATCTCATGATTTTGTTCATTTACAAGACTAACCTACTTTCTGTGGATGCAGATTCGAGTGTTATTACTAAGCCATTTATCTTTGTGAGATATCCATATTTGCTTGAGTAATGTTTTACAGGTCAAAGTTATCTAAATCTGCAGGAAAGTTTTGTCACCATAAAAAATGGGGAGATTGTTGGAGAAAACTTCCTTGAGTGTTTTGAAGTTGACAAAACGTTTCAATTAATTTAGTCTGAAGGCTTGAAGACTCTTTTATCAAAGTTTGAAGACCTTTTGACTACCAGACTCAAGACTCAAAGTCTATCCTCATTGACAGTTACTAGACCGTTGAAGAAGGCTTATCTGGAACTAGATGTTTCATTAAGGATTTGACTTTATCGACTGGAGAAGATCTCTTGGCTGGATATAGGATGTCGGAATCCATTATTCAAATCAAGATTGATTCAGGGATTTGGATCCGTTGATTGGCGAAGTATACTTGGAAGGTTCTACTTATGGAAACCTAAATCCTAATTGTATGGGCGAGTAGGATTGATGGGCTATTGTCATGTTCCTTAAATAGCTTGAAGATCTTCCTAATTGATTCTGTCCAACGGGTAGATTGGAAGAATTCCTTTGGTAAGTGCCAACAGCTATGATGGCATAAAGGAGTATATAAGGAAGACATTACAGTTGTTTGAATGTGCGCGTGATAGAAGAATTCCAAAGTTTGAAGCTCCTTGTTCTTAGTCGATTAAATTGTTGAGCGAAATACTTGTACGCAAAAAAGAGTTTATATCTTTGAGAGACCTTGAGGAAGTGTAGTAGAGTCTCCACACTATGGAATCAAGGAAGAACTTTACTGTAACAACTCTTTTGTTCATAGTGAAATCTAGCCGGTGGGTTGTCAGTGTGGAAGAGTGGACGTAGGCTTGGATTAAGCCGAACCACTATAATCTCTATATTTATATTCTCTTCCCTACACTTTTTTACTTTGATCGTAATTCATTTTGGTTACAAGAGATAAAATTCCTTTTCATTAATCCATTGTTGAGTAGTGCTTCATATTTATTTCATAAAATTGTTTTTACACCTATTTACCCCCCTCTAGGTGCTTGTACTAGCTTTAACATAAGGCACTCCATTCGTTCCTTGATTGGTTCATTGTAGTCTACCTTGACAACATTGTTGTGTATAGCCGGATGCTCGAGGAGCATGTCTAGCATTTGAGCCAAGTTTTCTAGACTTTTCGGGAGAACAACCTGTATGTAAAGCACGAGAAGTGCGCTTTCGCTAAGAAGGAAGTCTCTTTCCTTGGGCACATCATCGGAGGCGAACGAGTGCGAATGGATATGGCAAAGATCCGTGCCATTGTTGAATGGAAGCCATCGACTAAGGTGACAGAGCTGAGATCCTTCCTTGGACTCACAAACTACTATCGATGTTTCATCCGAGGATATTTGAGCCTCACCGTGCCACTCATGGATATGCTGAAGAAAGAAAGGCCGTGGGAGTGGACGGATCGGTGTCAAGGGGCATTTGATCGGTTGAAGCATGTCGTGATCAAAGAACCGATGCTTGTGCTGCTCGACTACACCAAGCCCTACAAGGTAGAAACCGATGCTTCTGATTTCACTATCGGTGGGGTCTTGATGTAGGAAGGGCATCCGGTTGTCTTCGAGTCTCGAAAACTGAACGGTGCCGAGCGACGATATATGGTCCAAGAGAAGAAGATGACCGCGGTGGTGCATTGCCTTTGTACGTGGAGGCACTACCTCTTGGGATCTCGATTCGTTGTAAGGACTGATAACGTGGCCACGAGCTACTTCCAAACTTAGAAGAAGCTTAGCCCGAAGCAAGCTTGATGGCAAGACTTCTTGGCCGAGTTTGATTACATGCTAGAGTACAAGCCTGGAAAATCCAATTTTGTGGCCAATGCCTTAAGCAAGAAGATGGAGCTAGCCAACGTGATGAGTTGACCCGATTGTCCATGGATTGAGCGTATCAAGGAAGGGCTGAAGCACGATCAAACAGCCCAGCCCTCATTTGATAGGCATAAGAGGGCAAGACAAGGCGATTCTGGTACGAGGATGATCCCTTCTACAACAAAGGACGGCGACTCTATGTAACATTTATGGGAGACTTCGGAAGGAAGTCTTATGCCAGTGCCGCGATTCTAAATGGGTGGGTCATTCGGGAATCCACCGCACCATGGCGCTCATAGGGGATCAATACTATTGGCTGCACATGAGGGACGGTGTTGAAGCTTATGTGCGGACGTGTCTTATGTGCCAATAAGACAAGATAGAGCAACGGTCACCGGTGGGGCTCCTTGACCCGTTCACTATCTCGGAACGTCCATGGGAGAGCATTTCCATGGACTTCATCGTGAATTTGCCAAAGTCTAAAGGGTGTCGGACCCTCATGGTCGTGGTGGATCGCTTTTCCAAATATGTGACGTTCGTGCCAGCCACAAAGGATTGTCCAGTTGAGGAAGCCGCCAAGTTGTTCCTCAAACACGTCGTTAAATATTAGAGCATTCTACGCATGATCGTGAGCGATCGCAATCCTCGATTCACCATATGGTTCTAGATCAAGCTCTTCAAGTTATTGGGGACGGATCTCAACTTCTCCACTAGCATGCATCCCCAAACTGATGGACAGATGGAGTGGGTGAATGCATTGCTGCAAATCTACCTCCGGCACTACGTCAGCAACATGTAGGTGAATTGGGCATGGCTGATTGATGTGGGCCAATTTTCATATAACCTGCAGCAAAGTGAGTCCACGAACCAAAGCCCATTTGAGATCGTGACTGGGCAACAGCCGCTTTCACTAAGCGCGATTGCCTCGGGATATCGAGGAAGTAGCCCTTCAACGTACAAGAACGCTAAGGAATGGGATGAGCATGTGGACTTGGCATAGGCGTGCCTCAATAGAGCCACGAAGCGCACCAAGAAGTGGGTCGATAGTAAGCGATGGCACGTTGGATTTCAGGTTGGAGACCTAGTGTTAGCCAAGTTGCACTTAGTCCTTCGGCACCGCGATGTACATAAAGGGTTGTTCGATCACTATGAAGGTCCCTTCTGGGTGTTTTAGCGGATCGGGAAGGTGGCATACAAGACGGACTTGCCGACCAAGCTCAAGGTGCACCCCGTGTTCCACGTAAGTATGCTTAAACCTTTCCATACGGACGAGGACAACCCGGATCGAGGCAAGTCACAATGAACGCCTCTTGGGGGCGAGAACCTTGTATGATCGGGATGTTGAATGCATCATAGCGGATCGGACCATATGGAAAAGATATTGTACGCCAAAGAAGGAGTATCTCGTTCGATGGAAGGGCCTACCTAAGAGTGAAGTGAGTTGGGAACCTTCCAAGGGCCTGTGGCAGTTCAAGAAGCACATCGAAGCCTTCCATGCCATAGACATGATGAGGGCGTCACTAGATTAGGTGGGGGAGAATGACACAGCCCACAGATGGAGCATGATCCGAGATCATCCATAATAGGTCATGTCACGCACAAAGGGCTACTTAAGAATAGCCCACGATCAACCCACGATCAATCCATGAGTGATACGAGCAAAGGCCCATGCATAGCCCATGGATGACCCACAAGCAACATTCAACCAGCCCATGAGTAGCCTTTGACCGTTTAGCTGCTCGAGTGTCAGACGGACCTATAGACCTTGATCTTGCTTCTAACACACGTCCATGGTCTTCCCAAGGGCCTGTCGTGTACAGCCATCGAGTAGCCTTCGAGTAGCCTGCTGTGTAGCCTTGTAATGATAATATGGATTTAAAATGCACCGTTGGATCGGAGAGACGATCAACGGCTGAAATGCGACCCGCATTTGTATAAATAGGGATCCTTATCCCTCATTGTAACTAGTGCATTCACAAGTGAATATACACTCTCTTTGCTCATTCAACTCGTGTTCGAGCGTGTGTGTTTTAGGCTGACTTGGGATCGATAATCCTAAGACCGCATGATGTTTTGATTGATTGTAATCGACCAACCTATGACATTTGTCTCTGAAGGACCCCTCTTTGCGTTTTCTCAATGTGGAAGATGTCTTCGTGAGCGATGGATATTGCAGAGAAGAAACAAGAAAAACCAGCCTTTTTCTATTCGTGCCCTTCTTCAAGAAAAATAGCTGTCCTCCCCTGCGAAGTGTCCTGACATGTTCTTTTTATACGCGAGGAAATTGCGTTTCAAAGAAAAGGACACAATTTTCTACTTTCACTTTGTGAGTATAGTCCAAATATCATCTGCCTTCGTCTCTTTCCTCTTTCATATATATTTTCTTTTCACCACATATGGTCAGGTCATGAATATATCTTATTATTCAATTCCCTCGACTCCTTTCCTTTTTTGTCCTCCAATTGACCGAAGCTTTTAATACAGTATGTCCCTACTACTTCTAACTGCAATATCAACATGTAAACTTGGGCCGGGCTTGGCCGAAATTTCAATTTACACGGGCTTATTCTATTTCACTTATGCTGAAGACCTCCTAGCCTTAATGCAATTAAAATATACTACATGGGCTTATTACCATAAAAATGCTCCTAATATTTATGTGTAATTAACCTAATATTTTTGTTTAGGGGTCAGTGTTCGATCCCTAATTTTATATGCAATGAATGCATAAATGGGTCATTAAAATTATAGGTGCCAACACCTCTAAACCCGTATTTCTCCAATGCCCGTTGGGATGACCACAACAACATGTTACCAACGGGATGGACATGAGTTCTTGGAGAAGACTTTTATTCCAGCTGTGCAATTAGCACATTTGTCCTTGGTGATCTCCACGTTCCCTTATATATGGGCTCTCCCTAAGTTTCCACGCTCTTCTTGCTCAATCACTTATATTTGCTTCTTATATGTCATTCTTCGATCCCGCAATGTTTCTTTGTCTCAGTCCAATCGAACAGTACTCTTGTTGTGTCAATGATATAGTTCGTATATAGTTCCTTTGGGTCGTTCTCTCACTACAGTATAGGCTGCTACAAGTCTACGAGTATCAATTAGATATTGCATGTGGAAAATCCTCACCTAGTTATCCTCTCTATCTTCGATTTTCCTTTCCATGATTTCTTGCTGAAGCCAATTGCTCTAAGGTCTAATGGTCTGACTCTAAAAATTTAAGTTATTAAATGAAAGCGTGGTCAATTATTTAAATGTTATGTTGCTCATCCATTCACTAAGTTGCTTTTGGACGGTACATGGTCATTTTGTAGATGCAGGGAGTACGAGAAAGAGGACCAAAGCATTTTCAGAGCGAAAAACCACGTGCTCAAACGAAGTACTTGTACATGCGAACTTAGATAATGGTTGCCCTAAACGAAGGCAACTCACAAACTCAAACGACTCAGCAAACAGGCCTTTTGTTTCATGTCCCGGCCTATGGAGTTCTCGCATAACTCCTTTATTGTGGACATGGACCAACAGAGAGACGCATAGGTTCCCTAATGTGCGCCATGGCAACACTCAAACTTGACAATGTTCTTCATCATGCGGGGACAAACCGGACACTTCACGTCCTCCGGGATGTAGCCCACCATGTTCGGGAAGTAGAAGTGGTGGCACCTCGGAAGGACGGAGACCCGCTCGCGGTGCTCCTTGAAGGCCGCGTCGAACGTCTTCTCGTTCCCTTTGACCTGCTTCTTCCAAGTGGTCTCGTACTGGGACAAGACCTTGGTGACGTCGATTATCGAGTCGTTGATCACAACCTGCGACCCCCTCGTGAGGACCGCAAACCCACCATCCTTCTTGAAGTTGGTGTAGAGGCAGAGGATGTCCCGCATGAGGGGTTCGTGCACATCCGCTTTGGTTTGCAGTTTCGAGAGCATAAGGCTCTCGAAGCGGCTCCAGAAGAGCTGATTTTTGGTGACATTGTAGGCGGCGATGGGGACGCCATCTTCGATGATCTTCTTCACTGGCTCCTCAATTTCCTGGATTGCCTTGTTGTCTTCAGCTCCATAAAGGAGGATGTACTTCCGAGACTTGATCTGATCAATGATAATCAATTGATAAGTAATCGATGAAAAAGGTTCTTACGGATTAGTCCGCATATCTCTACAATACAAAAGCAAACGATCATCCTCTAGTTTCAAGTTTTCCACAAAATTTCGGCAAAGCCTACCTCTAACATAAGATGGGTAGCATACGTTAGCAGAAACAAGACACTGTGAAATGGTTTGCTTAGTTTCCTTCAAATGATTCTAAATTCAAATAAAAATATTTCCACCTCTCAATAAATTAATTAAGATCTTTTTATAAATTAACTCAGAGCACAGTTTTTCTTCCTTAAGCGAATGGGTAAAAGGAAAGTGAAAAGGAATTAAAAAAACATAGAACTACTTACAGCTTCATTTATCTTAGAAATGACCATGTCAGTCAGCAAGAGCTCAAACCAGCTGATGCCAGGTTTGCTCCATAGGCTTGCTCCCACTGATTCAGTGAAAGGGAAAGCATCCCATCCCCAAAGCCTAATCATGCTCATGGCATTTTTGTTTGAGACTCTTCCCTGGGGATCCAACACAGTCACGATGGTCTCTTGCCTATAGTGCCACTTTTCCTTGATGATCTTGATGGTCACCTTGTTGATAAGTGTCGGGTAGCGCACTGAGTACCAAGGCATTTGCGACTGTAGATTCTTGAACTGGTTGTTCACGTCCTCGCCTTCTTGCTCGATGATGGGTACCCACACGATCTCATAGCGCTCCTCATGGAATTTGCGCTCGCTGTAGATCTTGATGAGGATGGAAAGGTCGTGAGAGGTCAACTTCAGGTCAGAAATCAGCAGCATCACATTCTTCCTCCGCAGGGACTCGACCTTATCCTGTATGTAGGGGAACGATGAAGGAGGATCAACATTTCACTCCGTTGGTCGCTACCACTAAAGTCAACCACACAAATTTATGCGAGGCCCAAAACTAGGTATATAAGTGCCACTTAGGTGAGAACAAATGTTAAGTTTTGATTTCAGCAAGTCAGTTGAAAAAGAGATCTTTGACAATGACGAGTTTACGACCATAGCATCATTGTGGTACTTAACTATGAACATAAAGTTTGACCAAAAAAAAAAAAAAACATAAAGTGTTGTGGAATTAGAGAGTTAGAAGATTGAACCGTGGTCTTCTTTGAGCCAATGTAAAGTGGCTGAGGATCGTCCTTGATGTAAACCAAGGCCTTGATGAGCTCCACATTATCCGTAGGGGCATTGAATAGTCGCTGCAGCCTCTGATACTCTCTAATTTCCTCTGCATTCAAATTGAAACTGATGAGAACGTTAGTCTAATATTCAAAGCATAAATATAACAAATCGAAAAATTAACGTTTACCCTTTTTTTGCTTGTAATCTTCGTAATGTCTCTTGATAGTGTGGTGGATCATGTTCACTTTCCGAACAAAGGTTGGAAGATCTTTTCCCTTGTAGCTGAAAATAACAGGAATCCCTCTTTAAGAAAAAGAAAAAAAAAAGAATGCTCTCCTTTAAAATTTGAGTCTGTTGAAATGCTTTTAGATGATTCATTACATATTTTCATAAAGAAATAAAATAAAAGCCATAAAACATGTTTCTTTTTTCCCAAAAGAGACACAAAAAAAGGGATCGTTAATGGCTTGTACTCATCGACGAGGCTGATGAGGCTGGTGAACTGAATCGAGCAAGCGAGGACACTGATGATGATCTGATAAACGCTGCTTGGGATGTCGATTGCTGTGGACAGCTCGGGAACGTCCTTACTGTCGTGCTCGAACTCCACGATGCACTCGGTCATGCTCAATGTGGTCTTGATCATTTCATTCAGAACTCCATACACTTGGATCTTTTGCACGTCCGAGGGCTTGGTGATTGCAGGTAACCCCTTCAGTATGGCCAGCGATTCCGCGAGCTTGTCCGATGGTTGGATCTGAGCGAGTCGCCAAAAGTCGCCATAGAATAGAGCAAGCGACGAAAGGGTAATCACAGCTTTATTGACCCAGGAGTAGCTCGACAGCTCATGAAAGATCGAGATCATCGTTTCACGCACATTTTTGGTGTCTAATGCCTTGCATGTGATCTGATAACATGATGTTGATAATGTTGATAAATGGGATTAGTTATTACCAAGCTCAAAACAGTAAAAAATAGCCAAAGCAACAGCCATTCTTCACTTAACGAAATTAAATTGTTAGAAGGGACATAGTACCATACCTCACAAGCCACTTCGTTGATTGCGGCTAGGGGTGGATTGAAGCCTTCTTTTGGTGGCTTGAATGCAGGGCCTCCAGATCCTTGAGTGGCCTATAGTGTACGCATATGTAAGACTTATTGTTAGAGAGGGAGAGAGGAAGGGAGGTACTAATTAAAAGAAATTATGAGATTTTTTTTTTGGGGTTTTTAACTGCTAAACTAAGGAAATCCACAGTTATATCATAGAAATTATGTTTAGAGATATGATCAGAATTCATATCTAAAAAATCGTCAGTTTTTATTAAAAAAAGTCACTAGTGATAAAGGTATATATTAAGGTGCAATTGTTTCGTGTAAAATTTAAAAAAATTTAAACATTTTAAGAATGATTTTTGCCTAATTATTATCGTTGATAATAATACAATTTTATCTGATTGGTTTTATAACTGTTATAGATTCCTCAATTTTCAGAAAAAGCTTATTAAATCATACTAAACAAAAGAATTCTAAAGGTAAAACTAAAAGAATGATTGTCCAAACCCTACGGAAATAGGGAATAAATGAACACCCTTAACAAAATACAGCTATAATCAATTAAATGAGTAACAACTTATAATGAGGCCGATTTAATCCCTTATGCCATATCGACTATCGTGTCGTTGAATGAAGAATGAATAGATAATCTCGTGACTAGATAGATCAATAAAAGCCTCACAAAAAGTGACTGCAAGTGCTAGTGGATTGCTTCCTGGTTAGGAAAAGTAAATTTTTTGGCGAATATCATTTAACTTTACCGTTAGAAGATTCTCTAGCCATTCGACCTTTTGCAACATAGTACACAGAAACGGAAGAGCGGATGCGAAACATGAAAATTCGATATATTTCTAGGGGGATGATAATTGGTAGCTGTCATTTTCTCTTGAGCCATCAACAGTTCTATTTAGGGCGCGTTTAGTAACACATGCTCCCGGGAAAAAATATAATTTTTTTATTCTATTTTTGGGAATAACTTTTAAATATTTTAAGCCGTTTGATAACTGTCAAAAATTTTAATTATTGGAATAGAATTGCGTTTGGCATTGTCCTCAAAATTGCTACTTCAAATCATTTTTTTTTAATTTTTAGATAATTTTATTTTTTTCCTTTTTTTTTTTCATTTTTTCTCCCCTTCTTTTTCTTCAAGGTGGCTGGCAACATCATCAGAGTGTCACCGATCCTCGGTGAGGCCGTGCCTCGTCAGTTGAGCCTCGTCGGCAGTTAGGCGAGGCTCAACTGAACCTTGGCTGGGCGAGTGGCCTCGCCGGTGGTTGGGGAGGCCCAATGAGGCTCACTTGGCCACCGGCGAGGCTCGATCTCGCTTGATTTGGCGAGGCCGAGCCTTGCTCGCTGGTGGATGGGCGAGCCTCCGGTGAGCTCGTTGGACCTCGCCCTAGCCTGGCGAGCCTCCAACGAGCTCGCCAGATCGATCGCTGGCGATTGGTGGTGGTGGGCCGCGTACGGCGTATGGCGGCGGGCAGGGGTGGTGACAGCGGTGGTGGCAGCAGTTGAAGAAGAAGAAAGAGGGAATAAGAACAAGAAAAAAGAAAAGAAAAGAGAGAAAATGAGTGCTTGATTCTAGAATTGTTCTCAAAAATAAAAAATCAACTTTTTTTAATTCTCAATTTTGTTTCAAATCTAGTTCCGAGAGAACAAAAAATAAAAATTTATTCTCTACTCCTAAATACAAAATTTTCACCAAATGTATTTTTATTCGAAATCTACTCCTAAATACAAAAGAATTGAAATTTTCACTATTGGGCAAATTAATAAATACTCTTATGAAAAAAAGATTAATTAATTCTGTACGATGCAATTTTCAAATCAATTGCTTTATCTTTCTTGTTTTTCCTTGGCCATGTCAAAAGATAAAAAAAGCAAGTAGAAAAGGACCAAGCGGGGTGGACAACTAACGTGCTTTCGCCCATAGCTCAATAATGCATGTCTATCATATCGATTGCTTTATCTTTATCTTTTCATCTTGGCGAAGTCAAGGCAGAAGCAAGTAAAGCATGATCTAGAGAGAGAGAGAAATACAAAAGAATTGAAATTTTCACTGTTAGGCAAATTAATAAATACTCTTATGAAAAAAAGATTAATTAATTCTGTACGATGCAATTTTCAGATCAATTGCTTTATCTTTCTTGTTTTTCCTTGGCCATGTCAAAAGATAAAAAAAGCAAGTAGAAAAGGACCAAGCGGGGTGGACAACTAACGTGCTTTCGCCCATAGCTCAATAATGCATGTCTATCATATCGATTGCTTTATCTTTATCTTTTCATCTTGGCGAAGTCAAGGCAGAAGCAAGTAAAGCATGATCTAGAGAGAGAAAGAGAGAGAGAGAGAGAGGGAGACCGGGAGAGATGTCACGTCACTCCCTTCTGTCCTTGTTAGATTGGATAGTCTTCATCATAATTGTACGTGGCGTAACTGTCCTAGTAAAATATTGGGTCCCCACCCCAAAGATCTAGGTCCATTATTGTTGAGGAATTTCGCCTTTATTAGATAAAATAAAAAAGAAATGGACAAAGGTATAATAAAATTTCTAATCTCTAATAAAGTATGTGGTAAGTGTGGAAGATTGACTTATGTTATACACCATACCCACATTATACCTCACCATCTAGGTGAGAATTCTTTTTATCAATATTTTCACATTCTGACAAATATCAGAGTGGATAAAAGATATCCGATGTAGAGTTATATTCGGCCAATCACATGCAGCCTTGGGTTTGTTTGCGAAAGATGGTCAAATTCAGTACCGCTTACCCCATAAACGCACCCTTTTGATATATTGTTAAGCTTACTTAGTAAAACCATTTTAGACTGTATCACTCACACGGCCCCACACAGAAACAAAACATATGGCATTATTTCAATTTTTACCTTAGGGTTGACGACGGAGTCGGCGATTGCAGCAGTTCCACAGATGGCGTTGTCGACGAGAAGGAAGAGGGACTGGACGTCAACGTCTCCTTCGTCGGGAGCGTGAGTGTCCACCATCTCCTTCATGAACTTCTCGTCGTCGAAGATGGCAAGCAGGCTGCTCAACATGCTCTGGTCAACCTTACTTCTCTCCCTCCGGAGAATCTGGCCAAGGTTCCTGCTCGCCATTGTCGAGAATCTCAAAGAGAAAGAGCAAGAGAAGAGAGAGGCTAGGCTTCTGGGTGTTTAGAGAGAGAGAGAGAGAGAGAGCAAAACTAGACGAGGAAGAGAGTGTAGGCGGTGTGGTGTGGTGAGGGCAGGCTTGCTCTATTTATAGCCGTGGAGGCAAGGAAAGAGACTAGAGATAGAAAAGATTAAATTTGAAAAAATGTTTTCAGGTGAACGAAAAACTGTCCAAAAGAGAGTGACCAATATCAACAAATGTCCGAGCATTATTACGAGGGTAGTACGCTGGTTACAAAACATTATTTGAACAATAAGGTCCCGATAGATGAGCTTGTCACAGCAACCCTAACAAGGTGTGAGTGTGTAAATAAAGTCAAGCGCTCAGAAAAAAATAAAGTCAAGCGTTGAACTCGGCACCGCCTTAGATGAACCAAGGACTTTTGAGATTGAGATGCGTTCCATATTCGAAATTGGAACCATTTCTTCATGTCCGTTGGAATTAATTTTGTATGACTTGACCAACTATGTTACCATCACAAGTTTCCATTTGTGAAGTAATTCTTTTATAAGTTAATACCACAAAAAAACCCAAAGTAGTATACATGTGATAAATTTATTGAAACTAATTTTTTTAATATTAAAAATTCTTAACTGGTACATTTCTCTTAGTGATGAATTTACACTCATCTTTGCCAAATTTATGCTCATGTAAGTGGTTTTTTGGTAGTTAAAAAATTAGTTTGGAATAAATTTGTCACAAGTATACTAGTTTAGAGTTTTGCATGATATTAACCATTTAGCTTTCAATATAGAGACTATTTTCAGTATGTAAATTTTCATACCATCCGAGAATTGTTGCGTTAACATGCTCTAGTGAAATTTTGTGTAATCATAATTGGTATGCTGTAATAATTCGATATACCAATAAATTTATTAGAATCAATAAATGCTGAGTATTGGAAATAATAATCCTGATTATAATTTAAATTCAACAGATTTACATTAATTTAATTTTTTTTTTAGAAATACTATATTCGTAGAAGTATGCTTATCATTATTATTGTATTCTAAGATACTTCTTGGATTTTTAGTTGCTCATGAATAACACGCAACATGCACTTTGGAGCAACGGATGAAGTAAAAGCAATTTATGACCAAACTCGCTCCCTACAAAGAATTTTTAAATCTCTAAGGTAAAGAAGTAAGGAGTTATATTGCAGAATATTCTATCTTAAAGCAAATTTTAATTTAATTGCAGGATGAATTATTATTATAAGTCAATCATTGTGGTTACTGAATCATTGAGTACAAAATTCTAAAAAAGTCTGCACAAAATGTACATTGTTGAGTTATGATTTCAATTTTAATTTGAAACTAGAATGTATTTTCTGATAAGTGCTCATCTAATTACTGTGGTTTGATTTCTCATTTTACACGTTTTAACTAAATCACCCAATTTCTGAAATCCTCATTCATTAGCTAAATATTGTCATTGTTATGTGAATAAATGAGTTTACAAGTATAACTTTGTCTATGTGTTTGTTTATCTTTAGATGTATTAGCTCATGTTTGCACATGATATTTTATATTCTTTATTAGCATTTCTTTAGTGACGGAAAAAAAGTTTGTAGTAATGGGAGATATTTTCATAGAATAATGATTTCTAGTAATCATTGGGAAGCCTTACCAGCTTTTATATGTTATAAAACTGGGGGGGGGGGTTGTGTGTGGAGGAAATAAAAGAGAAATTGGTTGAGAAAATGGAGGACGCGATTCACGTGTCTGATAGGACATAGGACAAGGTGCTTTGATTTTGCATCGTCTCTTTTTGGTGGTAGGGCAAAGGTGCTTCAACTCTCAACATCCCACCCCCCACACCAGAATAATTCATTAGCACTCTTTTAACCAGGAATTTCTTGGATGCTTGAATTGGTTAAAGGGCTCCTCACCAAAATTAAAAGAAGCTTTCACTTCTACGAAAATTTTCGCAGCCTTTCCGTTTGCAAATTGTGAGGATAGTGAGCTTCATAAATGTGTTCTTTATATTAATGTATTGATACCTCCACGTCTCATATCCCTAATTCTTCATGTATCTTTTTCATCCCTAAAGAGAGGAAATACCCTCTAATTATTTTATATTTTGGTGATCTCAAGATTCGAATGAAGATCGAGATGAAATTTTTAAGGGACTTGCTTAGACCTATTTGTCTCTCTCCCCAAGAATTCATTAGCACTCCAATTAGGCCTTAAATGAATTTAAGTTGCAACATTAACTAATTAGGGTTACGTACTTAGATAATTTTTACTCTCTAACCCCTTTTTCTACTAACCATTTTAAGACTTGTTTCTTGCTTTTGATTATTACATCTTAGTTTTTTTTTTTTTAATTTCTTGACCATCAAGATTTCGTCATCCTGATTTCATGATGTCTTGTGTATAAGAAAATATACATTTGGTTGGCTAATTACACTTTTAAGTCAAGTCAATGGGCTTAAAGATATCCTGCCAAAATTTCATTGATAAATTCAAATGTTAATAATTTTATCAAATATCTACGTATATATAATATCAACGATATTGAAAGATTTAACAAGTAATAGTAAAGTCAAGTTTGACTTGATAACTTACGAATCAAAACACACACTAATAAATTCAATTTAATTTTGTAGTTTTGTACTCCTCCAAGTAAAAAATTAAAAATAAGTTGGTAGACACACCTAAATTTGAATACTTCCGGTATTTATTTAACCCCTAACCAGCTAAATAGTTTGCCATCTACCAAATACTTTTACTTATAGAATATACAACTTGCGATTATGTACTCAGTTTCACTAATCTAGCATTCAATCAGCAAATACACTATGGATCACTAGTATCATGTATTCGCTTTCTCTTGTGCCCTTATTTTCAGAAACGGATGGGTTTCAACCTCATTTTTTTTGTTTATTAAGAATGGGGTGTTTGGGAGTCTTTGATCATCTTATTTAATGAATTTCACTCAATGTCTTATGCATGTCAAATAGATAAAGAACAAGAAATCGACACACGAAGTGACCCTCCATAAGAATATGCAAGCAAGATGATTCGTAATCAATTTTAAACGTGGAAAGATCGAAAAAGAGGTTGCTCAATTGGCTTGACCTGCCTTTCATTGACGACTTTCAAGAATCAAATCAAATCTTGTTCCCCACTTCATATCAACTCAATTTCAGTGGTACAATTGTTGGAAATTATATCCAGAGAAAGCACACTGTTTATTGAAATCAGAACATGAAAGTCGAGAAGACGATAACAGCTATATAATATTCTTCTTTTTATGTAAACTTACAACTCTTGGAGAAGAAGAAAATAAGATATAACATAAAATTGGAGGTGATGTACGGATAACCGAATCTCCTAAAGGCGACACCTCTGTTTGGATTAGCACTCGCCAATGGTGCTCAATTGAACCAGCACACCCAGATTCACGAACTATGCTTTTCCTAAGATACAACACCCCCTCGTTCCTATCTAAGATAGAGCTTTGTAGTTCATGTACTACAAAGATACATTTGGATTAGCACTATGCAAATCCAAGAGATTCAAGGACTCATGAACTCAATAAATAGAACTAAAAGATACATGAATCTAGGAAATTCATGAATTCAATAGATACGTGAACATAAAAATTTAGGAATTCATCAAGATAGGTAGCTTTCCTTGATCCATTAACCATAATTATAACCATTTGAACCTTCTTTAGTCAAAAAGCATTTTTATCGGACCTACTTAACTAGTTGATGGACTAAGCCTTGAATCGCCAGTTGTTTGTGTAAGCCTAGACAATAAACCTCACACGTAATATTTCTAATTCAAGATTGGTTCTCAGTTGTGTTCGTTCTTTCGACCCTGAGCCTCTCAGGATTTATGCGTGCTTTAGAAAATCTAGCCTTTAAAGATTTTCATAGAGTCGGCCAGCTCCACGCATATAGGTGCATTCCTATTAAATATATCCTACCATATCTCACTTGGATGTTATATTCCAAGTTATAGGAATCATTAAATGCATAGCATACCCTTAATAACGCTGTAGGAAAGCATTGTTGCATCATAGGAATGGGAGATAGTGCTTACACTAGAGTTTCCAAAATTTGCGTTGTCCTATTGAACCTGATCCATGGGATCTCCAATCGCATAGGTTAGGTTTCCACCCTGGAATCTCTTTATTGGGTTAAGGCTCTTAAACCCATTCCCCTTGATGTGCAATTTATATGCTCTCTTGACAAACCTTTTGTCAGCAGATCCATAATATTTTCCTTTGACTTTACAAAGTCTAAAGAAATGATTCAATTTGAGAGAAACTACTTACGGTATTGTGTCTATGACGAATGTGTCTAGACTTACCATTATAAATCACATTATGCACCACCACACTTTTAGAAAATTGTAGGATGACAACTTTTCATTCCATAACTCGTATGAAGTTTTACCTGTCTTTTTGTAGGGTATTTTATTAAGAATATAATTTGCAGTTAAAAATTGCCTCCCCCCACAAGTTCTGAGGTACACCTGAACTCAAAAGCATGGCATTAGCCATCTCCTTTAGTGTCTTGTTCAATCATTCAGCAACTCCATTTTGTTGTAGAGTATAAGGTGCAGTCGTTTGGAAAATTATTCCAAAACTAGCACAAAACTCCTTGAAATTGATTGAACTATATTCTCCTCCTCTATTCTGAGGCGTAGAATGAGATCTTCAAGGCTCATCTCCTTCCGTTTGTGCTTCAAATAATTTTTGAAGTCTGACTAGCCCGGAGGCAATTTCTCAATCATAGCCGCCATTTGGAATGATTCACTAAGTATCATTCCCTCAGCATAGATGTCGCTCATAATTAATTATAATTCTTGGACCTGACACCATCTTGTAGTCCAAGAATTTGGCAACCACAAATTTCTTGGTGCCAGCGTCCTTAGTCTTGTATTTCTTCTCTAAGGACTCCCATAACTTTAGCAGATTCAATATTACAATAAATGTTATATAGAGAATTCATTAAACAGTTAAGAATATAATTTCAACATAAGAAGTCTCCATGCTTCCAAGCCTCCAACGCACTGAGCGTCGTGACATCTTGCTCATTTGGACTGATTATAGGGCACACCTCCGATAAATATTTTGTCAGATTGAGCATGGTCAGATAGAAGAACTTCTTTTGCTGCCATTGTTTAAAGCCCACTTCGGTGAATTTCTCTGATTTCTCATTAGCTGTAACTGGAGGTGTTGCCATCACAGTAGGCGGGGTTCGTTGAACCATCCCTCCAAAAACAGAGCCAAAAGCCATTTGGCCTATACTGTTCTGAAAAACAATCTCGGGCATACCAGTCGTATGACTTATACCCGCACCAGCAAAATTGGTGTTAGCCCAAGGGCTCGTAGCATTCACTACTACAAATTCAGACCCTGAGGGTTGAACATCTTCCATAGCATCAGTCGAATAGACCATAAGAACGTCTCCTGAAACATTCAGGACATTGAAGGGCACTTGATAGTTTTCAACCATCTCAATAATTTGACAAGAACAACAAACAATGAGTGAAATAATCGCCTTAAGATTGTTGGAAATTATATCCAGAGAAAGCACACTGTTTGTTGAAATTAGAACATGAAAGTAGAGAAGACGATAACGGCTATATAATATTATTCTTTTTATGTAAACTTACAACTCTTGGAGAAGAAGAAAATAAGATATAACATAAAATTGGAGGTGGGGTACGGATAACCGAATCTCCTTAAGGCGATTAGTTCCTGTCAATGGTGCTCCGCAAATTCACGAACTATGCCTCTCAAGATACAACACCTCGAACCTGTTTGGATTTGTACTATGTAAACAGGACTCAGTTGAACCGTTCAATTAAACCATCACACCCAGAAAAAATAGAAGAGTTGAAACGTATATCAAAACTCTTTTGGAATCGAGTTAGAAAAACCAAAAACCAAAAACCAAAAGACCCCCCATGAAGCTCTATGTTCCTATCTATATATAGAGCTTTTTAGTTCATGTACTACAAAGATACATGAATTAAATAGACGCGTGTATCAAGAGATTCATGAATAAAGAGATACATGAATCCAAAGATACATGAATTCAAGAGATTCATGAACTCAATAAATACACGAACTAAAAGATACATGAATCCAGGAAATTCATGAATTCAATAGATACATGAACATAAAAATTTAGGAATTCATGAATCCAAAAGAGATACGTGAATATAAAAAACGTATCTTAATTTATTGACTTTCCTTGACCCATTAACTATAATTATAATCATAATTACGACAACAATCGCTCCATCAACATGTGTTTTCTTAGTCATCTGCCAAGGGCAAGAACGCGAATGCTTTTGTAAGTTTGCTATTGACCGATGAAAGAAACAACGCATTAATCTTGCACTGGTTTCATGAGACGGATGAAATGGTCAAAATTGCAAAAATAAAATGTAAAAGCAATAGACATACCTACAATCATGAATAGAGGCAATAAATGGACCTTTATGTTATATTTTTTTTTTCACATAATACGACTTATCTAAATCTTTCTATTCTATCAACCTTTTATAACAACACACAAATTAGTTTGATCTTATGATTTCATTCATCAAACGAGAGACAGTCTCAAAAATTGTTCTTAGTTAATGAAGTTACAATTTGAGCAAAATATCCACCAATCCAAATCGAACACTAGACCCCTTTTCCTTTGGTTCCGATAAGACTAGACCATCAATTGGTGTCGAGAAAAGTATGTTGAGGGACGTCACCAGATCACTCTAGCCATTACGTCAGACAAAACGGACAAAAAATGTAGTAAATTGTCAGAATTACTTTATGTCGTCGCGTTTCACATTGAAATGACAAATTATGTTGTTTCTCTTTCGACGTTGATGGGGGGACCTGTTTTTTATGTTAATAAAGAGACTTTGGAGGGATCAAGGAGAAATCCAAGGCTTGTTATTTTATTGCCTCGATAGGAGGAAAAAACTGGGCCCAATTTGGATGTGTCGAAATACAAACCGACGAGCACCCATAAAAATCTCTTAGATTCGAGACAATATTTCTCTACTTTATTAGAAAAATACATATCATGAACCTTCATTTTTTATCCACATGGAAAACTCTACTCTTACTTATTTATTTTTATTTTTATGATTAATACTAGTAAAAACTACAAATCAGTATCCAACCTCTATCGTCCGACATATATATGTACCATGTATATTAATTTTATAATTTGATGTAAAAAATTGATGTGTTTAATATAAAAAAAAAATAATGAAGACGTTACACAAAACGTGACTTCAGTGAAAATGTATGAGTTAGTGGATGAATCTAACCAACATAAAATATTAAAATAGTTGTGGCAAGAGAAGAAGTTCTCAACAAGTTTTATGTTTTTCCAGCCTTAAAGCCTTCCAAAATAAAGAAAACAACAATGGCTAAGACTAAAGACACTCAAGTTTGCACGTTGAACATTAATAAATTGGACAAAATCTTTGAGTTATTTTTGAAAGATGGCCCAAATAATTAATTGAAGGCCAAGTAATTTCAAGAAAGGAAGACTTAGTAAAAAAATTGCAAGTGATGCCATTCATTGAGCCATACGTCAATTATTTGTCCCTAAAAATAATTCAAGAGGTAATTGGGTAGCAAGCAATCAAATTTACTGATGATAATGGGGTATATGATGACTCTTAATTATCTAACTTAAAAGAAATGAATGGTCGATAAATCATTCAATTTTTTTATGGGAAAATGTCCAAATGTTATAGTCGACAATTTGGTTGATAGACACCATTAAGGTAGTGGAGTTGATGTAACCATCGAGTAGTAGAGTAAATATAATCGTTTAGATAATAGATTTGTTTAACTGTCAACTAGTGAAATTGATGTAACCGTTTAGTAATAGAGTCATGTAGTCATTCATGTAACCATCGTCGAGTGATGGAGTCATGATAACCATTCGTAACAGTTGATTGCGAGCTATAAAATCTTGCTATTTACTCTTTGTTAAGGACTAGAGTACAACTAGTGTAACTATATCTTTTAGGTATATATAGGAATTCGAATTGTACCACAGAATATTCCGTTGGGTGGATCCGTCCGAGCCCATTTTGCATTGAACCATGGAATGAGGGACACGTTCGGCGAAAAAGTGCAAATCACGTGGATCTGTTTCCTTATCGGGACGTACCATGACAGTGATCGCTGTACGCTGTTTGTCTCCAAACGTGCTCCACGCATCAACCGTTTTGGACGATTTTTTGGTGTAGAGTCAATCCTTGCAAGAAATGGGAGTCCCAAAAGGACCATTCGGACAAATTTGTAGTGAGAAACCGAGAAGAGACCTCCATTTGCCTTTGTGGACCCAAAAAACATGGCCTTGAGTAGCCAGCTGAAAGGGATAATGAATGCATGTCTCTTCGTCGATAATCCTAACACGTGCTAAAAGAGAGGGGAATCTATCATGGCTAATAATGAACGATGACGATTGACGACCAAGTTGGTGATGATGTTCGTAGCGCTGTCATTGGTACCCTAATTTCCCAGAGAATATTAGCAACAAACCCCTTGTGCCGCTACGTTACCTTGGATGATACGGCACATTCTAATCTTTCAGATAACACTCAAGCCATCGCCGTCAGCGCAAAACGGACGATGCAATGAATTCTCGGAGACATTTGATGTTTGTCGTGTTTCAATAAGAAATCGAAAGATTATGTTTGTTTCTCTTTGCTGTCGATGGGGAGAACCAGCTTCGATAATTGCAGTAGATTGGGAGCGAGTGACCAAAACGAAGACACGTTTCATCAGGATAGATAAATAGAAGTTGGAGGGGACCATCGAGGACATCTAGGGTTTTTTCAATTTATTACCTTGGTAGGTGGATAAAACTGGCCAGATTGAGCATGTTCAGATAGCACTAATAAAAATCTCTCAGATTCGAGATAGTATCTTTCTACTTTATTAGAAACTTCAACGTTCATCCCCGTGAAAAGCCATACTCTTACTTTTTTTTTATGGTTAGTATTTATTTAAAATGCCAAATGACATTTCCAGTATAGATAGATTTCCACCACCGAACATAGTGTGTGCACTATCAAAAGATGATAAAAAACTAGTGACATTGAAGGATATATATAACACATAGATATCTACGTTGAGTTTGTCATTTTTCATATCATCTGTCACGTGTGTTAACACTGATGCATTTTGATAGGATATAGAATGGAATGACAATGGGTGGTAGATTTGGATCAGGTTACCAATTTGGGCCCTTTGTTATACAAAAATTAATTTGAGGTAGATGTGTTATAGAGTTATCAATTTCAAATGTTTTGTAAGATGAAAATCAATATAAGATAAACATGTCATGAGGATAGTGTTTGTGATTTTTTGTGAGACAGACACCAAAAAATTGCCAAGTATTTTAGTCGACAATAATTAATGAGTAGTGGAGTCAATATAAGCATTGAGTAGTGAAGTCTTAGCAACCGCTTGTAACAGTCGATTGTGAGTTATATATTCCTGCATTGTAACTTTTATAAAGAACTCTTAATCAATCAAAGAACGCCCAATTGTTCATATTTACTTCTAGATTACCATTACATTCCACTACCTTTACTCATCGATCCAGATTTTGATGAGCATTTCGTCCACACTTTTTTTTTTTTTTATATAGCAAGGTATTAACTCTTCTTTAAGCCACGAAATTCCTCATTATCTCTAACATACTCTACTTGCTCCCTCTCTCAGTAATCATCATGTCTTTTTTGTACATCATGTCCTTTTTGTACATGAGATTAGAGTTCTCATGTGTCTTTATATATAAAGAACACCCATATATATATATATATATATATATATATATATATTATCATTAGCAAGGATGAAAGTGTGCAATTAGCATAAGTACCTCTTGTAAGGGTTACCATAGGAGCTCCATACCATGGCACAAAGTATTTCGTTTATGGCTTTGTCGAGTCCTTTGCAACTTTGCAATGCCCCAGTGCCACAAATTATTTATATATATATATATATATATTTATTGTGATGTGCCCTGACAGTGATTGAACTACGGTGTTTGGCTACAACGTGCTCTACAGTTCTGCAGGGTATGGTTAATCCTGGCAAATACACACAAATACATGCAGCAAAAGACACGAAAAAAATAAAAGAGGCGTTCGGACAAATTTGTTGTGTGAACTTGAGACAAGGCGACCTCCATTGCCTTGGAGGCCCCAAAACCACAGCTTCAGTCACAAGACGAAACAGATAATGAATGCAATGTCTCCTCGTCATTATCTCAACACGGGCTAAAAACAGAGAGGGCTCATAGGTCCCCCCTTATCTATTGGATATTATTTGCCCACTCGTCACTTCTTAGGACAATAATTGGGAATTCAAATTTAATGCAAATTTAATGTCATCTGATAGCCCAACAAAAAAAAATTGCCCACGAATACATTCAAAATCTTAAAATAAATTCCTAATTTATTGAACGTTTCGAAATTTATGTCCTAGAATGTTTCAATGTAAACTCAAATTTTCCAGTGCTATAGAAAGAGTTAAAAATAAAAGTTGGAAGTTGATAGACCCATCCTGCTGCATCGAAAATATATGCATTGTGCCGTAGTTTGGCACTTATCTGAATTATTTATTTAGTCTTGTGGGTTTGGTGTTTGGGATATAAGAATCATCTATCATTATTCAACATTCTCAAGATGGATTTACAAATAACTTGAGAAAATGCATTTTGATTATGACATTCATCACATATAATGAATTTTCCTGTCAGTCACTATGGCCTAAATTCTGCTTATATTAATCAGTAATGCATTTTAACTTGACATTTCCTCACTTCTAATGATCACAAGTGAGGAAGCTCAAATTCTGCTAATCATTTCATGCATATCCTTTTAAATTCCTTGTGGATTTTTATGATCTTTTCAATTTTTTCTTCATGAATATATTCAAAATTCTCA
The DNA here is from genome assembly GCA_016097545.1 of Eucalyptus victrix. NCBI lineage: Eukaryota > Viridiplantae > Streptophyta > Magnoliopsida > Myrtales > Myrtaceae > Eucalyptus > Eucalyptus victrix. The sequence goes on from CM027842.1 coordinate 6,028,036, forward strand.
TTTGTTTAAATGTACAAACACGTCCCATTCAACCACCAAATTAACCTCGTAAGTATGAATTCTTCCCAATTGTTGCATCAACATTAATCCATATGACTAGTTGATCAGACAAATATATCATCCGACTTTGCATAAAGATCGATCTAAATGCCGTTGGCAAAATCATTTTGGAGATATATGAACACTGTGATATTGACTCGCACCAATGCACATAAAGTCGTTTTTCGTCTCACTATCGAAGAGCTTGATGAAGGATAACGTGACAATCCGGTTGTGCACAGACACATGTCAACTACTTCATGAAATCTTTCATCCGAAAATCAAAAGCACCTGCACTAATTCTGACATTCTAATCTACCTCCGACAAGAATAGTCGCCGTAACCTTTTTTTTTTCTTTCTGTTTTTCAGATTATAGATTACTGCAAGGGGATGTTCAGCTTGAGGCAGCAGATTTTGCCCATGTACCATCGCCAACTGGGTGACCTCGTCTATCCTCGCCCCACCACAATGCGAGAATGCCGTAAGACCGGTGTTGCGCACCTATTTCTTACAGACTAATCAAAGTTTTCTAATGCCCAGGATAGATTAGGAAATGAGACCAATGATTATTGGCTTGTAAAGTAATCAAGTCATCACTGCTCGACCAACCACTGTGATGATCTTACGGCTTTACACGATGCATGCGGTCAAACAACAGTCGTGTATGTGAATAAGAAATCCCGACATGAAAATTATGTGTGTCCAAGAGTTCCCTTAGAATGGATAGAAGATCACCCTCTGGAAGATAAGGAATGGATGGTTGGAATTCGACCTGGTGCAAAGGGGCAGTGATATGGGGTATAATTTGTCCGTCCAAATTGGAACACCATGCTAACCTCTCAAATGGGGAATTTGATATCTCTACTGTTTATATAGTAAGTTTGAATGATCTCAATCTCAGATTTATTTATTTTTTAATTTTTTTTATGAAATTCCATTCAAGCTGTTAAAGCAAATTTTTATTCTACAAACTAAAGGATGAATAATACCGTATATAGAAGTATCGACAATGATTGCTTGGTGCTCCCTCAATCTTTTGCACTTTTTACAACTGAATATTAATTTTGCCAAGTTTTACGATTTTAAATGAGAATTTCATTTTGAGAAGTGATAATCTAAGAAAAGATCCTAGAGAATCAGTTAGACTAACTCACAGGTTTAAGGGACGAAGGGGAAGTGCATATAGAGGTCCATCAGCTATGAATAAGTCCCACATCGCTTGTATTTCACAAGTGAGACTGCATACGAATGCTTGGTTCCGCGTGGGTTGGGATCGTCAAGACCTACATCTTTTTGGCGTGCCACCTTTGTCTATCAAGTCTAAGAGCTAGTCTCATCGATTCGGCAGACCTGTTCTTAATGTATCACTTATGTAATAGGAGAACGAGGATTTCATTTTCGTGAAGAAAATCAATGATTCGGCCACGTGCTTCTTTTTTCTTTTCTCATGGCTTCAACTCTAGACCTTACAAAAATCTCACCTTTCGTGCTCAAAGGAAACACATTGAAATCTATGCCTACATTTGTATTGGGAGAAGTTCCACGTTGGATTGATCGTTAAGTTGCACTCGTGAGTGTCAGGCAAAAAGAAATATCACATTCAAATGTGGAGTAAAGTTGAATAACTAATATATCCCATTTGGATTATGTCTTAGTGATTCAAGCTTTTATGTGAAATTGAATTTAATTGAATATATTGACAAATCCGGTCATGATGGTCTATTTTGCTAAAGGTATTAGGCTTCCGTTGCATCCACCTAATAAGTGGTATAAAAGTTAATGATTGATTGATAAGCCCTCATTGTCGACAAGCATTTGATAAATATTTCAAAAAAAAAATTATCTCAAATTTGACTCCTTTATCAAGATGAAGGATGGTTTCTCACGACATGCCGACAAAAGCTTGGTTTGGCCAAGATAATTAAGGTAGAGTCTAAAGGGCAAATGTTGTTCCTCGCCAATATTTGCCATTACTTGGCTATGCCAAGGTGAAGATTTGAGTTGAGATAGTACTATTATAGAAGGATGCCTCGATTAAGAGGGAGCGAGCCCAACATAGGAGATTCATATGTGAGGGAGATTTGTTGAAGTGCATATACAAGGGTGTTAACAAAAACCCCAACTTTAGGCCTAGCCACCCCTTGCAAACTATGTCTCCCTATTTGCTTCATGATCAAATGTCATGGACTTGATGTCGCAACTGCTAGGGTTGCACAGAGAGAGAGAGAGAGAGAGAGAGCCAATCATCTTCACCTCACCTGTTGTGGCATTGAGACCAAATTGCCAACGAGAGAGAGAGAGAGAGAGCCAATCATCTTCACCTCACCCGTTGTTGCTTTGAGACCAAATTGCCAGCGCTGCCCATCGTTGTTGCATCGTGCCACAGGACCTAAACCAATCTTTGATTCATTGTTCATTAGATGCTAGCAACACCCCATGCCCCCTTTGTCTTTTATTTGTCTCGTGATCAAGTGTCAGGGACCTGAACCAACCTGGATTCCAAGGCTGTCGATGTCGCACCCACTATAGGGGTTACAAATTAAGGAGAGAAAATGTGCTAGAATGTCCAACTAAAAAATTTAAATTTACCAATAGAGAGAGGTCACATATATATTTAAAATGCATATAAATCTCATAAACAAACGATAGTGGGTTACAAATTAAGGAGTGTTAACACGTTTTAACATGCAATGTTCCAAGAGATGATTATTGCCTTTTAGGCAAGAGATCCGTCTTTCAAAGGAGATATGTCCCAACACTCCTGAAGAAAAAGAGTGGATGGCAAAGATACCATATGCATCCGCTATTGGAAGCATAATATATATTATGCTATGTACTAGACTTGATATTGCGCATGCTGTAAGTATTACTAGCAGATATTAGTTTGATCTAGGAGAAAAGCATTGGATAGCAGTCAAGAATATTCTTAAGTACTTGCGAAGGACTAAGGATCTATTCTTGATATATGGAGAAGGAGAATTTAAATTTGTAGCTTATACTGATTCCGATTTTAAATCGGATCCTAATGATTATAAATCTACATTTGGGTATGTCTTTACATTCAATAGTGGTGTAGTTAGTTGGAAAAGTTCCAAACAAAGCATAACCACTGATTCCACCATTGAGGCGGAGTATGTAGTTGCTTCTGAAGCAACAAAGGAAGCTTCTTGGATGAAGAAGTTTATTTATGAACTTGGAGTCGTTCATTCAATTGAGCAACCGATTACATTTGTTTTGTGACAACAATGGGGCGATAGCTCAAGCTAAAGAACCAAGGTCTCACCAGAAGTCCAAGCACACTGAGAGACGCTTCCATCTCATCAGAGAAATTGTTGGGAGAGGTGATATCGCCTTGCAGAAAATTGCCTTAGCGGAAAATGTGGCAGATCCCTTCACTAAGGCCTTACCTCAGTCTTCTTTTAAAAGGCATATTGACAAAATGTGTTTGATGTACCAGACAAGTTGGCTTTAGTGCAAATGGGAGATTGTTGGATGTATGCTCTAAAGCTACTATGTAATAGTTACATATTAAAGATTTCAGTTGTACTTTCATCATTATTATTTAATTAATGGCAATGACGTATTCATTCATTTGTCCAATTATTTTTTATTTATGAATGATTCCATAAGATCAGCTACAACTAGACCTATTCTTGAGACGTCAAGAATATATGTGACGGGTTTATAGTTAGGTTGAATCTTTAAATTGTTCCCGGTCGATGGATTATTGAGTGGATATTAATAATTCTATTTAGACCGGTGTGTTCTTAACGTCGCCATTAAGTATTGGATACTTAAGAGAATGATGAGTCACATGTCATTATGATGCTTGAGTTAGAATACATGTGTTTTTATTAGACAAGTTCACTGAACGTGACGCATATGGAACAATTAGTGACATGGAAGCTTTTAGCGTGGTCAATGTCTAATTGTTCATACTTTGGTCTTGTGTAAATAATCCTTAGACCTAAGGCACAGTATGAACTTGTGTGTTGAACAACCATGGTTCACGGGTGCACATAGTGCTGGGTCATTGATCCGTCTTTATACCTGATGGTCATAGTTCGTTTATATACAAAGTTGCACATGTGCATAATATGGAATCCGTCGTAAGGTATTATAATGATTTCTTATGCGATCTAATTATGACACTGCATTGAAATCCTCGGCTGAGGTTGTAACTGAGAATAAATTGTTTATTTCTCGAATAAAATGCATGTCAATTAGATTTGTGCATATGATCGAATTGGTGACTTGACAAATATTCCATTATTTTTGTTTAATCAAGACATAGTAAGACAGGGGGATTGAATTACACTATAGCAAAAACGGACGGGTTCATTATGTTGTTAAAATATTCACACTATCTAGGTATGGCTTGTAGGACCTAAAATTAATCGGGACAATTAATTCTTTTGGGAGTACTAATGTGTTAGTACAAGTCTTACTATCAGCTTAGTGATAAACCTAGGGATGTCACACACCATAAGTAATTTGGATAACGTGGAATAAGAGAGAAATATTGTTGCAAATGTGTTTGCAATTAGTGCAATCAAATTGAGTTGATTTGAAATTAAATTAAATGAGATTTAATTTAATTTGCATTATAGTCACGAACCTACTTGCATATGATGCACACGCATGCCCAAAGTGGATGCATGTTAATGTATTTCAAATTGTACATATAAAGATTATGTTCTTTTTATTTTTAAAGGGGATTGATTAATTAATTATTTATTCGTTTAATTAATTAATAACTAATTAAGAAAAAAATTAAAGCTTCATGCATGTGCACGAATTGAAGCAAGATGGTCACTGGGCACGAAGCATGGATGGTCAGAAACCATCATGCCCAAGATCGTGCATGAGCCGTTGCTCATGCACGAACTGCTCATGCACGATTGTTCTTGCTTAGTGGACAATCACCAACGGTTGCTGATCGTATGATCGGTTTATATTTTTATTTTAAAATGTGAGAGTGTGAACATACGAGGGGTTGCTGAAAATAGAGAGAAAAACATTGTGCGTGTTCATGTGTGCATTCTTGTGTCTTTAAGACGCGAGAAAGAAAAACAATTCTCTCTTATTCGGGCCGTGGCTAAATACATAAAGGATACGGAGAATTGCTTCACGAGATTGCTAGCACAATCAAAGTTGTGATTATTTGAAAGTTCTCTCTTCCGTTCGACATCTATTGTTGGTGTATCTGAACTAAAGATCCAACGTTTGTGAGGTTCGAACTGTAAAACATCCGAACCAATTTGTAATAAAGCGCGCTTCAAGAGGTAATTCGTTTAACTCCATTTTTTTATATTCAGATTTTTTTATTAAAATACATGAATAACGCATTTGAAGAATCATGTATAAAATATATCATCTTGTTTTCGCTGCGTTCTTTTGTTAATTTTACCTATACATGATTCATGAAATCCCAACAACCCACAAATAAATCTATCCACTTAACGTCATCAGCAAAATGGTCGTGATAGATAGAAAAGATTATTCCGAGTGAATGGCGTCGTAACTTGAGCATAATATCGATTCATCAATTAACACCATCGAATAGGTTAAGGGACTTCACCAAATCACGCAAGCCATTACGCCAGTACAGGACGGACAAATTCATTTAGTGAAGTCTGGGAAACATTTGGTTTCAAATTGAAGAGAAAAATCAACGTTGTCCCTCTTTCGACGTTGATGGGGAGACCACCTTCGATGGCTGCCATAGGATGAGCACGAGCGACCGGTAAGGCAACGCGTGTGATATGGATAATGGCAACAAAAAATCAACCGCGTTTTCTCTACTTTCCCCCTCTCTCAAAGTGCCTACTTTTACATTAGTTGAAAAAATTATCCAAAAAGTCATAAATTTATTTTTAATTTTATCATTTTTTTGCATAAATTTTATCAATTGAATTTTAAACATTTTTCATGTTTTGCCAGTTAAGTTTATTCGGTTAATTTTGATTGGAAATTGATGACGTGAACAATTTTAAATAATATTTTAATATTTTTTGAACGTTTTTATTTTTTTATTCTTTTTTCTTATGACCCTCGTTTAGTTTGGGCGAGGGCCATGCCGTCCTCGCCTATGGCCGATGAGGGAGTGAAGGCCCTCGCCACAGGCGAGGGCACACCAAATGGCAAGGATTGTAGCCCTTGTTTAGACTAGGCAGGTCAATCAGCAAACTCGCCCACCTCGGGTTAGAAAAAAGAAAAAGAAAAAAGAAAAAAAGAGAGAAAATAAAATAATAATAATTAAGAAAAGAAATATCAAAAATGTTATTAAAAGTTATTCACTTCAACTCTAGTCATGCCACGTAGAGGCGTAGGACGGCCAACGTCTATGTTATTGATGTTGGCCAAAATTGCTCGGATGAACTTATTTGGCAAAATGTAAAAATGTTTAGAATTCAATTGGTAAAATTAAAAGATTTAAGATTGAATTGATAAAAGTATAATATGTTTATAACTTTTTGGATCATTTTACCCACATGGGTCTATTGCTACAATGGAATATTATGTTTTCCTTGTAAATTAGAATAAATACATACATAAAAGTAAACGAAAAATGAAAAAAGCAGGTATTGTTCAGACAACTTTGTTATATCAACCTGAGACAGACCGACGACTTCCATTGTCTTTCGTCAACCTAAAAACACAGCGTGAGTCACGAGATCATAATTGCATTTTTTGTCAGTATCTTGAACAGGTGCTGAAAGAGAGAGGGAATCTATCGTGACTATCTTTCGTCTTCTAGAGTGACTAAGAACGAGCGATAACCATCACAATGATGTGAGCAGTAGAGTCATCGACTGGCTCCCTTATCTACTAGAGATTATTTGCGAAGGGCCTTGAATCGCGAGGCTTTGGGCGTTGTAATCTGCTGACCTATACCGAGTGGGCACATTGTTTTGCTTTTATCAAGTTGAAAGGCACCTTTTGGAACTAGCCAGAGGGTGAAAATGCAATACATGAGAAGATAATTTCTCATGAATATGGACAAAAAAAAAAAATAATTCAGAAATTCAAAAATTTAAGTGTGGCCTAGCAAAGTAGCAAAGTGTCCAGATGTATCGATAATCATAAAAAGAATTCCTAATTGAATCTACATATAAAACTTACACATCTATAAAGTTTTGAATTTAAACTCAAATTTCGAATGTTATAACAAAAATTAATATATAGAAGTTAGAAGTTGAGAGAGTCACATGCTTTATGAAAATGTATGCTTATTGTGCCTTAGTTTGGCAATAATCGGAATGTAGCCTGATGAGTTTGAAGTTTATAATTCAAGAGACATTGATCAGCATTCAACATTCTCAAGATGCATTTTTGAAATAGATTGAGAAAATGCATTTTGACCATTCCATGCATATTCTTCGAAAAAAGTAAGCATTCATATGGTTTTTTCAAGATCTCTCCAAGTTTTTCTTTAGAATTATCTATTCAAATTTGTCGATTCAATTAATCCATATAGATACATGTATACTGTCCCGCTTTGGTGCCAAAATGCAAGTTCCATCCATAAAATGACGGGCATGGCCTCTAAACAGCAACGGAGCCAGAATTCTATTAAAGGGGGAGTGAAAATCTATATGTACTCTCCTTGAATCTTTGATTAATATTTTCTTTTGTTACAAGTAGAAAAGAACATCACACAATAGATTGATACAAAGAAGAGGTAATAAAATATTTTTTTAATCTTTTATTGAGATTAAAATAATGAAGAATACCATTGACGAAAATCATAAGTAGTTATTTCAAGTTTACTTCGTGAAGTTTCATCTTTATAAAGATTCCAAAACTTATAAATTTAGTATTTTGTTAGGTTGAAACCTGAATTTTATTAGAGATCATGAGTCTTTACTAGTGTAAATTGGAAATTATTATGTTAAGAAAGAAATTTCTCGTTTCTATTGTCAATCACAAAAGATGAACAAGGAATTTAATGTTTCAGGCCAATAAATAATAAAAATAATTAAAAACTTGCGGATATGAAAATGAATGGCCACGCCTTAACATGAAATTTAAGAAATAGGCCAGAAGATATTCCTAGCACAAAAGAAATTTAATAATTAGTATTTTGAGTTTCACTTGTGGGGGCTCAAGAGAGGCCAGAGCCCTTCGTTGTCCCTCTCTAACTCCATGGCTAACCTTACAAGTTACTTTGTGTGGAAGAAACTGTGATATACATATAGATTCTATCTGCCACATTGAAACTGCACATTTAACTCCCAAATTAAACTCGTAAGTATGTGATCTCCCTAACTGAACGTTAATCCATATAACTGATCAACTCAAACAAAGTAGTATCATTTCATTGAAATTCTATTGCTAAGTATAGGTACGTATCGACCCACATGTTGTTGGCAAAAGTATTTTTGGAGATATATGACTGACGATGGGATGAGAACGAACCAACCGGGAGACGCAACACATGTTGTCTGGACGATGGCCACACAGAAATCAACCACCTATGCTCCAAAACCTCGAGAGCGGACCACTCGATGGAATTTTCGCGTTTGTAAAATAGGATGTGTTCAAATACCGACGGATAAGCAGCGCTAGAATCGGAGCCAATGGCTCCATTCATCTTGAAAAAAAAAATAATTTGAAAAATAATTTCCTAACTTGTATTATATATAAAAATGAACGAACAATAAATATTACAAAAATATTAAACTTTAATTGTTTTAGATAATAAAAATATTTTTCATTGGCTAATTATTTTATACCATACTAATATTCATTTTTAGGAAAATGTTTTCAAGATCATTCCTTTTTTTGCTAAATAAATGGAGCCAATATCTTTCTATTTTTTTTTTTCATCAAAAAAGTATATATCGATTTTCGTTTACAAAATTTTACCATGAAAATTTCATTGTTCATCCTCATGAAAAGCTCTAGTCTTTTTTTTTTTTTTAACTAATCAGCCATCGAGTTCCTAGTTTACTCTACTTTCTCCCTCTCTCAGCTACCATCATATCCATTTCCTACGCACACGGAAGACAAGTTCTTTCACATTGGTCTGTTGTTACATTGGGATGTTATGTTGTCCTCGTAAATTAATATAATTACATACACAAAAGTAAGAAAAAACAGTATTATTCGGACAACTTTGTTGTGTGAACCTGAGATAGACATCCATTGCCTTTGTCAATCTAAAATTGCAGCATGAGTCACGAGATGATAAGGGCATTCTCTATCAATATCTCGACGGGTGCTAAAAGAGAGAGGGAATCTATTGTGACTCTTCAATCTTCTGGTCGGCTGGTGGCTGAACACTAACGTAGGAATTTTTTTTTTCTTTTCTTTTTCTTTTCTTTTCTCCCTTCTTCCTCTTTGGATTGTACCTGTAGTGGCCGACGAGCCTTCGGCAAGGCTCGTTGGCCATTGGGCGAGGGTCGCGGCCCTTGACCAAGGCCGCGGGCGAGGCGGCTTCGCCTGAATCTAGGTGAAGCCAGCCTCGCCCTAGCCTTGTGAGCGAAGGTGGCCTCGCCCATGGTTGGTGAGGCCATGGCAGCCATTGCTAAGCCGGAGGATCATTGGCCACTAGGCGATGGTTGCCATGGCCTTGCCAGCCACAAGCAAGGCTGCCTTCGCCCACGACCCTGGGCGAGGTCAGGCGAGGGCCTCGACCCTTGCTAGCCACTAGAAGGACAATCTAAAGAGGAAGAAGGGAGAAAGGAAAAGAAAAAAATTAATAAAATTTCAAAAAATAAAATCATTAAAAATTGCCACGTTAGTGTCCACCCACCGCTTGGCATCCACCTTAGTGCCGGCAGGTCAAAATTGGCCGGATGGATTGAATTAATACCAATGTGAAAATGTTTAGGACTAAATTGGTACAATTAAAAAGTTTACAACTGAATTGGTACAAATGCAATAGGTTTATGACTTTTTTGGTAGTTTTCCTGATTATCACAAGAGGATATTCAATTTCGGGCGCGGATTTTGTCCATGTGCCATCCCCACTGAGTAAACATGTCATCCCTGTCCTAGCACTAACGCAAGTGTCTTAAGGCTAGCGTTGCACCTAAATTCATTCCCATCTCTAAAAGACTAACCACAGTTTTGTGGTACAAGAATAGATTGGGAATTGAAATTTTTGATAATGAACTAGTAAATTAATCAAGAGAAAAATTACTAAAAAAGTTCTTCAAATTGATGCAAAGTGATCATGATACACTGTAAAATTTGTGAGGGGAATATGATATCTTTGGAGTTCGTAAAATAAGTTTGAATGAGAATCTCAAGCTCAGATTTTTTATTTTTACTGAAATTTCATTCAAGCTGTTAAGGTAAATTTTTATTGTTAGTATTAAAGAATGAGTAAGATGTTATTTTCCATTAAACAAACGAAATCTTAGTTTTTTTTTTTTTTTTTTTTTTGGTGAAGGGAGTTGAGGCAAGAGTCCAATTATGTCCTAGGCCCAAACCTACGAGCAACAATCATGATTCATTCACATTTAGATTGGGCTCAACAGCCCAGCACGAGTTCCCATCCCAGAAATACAATATATATATATATATGAAAAATTCCAAAAAAAAAAAAGTTGGAAAATGGTTAAGAAAATAGGCATCTACTAGGTCGTTAGATTTTAATATTAGATTTAGCCTAGTTTCATTTCGCAAGTACTCACATAGTTTAGCGATTTTAATGAATACCTTTTAGTTAATTCTAGGTTTATGTACATCAATCTTTTGGAAAAGAAATTGGATTTCATTTGAATTTAGATCCAAGGAAATCCAACTCGTGGGAGTTGCTGTCCTGGAAATTAATAACAAGGCCATGCCAAATTTTTTGACCAACAACTCGTATTAGTTTACTTTAGTGTACTCTATCTTTTAATTGTTCTTTTATTACTATTTGGATAAATTGGATGTGATTCTTTTATATTACTTTTGCGTCGTGATTTATTTGCTCTAACCAAATGGTTAGGTTTCATTTTAAGAACATAATAAACACTAAAAGCATTGCATTTAAGAACATAAAATTTAGCGAATGAGAATTTTAGGATTCATAATTTGGTAAAAAAGACCGTGTGAACACTTTAGTTAACAAATAATCAAATTGAGGTGCCGAAATGTCATTAATTGAATAAAGGTCCGATAGTCCGTGAAAATTTGTAATTATTCTAAAATTTTAAGTTATTAAATGAAAGCATGGCTAATTATTCAAATGTTAAGTTGCTCATCCATTATCTAAGTTGCTTTTGGACGGTATGTTGTCATTCCGTGAATGCATGGAGAAATGTGAAAGAAGAGCAAAGCACTTTCAAAGTGAAAAACTACATACCCAAACAAAGCACTTGTACATGCCAAGTTAGATACTGGTTGCCCTAAACGTAGGCAACTCACAAACTCATCAGGACTCAGCAAACAGCCCTTTTATTTCACGTCCCGGTCTGCGGACAACTCGCATAGCAACTTTATTGCAAACATGGACCAGCAGAGAGATGCATAGGTTCCCTAATGTGCGCCATGGCAACACTCAAACTTGACAATGTTCTTCATCATGCGGGGACAAACCGGACACTTCACGTCCTCCGGGATGTAGCCCACCATGTTCGGGATGTAGAAGTGGTGGCACCTCGGAAGGACGAAGACCCGCTCGCGGTGCTCCTTGAAGGCCGCGTCGAACGTCTTCTCGTTCCCTTTGACCTGCTTCTTCCAAGTGGTCTCGTACTGGGACAAGACCTTGGTGACGTCGATTATCGAGTCGTTGATCACAACCTGCGACCCCCTCGTGAGGACCGCGAACCCACCATCCTTCTTGAAGTTGGTGTAGAGGCAGAGGATGTCCTGCATGAGGGGTTCGTGCACATCCGCTTTGGTTTGCAGTTTCGAGAGCATAGGGCTCTCGAGGCGGCTCCAGAAGAGCTGATTTTTGGTGACATTGTAGGCGGCGATGGGGACGCCATCTTCGATGATCTTCTTCACTGGCTCCTCAATTTCCTGGATTGCCTTGTTGTCTTCTGCTCCATAAAGGAGGATGTACTTTCGAGACTTGATCTGATCAATGATAATCAATCGGATAAGTAATCGATGAAAAAGGTTCTTACGGATCAGTCCGCATATCTCTACAATCTAAAAGCAAACGATCATCCTCTAGTTTCGAGTTTTCCACAAAATTTCGGCAAAGCCTACCTCTAACATAAGATGGGTAGCATACGTTAGCAGAAACAAGACACTATGAAACGGTCTGCTTAGTTTCCTTCAATTGATTCTAAATTCAAATAAAAATCTTTCCACCTCTCCATAAATTAATTAAGACCTTATAAATTAACTCAGAGCACAGTTTTTCTTCCTTAAGTGAATGGGTAAAAGGAAAGTGAAAAAGAATTACAAAAAACATAAAACTACTTACAGCTTCATTTATCTTAGGAATGACCATGTCAGTCAGCAAGAGCTCAAACCAGCTGATGCCAGGCTTGCTCCATAGGCTTGCTCCCACTGATTCAGTGACAGGGAAAGCATCCCATCCCCAAAGCCTAATCATGCTCATGGCATTTTTGTTTGAGACTCTTCCTTGGGGACCCAACACAGTCACGATGGTCTCTTGCCTATAGTGCCACTTCTCCTTGATGATCTTGATGGCTACCTTGTTGATGAGTGTTGGGTAGCGCACTGAGTACCAAGGCATTTGCGATTGTAGATTCTTGAACTGGTTGTTCATGTCATCGCCTTCTTGCTCGATGATCGGGATCCACACGATCTCATAGCGCTCCTCATGGAACTTGCACTCGCTGTAGATCTTGATGAGGATGGAAAGGTCGTGAGAGGTCAACTTTAGGTCGGAAATCAGCAGCATCACATTCTTCCTCCGTAGGGACTCGACCTTATCCTGTATTTAGGGGAATGATGAAGGAGGATCAACGTTTCACTCTGTTGGTCGCTACCACTAAAGTCAACCACACAAATTTACGCTAGGCCCAAAACTAGGTATATAAGTGCCACTTAGGTCAGAATAAATGTTATGTTTTGATTTCAGCAAGTCAGTTGAAAAAGAGATCTTTGACAATGACGAGTTTACGACCATAGCATCATTGTGGTACTCAACTATGAACATAAAGTTTGACCAAAAAAAAAAAAAAAAAAGAAAAACATAAAGTGTTGTGGAATTAGAGAGTTAGAAGATTGAACCGTGGTCTTCCTTGAGCCAATGTAAAGTGGCTGAGGATCGTCCTTGATGTAAACCAAGGCCTTGATGAGCTCCACATTATCAGTAGGGGCATTGAATAGTCACTGCAGCCTCTGATACTCTCTAATTTCCTCTGCATTCAAATTGAAACTGATGAGAACGTTAGTCTAATATTCAAAGCATAAATATAACAAATCGAAAAATTAACATTTACCCTTTTTTTGCTTGTAATCTTCGTAATGTCTCTTGATAGTGTGGTGGATCATGTTCACTTTCCGAACAAAGGTTGGAAGATCTTTTCCCTTGTAGCTGAAAATAACAGGAATCCCTCTTTAAGAAAAAGAAAAAAAAAGAATGCTCTCCTTTAAAATTCGAGTCTGTTGAAATGCTTTTAGATGATTCATTACATATTTTCATAAAGAAATAAAATAAAAGCCATAAAACATGTTTCTTTTTTCCCAAAAGAGACACAAAAAAAGGGATCGTTAATGGCTCGTACTCATCGACGAGGCTGATGAGGCTGTTGAACTGAATCGAGCAAGCGAGGACACTGATGATGATCTGATAAACGCTGCTTGGGATGTCGATTGCTGTGGACAGCTCGGGAACATCCTTACTGTCGTGCTCGAACTCCACGATGCACTCGGTCATGCTCAATGTGGTCTTGATCATTTCATTCAGAACTCCATACACTTGGATCTTTTGCACGTCCGAGGGCTTGGTGATTGCAGGTAACCCCTTCAGTATGGCCAGCGATTCCGCGAGCTTGTCCGATGGTTGGATCTGAGCGAGTCGCCAAAAGTCGCCATAGAATAGAGCAAGCGACGAAAGGGTAATCACAGCCTTATTGACCCAGGAGAAGCTCGACAGCTCATGAAAGATCGAGATCATCGTTTCACGCACATTTTTGGTGTCTAATGCCTTGCATGTGATCTGATAACATGATGTTGATAATGTTGATAAATGGGATTAGTTATTACCAAGCTCAAAACAGTAAAAAATAGCCAAAGCAACAGCCATTCTTCACTTAACGAAAATAAATTGTTAGAAGGGACATAGTAACATACCTCACAAGCCACTTCGTTGATTGCGGCTAGGGGTGGATTGAAGCCTTCTTTTGGTGGCTTGAATGCAGGGCCTCCAAATCCTTGAGTGCCCTATATTGTATGCATATGTAAGACTTATTGTTAGAGAGGGAGAGAGGAAGGGAGGTACTAATTAAAAGAAATTATGAGATTTTTTTTTGGGGGTTTTTAACTGCTAAACTAAGGAAATCCACAGTTATATCATAGAAATTATGCATAGAAATTATGTATAGAGATATGACCAGAATTTGTATCTAAAAAATCGTCAGTTTTTATTAAAAATGTCACTAGTGATGAAGGTATATATTAAGGTGCAATTGTTTCGTGTAAAATTTAAAAAACTTTAAAAATTTTAAGAATGATTTTTGCCTAATTTTTATCGTTGATAATAAGAAAATTTTATCTGATTGATTTTGTAAGTGTTATAGATTCCTCAATTTCAGAAAAAGCTTATTAAATCATACTAAACAAAATAATTCTAAAGGTAAACCTAAAAGAATGATTGTCCAAACCCTACGGAAATAGGGAATAAATGAACGCCCTTAACAAAATACAGCTATAAACAATTAAATGAGTAACAACTTATCATGAGGCCGATTTAATCCTTATGCCATATCGACTATAGTGTCGTTGAATGAAGAATGAATAGATAATCTCGTGACTAGATAGATCAATAAAAGCCTCACAAAAATTGACTGCAAGTGCTAGTGGATTGCCTCCTAGTTAGGAAAAGTAAATGTTTTGGCGAATATCATTTAACTTTCTCGTTAGAAGATTCTCTAGCCATTCGACCTTTTGCAACATAGTACACAGAAACGGAAGAGCAGATGCGAAACATGAAAATTTGATATATTTCTAGGAGGATGATAATTGGTAGCTGTCATTTTCTCCTGAGCCATCAACAGTTTTACTTAGGGCACATTTGGTAATGTTTCTGTTCCCGGGAAAAAATATAATTTTTTTATTCTATTTCCGAGAATAATTTTTAAGCATTTTAAACCGTTTGGTAACTGTTCAAAATTTTAATTATCGGAATAGAATTGTGTTTGGCATTGTCCTCAAAATTTCTACTTCAAATCATTTTTTTTAAAGAAAATTTTCTTATCATTTTTCCTTTTTCTCATTTCTTTCTCCCCTTTTTCTTCTTCAAGGTGGCTGGCAACATCACTAGAGCGTCGTTGGCCCTCGGTGAGGCCATGCCTCATCAGTTGAGTCTCGCCTGCAGTTGTGCGAGGCTCAGCTGAGCCATGGCTGGGTGAGTGGCCTCGCCGATGGCTGGGGGAGGCCCGGCGAGGACCACTTGGCCACCGGTGAGGCTCGATCTCGCTCGTTGGTGGCTGGGCGAGCCTTCGGTGAGCTCGTCGAACCTCGCCCTAGCATGGCGAGCCTCCAACGAGCTAACCAGACTAGTCGCCAGCGATTAGCAACGGTGGGCGGCGTATGGTGGATGGCGGCGGGCAGCGGTAGCGACAACAGTTGAAGAAGAAGAAAGAGGGAAGAAGAACAAGAAAAAAAGAAAAGAAAAGAGAGAAAATAAGTGCTTGATTCTAGAGTTGTTCCTAGAAACAAATAATCAACTTTTTTTTTTTAATTCTTGATTCTATTCCAAATCTATTTCCAAAAACAAAAAAAGAAAAATTTGTTCTCGATAACAAAATTTTCACCAAATGCATTTTTATTCCAAATCTACTCCTGAATACAAAAGAATTGAAATTTTCACTGTTGGGAAAATTAATAAATAGACTCGTATAAAAAAAGACTAATTAATTATGTCCGATGCAATTTTCAGATCAATTGCTTTATCTTTCTCGTTTGTCCTTGGCCGTGTCAAAAGATAAAAAAAGCAAGTAGAAAAGGGCCAAGCGGGGTGGACAACCAACGTGCTTTTGCCCATAGCTCAATAATGCATGTCTATTAGATCGATTGCTTTATCTTTATCTTTTCAGCTTGGCCAAGTCAGGGCAGAAGCAAGTAAAGCATGATCTAGAGAGAGAGATAGAGAGAGGGAGAGAGAGAGAGAGGGAGACCGGGAGAGATGTCACGTCAGTCCCTTCTGTCCTTGCTAGATTGGATAGCCTTCATCATAATTGTACGTGGCGTAACTGTACTAGTAAAATATGTGAGTCCTCACCCTAAAGTTCTAGGTCCATTATTGTTGAGGAATTTCGCCTTTATAAGATAAAATAAATAAGAAATGAATAAAGATATAATAAAATTTCTAATATCTAATAAAGTATGCGGAAAGTGTGGAAGATTGACTTATGTTATACATCATACCGGCAACCTACGAACCGAACCACGGCGATGACGGTCACAACCACCACAAATAGCTGTGAGCGCCTCTCTTTTCCCTCAGCGCTCTTAGTTGCCCACACGGCTATCTGATCTCTCCCTTCCCTATCACCGTCGTTGTTGAGGGGAAAGAGCTATAGCCGCACACAAGCTTGAGCCGAGATTGAGCACGATCACGAGATCTTTGGCCCGGCGGCGCTCGACCCAAGCCCTCAATCTCAAATCCAAGGCTTGGTCAACCTCAGATTTGAGATCTAAGGCTCGAACGGCCAGGCTAAGCTCGGGCTCGACAATGGCGATGACGACCGCGGCCTACCAAGTGGAAATCACAGTTGACAGGTTGCCACCCAAGAGACGAGGCGTCGGTGGTGAGTGGCTGTGTGATGCAGAGGTTGCGGCTTTGGTTGAGGGTTGTTGACACCTAAATTTTGGCGAGCGGTTTAGTCATTTATTACATCAAAAAATTAAGGGTTAATTTTATCCTTGAAAAAATAATCAATTGCATAACATATAATTTTAGGTGCATTTATGTTTTAATTGGGCCGGTGACAAATGGGTTCAAATTGATGGTTAAGAACTTTAACTTGATGAGTCGGGCTAAGCCCACGAAGAAAGCAAATCGGCCCAAACCCATATCCTCGGAGAGATTTTATGGATTTATCTTTGTAAGATTTCAATTGAAAAAGCAAATATTCCGTTTGGAATAAACAAATATTGCGTTTCAAAAAGAAATCTACGTGGAGATGAACTTGGAAAATTTTAAAACCCCAATCCGTGCCCTATAAATACGTAAAAAAAATACCTAGGGTTGGGGGGAGGCCACATATATTGATACATATGGCCACATTGAGGGTAGGCAATTCTGAATACACAGAGACACACCGTGAGATAAGAGAGAGATAGAGTGCTTCACCAAGCTTGGTCGAGATTCCCTTGCCACGTTCCCGCCGGCCACATCGCGCGCTCTCATGCTCGCAACGCTGCCCCACACTGCGAGACCACCATCGGGACGAGCCGCTGCACTAGCATCCTCGCTGCGTCGTGATCCCCTCTGATGAAGCATCCGTGAGCCACGAATCCCAGCAGTTCAATCCTACAATTTGCTCCACCTTGACGCTCATCCAAGCAACATGTGGCGGTGGGTACATTAAAAAATTTATAAAGATGTGTGCTGATCAAAGAAGCAGAGAACACATCCACACGTCTGAAGAAAGGATTCCACCGCACATGAATTGACTCCGCTCTCGATGATCCCGAGTGTGATTTGCAAGCCACGGTGACCATCCCCACTCCTGCCGTCCGACAAGTCCAAATTTGGAAACGCGTGACATCAAAAGAATTTTGGTTAATTTGGTTCCCATATATTTTGTTGCCATTCCTTGAAATATTCTAATGTTGGTTGAATCTCCTGATATAGAAAACGATAGGCACGATTGGGAGGAGACGTAAAAAAAAAGGGGGGGAAAAAGTTTCTTGCTTCTTTTTCTCTTTGTAGGTCAACGGAAGATCAATACAAGGGAACTCGATACCCCGAGAGACGAAGCGAGCGGTGATTTTTGGCTTGGTTTGTTAGTCCTTGCAGCGAAACCGAAATCTCCAGCAATTTCAGGTCGGTGAGCAACTTCCAGCAAAGTCCGGGCACTGCTTAGCGAGACCCAGATTTCCCATTGAATTTCATCCGAATCCAGCGAGCGCAGCCAGTCAAAATTTCCCCACCGTCACGGACCTTGAGGAGGGTACACGTAGCAAGGGAATCTCCACTTAGTCATCATCCTCCACCATAGATCTTGGTGCATATATATAAAAAGAAAACAAAGAAAGGTGTATCCTAATTGTCTTTGCAAGTTCCTAGTGTTGCAGGCATGCCGAGAAGTCTCTGTCGTAAGGCTGGGAGTTAGCCGTGCACCTCCCCACCCCCTCGTGAGCCATCACTTGTCTCAAATCATCGAGGCATCACCGTGAATCCACCATCTCGGCTGCTGTCCAAGCCAAACCTCCGTCTGCAGTAGATCGCCACCACGATCCACTGCTAGTTGTCATCCACCACCTTGTTGCCCGCCGATTGCGATCTCGGTCCGGTTGCGCAAGGTCCAAATTTGGAAATCAATATCGGATTAGGTAAAATTTCGTTCTATTTGATTTCCGAATATTTCGTTTCCTCATTTGAAATATCCGTTGATGCATGTGATGGAAATTCCCGATACGCTATGATGTCCGTAATTTCGAGTGGCCTTTCAAATTAGGAAATCTTCCTAATTTCGCAACGTGCATATGATTGGCGGTCTGATTTCATGCTCGAAATACGACCCGCAATCGCACGGAAAAATCACCAATCCGATCTCACGCTCGAGATACGATTCGTGATTTTATTTAAAAATTGGTCAATCCAATCTCATGCGCGAGATGCGATTTGTCAATTTATTTCCCTAAATTAAATGGACATGGATGATATCTTGCTTGATTTGGTGCCGTGCTTTCTTGATGCCTCTGTTTGATTGCTCCCATAAAAGAAAATCCCAAAAATATTTATTTGAGTTAGGTTAAATGCTTGTTAGGATATTATTGGTTTTAATGTTATGTTGCATGTTTGGGATAGGAAATTTATTTCGAATTTCTTAAATAAAAAATTCAAAAAATGCATTCATTTAGGATGTTAGTTTTTGTTTAATTTAAGTTGCATGTTTAATTATTTGGCAGTTTTAATTTCGAATTTCATAACAAAAAAAGAAAAAAATTAGAATTAGGGCATTCTTTGCACGTCATTGCATATTATGATAGATTGCATGATTATTAGGAAAATAAAAATGTGCACGTCATATAGAATTAGGTTCATACAATGCACGTCATTTAGTAATTTTTGGTAGGTTCATTTAATTAGAAATTGCCCGTCATTAGATTAATTTAGATTGCATGTTTAAGTGTTGCATTTCTTTAACTTCGAATCTCATGGAAAATGCAAAAAAAAATTATTTTTTAGAATAAACCCATCTCATGCTTTAGGATAGATTACGTGCTTATTTATGTCATATCACTTAGATCATATAGCTAAGTCATGTCGTCATGTCATATCATTTCATGTTAAATTAGTGGCATGCATTGCATAAAGCATGATTCTCTTAATTAAGTGAAAACAAAAAAAAAAGAAATTGCGTGTTAATTAGAAATCATATTTAGGATTGCTGATGTGAATTCTAAACTAACCACGCAGATGCTTTCATTGCTATAAGGTAAGTCCTGCATTTTATCTATTTGCTTTCTTGGGTGTTAAATTGGTGGTTTGCGCACCTGTGTGATCACCTCACATGTTAGGAAAGTAAATTAAAATTGATTCAAACTGCTTGCCAACATTTTTCGAAATAAAAAGAAAGGTACCAAAAGGGCGTTAGAGAATTCTAGCGTAACCAAGTCCCCGAACTCATAAATCTCTAGTTCGTAGGAGTAAAGTAAAACTCCCGTTACTTTACTTGGGTTTCTAATCAACCCACCAAAAATAGATTAGTGGCGACTCCTAGTTGAAAATCAATTGCATGTTAAGAACTTGAATCTAAGTCGCGAATTGGTATGGTCTTGGGAGAGCCCAAGTTAAGTTTAGGCTTAACAATCCATTAGCCAAACTCTAGGTGGTTCACACCCGAAAATTTGGCCGCGACAGCTTGGCGACTCCACTGGGGACTTGAGTTGAAACTCTTAGTGGCTTAGGCCAATTTTCTTTTTGAAAAAATGTTTTTATTTGGCAGCAAGGATTCCAGGTACGTCCCTAACATTTAAGGTGTTAAATGTTTTTGCAGATGGGGAGATATATGGGGAGTAGTCTTTGCTAACCTTTGTCTTGCAGGTTGGAGTTGGGGATGAATGTTTTAAATTCAAGCTATTGAAGTGTTGTTTGATTTAAATTGCTATGCATGCCCTGCATCTAGCACTACACTATTGCACACACAACCCGCCGCCGGACCTGGGCCGCATAGGATCATTTAGGATGGTATTGAGATGGATACCACTCCGACCGTATGCTCGCGGTACGAGTCGCCCATCTCAATCCCGAAGTTTCTTTCATGGTGTCAAGAGTACCCACCTCGGTCCGCATGCTCGCGACCCGGGTCGGCTCTTTGACTAAGCCGGAGTCATGAGGACCCGACATAGTCCACAAGCTCGTGGCTAGTCTGATCATCCTCGTGGCTCCACCTTGATAAGCCTTATAGAGTAGAAATCGAGCCACTTACCATGCACATGTCTATGTGATTGCCATTGATTTTCCTTGGTGAAGTAAGTCTTCTTTCCCTATACCATGCAATTTATTTTGTCATATTCTTGGATCGGTCCATGACAATTTAGGTCAATCATTGATTGGAAATGAAATGAAAAATTGCTAGGGAATGATCCATTTAAAAAAAAAAAGAAAAAAACTTTGGAGAATTTCTTTTTACATCATGTCTAGAAATTTTGGTTTTACTAGGATATCCATTTTTTAGGAAATTCCCTTCTTGCATAGACTTTTCATGAATAAAAAAATGAAAAAAATAAATAAATAAATCCATTAGATCATTGTCATGGATTGACTCTTCATTTACATCTCATGCTTACATGTTCCCGTTTATTTCCTTTAGGTGATTATGGAGCGATCTCGCTCACCCATCCGTACACGGCCAAGGGCTAAAATGGCGGATCAAAACGAGGTGCTGGACCGTATCATCGACAATATAAATAAACGAATTGCATACCTCCAAAGTCAAGTCGATGAATTGTCTGCTACTGTGGCTTGTTTCGTCAAGCAAAAAGGCCGTGATGATATAGGTACTCTATCTTCAGTAAGAAACTACGACTCGAAGAAGAGAGCTAAGAGGATTTTTGAACCGTCCTATTTTCCGTCCTATTTTCCTGAGGTGGTTGAATTTGATGCCACTATGAAGAGACTAGTGATATATCTAGAAGGAATAATCTATGACCTAGAGGATTTGCATCACAAGATCAAGGAGGGTGAAGAACTTAAGCACACATGATTCATGATCCTAAGTAGTTCGCTTTCCTTATTCAATTAGGGGCATGTTTAGTTGCACCTTCCCCTGCGTGGGAATTCTTATTGCTTTTTAGAGATTGGTAAAAATTTCTCCTGTTTTGCTTTAGTGCTTGAATATAACATTTTTCATTCCAATAAATGTAATCTGATTGATGAATATCAATAAAATTACAAGTTTTGTTTTGAGGACATGATGGGGTATGCCAAACCAGCCCGGTGACGATATCCAACAATGAAAATAAAATATCATCCATGGAGAAATTCTGAGGACTGGGCTTCTTCATGCTTCCTCGTCCAAAATATTCCTCAAAAAGAAAAAAAAATCATTTTTGAAGCCATTTCCAAAAGCATGCATTAGATTACCCTTGTTTGTTTTTCTAACTCATTTACTTCATGTCTCAGAGCATAACAAAGAGATGTTTGAAAATAACGCGTCAATTTCTAGTGATAGCAGGCCCATTGATTTAGGAACATACATCCGAAGGAAAATAGGTGTGGGGCAATGGATCATTTCCTAGCTAATCTTGATGACATCTCCTAAGAGTAAA
Source organism: Eucalyptus victrix (assembly GCA_016097545.1). NCBI lineage: Eukaryota > Viridiplantae > Streptophyta > Magnoliopsida > Myrtales > Myrtaceae > Eucalyptus > Eucalyptus victrix. Next base: position 6,050,162 of record CM027842.1, read on the forward strand.
GAAGACATTAAGCACTACTTATCCTCTTACTTGTCCCGAGCGATTTCCTTGCACATCAATAAGAAACCAAGGGCAAGTCAAAAGGAGATCATCTAGATTCCAAAGTGTGCACATCTCATTACACTTTGTGTGAGATGTCATTCTCAAAAGCCAAATGAAGTTTCTCATTTCCAAGAGAAAATGATGAAACAAGTCAAAAGAAGATCATCCGTCTTGAATGAAATGGATACATTGCATTCATGAATATAATTTCGAATTGACACCTTTGTTCTTTTCCTTGCAGATGACAAATTGGGGGCACTACAAATTTTAGTAGTGACATGACTAAGACAAAATCTCGATCCGAGCCAAAATGGTTGTGCAATTTGAATTTACTTTGATGTTGCATAGTATCCTATTCATGCACGTTGTTTTGTGCAGGGGCAAAAGCAAGATTTCATCAAATCAAAGATCGAATTTTCATCACTGATTGATCAATTTGTATGTTTGTTCCCTTTTGATAGGGGCAATCCAAGGACACCCATTGCTGAGACAGTCCCTTCGTGGGACATTTCATTGAATGAATGCTTGCAGTCATGTTTTTATACTTATAAGAGAATTTTTTAGTATGGTAAATTGTTTGTTTGAAGCCACAAAAGCTTTTCATGCTTAAAGTTGTTGGACTCTTTTGAAAAGAAAATTTTCATATTGATTTAGCTCACCAATTTCATGTGGAGATTTGGCAAGACAGACAATTTAATGGAGTAACATCAATGCTTAAGAATGCTGAATGAGACGTGTCAGTATGATGAAAGGTAAGCCTTATCCTATACACAGTCCCTTACTTGTACACTTGTGAGATGAGTGTATGAAGTTCCATATCTACAAGGTAAAGAGTTCTCTCGCAAAAGGTACGACGACCGAAATGATGAGGGGCAGTTCATTTATCTATCCCAAACACTACAGGTGATCCATTGCTTAACCTCTTTGAGCCCTATACACTTGTGAAAATTCTTTCAAATTATCCCTGTTAAGAACCACCCCACATTGGGGCAAATTTGAAGGCAAGACAGCGCCATAAGGTCAAGAAAATGGATTGAAATTTTCTTGCTCTCACTTGCATCAATCTTCTAGTCATGCTATTACATTGAATTCATGTGGTAATTTAAGTGCCTTAGGATGACGAATAGCATTTCTTTCTCTATCCTACATACTTATATCCTTTGCATAGCCCACTTGAGCCTACAATTTCATTTCTTTTAAACCCAGTTGGTAATCATCCCCCACATTAGGGCAAGGCAAGAGACAGATGAAGACCTTTGAAAATTTGAATGTCATTCAAAGTGTAATTGCTTGACACTTGCATAGAAATCAAAATAGAATTAAGGGGCATGAAAAAGTAGTGTGCCTGGTAAAAGCAAGGCCAATGCTCATGAAAGAAAAGTGAAGAAAAAATGAACAAGAACTAGGGGCATGAAAAAGCGGTGTGCCTAGTAAAAGCAAGGCCAATGTCCATAAATGAAAAAAAGAGAGTCAAGATAGATGACTGTCAATTGCTAGAATTAAATCCCAATGGAGTAATACTCAAATAGCTCAAATGTTGAGTTTTTACAATCAATGGGGCATTTCATGAAGACAATCACTGATGGTGAAAAAGAAATCTGGTGGCAATGCCAAGATGATCATCAACTCTCACCCTTAACACATATTTTGAGCCTAATGATCATTTCATTTTTCAACCCATGAACCCAGCCTATGTTACGTCCCTTGTAAAGTCTCTTCTAATTAGGGCACTTGAATTAGCGTATGAATTCACATGTCATAAGCATCGCTCGAAGGAGTACGAGCAAGATTATTTCTTTCTCATTTTGCAGGGTTCTTGACTTGTAAACCCGGAGATGATTAAAGAGTTGTTCTTTCAATAGCCTTGACTCAAAGAGTCCCTTTGTTAAGCCATTGATCAAGCCCACATTACGGTCCCTATTAAAGACCTCTCAGATTGGTAAAGTTATACCGCTTGCGAGAATACTTGGACCCTTGTTGGTATGATGATAGTGAGACGGAGTGATTCTCATAAAATAGCCTCTAAATGAGAGTGAGTGAAAGTCCTTTCTAACTGAAGGTCCCTCATTCGGTATTCTTAGGAAATCCATGTCATGAGTGAAGATTGTCTTGAATGGTAATTTTCTCCAGTGGAAATTTGGGTGATGTAAAGGTAATTATGCATGAACCCTAATTGAGTTGATGAAAACATCACTGAATTTTGAAATGTGCATTCTAGAGTAGCTTAGATTGTCTATCTCTTTGATGAATGCATATCAGTTGTTGCTCTAAATCATGTCTGACAGGTAATTCAAGTTCCTTTCAGAATGTTTCATGATATTAGAAGATGAGAAACCTCCACCATGAGGTGAAAGACCTCCACAGGATATCTAAATTCCAAAAGACATATCCCCAAGAATCAGAGATATCATCAGGTGAGTATATCTCTACCATAATCTAAAATACTTGTCATTGTGCAGGTATTCTCTCTCAAGTGCATCGACACTTGACTTGGTCAAGCTGTCCAGTTATATCGACCTGGCGTGCTTTCGTAGCCCAGAGTCCCCCTCTTTATTGACCTGGTGTGCTTTCATAGCCCAGAGTCTCTCTTTATTGACCTGGCATGCTTTTGTAGCCCAGTGTCCTTTATATTGACCCGGCATGCTTTCGCAGCCCAGGGCCTATCTTCATTAACTCGGCGTGCTTTCGTAGCCCGATGTCCCTTTATATTGAACCGGCGTGCTTCCATAGCCCGGATTTCTTTTATCGACTTGGCGTGCTTTCGTAGCCTAGAGTCCTTTACACCGACACTCAATGAAGTTGTCCCCCAAAGATTTTTCCTCCAGATTCAATCTGATTAAGGCGACCGAAGAATGGTTCGGGTCCTGGTCGGATGATTTCTGTCGCAAGGCTAGGCGACCGAAGAATGGTTCGGGTCCTAGCCAAACAAAACCTCAGTCTAGGCGACCGTAGAATGGTACGGGTCCTAGACAACATTTATTGCTCTAACAGGTGACCATAGAATGGTACAGGTCCTGGAAAAGCAATTTCCTCATTCAGGCGACCGTAGAATGGTATGGGTCCTGGAAAAATAATTTTCTTCTTCGAGGCGACCGTAGAATGGTACGGGTCCTTGACAACACCTATTCCTTATTCAAGCGACTGTAGAATGGTACGGGTCCTGAAAAATGAATCCTCGTTTAGGCGACCGTAGAATGGTATGGGTCCTAGACAAAAACTTTCTGCCATACTGGCGATCGTAGAATGGTATGGGTCCTGGTAAAGCAGTTCCTTACAAAACCTTTCTACCGTATTGGGCGACCGTAGAATGGTACGGGTCCTGAGAAAGCAGCTCCTTTCTGCCATACTGGGCGACCGTAGAATGGTACGGGTCCTAGACAAGTAACACCCACTACCTCGAATTACTCTATCCTCCTCGAAGGTAAGTTATTCCAGGTAGGTTCATTTATCATTTGCATTAGCATTTCCATGCATCATATAAATTAAAAAATGAAATTCATTTTCCTAAAAAAAAATCATTCATTGCATGTGTATAGTCAAAATTTAGGTCTCAATTTGTCTTTGAAGGCAATCTCTTCGAGCTCACCTTCAAAGAGGGGCAGCTGTTGACACCTAAATTTTGGCGAGCGGTTTAGTCATTTATTGCATTAAAAAATTAAGGGTTAATTTTATCCTTGAAAAAATAATCAATTGCATAACATATAATTTTAGGTGCATTTATGTTTTAATTGGGCCGGTGACAAATGGGTTCAAATTGATGGTTAAGAACTTTAACTTGATGAGTCGGGCTAAGCCCACGAAGAAAGCAAATCGGCCCAAACCCATATCCTCGGAGAGATTTTATGGATTTATCTTTGTAAGATTTCAATTGAAAAAGCAAATATTCCGTTTGGAATAAACAAATATTGCGTTTCAAAAAGAAATCTACGTGGAGATGAACTTGGAAAATTTTAAAACCCTAATCCGTGCCCTATAAATACGTAAAAAAATACCTAGGGTTGGGGGGAGGCCACATATATTGATACATATGGCCACATTGAGGGGAGGCAATTCTGAATACACAGAGACACACCGTGAGATAAGAGAGAGATAGAGTGCTTCACCAAGCTTGGTCGAGATTCCCTTGCCACGTTCCCGCCGGCCACATCGCCGCGCTCTCATGCTCGCAACGCTGCCCCACACTGCGAGACCACCATCGGGACGAGCCGCTGCACTAGCATCCTCAGCTGCGTCGTGATCCCCTCTGATGAAGCATCCGTGAGCCACGAATCCCAGCAGTTCAATCCTACAATTTGCTCCACCTTGACGCTCATCCAAGCAACATGTGGCGGTGGGTACATTAAAAAATTTATAAAGATGTGTGCTGATCAAAGAAGCAGAGAACACATCCACACGTCTGAAGAAAGGATTCCACCGCACATGAATTGACTCCGCTCTCGATGATCCCGAGTGTGATTTGCAAGCCACGGTGACCATCCCCACTCCCGCCGTCCGACAAGTCCAAATTTGGAAACGCGTGACATCAAAAGAATTTTGGTTAATTTGGTTCCCATATATTTTGTTGCCATTCCTTGAAATATTCTAATGTTGGTTGAATCTCCTGATATAGAAAACGATAGCCACGATTGGGAGGAGACGTAAAAAAAAAAGGGGGGGAAAAAGTTTCTTGCTTCTTTTTCTCTTTGTAGGTCAACGGAAGATCAATACAAGGGAACTCGATACCCTGAGAGACGAAGCAGAGCGGTGATTTTTGGCTTGGTTTGTTAGTCCTTGCAGCGAAACCGAAATCTCCAGCAATTTCAGGTCGGTGAGCAACTTCCAGCAAAGTCCGGGCACTGCTTAGCGAGACCCAGATTTCCCATTGAATTTCATCCGAATCCAGCGAGCGCAGCCAGTCAAAATTTCCCCACCGTCTGGACCTTGAGGAGGGTACACGTAGCAAGGGAATCTCCACTTAGTCATCATCCTCCACCATAGATCTTGGTGCATATATATAAAAAGAAAACAAAGAAAGGTGTCTCCTAATTGTCTTTGCAAGTTCCTAGTGTTGCAGGCATGTCGAGAAGTCTCTGTCGTAAGGCTGGGAGTTAGCCGTGCACCTCCCCACCCCCTCGTGAGCCATCACTTGTCTCAAATCATCGAGGCATCACCGTGAATCCACCATCTCGGCTGCTGTCCAAGCCGAACCTCCGTCTGCAGCAGATCACCACCACGATCCACTGTTAGTTGTCATCCACCACCTTGTTGCCCGCCGATTGCGATCTCGGTCCGGTTGCGCAAGGTCCAAATTTGGAAATCAATATCGGATTAGGTAAAATTTCGTTCTATTTGATTTCCGAATATTTCGTTTCCTCATTTGAAATATCCGTTGATGCATGTGATGGAAATTCCCGATACGCTATGATGTTCGTAATTTCGAGTGGCCTTTCAAATTAGGAAATCTTCCTAATTTCGCAACGTGCATATGATTGGCGGTCTGATTTCATGCTCAAAATACGACCCGCAATCGCACGGAAAAATCACCAATCCGATCTCACGCTCGAGATACGATTCGTGATTTTATTTAAAAATTGGCCAATCCAATCTCATGCGCAAGATGCGATTTGTCAATTTATTTCCCTAAATTAAATGGACATGGATGATATCTTGCTTGATTTGGTGCTGTGCTTTCTTGATGCCTCTATTTGATTTGCTCCCATAAAAGAAAAACCCAAAAATATTTATTTGAGTTAGGTTAAATGCGTGTTAGGATATTACTGGTTTTAATGTTATGTTGCATGTTTAGGATAGGAAATTTATTTCGAATTTCTTAAATAAAAAATCCAAAAAATGCATTCATTTAGGATGTTAGTTTTTGTTTAATTTAAGTTGCATGTTTAATTATTTGGCAGTTTTAATTTCGAATTTCATAACAAAAAAAGAAAAAAAATTAGAATTAGGGCATTCTTTGCACGTCATTGCATATTATGATAGATTGCATGATTATTAGGAAAATAAAAATGTGCACGTCATATAGAATTAGGTTCATACAATGCACGTCATTTAGTAATTTTTGGTAGGTTCATTTAATTAGAAATTGCCCGTCATTAGATTAATTTAGATTGCATGTTTAAGTGTTGCATTTCTTTAACTTCGAATCTCATGGAAAATACAAAAAAAAATTATTTTTTAGAATAAACCCATCTCATGCTTTAGGATAGATTACGTGCTTATTTATGTCATATCACTTAGATCATATAGCTAAGTCATGTCGTCATGTCATATCATTTCATGTTAAATTAGTGGCATGCATTGCATAAAGCATGATTCTCTTAATTAAGTGAAAACAAAAAAAAAGAAATTGCGTATTAATTAGAAATCATATTTAGGATTGCTGATGTGAATTCTAAACTAACCACGCGAGATGCTTTCATTGCTATAAGGTAAGTCCTGCATTTTATTTATTTGCTTTCTTGGGTGTTAAATTGGTGGTTTGCGCACCTGTGTGATCACCTCACATGTTAGGAAAGTAAATTAAAATTGATTCAAACTGCTTGCCAACATTTTTTGAAATAAAAAGAAAGGTACCGAAAGGGCGTTAGAGAATTCTAGCGTAATTAAGTCCCCAAACTCATAAATCTCTGGTTCGTAGGAGTAAAGTAAAACTCCCGTTACTTTACTTGGGTTTCTAATCAACCTACCAAAAATAGATTAGTGGCGACTCCTAGTTAAAAATCAATTGCATGTTAAGAACTCGAATCTAAGTCGCGAATTGGTATGGTCTTGGGAGAGCCCAAGTTAAGTTTAGGCTTAACAATCCATTAGCCAAACTCTAGGTGGTTCACACCCGAAAATTTGGTCGCGACAAGGGTGGAGGCGACGACAATTGGGTGTCGTGGGCAGTGGTCTGCGATTTTATATGGAGGTGGAGACAAGCGGGCAAGGCTTTGTAACCTTGGTAATGCAATATCCGAGCATATCCACATTGTACCTCACCCTCTAGGTGAGAATTCAATTTATCAATATTTTCACATTACCACAAATATCGGAGTGGATAAAAAATATCCGATGTAGAGTTATATTCGGCCAATCAAATGCAGCGTTGGGTTTGTTTGCAAAAGATGGTCAAATTCACTACCGCTTACACCATAAACACACCCTTTTGATAGATTGTTAAGCTTACTTAGTAAAACCATTTTAGATTGTATCTCTCACACGCCCCCACACATATGGCATTATTTCAATTTTTACCTTAGGGTTGACAACGGAGTCGGCGATTGTGGCAGTTCCACGGAGGGCGTTGTCGACGAGAAGGAAGAGAGACTGGACGTCAACGTCTCCTTCGTCGGGAGCGTGAGTGTCCACCATCTCCTTCATGAACTTCTCGTCGTCGAAGATGGCAAGCAGGCTGTTCAACATGCTCTGGTCAACCTTGCTCCTCTCCCTCCGGAGAATCTGGCCGAGGGTCTTGCTCGCCATGATCTCGAATCTCAAACAAATAGAGCAAGAGGAGAGAGGCTAGGCTTTTGAGTGTTTAGAAACTAGAGGAGGAAGAGAGTGCGTGGGCGGTGTGGTGTGGTGAGGGCAGGCTTGCTCTATTTATAGCCGTGGAGGCAAGGAAAGAGACTAGAGATAGAAAATATTAAATTCGAAAAAATGTTTTTAGGTGAACGAAAAACTATCCAAAAGAGAGTGACCAATATCAACAAATGTCCGAGCATTATTACGAGGTTGGTACGCTCGTCACAGAATATTATTTGAACAATAAAGTCTCGATAGATGAGCTTGTCACTACAACCCTAACGAGGTGTAAGTGTGTAAATAAAGTCAACCGTTGAACTTGGCACCGCCTTAGATGAACCAAAGACTTTTGAGATTGAGATGTGTTCCATATTCAAAATTGGAACCATTTCTTCATGTCCGTTGGAATTAATTTTGTATGACTTGACCTACCACATTACCATCACAAGTTTCCATTTGTGAAGTAATTCTTTTATAGGTTAATACCACAAAAAATTCCAAAGTAGTATACATGTGACAAATTTACCGAAACTAATTTTTTTAATATTAAAAATTCTAAACTGGTGCATTTCTCTTAGTGATGAATTTACGCTCATCTCTACCAAATTTATGCTCATCCAATGATGTAAGTGGTTTTTTGGTAGTTAAAAAAATTAGTTTGGGATAAATTTGTCACAAGCATACAAGTTTAGAGTTTTTCATGATATTAACCATTTAGTTTTCAATATATAGACTATTTTAAGTATGTAAATTTCGATACCATCCGAGAATTGTTGCGTTAACATGCTCTAGTGAAATTTCATGTAATCATAATTTGTATGCTGTAATAATTCGATATACCAATAAATTTATTAGAATCAATTAATGCTGAGTATTGGAAATAATAATACTGATTATAATTTAATTTCAACAGATTTAAATTAATTTACAATTTCTTTTTTTATTTTTAGAAATACTATATTCGTAGAAGTATGCTTATCATTATTATTGTATTCTAAGATACTTCTCGGATTTTTAGTTGCTCATGAATAACACGCAACATGCACTTTGGAGCAACGGATGAAGTAAAAGCAATTTATGACCAAACTCGCTCCCTACCAAGAATTTTTAAATCTCTAAGGTAAAGAAGTAAGGAGTTATATTGCAGAATATTCTCTCTTAAAGAAAATTTTAATTTAATTGCAGGATGAATTATTATTATAAGTCAATCATTGTGGTTACTGAACTATTGAGTACAAAATTCTAAAAAAGTCTGCACAAAATGTATATTGTTGAGTTATGTTTTGAATTTTGATTTGAACCTAGAATGTATTTTCTGATAAGTGCTCATCTAATTACTGTGGTTTGATTTCTCATTTTACACGTTTTAACTAAATCGCCCAATTTCTGAAATCCTCATTCATTAGCTAAATATTGTCATTGTTATGTGAATAAATGAGTTTACAACTATAACTTTGTCTATGTGTTTGTTTATCTTTAGATGTATTAGCCCATGTTTGCACATGATATTTTATATTATTTATTAGCATTTCTTTAGTGACGGGAAAAAAGCTTATAGTAACGGGAGATATTTTCATAGAATAATGATTTCTAGTAATCATTGGGAAGCCTTACCAGCTTTTATATGTTATAAAACGGAAGGGAAAATAAAAGAGAAATTGGTTGAGAAAATGGAGGACGCGATTCACTTGTCTGATAGGACATAGGACAAGGTGCTTTGATTTTGCATCGTCTCTTTTTGGTGGTAGGGCAAAGGTGCTTCAACTCTCAACAACCCACCCCCCACGCCAGAATAATTCATTAGCACTCCTTTAACCAGGAATTTTTTGGATGCTCGATTTGGTTAAAGGGCTCCTCATCAAAATTAAAAGAAGCTTTCACTTCTACGAAGATTTTCGCAGCCTTTCCGTCTGCAAATTGTGAGGACAGTGAGCTTCATAAACGTGTTCTTTATTTTAATATATTGATGCCTCCACGTCTCGTATTCCTAATTCTTCCTGCATCTTTTTCATCCCTAAAGAGAGGAAGTACCCTCTAATTATTTTATATTCTGGTGATCTCAAGATTCGAACGAAGATCGAGATGAAATTTTTAAGGAACTTGCTTAGACCTATTTGTCTCTCTCCCCAATAATTCACTAGCACTCCAATTAGGCCTTAAATGAATTTAAGTTGCAACATTAACTAATTAGGATTACGTACTTAGATAATTTTTACTCTCTAAAGTATTGCTAATTAGAACCCCTTTTTCTACTAACCATTTTAAGACTTGTTTCTTGCTTTTCATTATTACACCTTAGTTTTTTTTTTTTTTTAAACTTCTTGACCATCAAGATTTCGTTATCCTGATTTCATGATGTCTCATGTATAAGAAAATAAATATTTGGTTGGCAAATTACACTTTTAAGTTGAGTCAATGGGCTAAAAGATATCTTGCCAAAATTTCATTGATAAATTCAAATGTTAATAATTTTATCAAATATCTATATATATATATATATATATATATATATATATATATATCTAAAATATCGACGATATCGAAAGATTTAACAAGTAATAATAAAGTCAAGTTTGACTTGATAACTTACAAATCAAACCACACACTAATAAATTCAATTTAATCTTGTAGTTTTGTACTCCTCCAAGTAAAAAATTTAAAATAAGTTGGTAGAGACACCTAAATTTGAATACTTCCGGTATTTATTTAACCCCTAACCAGTTAAATAGTTTGCCATCTACCAAATACTTTCACTTATAGAATGTACAACTTGCGATTATGTACTCAGTTTCACTAATCTAGCATTCAATCAGCAAATACACCGTGGATCACTAGTATCATGTATTCGCTTTCTCTTGTGCCCTTATTTTCAGAAACGGATGCGTTTCAACCTCTTTTTTTTTTGTTTATTAAGAATGGGGTGTTTGGAAGTCTTTAGTCATCTTATTAAATGAATTTCACTCAATGTCTTATGCATGTCAAATAGATAAAGAGCAAGAAATTGACACACGAAGTGACCCTCCAGAAGAATATGCAAGCAAGATGATTCATAATCAATTTTAAATGTGGAAAGATCGAAAAAGAGGTCGCTCAATTGGCTTGACCTGCCTTTCATTGACGACTTTCGAGAATCAAATCAAATCTTGTCCCCCACTTCGTATCAACTCAGTTTCAGTGGTACAGTGGCTCCATCATCATGTGTTTTCTTAGTCACTTGCCAAGGGCAAGAACGAGAATGCTTTTGTAAGTTTGCTATTGACTGATGAAAGAAACAACGGATTAATCTTGCACTGGTGTCATGAAAAGGATGAAATGGTCAAAATTACAAAAATAAAATGTAAAAGCAATAGACATACCAACAATCATGAATAGAGGCAATAAATGGACTTTTATGTTACTTTTCACATAATACGACTTATCTAAATCTTTCTATTCTATCAATCTTTTATAACAACACACAAATCAGTTTGATCCTATGATTTCATTCTCTGAACGAGAGACATAGTCTCAAAAATTATTCTTAGTCAATGAAGTTACAATTTGAGCAAAATATCCACCAATCCAAATCGAATACTAGACCCCTTTTCCTTTGGTTCCGATAAGACTAGACCATCAATTGGTGTCAAGAAAAGTATCTTGAGGGACGTCACCAAATCACTCAAGCCATTACGTCAGCACAAAATGGACAAAAAATGTAGTAAATTCTTAGAATTACTTTATGTCGTTGTGTTTCACATTGAAATGAAAAATTATGTCGTTTCTCTTTCGACGTTGATGGGGGGACCAGTTTTTTATGTTAATAAAGAGACTTTGGAGGGATCAAGGAGAAATCCAAGGCTCGTTATTTTATTGCCTTGATAGGCGGAAAAAATTGGGCCCAATTTGGACGTGTCGAAATACAAACTGACGAGCACCCATAAAAATCTCTTAGATTCGAGACAATATTTCTCTACTTTATTAGAAAAATACATATCATGAACCTTCATTGTTTATCCTCATGGAAAACTCTACTCTTACTTATTTTTATTTTTTTATTTTTATGATTAATACTAGTAAAAATTCCAAATCAGTATCCAATCCATATCTATCGTCCGACATATATATGTACCTATATATTAATTTTATAATTTGACGTCAAAAAATTGATGTGTTTAATATAAAAAATAAAATAATGAAGATGTTACACAAAACGTGGCTTCATTGGAAATATATGAGTTAGTGGATGAATCTAACCAACATAAAATATTAAAATAGTTGTGGCAAAAGAAGAAGCGCTCAACAAGTTTTATGTTTTTCCAGCCTTAAAGCCTTCCAAAATAAAGAAAACAACAATGGCTAAGACTAAAGACACTCAAGTTTGCACGTTCAACATTAATAAATTGGACAAAATCTTTGAGTTATTTTTGAAAGATGGCCCAAATAATTAATTGAAGGCCCAGTAATTTCAAGAAAGGAAGACTTAGTAAACAAATTGCAAGTGATGCCATTCATTGAGCCATACGTCAATTATTTGTCCCTAAAAATAATTCAAGAGGTAATTGGGTAGCAAGCAATCGAATTTACCGATGATAATGGGGTATATGATGACTCTTAATTATCTAACTTAAAAGAAATGAATGGTTGATAAATTATTCATTTTTTTATGAGAAAATGTCCAAATGTTATAGTCGACAATAGACACCATTAAGGTAGTGGAGTTGATGCAACCGTCGAGTAGTAGAGTAAATATAATCGTTTAGGTAATGGATTTGTTTAACTATCAAGTAGTGAAATTGGTGTAACCATTTAGTAATAGAGTCATGTAGTCATTCATGTAAACGTCGAGTGAGGGAGTCTTGATAACCATTTGTAACAGTCGATTGCGAGCTATAAAATCTCGCTATTTACTCTTTGTTAAGGACTAGAGTGCAATTAGTGTAACTATATCTTTTAGGTATATATAGGAATTCGAATTGTACCACAGAATATTCCGTTGGGTGGATCCGTCCGAGCCCCATTTTGCATTGAACCATGGGATGAGGGACACGTTCGGCGAAAAAGTGCAAATCACGTGGATCTGTTTCCTTATCGGGACGTACCATGACAGTGATCGCAGTACGCTGTTTGTCTCCAAACGTGCTCCACGCATCAACCGTTTTGGACGATTTTTTGGTGTAGAGTCAATCCTTGCAAGAAATGGGAGTCCCAAAAGGACCATTCGGACAAATTTGTAGTGAGAAACCGAGAAGAGACCTCCAAAAAACACGGCCTTGAGTAGCCAGCTGAAAGAGATAATGAATGCATGGCTAATAATGAAAGATGACGATTGACGACCAAGTTGGTGATGATGTTCGTAGCGCTGTCATTGGTACCCTAATTTCCCAGAGAATATTAGCAACAAACCCCTTGTGCCGCTACGTTACCTTGGATGATACGGCACATTCTAATCTTTCAAATAACACTCAAGCCATCACCGTTAGCGCAAAACGGACAATACAGTGAATTCTCGGAGACATTTGATGTTTGTCGTGTTTCAATAAGAAATCGAAAGATTATGTTTGTTTCTCTTTGCTGTCGATGGGGAGAACCAGCTTCGATAATTGCAGTAGATTGGGAGCGAGTGACCAAAACGGAGACGCGTTTCATCTGGATAGATAAATAGAAGTTGGAGGGGACCATCGAGGACATCTAGGGTTTTTTCAATTTATTGCCTTGATAAGCGGATAAAACTGGCCAGATTGAGCGTGTTCAGATAGCGCTAATAAAAAACTCTCAAATTCGAGACAGTATCTTTCTACTTTATTAGAAACTTCAACGTTCATCCCCGTGAAAAACCCTACTCTTACTTTCTTTTTATGGTTAGTATTTATTTAAAATGACAAATGACATTTCCAGTATAGATAGATTTCCACCAACCGAACATAGTGTGTGCACTATCAAAAGATGATAAAAAACTAGTGACATCGAAGGATATATATAACACGTAGATTTTCTATGTTGAGTTTTGTCATTTTTTATATCATTTGTCACGTGTGTTAACACTGATGCATTTTGATAAGATATAGAATGGAATGACAATGGGTGGTAGAATTGGATCAGGGTACCAATTTGGGCCCTTTGTTATACAAAAATTAATTTGAGGCAGATGTGTTAATGAGTTATCAATTTCAAATGTTTTGTAAGACGAAAATCAATATAAGATAAACATGTCATGAAGATAGTGTTTGTGATTTTTTGTGAGACAGACACCAAAAAATTGCCAAGTATTTTAGTCGACAGTAATTAATGAGTAGTGGAGTCAATATAAGCATTGAGTAGTGAAGTCTTAGCAACCGCTTGTAACGGTCAATTGTGAGTTATATATTCCTGCATTGTAACTTTTATAAAGAGCTCTTAATCAATCAAAGAACGCCCAATTGTTCATATTTACTTCCAGATTACCATTACATTCCACTACCTTTACTCATCGAAATCTTGGTCCACTCTTTTTTATATAGCAAGGTATTAACTCTTCTTTAAGCCACGAAATTCCTCATTATCTCTAACATACTCTACTTGCTCCCTCTCTCAGTAATCATCATGTCTTTTTTGTACACTATGTCCTTTTTGTACACGAGATTAAAGTTCTTGTGTGTCTTTATATATAAAGGACACCCACATATATATATATATATATATATATATATATATATATATATATTATCGTTAGCAAGGATGAAAGTGTGCAATTAGCATAAGTACCTCTTGTAAGGTTACCATAGGAACTCCATACCATGGCACAAAGTATTTCGTTTATGGTTTTGTCGAGTCCAACTTTGGAATGCCCCAGTGCCACAAGTTCTTTATATATATATATATATATTGTGATGTGCCATGACAGTGATTGAACTACGGTGTTTGGCTACAACGTGCTCTACAATTCTGCAGGGTATGGTTAATCCTGGCAAATACACACAAATAAATGCAGCAAAAGACACGAAAAAAGAGAGGCGTTCAGACAAATTTGTCGTGTGAACTTGAGACGAGGCGACCTCCATTGCCTTGGAGACCCCAAAACCACAGCTTCAGTCACAAGACGAAATGGATAATGAATGCAATGTCTCCTCGTCATTATCTCAACACGTGCTAAAAATAGAGGGGCTCATAGGTCCCCCCTTATCTATTGGATATTATTTGCCCACTCGTCACTTCTTAGGACAATAATTGGGAATTCGAATTTAATGCAAATTTAATGTGATCTGATAGCCCAACAAAAAAAATTGCCCACGAATACATTCAAAATCTTAAAATAAATTCCTAATTTATTGAACGCTTCGAAATTTATGTCCTAAAATATTTCAATGTAAACTCAAATTTTCCAGTGCTATAGAAAGAGTTAAATATAAAAGTTGGAAGTTGAGAGACCCATCTTGCTGCATCGAAAATGTATGCATTGTGCCGTAGTTTGGCACTTATCTAAATTATTTATTTAGTCCCGTGGGTTTGGTGTTTGGGATTTAAGAATCATCTATCATTATTCGACATTCTCAAGATGGATTTACAAATAACTTGAGAAAATACATTTTGATTATGACATTCATCACATATAATGAATTTTCCTGTCAGTCACTATGGCCTAAATTCTGCTTATATTAATCAGTAACGCATTTTAACTTGACATTTCCTCACTTCTAATGATCACAAGTGAGGAAGCTCAAATTCTGCTAATCATTTCATGCATATCCTTTTAAATTCTTTGTGGATTTTTATGATCTTTTCAATTTTTTCTTCATGAATATATTCAAAATTCTCATTTGTTTAAATGTACAAACACGTCCCATTCAACCACCAAATTAACCTCGTAAGTATGAGATCTTCCCAATTGTTGCATCAACATTAATCCATATGACTAGTTGATCAAACAAATATATCATCCGACTTTGCATAAAGATCGATCTATATGCCGTTGGCAAAATCATTTTGGAAATATATGAACACTGTGATATTGACTCGCACCAATGCGCATAAAGTCGTTTTTCGTCTCACTATCGAAGAGCTTGATGAAGGATAACGTGACAATCCAGTTGTGCAGAGACACATGTCAACTACTTCATGAAATCTTTCATCCGAAAATCAAAAGCACCTGCACTAATTCTGACATTCTAATCTACCTCCGACAAGAATAGTCGCCGTAACCTTTTTTTTTTTCTTTCTGTTTTTCAGATTATAGATTACTGCAAGGGGATGTTCAGCTTGAGGCAGCAGATTTTGCCCATGTACCATCGCCAACTGGGTGACCTCGTCTATCCTCGCCCCACCACAATGCGAGTATGCCGTAAGACCGGTGTTGCGCACCTATTTCTTACAGACTAATCAAAATTTTCTAATGCCCAGGATAGATTAGGAAATGAGACCAATGATTATTGGCTTGTACAGTAATCAAGTCATCACTGCTCGACCAACCACTGTGATGATCTTACGGCTTTACACGATGCATGCGGTCAAACAACAGTCGTGTATGTGAATAAGAAATCCCGACATGAAAATTATGTGTGTCCAAGAGTTCCCTTAGAATGGATAGAAGATCACTCTCTGGAAGATAAGGAATGGATGGTTGGAATTCGACCTGGTGCAAAGGGGCAGTGATATGGGGTTATAATTTGTCCGTCCAAATTGGAACACCATGCTAACCTCTCAAATGGGGAATTTGATATCTCTACTGTTTATATAGTAAGTTTGAATGATCTCAATCTCAGATTTATTTATTTTCTTAATTTTTTATGAAATTCCATTCAAGCTGTTAAAGCAAATTTTTATTCTACAAACTAAAGGATGAATAATACCGTATATAGAAGTATCGACAATGATTGCTAGGTGCTCCCTCAATCTTTTGCACTTTTTACAACTGAATATTAATATTGCCAAGTTTTACGATTTTAAATGAGAATTTCATTTTGAGAAGTGATAATCTAAGAAAAGATCCTAGAGAATCGGTTAGACTAACTCACAGGTTTAAGGGACGAAGGGGAAGTGCATATAGAGGTCCATCAGCTATGAATAAGTCCCACATCGCTTGTATTTCACAAGTGAGACTGCATACGAATGCTTGGTTCCGCATGGGTTGGGATCATCGAGACCTACATCTTTTTGGCGTGCCACTTTTGTCTATCAAGTCTCATCGGTTCGGCAGACCTGTTCTTAATGTATTACTTATGTAATAGGAGAACGAGGATATCATTTTCGTGAAGAAAATCAATGATTCCGCCACGTGCTTCTTTTTTGTTTTCTGATGGCTTGAACTCTAGACCTTACAAAAATCTCACCTTTCGTGCTCAAAGGAAGCACATTGAAATCTATGCCTATCGGGAGAAGTTCTACGTTGGATTTATTGTTAAGTTGCACGCATGAGTGTCAGGCAAAAAGAAATATCACATTCAAATGTGGAGTAAAGTTGAGTAACTAATATATCCCATTTTGATTATGTCTCAGTGATTCAAGCTTTTAAGTGAAATTGAATTTAATTGAATATATTGACAAATCGGGTCATGATGGTCCATTTTTCTAAAGGTATTAGGTTGCCATTGCATCGACCTAATAAGTGGTATAAAAGTTAATGATTGATTGATAAGCCCTCGTTGTCGACAAGCATTTGATAAATATTTCAAAAAAAAAAAATGATCTCAAATTTAACTCCTTTATCAAGATGAAGGATGGTTTCTCACGACATCTTGACAAAAGCTTGGTTTGGCCAAGATAATTAAGGCAGAGTCTAAAGGGCAAATGTTGCTCCTCGCCAATATTTGCCATTACTTGGCTAGGCCAAGGTGAAGATTTGAGTTGAGATAATATTGTTATAGAAAAATGCCTCGATTAAGAGGGAGCGAGCCCAACATAGGAGACTCACATGTGAGGGAGATTTGTTGAAGTGCATAGATGAGGGTGTTAACAAAAACCCCAACTCTGTCTCCCTATTTGCTTCGTCATCAAATGTCGTGGACTTGATGTCGCAACCGCTAGGGTTGCAAATGGAGAGAGAGAGAGAGAGAGAGAGAGAGCCAATCATCTTCACCCCACCCGTTGTTGCATTGAGACCCAATTGCCAGCGCTGCCCATCGTTGTTGCATTGTGCCACGGGACCTGAACCAATCTTTGACTCATTGTTCATTTGATGCTAGCAACACCCCATGCCCCCTCTGTCTTTTATTCGTCTCGTGATCAATTGTCATGGACCTGAACCAACCTGGATTCCAAGGCTGTCGATGTCGCACCCACTATAGGGGTTACAAATTAAGGAGAGAAAATGTGCTAGAATGTCCCACTGAAAAATTTAAATTTACCAATAGAGAGAGGTCGCATATATATTTAAAATGCATATAAACCTCCTAAACAAATGATAGAAAATACTTTAACACCCCTCTAATGTGTTAGTTGGCCTAGAAAAGACGTGTAATTTGGCAAATGGAAATCGGACAAGCAAAACAAACTAAGACAAACTAGCTCCAATACATCTTAGAATATACAACCCAAAAATTTAAACTAATAGATTGAGGGAAATCACATACGCATAAAAAGTAGGGAAAATTACCATAAAAGTCTTAAACCTATTGCAATTGTGCCAATTCAGTCCTAAACTTTTTATTTAGCCAATTTAGTCCTAAACCTTTTGTTTTTGTTCCAGTTCAGTCCATCCGGCCATGCATAGTCGGAAAAATCTGATGTGGCATCCTAGTCAACGCCTGTCGGCGTTGCCAACATTGACATGGCACCGAAGAGCAAAACGTCGTCATTTTGCTTTAAAAAAAAATAATAAAAGCCAAAGAGAAAAGGCAGAAGAGAAAAGGGCGTGAAGAGAAAAAGGCGTGAAGAGAAAAGAGCGTGGGGTTGGATGGGTTCTTTCTCAAAATCAAGCAGGAACCCTAAATTGAGAGGATCATCCCTTGATTCATGGTGCACAACATTGATTCTTGGTGGATGCCTCTGTTCAACACCTCCATCGAAACCCTTTGGCCTCCGCTCGCCCAACGCCTCTGCTTGATGCCTCCGTCCAACCCCTCTAGCCAACGCTCGCCCAACACCTCTGTTCGAAGCCTCCATCCAACCCTTCTAGCCAATGCTCGCCTGACGTCTCCATCCGACGTGTAAGTCAACCCGACGCCTCCGTCTGACGCTCAGCTCACCCAACATCTTCGTCCGACGCTCACCCGACGCCTACATCCAACGCTTGCTTAGATTCGCCCACTTGCTTGACGCTCACTGAACGCCTTCATCGTCTTCTTGAAATTGCGGTGCTTTATATTTATGTTGTCTTGATTTTACTTGAATTTTATTTTAAATTTTGTTGACATGGGTTTGTCGCAGTAATGGGTTTGTGGTTGTTGAATTGGATGGCTGGGTAAATTGCTGACACGAGTTTGTGGATGGTCTCGCATAGAATGTCTCTGTCTCGCCTAGAATTTTTGGTATTGTTGCTGCTTTTGGCTAATTTGGGAAGAATATATTACTTTGAGTTGCTACTTTTGGCTCATTTTGGAAGAATATATTACTTTGAGCTGTTGCCTTTGGTTCAGATTGACAAAGTTTGTTAGGTATATGGAGTTCCTAATATACTTCTCGTTCAAATTTTCCAAAGCTCGTTTGGATCACCTAAATCTCATTGCAATTGCAGCAATTTTGGCCTGCCTATGTTGTGGATTTTATATTATACTTGGAGAGATTTTGTATATATCATCCATGATCACAGATGTCATATGATCTAATCATGTTTTGAATTCCCGATACTGATGCTGTCATTCTTATAAGAAGATTGAGAGCACAATTATTCTTTTATTGTTGGTATCTGACTATGCTTTTTGCTGTGCTGATCATGTCCACGCTGACTGATGTTTTCAGTTGGTTGGCCGGCTCGACAACAGTGCTGTCTCATTAGCTGGTGCCAAGTTGGCATTCAAGTCCAATGAAGAAATAGAACTTCAAGTGAGGTCCATCCCACTGGACGAAGTGATACCAGAGTCAAAACCGGTTATTCTCGTCAAAATAGATGTTCAAGGTTGAGAGCATCATGTTCTGAAGGGGCCGTGAAGTTGCTGTCGAGAGAGGTAGGCAAGGCACCGTATTTGATTTATGAGAAGGATGAACGGTTGTTGTAGGCAAGTAACAGCAGTTCTAAAGAGATTCGAGAATTTCGTCACTGTTGGGTATCATCATTACACCCAGTATGGTACAGATGCAAACTGCACCAAGAACAGCTGATAGTGGATTAATTTACCTTAGCCTTGTTGATGTAAGATCATCGAGTCAAGCATGAAAAGGGACAATTCTTTAGCAGGCTCATTTGTGAGAGTTTTGCCTACCCTTAGATAGAACTTCCACTCAGTTCTAGATGGAAAATTAGATTTGGAATTGTAATGAGAAACACTGTCCATTGAAGGAGCTAGTTATTGAGCAAGTGAGGAAGTACAGATACATTATGGTTTTCTCTTGGAGTATAGTTAGGGTTGTATCTATCGCTATTAGATCTGCCACACCCAATTTGTTATTATGTTTATTTATTGCAATTCATGCTTTGTATTTGTAGCAAATGACCTTGTGATTTGCGAGTGAATGCAAAATAAGTTGTTGATCAGAGCTTACAGAGGCATATTCAACACCTTTTCACTTGTAGTCTTGTTTTTCCTGTGAATTTATATCTCCATGAGAATAAAGCAATCTGACCACATTTAGAATGTATTCATGGTAGTCTGGTTTGATTGAAATATGTATTAAATTTTGATAATTTTAGGGTTTTGTGAGTTTGCATTTATGCATGAACGAGAGAAAACAAGAGAATTCTCCATTCTACCAAAAATAAATTCGTACGTGCTCTCATACTTAAAATTAATCCATCAAATTTTGCACGCATCTAATTTAAAACATCATTGTCTTATTGAGCAAATAAAATTTTGTGTTCAAACCCGACACCTTATTTTTTTCTCTATTTCTTGCCCAACAACCCATTTTGAAATAAACATGGCCAACTGTTTTTTTTTTTCTTTAAAGCTTTCGGAAATAAATTCTTATGTGTTCTTGTACTCAAAATTATTCCATCAAACTTTGCACACACCTAATTTAAAATCTCATTGTCTTATTGAGCAAATAAATTTTTGCGTCCAAACCCGATACCCCATTTTTTTTTAATTTTTTGTCCAACAACCCTTTTTGAAATAAACTTAGCCAACTTTTTTTTTTCTTTAAAGCTTTCGGAAATAAATTCGTATGTGCCCCTGTACTCAAAATTATTCCATCAGACTTTGCATGGATCTAGTTTAAAACCTCATTGTTTTATTGAGCAAATAAATTTTTAAGTCCAAACCCGACACCTCATTTTTTTTGCCCCACAACCCCTTTTGAAATAAACTTGGTTAACTATTTTTTTTTAAAGCTTTCAGAAATAAATTTAAATACGTGTTCCCGTACTCAAAATTATTCCATCAAACTTTGCACACACCTAATTTAAAACTTCATTATCTTATTGAACAAATAAATTTTTGCGTCCAAACCCTATACCTCATTTTTTTTATAAATTTTTTGCCCAACAACCCTCTTTGAAATAAACTTGGCCAACTTTTTTTTTTCTTTAAAGCTTTTGGAAATAAATTCGTATGTGCCCCTGTACTCAAAATTATTCCATCAGACTTTGCACGGATCTAGATTAAAACCTCATTGTTTTATTGAGCAAATAAATTTTTAAGTCCAAACCCAACACCTCATTTTTTTTGCCCCACAACCCCTTTTGAAATAAACTTGGCTAATTGTTTTTTTTTTTCTTTTAAAGCTTTCAGAAATAAATTCGTACGTGTTCCCGTACTCAAAATTATTCTATCAAACTTTGCACACACCTAGTTTAAAACCTCATTGTCTTATTGAGCAAATAAATTTTTGCGTCCAAATCCGTCACCTCATTTTTTTTTTTAATTTCTTGCCCAACAACCCTTTTTGAAATAAACTTGGCCAACTTTTTTTTTTCTTTAAAGCTTTCGGAAATAAATTCGTACGTGCTCCCATACTCAAAATTATTCCATCAAACTTTGCACGCACCTAGTTTAAAACCTTATTGTTTTATTGAGCAAATAAAATTTGGCATCCAAACCCGACACTTCATTTTTTTTTGGGTTAATACCCTAAAAAACCCCAAACTGGTACACCTATGACAAATTTACCCCAAACTATTTTTTTGACCACCAAAAACCCCAAACTGGTACATATGTGACAGATCTACCCTCCGTTAGTTTCCGTTCGATTTTTCCGTTAATTTTGCTGACGTGGTTGCTGACGTGGCAAGCCATGTGAAAATTCATAAGTTTAATACCATTAAAAACCCCAAACTGGTATATTTATGACAAATTTACCCCAAACTGGTATATTTATGACAAATTTACCCCAAGCTGATATATTTACGACAAATTTATTCTAATTAATTTTTCAGATCATAAAAAACCTAAATTGGTACACGTGCGGCACATTTACCATCTTTTAATTTTCCCAAATTTGACTGAGTTGTGATGTACAATCAATTTTATTTTCCAGATTACTCTAACATTGCCTCCATATCATTAATACTTAATTCTTTTTTCTTTTTATTGGAATCATTATTAGAGAATATTCAAAGACTACCAAATGTGCACTTCATTTTTGTGCCGAGAGGATGCCCATTAACTAAAAGATGGACAGATCGCTTGCGCACATATACAAAAGAAGTGCACATATTGTGATTGCGTCACTCATTTTTGATTTGTGACAAACTTGGCTTTATGTTTATATGTCTCAGCCCCACATGTTTTATTACTTGTCCGCAATCTGTTTGTACGCTTACATATCACTCTTACATATCACTCTTACTTTGCTGGTGCTTATTAGCGTTACGTAGTCTTTCCTACCTTGAATCGTAAGTGTCAAAATTTTAACATGGAACTTACATGTGAATGGTATGAGTGACTCGTACATCACATGCTCGTTGAAATGCTGGAACCAAAATCACTTATGTTTGTCGCTAATTTCAGGTGTGCTTTGAGTGTGATTCTTTTGTATATGTGCGCAAGCGATTTATCCATCTTTTAGTTAATGGACATCTTCCTGGCACAAGAATGAAGTGCACATTTGGTAGCCTTTGAATAGTTTTTCTAATAATGATTCCAATAAAAAAAATCAAGTATTAATGATATGAATGCAATGTTAGAGTAATCCGGAAAATAAAATTGATTGGACATCACAACTCAGTCAAATTTGGGAAAATTGAAAGACGGTAAATGTGCCGCACGTGTACCAATTTAGGTTTTTTATGATCGAAAAAATTAATTTAGAGTAAATTTGTCGTAAATATATCAGCTTGGGGTAAATTTGTCATAAATATACCAATTTGGGGTAAATTTGTCATAAATATACCAGTTTGGGGTTTTTAATGGTATTAAACTTATGAATTTCCACATGGCTTGCCACGTCAGCAACCACGTTAGCAAAATTAACGGAAAAATCGAATGGAAGTTAATGGAGGGTAGATCTGTCACATATGTACCAGTTTGGGGTTTTTGGTGGTCAAAAAAATAGTTTGGGGTAAATTTGTCACAAGTGTACCAGTTTGGGGTTTTTTAAGGTATTAACCCTTTTTTTTTCTATTTCTTACCCAATAACCCTTTTTGAAATAAATTTGGCCAAGTGTTCTTTTTTTTTTTCTTCAAAGCTTTCGGAAATAAATTCGTATGTGTTTCCGTACTCAAAATTATTCCATCAAACTTTGCATGCACCTAGTTTAAAACTTTATTATTTTATTGAGCAAATAAAATTTGGCATCCAAACCTGACATTTTTTTTTTCCTATTTCTTGCCCAACAACTTTTTTTGAAATAAAAAGGGGCCAAAATTTAAAACGTAGTCCAAAATATGTTTGGACACAAAAATTTATTTGCTCAATAAGACAATGAGGTTTTAAATTAGGTATGTGTAAAGTTTGATGGAATAATTTTGAGGACGGGAGCACATACGAATTTATTTCCGAAAACTTTAAAGAAAAAAAAAGAACAGTTGACCTAGTTTATTTCAAAAAGAGTTGTTGGGCAATAAATAGGAAAAAAAAATGATATGTCAAGTTTGGATGCCAAAATTTTATTTGCTCAATAAAATAATAGGGTTTTAAACTAGGTGCGTGCAAAGTTTGATGGAATAATTTTGAGTACGGGAGCACGTACGAATTTATTTCCGAAAGCTTTAAAGAAAAAAAAGTTGGCAAAGTTTATTTTAAAAAGGGTTGTTGGGTAAGAAATTAAAAAAAAAATGAGGTGTCGTGTTTGAACGCAAAAATTTATTTGCTCAATAAGATAATGAGGTCTTAAACTAGGTGTGTGCTAAATTTTATGGAATAATTTTGAGTACGGGAGCACGTATGAATTTATTTCTGAAAGCTTTAAAGGAAAGAAAAAAAGAACAATTGGTCAAGTTTATTTCAAAAGTGGTTGTTGGGCAAAAAAAAAAAAATGAGTTGTCGGGTTTGGACGCAAAAATTTGTTTGCTCAATAAGACAATGAGGTTTTAAACTAGGTTTGTGCAAAGTTTGATGGAATAATTTTGAGTACGGGAGTACATATGAATTTATTTCTGAAAGCTTTAAAGGCAAAAAAAAGAACAGTTAGCCAAGTTTATTTCAAAAGGGGTTGTGGGGCAAAAAAAAAAAAATGAGATGTCGGGTTTGGATGCAAAAATTTATTTGCTCAATAAGACAATGAGGTTTTAAACTAGATCTATTCATTATTTGATGAAATAATTTTGAATGCGGGAGCACGTACGAATTTATTTCTGAAAGCTTTAAAGGGAAAAAAAACAGTTAGCCAAGTTTATTTCAAAAGGGGTTGTGGGGCAACAAAAAAAAAAAAGGTGTCGGGTTTGGACTTAAAAATTTATTTGCTCAATAAAACAATGAGGTTTTAAACTAGATCCGTGCAAAGTCTGATGGAATAATTTTGAGTACAGGGGCACTTACGAATTTATTTCCGAAAGCTTTAAAGAAAAAAAAAGTTTGCAAAGTTTATTTCAAAAAGGATTGTTGGGCAAAAAAAAAAAAATGAAGTATCGGGTTTGGACGCAAAAATTTATTTGCTCAATAAGATAATGAGGTTTTAAATTAGATGTGTACAAAGTTTGATGGAATAATTTTGAGTATGAGAACACATACGAATTTATTTCCGAAAGCTTTAAAGAAAAAAAAAAAAACAGTTGGCCAAGTTTATTTCAAAATGGGTTGTTGGGCAAGAAATAGAGAAAAAAAAGGTGTCGGGTTTGAACGCCAAATTTTATTTGCTCAATAAGACAATAATGTTTTAAACTAGGTGCATGCAAAATTTGATGGATTAATTTTAAGTATGGGAGCATGTACGAATTTATTTTTGGTAGAATGGAGAATTCTCTTGTTCTCTCTCGTTCATGCATAAACGCAAACTCACAAAATCCTAAAATTATCAAATTTTAATACATACTTCAATCAAACCAAACTACCATGAGTACATTCTAAATGTGGTCAAATTGCTTTATTCTCATGGAGATATAAATTCACAGGAAATACAATACTACAAGTGAAAATGTGTTGAATATGCCTTTGTAAGCTCTGGTTAACAACTTATTCTGCATTCACTCGCAAATCACAAGGTCATTTGCTACAAATACAAAGCATGAATTGTAATAAATAAACATAATAATAAATTGGGTGTCGCAGATCTAATGGCGACAGATACAACCCTAACTATACTTCAAGAGAAAATCATAATGTATATGTGCTTCCTCACTTACTCAATAACTGGCTCCTTCAATGGACAGTGTTTCTCATTACAATTCCAAATCTAATTTTCCATCTAGAACTGAGTGGAAGTTCTGTCTAAGGGTAGGCAAAACTCTCACAAATGAGTCTACTAAAGAATTGTCCATTTTCATGCTTGACTCTGTGATCTTACATCAACAAGGCTAAGGTAAATTAATCCACTATCAGCTGTTCTTGGTGCAGTTTGCGTCTGTACTATGTTGGGTGCAATGACGATACCCAACAGTGATGAAATTCTCGAATCTCTTTAGAACTGCTGTTACTTGCCTGTAACAACCGTTCATTCTCCTCATAAATCAAATACGGTGCCTTGCCTACCTCTCTCGACAGCAATTTCATGGCCCCTTCAAAACATGATGCTCCCAGCCCTGAACATCTATTTTGACGAGAAGAACCGGTTCTGACTCTGGTATCACTTCGTCCAGTGGGATGGACCTCACTTGAAGTTCTATTTCTTCATTGGACTTGAATGCCAACTTGGCACCGGCTGATGAGACAGCACTGTTGTCGAGCCAGCTAACCAACTGAAAACATCAGTCATCATGGACATGATTAGCACAGCAAAAAGCATAGTCAGATACCAACAATAAAAGAATAATTGTGCTCTCAATCTTCTTATAAGAATGGCAGCATTAGTATAAGGAATTCAAAACATGATTAGATCATATGACATCTGGGACTGAAAGGAGCTAATGCAGATTGAATTCAAAACATGATTAGATCATATGAAATTTGTGCTCATTGATGATATATACAAAATCCCTCCAAGTATAATATAAAATCCATAACATAGGCAGGCCAAAATTGCTGCAATTGCAATGAGATTTAGGTGATCCAGACGAGCTTTGGAAAATCTGAACGAGAAGTATATTAGGAACTCCATATACCTAACAAACTTTGTCAATCTAAACCAAAGGCAACAACTCAAAGTAATATATTCTTCCCAAATGAGCCAAAAGCAGCAACTCAAAGTAATATATTCTTCCTAAATGAGCCAAAAGCAATAACAATACCAAAAATTCTAGGCGAGACAAAGACATTCTATGCGAGACCATCCACAAACTCGTGTCAGCCATCCAATTCAACAACCACAAACCCATTACTGCGACAAACCCATGTCAACAAAATTTAAAATAAAATTCAAGTGAAATCAAGACAACATAAATATAAAGCACCGCAATTTCAAGAAGATGATGAAGGCGTTTAGTGACCGTCAAGCAAGTGGGCGAATCTAAGCAAGCATCAGATGTAGGCGTTGGGCGAGCGTCGGACGAAGATGTTGGGTCAGCCGAGTGTTAGACGGAGGCGTTGGGTTGACGCACACGTCGGATGGAGACGTCAGGCAAGCGTCGGCCAGAAGGGTTGGATGGAGGCTTCGAACAGAGGTGTTGGGCGAGCGTTGGCTAGAGGGGTTGAACAGAGGCGTCGAGCAGAGGGGTTGGGCGAGCGGAGGCCAAAGGGTTTCAATGGAGATGTTGAACGGAGGCATCCACCAAGAATCAATGTTGGGCACCATGAATCAAGGGAAGATCCTCTCAATTTAGGGTTCCTGCTTGATTTTGAGAAAGAACCCAGCCAACCCCACGCTCTTTTCTCTTCACACCTTTTTCTCTTCACGCCCTTTTCTCTTCTGCCTTTTCTCTTTGGCTTTTATTTTTTTAAAAGAAAAACGACAACGTTTTGCTCTTCGGTGCCATGTTAGCGTTGGCAACGCCGACCAGTACTGACTAAGATGCCACATCAGATTTTTCTGACTATGCATGGTCGGATGGACTGAACTGGAACAAAAACAAAAGGTTTAGGACTAAATTGGCCAAAAAAAAAAAAGTTTAGGACTGAATTGGCACAATTGCAATAGGTTTAGGACTTTTTTGGTAATTTTCCCATAAAAAGTAATACATTTAGTAGATAAGAGATGTGAGATACTTTAATAAGGAAATATGTGACCCACTCATACATAACTTACTCATGATTAAGCATACACAAATTACACATTCTCACGGTACATAAAAAGAGCTCATGAGCACCAAGATTGCATATAGTTTGTCGCATCACAACACACTTTGTGGCAAACAACATCTCCAATGCATATTATCAAAAGCCCCTACTCTCTCCAATCCCCAGTGCCTGTTGACCTACTAAGCCACATTATTGACAAAAAGGCTTCAAACCTTCAAGCTAGTGCTGCACACTAATGTGCACCATGGCAGCACTCAAACTTCATAATGTTCTACATCACCCGAGGCCAAACCGGGTACTTCACATTCTCGAGCACATACCCGACTATGTTCAGGGTGTAGAAGTGGTGGCATGTCTAGGGAGCCACCACCTTGCCATGGTGCTCCTTGAGCGCGACATCAAAGATATTGCCATCTAATTATTCCTGGATCTCATACCCCATTACGTTTCTTCTTGTCTTCATTAGGGGTGTGCAACGGGACCGAGTATACCCGGTTCCCGGACCGGCCCACTTGGAAAATAGGGTAGGGAACTAGTTCCTGTTGAAAGTGGTTTGGAAATCGGTTTCCAAAATTCAGAACCAGTTTAAACCGGCATGGGAACAGGTTTTGAGTGATTACCCACCTGGAAACCGGTTCCTGGACCAGTTTTGGAACCGGTTCCTAGACTGAGTTTTATAAGTAGAGATCCAAAACCCTTTTTTTCCCCCCGATTTCTATTTCTACTCTCGCAATCACACGGCGGTTTTCTTCTTGGCTCTTTCAAACACGCATGACACTCCTCCTTTGTCATTCCTCTTCCTCACTTGCTTCCCTCCCTCACTAGCTCCCTCTTGCACCGTCCGATGGACGAACCATGTTCGTTGCCACCAAATTCTTGTGTATCACATGGATTGGCTCATCTAATTTATCTTTTATAAGAGTAGTTTTGCTTGCATAAATGAGTAGCTTCATGTAATAGTTGTGGGAATAAGACTAATATTAGACTCATGTTTGTTGCTAATTCTTTGCCTTATGATTTTATTTATTATAATTAGCCCTGTGGATCCTTAATTTTTCATTTAGTAAAAAAGTTCATGTATTTATTTATTACAAGTGCTTAATATTTCAATACAAATTAGGAGGACTACGTTATTTTCTCGCGTATTAATATAAAATTCGAAGTCATATAGGATATCGAGATATTGCAAAACAGATTCAGTGGAAACGGGGTTGACATTGGAATCGGATCGGAAAAACAGGGTGGGTCGGGTACAGGGTCCAGGTCTAGACCCTACCCACCATGGACCTAATCACCCCTAGTCTTCATAGGCTTTCAATTTGCTAGACAACTTGGCAATATTCCTCCCGGTTTTCACTCCCTTCAGCCCTATTCATTAACCCGGTGAGTCTTCCCTGAAGAGAGAGAATCTCACAGGATGCGATTCTGAATTTTTTGATGCTCCATCGCCTTAGTACATCAATTACCTTCCTTGTTTTGCCCACAATATCTAGTTGGTAGCCTTAGCTCTACAAGCTCTTTGGATCACTTTTTTACATTATGAGTTTTCTACCAAGAAAGCTTCGAATATGAATTTCTTTTTTTTTTTCCTCACCCCAATTGTATCTGTTTGCAGAAAAATCGAACAATGATTTGAACCAATTGCTGGAGATGCATATGCCTCTGCATTAGGGAATGAGACTCTCCAATCCATGTTGCAAAGAGCCATATCAAGTCTTCTTTTGACAAGTTCAAGGCCTTCTCGGTTTTTAGTCCAAGTGTAAGTGCACGCTTGCTCTCTATATCCATCAATGAACAAGAATTCAAGAAATCCCATAATGCAACCATTCTATAACTATCTATTTCATGTTTTCTGACTTTTTCACACTGATAGAGCACTTCATTGAAATCTCCAATACATAGCCATGGGAGACAAATAGAGACATGAATAGACCGCAATGTTCACCATAATTTTAACCTTTCTTGGTAATTAGTAGAAGCATGAAGGAAAGAAATTTTCATGATAACTCCCCTATTTTGATCATTGCATCTAACATCAATGAGTTTTTTGGTACTTGTTTCTAAATTCACCTTAACTGGAGGCCGCTCAAGGAAATTAAGTAACATTTTCCTCTCTTTTTTCAAAATACTATAATCGTAGAATATGCCTAACATTAATATCGTATTCTAAAATACTTCTCGGATTTTTTAGTTACTTCAATCTTTTTAAATAACACAAATAATCCACTAAAGAATTCCACGACTACTTTGGAGCGACGGATGAATAAAAAGCAAATTGATGACCAAACTCGCTTCCTCCGAAAATTTTTTAGTTGTATGTACCTCTTTTTGTCGTGAAATCTTTGCATGAGTAGTTTTTTGTGTTCTATATTCGACAATTCTTAAAGCAGGGTTATGGGTACACAAAGCGATGTACGTATTAATTAGGAAATTGAACTTCATCCACTTGATTTAACAAACCCGATTTCTCGTAAGATCCGGACTCAATATAGAAAAGGCCATCAGACTCTTTTGTGTATAAAGTAAACTGGAACTTGGCTCTCTCTGATGATAGAAAAGGAAGGACAAGTTGCTCTCTCTCTCTCTCGATCATAACGTCCGTAAGTTTTTATTTGTTCCTGATCTCCGGATGTCTAACGTATAAGAGAACATAT
Source organism: Eucalyptus victrix (assembly GCA_016097545.1). NCBI lineage: Eukaryota > Viridiplantae > Streptophyta > Magnoliopsida > Myrtales > Myrtaceae > Eucalyptus > Eucalyptus victrix. Next base: position 6,080,110 of record CM027842.1, read on the forward strand.
GATTGGTTGGCGAATTACGAATTCAAACTGAGTCGATGGATTTAGAGGATAGCCGACTCCAATTTCATTGGTGAATTCAAATGCAGTTGATAACATTATCAAATGTTTACTCTTGCACAATACTGACAATACTCAAAGATTTGACTTTAAATGGTAAAGTAGAGCGTGAGTTGATAGCTTATAAACCAAACTACACGTTGGTAAATTCGATTTAAGTTGTGAATGCTTTTGTATGTTCGCCATTCACCATTTAAAGAAACGGCATTTCAATCATGCGTTGGGGTCATAAGAATATCTGAATTTTTTTCGGTTTAGATTAAATTTGATAGACGCCCACAAATAGATCTATCCACTTAACTTCATCAGCAAAATGGTCGCGATAGACAGAAAAGATTATTCCGAGTGAATGGCGTCGTAACTTGAGCATAATATCGATTCATCAATTAACACCATCGAATAGGTTAAGGGACGTCACCAAATCACGCAAGCCATTCCGCTAGTACAGAACGGACAAATTCATGTAGTGAAGTCTGGGAAACATTTGGTTTCAAATTGAAGAGAAAAATCAACGTTGTCCCTCTTTCGACGTTGATGGGGAGACCACCTTCGATGGCTGCCATAGGATGAGCACGAGCGACCGGTAAGGCAACGCGTGTGATCTGGATAATGGCAACAAAAAATCAACCACGTTTTCTCTACTTTCCCCGTATCTCCACTCCCATCATGTCCATTTTCGAAGCGCAAGGATGATTCGCTCTTATACAAGTACATGTACAAAAATACACGACAATTTCTTTTTTTTTTAATTCACACGGTATCCTTCGTTAGCTTCAATGAGAGGCGCATTGGAAGACAAAGTGCCTACTTTCACATTAGTTGAAAAAATTATCCAAAAAGTCATAAATTTATTTTTAATTTTATCTCTTTTTTTTGCATAATTTTATCAATTGAGTTTTAAACATTTTTCACGTTTTGCCAATTAAGTCCATCCGGTTAATTTTGATTGGAAATTGATGACGTGGACAATTTTAAATAATATTTTAAAATATTTTAATTTTTTAATTTTTTATTCTTTTTTCTTGTGACCCTCATTTAGTTTGGGCGAGGGCCATGCCGTCCTTGCCTATGGCTGATGAGTGAGTGAAGGCCCTCACCATAGGCGGAGGCACGCCAAATGGCAAGGATTGTAGCCCTTGTTCAGACTAGGCAGGTTAGTCGACAAACTTGCCCACCTCAGGTTAGAAAAAAGAAAAATAAAGAAAAAAAGAGAGAAAATAAAATAACAATAATTTAGAAAAAAAATATCAAATGTTATTAAAAATTATTCACTTCAACTTTGATCGTGCCACGTGGGACGGCCAATGTCCATGTTATTGATGTTGGGCCAAAATTGGTCGAATGAACTTATTTGGCAAAATGTGAAAATGTTCGGACTCAATTGGTAAAATTGAAAGATTTAAAATTGAATTGATAAAAGTGTAATATGTTTAGAACCTTTTGGATCATTTTACCCTCATGGGTCAATTGCTATGTTTTCCTTGTAAATTAGAATAGATACATACAAAAAAGTAAACGAAAAATGAAAAAACAGGTATTGTTCAGACAACTTTGTTATGTCAACCTGAGACAGACCGACGACTTCCATTGTCTTTTGTCAACCTAAAAACACAGCGTGAGTCACGAGATGATAATTGCATTTTTTGTCAGTATCTTGAACAGGTACTGAAAGAGAGAGGGAATCTATCGTGACTCTCTTTCGTCTTCTAGAGTGACTAAGAACGAGAGATAACCATCACAATGATGTGAGCAGTAGAGTCATCGACTGGCTCCCTTATCTACAGGAGATTATTTGCAAAGGGCCTTGAATCGCGAGGCTTTGGGCGTTGTAATCTGCTGACCTATACCGAGTGGGCACATTGTTTTGCTTTTATCAAGTCGAAAGGCGCCTTTTGGAACTAGCCGGAGGGTGCAAATGCAATATATGAAAAGATAATTTCTCATGAATATGGAGAAAAAAAAAAATTCGGAAATTCAAAAATTTAAGTGTGGCCAAGCAAAGTAGCAAAGTGTCCGGTCGTATTGATAATCATAAAAAGAATTCCTAATTGAATCTACATATAAAACTTACACGTTTAAACTCAAATTTCGAATGTTATAAAAAAAATTAATATATAGAAGTTAGAAGTCGAGAGAGTCACATGCTTTATGAAAATGTATGCTTATTGTGCCTTAGTTTGGCAATAATCAGAATTATGTAGCCTGATGAGTTTGAAGTTTATAATTCAAGAGACATTGATCAGCATTCAACATTCTCAAGATGCATTTTTGAAATAGAATGAGAAAATGTATTTTGACCATTCCATGCATATTCTTCGAAAAAAGTAAGCATTCAGATGGTTTTTTCGAGATCTCTCCAAGTTTTTCTTTAGAATTACAGATTCAAATTTGTCGATTCAATTAATCCATATAGATATATGTATACTGTCCCGCTTTGGTGCATAAATGCAAATTTCATCCATAAAATGACGGGCATGGCCTCTAAACAGCAACGGAGCCAGAATTCTATTAAAGAGGGCGTGAAAATCTATATGTACTCTCCTTGAATTTATTATTATTATTTTCTTTTGTTACAAGTAGAAAAGAACATCACACAATAGATTGATACAAAGAACAGGTAATAAAATATTTTTTAATCTTTTATCGAGATTAAAATAATGAAGAATACCGTTGACAAAAATTGTAAGTAGTTATTTCAAGTTTACTTCGTGAAGTTTCATCTTTATAAAGATTCCAAAACTTATAACTTTAGTATTTTGTTAGGTTGAAACCTGAATTTTATTCAAGATCATGAGTCTTTACTAGTGTAAATTGGAAATGATTATTTTAAGAAAGAAATGCCTCGTTTATATCGTCAGTCACTAAAGGTGAATGAGGAATTTAATGTTTCAGGCCAATAAATAATAAAAATAGTTAAAAACTTGCGGATATAAAAATGAATGGCCACGCCTTAACATGAAATTTAAGAAATAGGCCAGAAGATATTCCTAGCACAAAAGAAATTTAATAATTAGTATTTTCAGTTTTACTTGTGGGGGCTCAAGAGAGGCCAGAGCCCTTCGTTGTCCCTCTCTAACTCCATGGCTAACCTTACAAGTTTCTTTGTGTGGAAGAAACTGTGATATACATTTAGATTCTATCTGCCACATTGAAACTGCACATTTAACTCCCAAATTAAACTCGTAAGTATGTGATCTCCCTAACTGAACGTTAATCCATATAACTGATCAACTCAAACAAAGTAGTATCATTTCATTGAAATTCTATTGCTAAGTATAGGTACGTATCGACCCACATGTTGTTGGCAAAAGTATTTTTGGAGATATATGACTGACGATGGGATGAGAACCAACCAACCGGGAGACGCAACACATGTTGTCTGGACGATGGCCACACAGAAATCAATCACCTATGCTCCAAAACCTCGAGAGCGGACCACTCGATGGAATTTTCGCGTTTGTAAAATAGGATGTGTTCAAATACCGACGGATAAGCAGCGCTAGAATCGGAGCCAATGGCTCCATTCATCTTGAAAAAAAAAAAAAAATTGCAAAATAATTTCCTAACTTATATTATATATAAAAATGAACGAACAATAAATATTACAAAAATATTAAACTTTAATTGTTTTAGATAATAAAAATATTTTTCATTGGCTAATTATTTTATACCATACTAATATTCATTTTTAGGAAAATGTTTTCAAGATCGTTCATTTTTTTGCTAAATAAATGGAGCCAATATCTTTCTATTTTTTTTTTCATCAAAAAGTATATATCGATTTTCGTTTACAAAATTTTACCATGAAAATTTCATTGTTCATCCTCATGAAAAGCTCTAGTCTTTTTTTTTTTTTTTTTTTTTTAACTAATCAGCCATCGAGTTCCTAGTTTACTCGACTTTCTCCCTCTCTCAGCTACCATCATATCCATTTCCTACGCACACGGAAGACAAGTGTTTTCACATTGGTCTGTTGTTACATTGGGATGTTATGTTGTCCTCGTAAATTAATATAATTACATACACAAAAGTAAGAAAAAAACAGTATTATTCGGACAACTTTGTTGTGTGAACCTGAGATAGACATCCATTGCCTTTGTCAATCTAAAATTGCAGCATGAGTCACGAGATGATAAGGGCATTCTCTATCAATATCTCGACGGGTGCTAAAAGAGAGAGGGAATCTATCGTGACTCTTCAATATTCTGGTCGGCTAGTCGAACACTAACATAGGAATTTTTTTTTCTTTTCTTTTTCTTTTCTTTTCTCTCTTCTTCCTTTTTGGATTGTACTTGTAATGGCCGACGAGCCTCCGGCGAGGCTTGTTGGCCATTGGGCGAGGGTCACGGCCCTTGACCAAGGCCGCAGGCGAGGTGGCTTCGCCTGAATCTAGGTGAAGCCAGCCTCGCCCTAGCCTTGCGGGCGAAGGTGGCCTCGCCCATGGTTGGTGAGGCCATGGTAGCCATTGCTAAGCCGGAGGCTCATTGGCCACTAGGCGATGGTAGCCATGGCCTTGCCAGCCACAGGCAAGGCTGCCTTCGCCCACGACCCTGGGCGAGGTCAGGCGAGGGCCTCGACCCTCGCTAGCCACTAGAAGGACAATCTAAGGAGGAATAAGGGAGAAAAGAAAAGAAAAAAATTAATAAAAGTTCAAATAATAAAATCATTAAAAATTGCCACGTCAGTGTTCGTCCACCGCTCGGCATCCACCTTAGCGCCGGCAAGTCAAAATTGGCCGGATGGATTGAATTAATACCAATGTGAAAATGTTTAGGACTAAATTGGTCTAATTAAAAAGTTTACGACTGAATTGGTACAAATGCAATAGGTTTATGACTTTTTTGGTACTTTTCCCGATTATCACAAGAGGATATTCAATTTCGGGTGCGGATTTTGTCCATGTGCCATCCCCACTGAGTAAACATGTCTTCCCTGTCCTAGCACTAACGCAAGTGTCTTAAGGCTAGCGTTGCACCTAAATTCATTCCCATCTCTAAAAGACTAACCACAGTTTTGTGTTACAAGAATAGATTGGGAATTGAAATTTGTGATAATGAACTAGTAAATTAATCAAGAGAAAAATTACTAAAAAAGTTCTTCAAATTGATGCAAAGTGATCATGATACGCTGTAAAATTTGTGAGGGGAATATGATATCTTTGGAGTTCGTAAAATAAGTTTGAATGAGAATCTCAAGCTCAGATTTTTATTTTTACTGAAATTTCATTCAAGCTGTTAAGGTAAATTTTTATTGTTAATATTAAAGAATGAGTAAGATGTTATTTTACATTAAACAAACGAAATCTTAGTTTTTTTTTTTTTTTTTTTTTTTTTTTTTTGGTGAAGGGAGTTGAGGCAAGAGTCCAATTATGTCCTAGGCCCAAACCTACGAGCAACAATTATGATTCATTCACATTTAGATTGGGCTCAACAGCCCAGCCCGAGTCCCCATCCCAGAAATACAATATATATATGAAAAATTCCAAAAAAAAAAAAAAAAAAAAGTTGGAAAATGGTTAGGAAAATAGGCATCTACTAGGTCGTTAGATTTTAATATTAGATTTAGCCTAGTTTCATTTCGCAAGTACTCACATAGTTTAGCGATTTTAATAAATACCTTTTAGTTCATTCTAGGTTTATGTACATTAATCTTTTGGAAAAGAAATGGATTTCATTTGAATTTAGATCCAAGGAAATCCAACTCGTGGGAGTTGCTGTCCTGGAACTTAATAACAAGGCCATGCCAAATTTTTTGATCAACAACTCGTATTAGTTTACTTTAGTGTACTCTATCTTTTAATTGTTCTTTGATTACTATTTTGATAAATTGGATGTGATTCTTTTATATTACTTTTGTGTCGTGATTTATTTGTTCTAACCAAATGGTTAGGTTTCATTTTAAGAACATAATAAACACCAAAAGCATTGCATGGACATTTAGCGAATGAGATTTTTAGGATTCATAATTTGGTAAAAAGACTGTGTGAACACTTTAGTTAACAAATAATCAAATTGAGGTGCCGAAATGTCATTAATTGAATAAAGGTCTGGTAGTCCGTGAAAATTTGTAATTATTCTAAAATTTTAAGTTATTAAATGAAAGCATGGCTAATTATTCAAATGTTAAGTTGCTCATCCATTATCTAAGTTGCTTTTGGACGGTATGTTGTCATTTCGTGGATGCAGGGAGAAATGTGAAAGAAGAGCAAAGCACTTTCAGAGCGAAAAACTACATACTCAAACGAAGCACTTGTATATGCCAAGTTAGATACTGGTTGCCCTAAACGTAGGCAACTCACAAACTCATCAGGACTCAGCAAACAGCCCTTTTATTTCACGTCCCGATCTGCGGACAACTCGCATAGCAACTTTATTGCGAACATGGACCAGCAGAGAGATGCATAGGTTCCCTAATGTGCGCCATGGCAACACTCAAACTTGACAATGTTCTTCATCATGCGGGGACAAACCGGACACTTCACGTCCTCCGGGATGTAGCCCACCATGTTCGGGATGTAGAAGTGGTGGCACCTCGGAAGGACGAAGACCCGCTCGCGGTGCTCCTTGAAGGCCGCATCGAACGGCTTCTCATTCCCTTTGACCTGCTTCTTCCAATTGGTCTCGTACTGGGACAAGACCTTGGTGACGTCAACAATCGAGTCGTTGATCACGACCCGCGACCCCCTCGTGAGGACCGCGAACCCACTGTCCTTCTTGAAGTTGGTGTAGAGGCTGAGGATGTCCTGCATGAGGGGTTCGTGCACATCCGCTTTGATTTGCAATTTCGACAGCATAAGGCTTTCGAGGCGGCTCCAGAAGAGCTGATTTTTGGTGACATTGTAGGCGGCGATGGGGACGCCATCTTCGATGATCTTCTTCACTGGCTCCTCAATTTCCTGGATTGCCTTGTTGTCTTCAGCTCCATAAAGGAGGATGTACTTTCGAGACTTGATCTGATCAATGATAATCAATTGGATAAGTAATCGATGAAAAAGGTTCTTACGGATCAGTCCGCATATCTCTACAATCTAAAGGCAAACGATCATCCTCTAGTTTCAAGTTTTCCACAAAATTTCGGCAAAGCCTACCTCTAACATAAGATGGGTAGCATACGTTAGCAGAAACAAGACACTGTGAAACGGTCTGCTTAGTTTCCTTCAATTGATTCTAAATTCAAGTAAAAATCTTTCCAACTCTCCATAAATTAATTAAGATCTTATAAATTAACTCAGAGCACAGTTTTTCTTCCTTAAGTGAATGGGTAAAAGGAAAGTGAAAAAGAATTAAAAAAAACATAGAACTACTTACAGCTTCATTGATCTTAGGAATGACCATGTCAGTCAGCAAGAGCTCAAACCAGCTGATGCCAGGCTTGCTCCATAGGCTTGCTCCCACTGATTCAGTGAAAGGGAAAGCATCCCATCCCCAAAGCCTAATCATGCTCATGGCATTTTTGTTTGAGACTCTTCCCTGGGGACCCAACACAGTCACGATGGTCTCTTGCCTATAGTGCCACTTCTCCTTGATGATCTTGATGGCCACCTTGTTGATGAGTGTCGGGTAGCGCACTGAGTACCAAGGCATTTGCGACTGTAGATTCTTGAACTGGTTGTTCACGTCATCGCCTTCTTGCTCGATGATTGGGATCCACATGATCTCATAGCGCTCCTCATGGAACTTGCGCTCACTGTAGATCTTGATGAGGATGGAAAGGTCGTGAGAGGTCAACTTTAGGTCGGAAATCAGCAGCATCACATTCTTCCTCCGCAGGGACTCAACCTTATCCTATATGTAGGGGAATGATGAAGGAGGATCAACATTTCACTCCGTTGGTTGCTACCACTAAAGTCAACCACACAAATTTACGCGAGGCCCAAAACTAGGTATATAAGTGCCACTTAGGTGAGAACAAATGTTATGTTTTGATTTCAGCAAGTCAGTTGAAAAAGAGATCTTTGACAATGACGAGTTTACGACCATAGCATCATTGTGGTACTCAACTATGAACATAAAGTTTGACCAAAAAAAAAAAACATAAAGTGTTGTGGAATTAGAGAGTTAGAAGATTGAACCGTGGTCTTCTTTGAGCCAATGTAAAGTGGCTGAGGATCGTCCTTGATGTAAACCAAGGCCTTGATGAGCTCCACATTATCGGTAGGGGCATTGAATAGTCGCTGCAGCCTCTGATACTCTCTAATTTCCTCTGCATTCAAATTGAAACTGATGAGAACGTTAGTCTAATATTCAAAGTATAAATATCACAAATTGAAAAATTAACATTTACCCTTTTTTTGCTTGTAATCTTCGTAATGTCTCTTGATAGTGTGGTGAATCATGTTCACTTTCCGAACAAAGGTCAGAAGATCTTTTCCCTTGTAGCTGAAAATAACAGGAAGCTCTCTTTAAGAAAAAAAAAAAAAGAATGCTCTCCTTTAAAATTCGAATCTGTTGAAATGCTTTTAGATGCTTCATTACATATTTTCATAAAGAAATAAAATAAAAGCCATAAAACATGTTTCTTTTTTCCCAAAAGAGACGCAAAAAAAGGGATCGTTAATGACTCGTACTCATCGACGAGGCTGATGAGGCTGGTGAACTGAATCGAGCAAGCGAGGACACTGATGATGATCTGATAAACGCTGCTTGGGATGTCGATTGTTGTGGACAGCTCGGGAACGTCTTTACTGTCGTGCTCGAACTCCACGATGCACTCGGTCATGCTCAATGTGGTCTTGATCATTTCATTCAGAACCCCATACACTTGGATCTTTTGCACGTCCGAGGGCTTGGTGATTGCAGGTAACCCCTTCAGTATGGCCAGCGATTCCGCGAGCTTGTCCGATGGTTGGATCTGAGCGAGTTGCCAAAAGTCGCCATAGAATAGGGCAAGCGACGAAAGGGTAATCACAGCCTTATTGACCCAGGAGTAGCTCGACAGCTCATGAAAGATCGAGATCATCGTTTCACGCACATTTTTGGTGTCTAATGCCTTGCATGTGATCTGATAACATGATGTTGATAATATTGATAAATGGGATTAGTTATTACCAAGCTCAAAACAGTAAAAAATAGCCAAAGCAACAGCCATTCTTTACTTAACGAAAATAAATTGTTAGAAGGGACATAGTACCATACCTCACAAGCCACTTCGTTGATTGCGGCTAGGGGTGGATTGAAGCCTTCTTTTGGTGGCTTGAATGCAGGGCCTCCAGATCCTTGAGTGCCCTATAGTGTATGCATATGTAAGACTTATTGTTAGAGAGGGAGAGAGGAAGGGAGGTACTAATTAAACGAAATTATGAGATTTTTTTTTTTTTTTTTTGGTTTTCAACTGGTAAACTAAGGAAATCCACAGTTATATTATATCATAGAAATTATGTATAGAGATATGACCAGAATTTATATCTAAAAAATCGTCAGTTTTTATTAAAAAATGTCACTATTGATGAAGGTATATATTAAGGTGCAATTTTTTCGTGTAAAATTTAAAAAACTTTAAACATTTTAAGAATATTTTTGCCTAATTTTTATTTGATAATAAAAAAATTTTATCTGATTGATTTTGTAAGTGTTATAGATTCCTCAATTTTCAGAAAAAAAAAAAGCTTATTAAATCATACTAAACAAAAGCATTCTAAAGGTAAAACTAAAAGAATGATTGTCCAAACCCTACGGAAATAGGGAATAAATGAACGCCCTTAACAAAATACAGCTATAATCAATTAAATGAGTAACAACTTATCATGAGGCCGATTTAATCCCTCGATGTCATATTGACTATTGTCTCGTTGAATGAAGAATGAATAGATAATCTCGTGACTAGATAGATCAATAAAAGCCTCACAAAAATTGACTGCCAGTGCTAGTGGATTGCTTCCTGGTTAGGAAAAGTAATTTTTTTGGCGAATATCATTTAACTTTACCGCTAGAAGATTCTCTAGCCGTTCGACCTTTTGCAACATAGTACACAAAAATGGAAGAGCGGATGCGAAACATGAAAATTCGATATATTTCTAGGGGATGATAATTGGTAGCTGTTATTTTCTGTTGAGCCATTAACAATTCTACTTAGGGCGCGTTTGGTAACGCTTCTCGGGAAGAAATATAATTCTTTTTTATTCTATTTCCGTGAACAATTTTTTAGCATTTTAAACCGTTTGGTAACTATCCAAAATTTTAATTATCGGAATAGAATTGTGTTTGGCATCGTCCTCAAAATTTCTACTTCAAATCATTTTTTTTTTTAATTTTTAGATAATTTTATTATTATTTTTCTTATTTTTCCTTTTTTCTTTTCATTTCTCCCCTTCTTCTTCTTTTCTTCTTCAAGGTGGCTGGCAACGTCACTGGAGCATCGTTGGCCCTCAGCAAGGTCGTGCCTCGTCAGCTGAGCCTCGCCGACAGTTGGGCAAGGCTTAGTTGAGCCTTGGCTGGGTGAGCGGCCTCGCTGGGCCTAGCCATTGGCGAGGCTCGACCTCGCTTGATTTGGCGAGGCCGAGCCTCACTCACTTGTGGCGGGCGAGCCTCCGGCGAGCTCGTTAGACCTTGCCCTAGCCTGGCGAGCCTCCAGCGAGCTCGCTAGACCGGCTGCGATTCGCTAGCGGTGGGCGGCGGCGGATGGCGGTGGGCAGCGCGGCGGTAGCGGTGGCAGCAGTTGAAGAAGAAGAAAGAGGGAAGAAGAACAAGAAAAAAGAAAAGAAAAGAGAGAAAAAAGTGTTTGATTCTAGAGTTGTTCCCAAAAACAAAAAATCAACTTTTTTTTTTAATTTTTATTATGTTCCAAATCTATTTTCTGAGAATAAAAAAAGAAAAATTTGTTCTCTATAACAAAATTTTCACCAAATGCATTTTTATTCCAAATTTATTTTCAAATATAAAATAATAGAAAATTTTCATTATTAGGCAAATTAATAAATAGACTCTTATAAAAAAAAGATTAATTAATTCTGTCCGATGCAATTTTCAGATCAATTGCTTTATCTTTGTCGTTTGTCCTTGTCCATGTCAAAAGATAAAAAAAGCAAGTAGAAAAGGTCCAAGCGGGGTGGACAACCAACGTGCTTTTGCCCATAGCTCAATAATGCATGTCTATCAGATCGATTGCTTTATCTTTATCTTTTCATCTTGGCCAAGTCAAGGCAGAAGCAAGTAAAGCATGATCTAGAGAGAGAGATAGAGAGAGAGAGAGAGAGAGAGAGAGAGACCGGGAGAGATGTCACGTCAGTCCCTTCTGTCCTTGCTAGATTGGATAGTCTCCATCATAATTGTACGTGGCGTAACTGTACTAGTAAAATATTTGGGTCCCCACCCTAAAGTTCTAGGTCCATTATTGTTGAGGAATTTGGCCTTTATAAGATAAAATAAATAAGAAATGGAAAGATATAATAAAATTTCTAATATCTAATAAAGTATGTGGTAAGTGTAGAAGATTGACATATGTTATACACCATGCCGGCAACCTACGGACCACGGCGACGACGGTCACAGCCACCACAAATAGCTGTGAGCGCCTTTCTTTTCCCTCAGCTCTCTTAGTTGCCGACACGGTTATCTGATCTCTCCCTTCCCTATCACCGTCGTTGTTGAGGGGAAAGAGCTATAGCCGCACACAAGCTTGAGCCGAGATTGAGCACGATCACGAGATCTTTGGCCCGGCGGCGCTCGACCCAAGCCCTCAATCTCAAATCCAGGGCTTGGTCAACCTCAGATTTGAGATCTAAGGCTCGAACGCCTAGGCTAAGCTCGGGCTCGACAATGGCGATGACGACCGCGGCCTACCAAGTGGAAATCACAGGTGACAGGTTGCCACCCAAGAGACGAGGCGTCGGTGGTGAGTGGCTGTGGGATGCAGAGGTTGCGGCTTTGGTTGAGGGTGGAGGGGACGACAATTGGGTGTCGTGGGCGGTGGTCTGCGATTTTATGTGGAGGTGGAGACAGGCGGGCAAGGCTTTGAAACCTTGGTAATGCAATATCCGAGCATATCCACATTATACCTCACCCTCTAGGTGATAATTCAATTTATCAATATTTTCACATTACCACAAATATCGGAGTGGATAAAAAATATCCGATGTAGAGTTATATTCGGCCAATCAAATGCAGCCTTGGGTTTGTTTGCAAAAGATGGTCAAATTCACTACCGCTTACACCATAAACGCACCCTTTTGATAGATTGTTAAGCTTACTTAGTAAAACCATTTTAAACTGTATCTCTCACACGCCCCCACACATATGGCATTATTTCAATTTTTACCTTAGTATTGACGAAGGAGTCGGCGATTGCAGCAGTTCCACGGAGGGCGTTGTCGACGAGAAGGAAGAGAGACTGGACGTCAACGTCTCCTTCATCGGGAGCGTGAGTGTCCACCATCTCCTTCATGAACTTCTCGTCGTCGAAGATGGCAAGCAGGCTGTTCAACATGCTCTGGTCAACCTTGCTCCTCTCCCTCTGGAGAATCTGGCCGAGGGTCTTGCTCGCCATGATCTCGAATCTCAAACAAATAGAGCAAGAGGAGAGAGGCTAGGCTTTTGAGTGTTTAGAAACTAGAGGAGGAAGAGAGTGCGTGGGCGGTGTGGTGTGGTGAGGGCAGGCTTGCTCTATTTATAGCCGTGGAGGCAAGGAAAGAGACTAGAGATAGAAAAGATTAAATTTGAAAAAATGTTTTTAGGTGAACGAAAAACTATCCAAAAGAGAGTGACCGATATCAACAAATGTCCGAGCATTATTACGAGGTGGTACACTCGTTACAGAATATTATTTGAACAATAAGGTCTCAATAGATGAACTTGTCACTACAACCCTAACAAGGTGTAAGTGTGTAAATAAGCCAAGCGTTGAACTCGGCACCGCCTTAGATGGACTAAAGACTTTTGAGATTGAGATGTGTTCCATATATAAAATTGGAACCATTTCTTCATGTCCATTGGAATTAATTTTGTATGACTTGACCAACCACATTACCATCACAAGTTTCCATTTGTGAAGTAATTCTTTTCTAAGTTAATACCACAAAAAATTCCAAAGTAGTGTATATATGCAACAAATTTACCGAAAATAATTTTTTTAATATTAAAAACTCTAACTAGTACATTTCTCTTAGTGATGAATTTTACCAAATTTATGCTCATCCAATGATGTAAGTGGTTTTTTGGTAGTTAAAAAAATTAGTTTGGGATAAATTTATCACAATTATACAAGTTTAGAGTTTTTCATGATATTAACCATTTAGTTTTCAATATATAGACCATTTTAAGTATGTAAATTTCGATACCATCCAAGAATTGTTGCATTAACATGCTCTAGTGAAATTTCATGTAATGATAATTTGTATGCTGTAATAATTAAATATACCAATAAATTTATTAAAATCAATAAATGCTGAGTATTGGAAATAATAATAATGATTATAATTTAATTTCAACAGATTTAAATTAATTTACAATTTTTTTTTTATTTTTAGAAATACTATATTCGTAGAAGTATGCTTATCGTTATTATTGTATTCTAAGATAATTCTCGGATTTTTAGTTGCTCATGAATAACACGCAACATGCACTTTGGAGCAACGGATGAAGTAAAAGCAATTTATGACCAAACTCGCTCCCTACAAAGAATTTTTAAATCTCTAAGGTAAAGAAGTAAGGAGTTATATTGCAGAATATTCTATCTTAAAGCAAATTTTAATTTAATTGCAAGATGAATTATTATTATAAGTCCAATCATTGTGGTTACTGAATTATTGAGTACAAAATTCTAAAAAAGTCTGCACAAAATGTATATTGTTGAGTTATGTTTTCAATTTTGATTTCAAGCTAGAATGTATTTTCTGATAAGTGTTCATCTAATTACTGTGGTTTGATTTCTCATTTTACACGTTTTAACTAAATCACCCAATTTCTGAAATCCTCATTCATTAGCTAAATATTGTCATTGTTATGTGAATAAATGAGTTTACAACTATAACTTTGTCTATGTGTTTGTTTATCTTTAGATGTATTAGCCCATGTTTGAACATGATATTTTATATTATTTATTAGCATTTCTTTAGTGACGGAAAAAAAGTTTATTTTTTTTATAGTAATGGGATCTAGTAATCATTGGGAAGCCTTACCAGCTTTTATATGTTATAAAACGGGAGGGAAAATAAAAGAGAAATTGGTTGAGAAAATGGAGGTCGCGATTCACGTGTCTGATAGGACATAGGACAAGGTGCTTTGATTTTGCATCGTCTCTTTTTGGTGGTCGGGCAAAGGTGCTTCAACTCTCAACATCCCACCCCCGCGCCAGAATAATTCATTAGCACTCCTTTAACCAGGGAATTTCTTGGATGCTCGATTTGGTTAAAGGGCTCCTCACCAAAATTAAAACAAACTTTCACTTCTACGAAGATTTTCGCAGCCTTTCCATCTGTGAATTGTGAGGATAGTGAGTTTCATAAATGTGTTCTTTATTTTAATGTATTGATGCCTCTATGTCTCATATCCCTAATTCTTCATGTATCTTTTTCATCCCTAAAGAGAGGAAGTACCCTCTAATTATTTTATATTCTGGTGATCTCAAGATTCGAACGAAGATCGAGATGAAATTTTTAAGGGACTTGCTTAGACCTATTTGTCTCTCTCCCCAAGAATTCATTAGCACTCCAATTAGGCCTTAAATGAATTTAAGTTGCAACATTAACTAATTAGGATTACGTACTTAGATAATTTTTACTCTCTAAAGTATTGCTAATTAGAACCCCTTTTTCTACTAACCATTTTAAGACTTGTTTCTTGCTTTTGATTATTACATCTTAGTTTTTTTTTTTTTTAAATTTCTTGACCATCAAGATTTCGTTATCTTGATTTCATGATGTCTCGTGTATAAGAAAATATATATTTGGTTGGCAAATTACACTTTTAAGTCGAGTCAATGGGCTAAAAGATATCTTGCCAAAATTTCATTGATAAATTCAAATGTTAATAATTTTATCAAATATCTACGTATATATAATATCAACAATATCGAAAGATTTAACAAGTAATAGTAAAGTCAAGTTTGACTTGATAACTTATGAATCAAACCACACACTAATAAATTCAATTTAATTTTGTAGTTTTGTACTCCTCCAAGTAAAAATTTAAAATAAGTTGGTAGACACACCTAAATTTGAATACTTCCGGTATTTATTTAACCCCTAACTAGCTAAATAGTTTGCCATCTACCAAATACTTTCACTTGTAGAATATACGACTTGCGATTATGTACTCAGTTTCACTAATCTAACATTCAATCAGCAAATACACCGTGGATCACTAGTATCATATATTCGCTTTCTCTTGTGCCCTTATTTTCAGAAACGGATGGGTTTCAACCTCATTTTTTTGTTTATTAAGAATGGGGTGTTTGGAAGTCTTTGGTCATCTTATTAAATGAATTTCACTCAATGTCTTATGCATGTCAAATAGATAAAGAACAAGAAATCGACACACGAAGTGACCCTCCATAAGAATATGCAAGCAAGATGATTCATAATCAATTTTAAACGTGGAAAGATCGAAAAAGAGGTCGCTCAATTGGCTTGACCTGCCTTTCATTGACGACTTTTGAGAATCAAATCAAATCTTGTCCCCCACTTCATATCAACTCAGTTTCAGTGGTACAATGGCTCCATCAACATGTGTTTTCTTAGTCACCTGCCAAGGGCAAGAACGCGAATGCTTTTGTAAGTTTGCTATTGACCGATGAAAGAAACAACGCATTAATCTTGCACTGGTGTCATGAGACGGATGAAATGGTCAAAATTGCAAAAATAAAATGTAAAAGCAATAGACATACCTACAATCATGAATAGAGGCAATAAATGGACTTTTATGTTACTTTTTTTTTTTTTTCACATAATACGACTTATCTAAATCTTTCTATTCTATCAATCTTTTATAACAACACACAAATCAGTTTGATCCTATGATTTCATTCACCAAACGAGAGACATAGTCTCAAAAATTATTCTTAGTTAATGAAGTTACAATTTGAGTAAAATATCCACCAATCCAAATCGAATACTAGACCCCTTTTCCTTTGGTTCCGATAAGACTAGACCATCAATTGGTGTCGAGAAAAGTATGTTGAGGGACATCTCCATATCACTCTAGCCATTACGTCAGCACAAAATGGACAAAAAATGTAGCAAATTCTCAGAATTACTTTATGTCGTCGTGTTTCACATTGAAATGACAAATTATGTTGTTTCTCTTTCGACGTTGATGGGAGACTTGTTTTTTATGTTAATAAAGAGACTTTGGAGGGATCAAGGAGAAATCCAAGGCTTGTTATTTTATTGCCTCGATAGGCGGAAAAAATTGGGCCCAATTTGGACGTGTCGAAATACAAACCGACGAGCACCCATAAAAATCTCTTAGATTCGAGACAATATTTCTCTACTTTATTAGAAAAATACATATCATGAACCTTCATTGTTTATCCTCATGGAAAACTCTACTCTTACTTATTTATTTTTATTTTTATGATTAATACTAGTAAAAATTACAAATCAGTATCCAACCTCTATCGTCCGACATATATATGTACAATGTATATTAATTTTATAATTTAATGTAAAAAATTGATGTGTTTAATATAAAAAAAACTAATGAAGACGTTACACAAAACATGGCTTCAATGGAAATATATGAGTTAGTGGATGAATCTAACAAACATAAGATATTAAAATAGTTGTGGCAAAAGAAGAAGTGCTCAACAAGTTTTATGTTTGTCCAGCCTTAAAGCCTTCCAAAATAAAGAAAACAGCAATGGCTAAGACTAAAGACACTCAAGTTTGCACGTTCAACATTAATAAATTGGACAAAATCTTTGAGTAATTTTTGAAAGATGGCCCAAATAATTAATTGAAGGCCAAGTAATTTCAAGAAAGGAAGACTTAGTAAAAAAAATTGCAAGTGATGCCATTCATTGAGCCATACGTCAATTATTTGTCCCTAAAAATAATTCAAGAGGTAATTGGGTAGCAAGCAATCAAATTTACCGATGATAATGGGGTATATGATGACTCTTAATTATCTAACTTAAAAGAAATGAATGGTTGATAAATCATTCAATTTTTTTATGAGAAAATGTCCAAATGTTATAGTCAACAATTTGGTCGATAGACACCGTTAAGGTAGTGGAGTTGATGCAACCGTTGAGTAGTAGAGTAGATATAATCGTTTAGGTAATAGATTTGTTTAATTGTCAACTGGTGAAATTGATGTAATCGTTTAATAATAAAGTCATGTAGTCATTCATGTAACCGTCGAGTGATGGAGTCTTGATAACCATTTGTAACAGTCGATTGTGAGCTATAAAATCTCGCTCTTTACTCTTTGTTAAGGACTAGAGTGCAATTAGTGTAACTATATCTTTTAGGAATATATAGGAATTCGAATTGTACCACAGAATATTCCGTTGGGTGGATCCGTCCGAGCCCCATTTTGCATTGAACCATGGGATGAGGGACACGTTCGGCGAAAAAGTGCAAATCACGTGGATCTGTTTCCTTATCGGGACGTACCATGATAGTGATCGCAGTACGCTGTTTGTCTCCAAACGTGCTCCACGCATCAACTGTTTTGGACGTACCGTTCGGACAAATTTGTAGTGAGAAACCGAGAAGAGAACTCCATTTGCCTTTGTGGACCCAAAAAACACGGCCTTGAGCAGCCAGCTGAAAGAGATAATGAATGCATGTCTCTTCGTCGATAATCTTAAGACGTGCTAAAAGAGAGGGGAATCTATCATGGCTAATAATGAACGATGACGATTGACACGATCAAGTTGGTGATGATGTTCATAGCGCTGTCAATGGTCCCCTAATTTCCCAGAGATTATTAGCAACAAACCCCTTGTGCCGCTACGTTACCTTGGATGATACGGCACATTATAATTTTTCAGATAACACTCGATCCATCATCGTCAGCGCAAAACGGACAAATATGCAGTGAATTCTCGGAGACATTTGATGTTTGTCGTGTTTCAAATAGAAATCGAAAGATTATGTTTGTTTCTCTTTGCTGTCGATGGGGAGAACCGGCTTCGATAATTGCAGTAGATTGGGAGAGAGTGACCAAAACGGAGACACGTTTCATCTGCATAGATAAATAGAAGTTGGAGGGGACCATCGAGGAAATCTACGGTTTGTTCAATTTATTGCCTCGGTAGGCGGATAAAACTGGCCCAGATTGAGCGTGTTCAGATAGCACTAATAAAAATTTCTCAGATTTAAGACAGTATCTTTTTACTTTATTAAAAACTTCAACGTTCATTCCCTTGAAAAACCCTATTCTTATTTTCTTTTTATGGTTAGTATTTATTTAAAATGCCAAATGACATTTCTAGTATAGATAGATTTCCACCCACCGAACATAGTGTGTGTGCTATCCAAAGATGATCACAAACTAGTGACATTGAAGGATATATATATATATAACACGTAGATTTTCTATGTTGAGTTTGTCATTTTTCATATCATTCGTCAGGTGTGTTAACACGGATGCATTTTGAAAGGATATAGAATGGAATGACAATGGGTGGTAGATTTGGGTCAGGGTACCAATTTGGGCCCTTTGTTATACAAAAATTAATTTGAGATAGATGTGTCATAGAGTTACCAATTTCAAATATTTTGTAAGATGAAAATCAATATAAGATAAACATGTCATGAGGATAGTGTTTGTGATTTTTTGTTGAGACGAACACAAAAAAATTGCCAAGTATTTTAGTTGACAGTAACTAATGAGTAGTGGAGTCGATATAAGCATTAAGTAGTGAAGTCTTAGCAACCGCTTGTAACAATTGATTGTGAGTTATATATTCCTGCATTGTAACTTTTATAAAGAACTCTTAATCAATCAAAGAACGCCCAATTGTTCATATTTACTTCCGGATTACCATTACATTTCACTACCTTTACTCATCGATCCAGATTTCGATGAGTATTTCGTCCACACTTTTTTTTTATATAGCAAGGTATTAACTCTTCTTTAAGCCACGGAATTCCTCATTATCTCTAACATACTCTACTTGCTCCCTCTCTCAGTAATCATCATGTCCTTTTTGTACACCATGTCCTTTTTGTACACAAGATTAGAGTTCTCACGTGTGTCTTTATATATAAAGAACACCCATATATATATTATCATTAGCAAGGATGAAAGTGTGCAATTAGCATAAGTACCTCTTGTAAGGGTTACCATAGGAACTCCATACCATGGCACAAAGTATTTCGTTTATGGTTTTGTCGAGTCCGACTTTGCAATGCCCCAGTGCCACAAGTTCTTTATATATATTGTGATGTGCCATGACAGTGATTGAACTACGGTGTTTAGCTACAACGTGTAGATTGTGATGTGCCATGATAGTGATTGAACTACGGTGTTTGGCTACAACGTGCTCTACAGTTCGGCAGGGTATGGTTAATCCTGGCAAATACACACAAATACATGCAGCAAAAGACACGAAAAAAGGACGCGTTCGGACAAATTTGTTGTGTGAACTTGAGACGAGGCGACCTCCATTTCCTTGGAGGCCCCAAAACCACAGCTTCAGTCACAAGACGAAACGGATAATGAATGCAATGTCTCCTCGTCATTATCTCAACACGTGCTAAAAACAGAGAGGGCTGATAGCCCAACAAAGAAATTATTTGCCCACTCGTCACTTCTTAGGACAATAATTGGGAATCTGAATTTAATGTGATCTGATAGCCCAACAAAGAAATTGTCCACGAATACATTCAAAATCTTAAAATAAATTCCTAATTTATTGAACGTTTCGAAATTTATGTCCTAAAATGTTTCAATGTAAACTCAAATTTTCCAGTGCTATAGAAAGAGTTAAATATAAAAGTTGGAAGTCGAGAGACCTCATCTTGCTGTATCGAAAATGTATGCATTGTGCCGTAGTTTGGCACTTATCTGAATTATTTATTTAGTCTAATGAGTTTGGTGTTTGGGATTTAAGAATCATCTATCATTATTCAACATTCTCAAGATGGATTTACAAAATAACTTGAGAAAATGCATTTTGATTATGACATTCATCACATATAATGAATTTTCCTGTCAGTCACTATGGCCTAAATTTTGCTTATATAAGAACATGAATCAGTAATGCATTTTAACTTGACATTTCCTCACTTCTAATGATCACACGTGAGGAAGCTCAAATTCTGCTAATCATTTCATGCATATCCTTTTAAATTCCTTGTGGATTTTTATGATCTTTTCAATTTTTTCTTTATGAATATTTCAAAATTCTCGTTTGTTTAAATGTACAAACACGTCCCATTCAACCACCAAATTAACCTCATAAGTATGAGATATTCCCAATTGTTGCATCAACATTAATCCATATGACTGATTCATCAAACAAATATATTATCCGACTTTGCATAAAGATCAATCTATATGCTGTTGGCAAAATCATTTTGGAGATATATGAACACTGTGATATTGACTCGCACCAATGCACATAAAGTCGTTTTTTGTCTCACTATCGAAGAGCTTGATGAAGGATAATGTGACAATCCAGTTGTGCATAGACACATGTCAACTACTTCATGAAATCTTTCATCCGAAAATCAAAAGCACCTGCACTAATTCTGACATTCTAATCTACCTCCGACAAGAATAGTCGCCGTAACCTTTTTTTTTTTCTTTCTGTTTTTCAGATTATAGATTACTGCAAGGGGATGTTCAGCTTGAGGCAGCAGATTTTGCCCATGTACCATCGCCAACTGGGTGACCTCGTCTATCCTCGCCCCACCACAATGCGAGTATGCTGTAAGACCGGTGTTGCGCACCTATTTCTTACAGACTAATCAAAGTTTTCTAATGCCCAGGATAGATTAGGAAATGAGACCAATGATTATTGGCTTGTAAAGTAATCAAGTCATGACTGCTCGACCAACCACTGTGATGATCTTACGGCTTTACACGATGCATGCGGTCAAACAACAGTCGTGTATGTGAATAAGAAATCCCGACATGAAAATTATGTGTGTCCAAGAGTTCCCTTAGAATGGATAGAAGATCACTTTCCGGAAGATAAGGAATGGATGGTTGGAATTCGACCTGGTGCAAAGGGGCAGTGATATGGGGTATAATTTGTCCGTCCAAATTGGAACATCATGCTAACCTCTCAAATGGGGAATTTGATATCTCTACTGTTTATATAGTAAGTTTGAATGATCTCGATCTCAGATTTATTTATTTTTTAATTTTTTATGAAATTCCATTCAAGCTGTTAAAGCAATTTTTATTCTACAAACTAAAGGATGAATAATACCGTATATAGAAGTATCGACAATGATTGCTAGGTGCCCCCTCAATCTTTTGCACTTTTTACAACTGAATAATAATTTTTCCGAGTTTTAAGATTTTGAATGAGAATTTCATTTTGAGAAGTGATAATCTAAGGAAATATGCTAGAGAATCAGTTAAGACTAACTCACAGGTTTAAGGGACGAAGGGGAAGTGCATATAGAGGTCCATCAGCAATGAATAAGTCCCACATCACTTGTTTTTCACAAGTGAGACTGTATACGAATGCTTGGTTCTGCATGGGTTGGGATCGTCGACACCTACATCTTTTTGGCGTGCCACCTTTGTCTATCAGGTCTAAGAGCTAGTCTCATCGATTCGGCAGACCTGTTCTTAATGTATCACTTATGTAATAGGAGAACGAGGATTGCATTTTCGTGAAGAAAATCAATGATTCGGCCACGTGCTTCTTTTTTCTTTTCTCATGGCTTCAACTCTAGACCTTACAAAAATCTCACCTTTCGTGCTCAAAGGAAACACATTGAAAGCTATGCCTACATTTGTACTGGGAGAAGTTCCACGTTGGATTTATCGTTAAGTTGCACTCGCGAGTGTCAGGCAAAAAGAAATATCACATTCAAATGTGGAGTAAAATTGAATAACTAATATATCCCATTTGGATTATGTCTCAGTGATTCAAGCTTTTAAGTGAAATTGAATTTAATTGAATATATTGACAAATCCGGTCATGATGGTCTATTTTGCTAAAGGTATTAGGCTTCTGTTGCATCGACCTAATAAGTGGTATAAAAGTTAATGATTGATTGATAAGCCCTCATTGTCGACAAGCATTTGATAAATATTTCAAAAAAAAAAAAATCTCAAATTTGACTCCTTTATCAAGATGAAGGATGGTTTCTCACGACATCCTGACAAAAGCTTGGTTTGGCCAAGATAATTAAGGCAGAGTCTAAAGGGCAAATGTTGTTCCTCGCCAATATTTGCCATTACTTGGCTAGGCCAAGGTGAAGATTTGAGTTGAGATAGTACTGTTATAGAAGGATGCCTCGATTAAGAGGAAGCGAGCCCAACATAGGAGACTCATATGTGAGGGAGATTTGTTGAAGTGCATATACAAGGGTGTTAACAAAAACCCCAACTTTAGGCCTAGCCACCCCTTGCAGACTATGTCTCCCTATTTGCTTCGTGATCAAATGTCATGGACTTGATGTCGCAACCGCTGGGGTTGCAGAGAGAGAGAGAGAGAGAGAGAGAGAGAGAGAGAGAGAGAGAGAGAGAGAGAGAGAGAGAGAGAGAGAGAGAGAGAGAGAGAGAGAGAGAGAGAGAGAGAGAGAGAGAGAGAGAGAAGCATCTTCACCTCACCCGTTGTTGCATTAAGATCGAATTGGCAGCGCTGCCCATCGTTGTTGCATCGTGCCACGGGACCTAAACCAATCTTTGATTCATTGTTCATTTGATGCTAGCAACACCCCATGCCCCCTCTGTCTTTTATTTGTCTCGTGATCAAGTGTCAAGGACCTGAACCAACTTGGATTCCAATGCCGTCGATGTCGCACCCACTATAGGGGTTACAAATTAAGGAGAGAAGATGTGCTAGAATGTCCAACTGAAAAATTTAAATTTACCAATAGAGAGAGGTCGCATATATATTTAAAATGCATATAAATCTCATAAACATACGATAGTGGGTTACAAATTAAGGAGTGTTAACACGTTTTAACATGCAATGTTCCAAAAGAGGATTATTGCCTTTTAGGCAAGAGATCCGTCTTTCAAATGAGATGTGTCCCAACACTCTTGAAGAAAGAGAGTGGATGGCAAAGATACCATATGCATCCGCTATTGGAAGCATAATGTATGTTATGCTATGTACTAGACTTGATATTGCGCATGCTGTAAGTATTACTAGCAAATATCAGTTTGATTTAGGAGAAGAGCATTGGATAGCAGTCAAGAATATTCTTAAGTACTTGCGAAGGACTAAGGATCTATTCTTGATATATAGAGAAGGAGAATTTAAAGTTGTAGCTTATACTAATTCCGATTTTTAATCGGATCCTAATGATTATAAGTCTACGTTTGGGTATGTCTTTATATTCAATGGTGATGCAGTTAGTTGGAAAAGTTCCAAACAAAGCATAACCGCCGATTTCACCATTGAGGCGGAGTATGTAGTTGCTTCTGAAGCAACAAAGGAAGTTGCTTGGATGAAGAAGTTTATTTATGAACTTGGAGTCGTTCATTCAATTGAGCAACCGATTACATTGTTTTGTGACAACAATGGGGCGATAGCTCAAGCTAAGGAACCAAGGTCTCACCAGAAGTCCAAGCACATTGAGAGATGCTTCCATCTCATCAGAGAAATTGTTGGGAGAGGTGATATTGCCTTGCAGAAAATTGCCTTAGCGGAAAATGTGGTAGATCCCTTCACTAAGGCCTTACCTCAGTCTTCTTTTAAAAGGCATATTGAAAAAATGTGTTTGAAGTACCAGACAAGTTGGCTTTAGTGCAAGTGGGAGATTGTTGGATGTATGCCCTAATGCTACTATGTAATAGTTACATATTAAAGATTTCAGTTGTACATTCATTATTATTATTTAATTAATGGCAATGACATATTCATTCATTTGTCCAATTATTTTTTTATTTATGAATGATTCCATAAGATAGTTACAACTAGACCTATTCTTGAGATTTCAAGAATATATGTGACAGGTTTATAGTTAGGCTGAATCTTTAAATTGTTCCTGGTCGATGGATTATTGAGTGGATATTAATAATTCTATTTAGACCGGTGTGTTCTTAATGTCGCCATTAAGTATTGGATACTTAAGGGAATGATGAGTCACATGTCATTATGATGCTTGAGTTAGAATACATGTGTTTGTATTAGACAAGTTCACTGAATGTGACGCATATGGAACAATTAGTGACATGGAAGCTTTTAGCGTGGTCAATGTCTAATTGTTCATACTTTGGTCTTGTGTAAATAATCCTTAGACCTGAGGCACAGTATGAACTTGTGTGTTGAATAACCATGGTTCACGGGTGCACATAGTGCTGGGTCGTTAATCCGTCTTTATACCTGATGGTCATAGTTCGTTCATATACAAAGTTGCACGTGTGCATAATATGGAATATGTCGTAAGGTATTATAATGATTTCTTATGCAATCTAATTATGACATTGCATTGAAATCATCGGCCGAGGTTGTAACTGAGAATAAATTGTTTATTTCTCGAATAAAATGCATGTCAATTAGATTTGTGCATATGATCGAATTGGTGACTTGACAAATATTCCATGATTTTTGTTTAATCGAGACATAGTAAGATAGGGAGATTGAATTACACTGTAGCAAAAACGGATGGGTTCATTATGTTCTTAAAATATTCACACTATCTAGGTATGGCTTGTAGGACCTAAAGATTAATTGGGACAATTAATTCTTTTGGGAGTACTAATGTGTTAGTACGAGTCTTACTATTAGCTTAGTGATAAACCTAGGGATGTCACACACCATAAGTAATTTGGATAACATGAAATAAGAGAGAAATATTGTTGCAAATGTGTTTGCAATTAGTGCAATCGAATTGAGTTGATTTGAAATTAAATTAAATGAGATTTAATTTAATTTGTATTATAGTCACGAGCCTACTTGCATATGATGCACACGTATGCCCAAAGTGGATGCATGTTAATGTATTTAAAATTGTACATGTAAAGATTATGTTCTTTTTATTTTTAAAGGGATTGATTAATTAATTAATTATTCATTTAATTAATTAATTAATAACTAATTAAGAAAAAAATTAAAGCTTCATGCATGTGCACGATTCGTGCACATGCACGAAGCAAGATGGTCAGCGGGCACGAAGCATGGATGGTCATAAACCATCATGCCCAAGATCGTGCATGAGCGGTTGCTCATGCATGAACTGCTCATGCACGATTGTTCTTGCTTAGTGGACGATCACCAACGGTTGTTGATCGTATGATCGGTTTATATTTTTATTTTAAAATGTGAGAGTGTGAACATACGAGGGGTTGCTGAAAATAGAGAGAAAAACATTGTGCGTGTTCGTGTGTGCATTCTTGTGTCTTTGAGACGCGAGAAAGAAAAACAATTCTCTCTTATTCGGGCCATGGCTAAATACATAAATGATACGGAGAATTACTTCACGAGATTGCTAGCACAAACAAAATGGTGATTATTTGAAAGTTCTCTCTTCCGTTTGACGTCTGTTGTTGGGGTATTTGAACTAAAGATCCGACGTTTGTGAGGTTCGAACTGTAGAACATCCGAACCAATTTGTAATAAAGTACGCTTCAAGAGGTAATTCGTTTAACTCCATTTTTTTATATTCAGATTTTTTTATTAAAACACATGAATAACGCATTCGAAGAATCATGTATAAAATATATCATCTTGTTTTCGCTACGTTCTTTTGTTAATTTTACCTATACATGATTCATGAAATCTCAACAACCCACAAATAAATCTATCCACTTAACGTCATAGCAAAATGGTCGTGATAGATAGAAAAGTTAATTCCGAGTGAATGGCGTCGTAACTTGAGCATAATATCGATTCATCAATTAACACCATCGAATAGGTTAAGGGACTTCACCAAATCACGCAAGCCATTACGCCAGTACAGGACGGACAAATTCATTTAGTGAAGTCTGGGAAACATTTGGTTTCAAATTGAAGAGAAAAATCAACGTTGTCCCTCTTTCGACGTTGATGGGGAGACCACCTTCGATGGCTGCCATAGGATGAGCACGAGCGACCGGTAAGGCAACGCGTGTGATCTGGATAATAGCAACAAAAAATCAACCGCGTTTTCTCTACTTTCCCCCTCTCTCAAAGTGCCTACTTTTACATTAGTTGAAAAAATTATCCATTTTTAATTTTACCATTTTTTTTTGCATAAATTTTATAAATTAAATTTTAAACATTTTTCACGTTTTGCCAGTTAAGTTTATTTGGTTAATTTTGATTGGAAATTGATGACGTGAACAATTTTAAATAATATATTAATATTTTTTGAATGTTTTTATTTTTTATTCTTTTTTCTTATGACCCTCGTTTAGTTTGGGAGGGCCACTGTCCTCGCCTATGGCCGATGAGGGAGTGAAGGCCCTCCCCACAGGCGAGGGCACACCAAATGGCAAGGATTGTAGCCCTTGTTTAGACTAGGTAGGTCAATCAGCAAACTCGCCCACCTCGGGTTAGAAAAAAGAAAAAGAAAAAAGAAAAAAAGAGAGAAAATAAAATAACAATAATTTAGAAAAAAAATATCAAAAATGTTATTAAAAGTTATCCACTTCAACTCTAGTCATGCTAGGTAGTGGCGTAGGATGGCCAACGTCCATGTTATTGATGTTGGGCTAAAATTGATCGGATGAACTTATTTGGCAAAATGTAAAAATGTTTAGAACTCAATTGGTAAAATTGAAAGATTTAAGATTGAATTGGTAAAAGTGCAATATGTTTATAACTTTTTGGATCATTTTACCCACATGGGTCTATTGCTACATTGGAATATTATGTTTTCCTTGTAAATTAGAATAAATACATACATAAAAGTAAACAAAAAATGAAAAAAAAAAAAAAAAAAAAAAAAAAACAGGTATTGTTCAGACAACTTTGTTATGTCGACCTGAGACAGACCGACGACTTCCATTATCTTTTGTCAACCTAAAAACACAGCGTGAGTCACGAGATGATAAGTGCATTTTTTGTCAGTATCTTGGACAGGTGCTGAAAGAGAGAGGGAATCTATCGTGGCTCTCTTTCGTCTTCTAGAGTAACTAAGAACGAGAGATAACCATCACAATGATGTGAGCAGTAGTGTCATCGACTGGCTCCCTTATCTACAGGAGACTATTTGCGAAGGGCCTTGAATTGCGAGGCTTTGGGCGTTGTAATCTGCTGACCTATACCGAGTGGGCACATTGTTTTGCTTTTATCAAGTCGAAAGGCGCCTTTTGGAACTAGCCAGAGGTTGAAAATGCAATATAAAAAAAAAAAAAATTTCTCATGAATATGGACAAAAAAAAAATTCGGAAATTCAAAAATTTAAGTGTGGCCAAGCAAAGTAGCAAAGTGTCTAGTCGTATCGATAATCATAAAAAGAATTCCTAATTGAATCTACATATAAACCTTACACATCTACAAAGTTTTGAATTTAAACTCAAATTTCGAATGTTATAAAAAAATTAATATATAGAAGTTAGAAGTCGAGAGAGTCACATGCTTTATGAAAATGTATGCTTATTGTGCCTTAGTTTGGCAATAATCGGAATTATGTAGCCTGATGAGTTTGAAGTTTATAATTCAAGAGACATTGATCAGCATTCAACATTCTCAAGATGCATTTTTGAAATAGAATGAGAAAATGTATTTTGACCATTCCATGCATATTCTTCGAAAAAAAGTAAGCATTCGGATGGTTTTTTCGAGATCTCTCCAAGTTTTTCTTTAGAATTATATATTCAAATTTGTTGATTCAATTAATCCATATAGATATATGTATACTGTCCCGTTTTGGTGCATAAATGCAAATTTCATCCATAAAATGACGGGCATGGCCTCTAAACAGCAACGGAGCCAGAATTCTATTAAAGAGGGAGTGAAAATCTATATGTACTCTCCTTGAATTTATTATTATTATTATTTTCTTTTGTTACAAGTAGAAAAGAACATCACACAATAGATTGATACAAAGAACAGGTAATAAAATATTTTTTAATCTTTTATTGAGATTAAAATAATGAAGAATACCGTTGACAAAAATTATAAGTAGTTATTTCAAGTTTACTTCGTGAAGTTTCATCTTTATAAAGATTCCAAAACTTATAACTTTAGTATTTTGTTAGGTTGAAACCTGAATTTTATTAGAGATCATGAGTCTTTACTAGTGTAAATTGGAAATGATTATGTTAAGAAAGAAATTTCTCGTTTCTATATTCAATCACAAAAGGTGAACAAGGAATTTAATGTTTCAGGCCAATAAATAATAAAAATAGTTAAAAACTTGCGGATATAAAAATGAATGGCCACGCCTTAACATGAAATTTAAGAAATAGGCCAGAAGATATTCCTAGCACAAAAGAAATTTAATAATTAGTATTTTGAGTTTTACTTGTGGGGGCTCAAGAGAGGCCGGAGCCCCTTGTTGTCCCTCTCTAACTCCATGGCTACCTTACAAGTTACTTTGTGTGGAAGAAACTGTGATATAAATATAGATTCTATCTGCCACATTGAAACTGCACATTGAACTTCCAAATTAAACTCGTAAGTATGTGATCTCCCTAACTGAACGTTAATCCATATAACTGATCAACTCAAACAAAGTAGTATCATTTCATTGAAATTCTATCGCTAAGTATAGGTACGTATCAATCCACATGTTTTTGGCAAAAGTATTTTGGAGATATATGAACATTGTGATCTTCACATGTGCCGATTGACATATACTCAATTTTCATCTCTCCATCAAATATCTTGAAGAAGGCTAATTTGACCCGCTTGTGCATAGAGACATGTTAACTACTTCTTGAAATCGATGAAAATTAATCTTTTGGCTTTTGATTAATTTTCATGGATTCACACAAATAGACCTGTGCACTTAACTTTATTCTTAAAATGGCCACCATAGACTCAAAGATTATAGCAAGTGACTGAGGGAAAATTGTCAAAAAAATCCTAAACTAATTGTATTTTTATCAAATTAATTATAAAATTTTTAATTTTGCTAATTCAGTTATAAGCTTTTTCACAATTTATTAATTGAGTTAATACGGTTAATTTTGGTCTGAATTCACTGACGTGGACGCCGTCATGAGGTGGACAAAGAAGGGAAAGATCAATGCGGTCCCACTTTCGACGTGGATGGGGGAGAACCACCTTCAATGACTGACGATGGGATGAGAATGAACCACCCGGGAGACGCAACACATGTCGTCTCGTCTGGACGATGGCCACACAGAAATCAACCACCTATGCTCCAAAACCTCGAGAGCGGACCAGTCGATGGAATTTTCGCGTTTGTACAATAAGATGTGTTCAAATACCGACGGATAAGCAGCGCTAGAATCGGAGCCAATGACTCCATTCATCTTGAAAAAAATCAATAATTTGAAAAATAATTTCCTAACTTGTATTATCTATAAAAATGAATGAACAATAAATATTACAAAAATATTGAACTTTAATTGTTTTAGATAATAAAAATACTTTTCATTGGCTAATTATTTTATACCATACTAATAATCATCTTTAGGAAAATGTTTTCAAGATCGTTCATTTTTTGCTAAATAAATGGAGCCGATATCTTTCTATTTTTTATTAAAAAATTATATGTCGATTTTTGTTTACGAAATTTTACCACGAAAATTTCATTGTTCATCCTCGTGAAAAACTCTAGTCTTTTTGTTTTTTTTAATAACTAATCAGCCATTGAGTTCTAGTTTATTCTACTTTCTCCCTCTCTCAACTACCATCATGTCCATTTCCTATGCGCACGGACGACACGCTCTTATACAAATATATATACAAAAATATACATAATTTTCTTTCTAATTTACATGGAATCCGTGAAAGCACAATATCACGATATCCATAATTAGAACAAAAACACAAATAATAGGGTAGAAAAATTAACGCATCTATTTTGGACCATCGCTCTTGATGTGGAAAAATGATGATCCAAGTACAAATTCTTCTTTTCTATTGTTCTCTATATCACTAACTTAATGAGACGGCTCCCTTCACCCTTAGCGCTGTTGGAGAAATCTTCTTGAAGTGTTTTGAAGCTGACAAAACGTTTCCATCAGTCTAGTATGAAGGTTTGCAGACTTTGCTGCTTAAAGTCTGAAGACCTCCGGACAGCCAGACTCAAGACTCAAAGTCTATCCTCATTGACAGTTTCTAATCCGTTGAAGAAAGGCTATCCATAACTTGATGTTTTACTAAGGATATGACTTTATCGACTGGAGAAGATCTTTTGGCTGGATATGACGTAATGGAATCCTTTGATTGATCGAGATTGATTCAATGATTAAGGATCCGATGATTGGCAAAATATTCGTGGAAAGTTCTACTTATGGAAACCGAGATCCTGATTGTATGGGCGAACATGATTGATGGGCTATCGTCACGTTCCTTTAATAGCTCGAATAATCTTCTTAATTGATTCTGTCCAACAGGAAAATTGAAAGAATTCCTTTGGTGAATGCCAATGGGTATGATGGCATAAAGGAGTATATAAGGAAGATGTTCTAGTTGTTTGAGTAGTATGCGATAGAAGAATTCTAAAGTCTGAAGTTCCTTATTTTTAGTCAATAAATTTGAGCGAAAACTTGTACGCAAAAGAGTGTTTATATTTGTGAGAAATCTTGAGGAAGTGTGGTAGAATATCTACATTGTGGAATCAAGGAAGAATTGTGCTGTAACATCTCTTTTGTTTATAGTGGAATCCAGCCGATAGGCTGTCAGTGCGGAAGAGTGGACGTAGGCTTGGGATAAGCCGAACTACTATAAACCTTGTGTTTAATCTTCTCTTCCTTACTCTTTACTTTACTTTGATCATAATTCATTTTGTTAATCAAAAGAGTACTACCTTTCTATCGCCTGCCTAGTATCACTGTGGTATTTCGAGAAATTGTTTTTACACCTATTCACCCCCCTCTAGGTGATTATACTAACTACATCAATTGGTATCAGAGCTCGTGTACTCACTTTGTTTGAAGTGTTTTACTTCAGAGTTAAAGATCCATGGTAGTATGTTGGCTCCAGGGCTGGTAGAAGGGCAAAACAATACCAGACCACCTTACTTTGATGGAAAGGATTACAACATATGGAAAAACAAGATGAAGGCGTTCCTAAGATCAAAGGATCCTCTGGAATGAGACGTTGTAGAAAAAGGAATCATTCCTAAAGCTGCACCTGTCTCAGAAAGAGGAAAAGATACTGTGGAGTCTAGTCAAATGACTCGGGAAGAAATAATCAAGAGACAAGCTCTTGATGCAAAAGCTATTTATTCATTATATTGTGCTTTATCTCCTATTGAATATAACAGAATATCTTCTTGTGTTACAGCTAAAGAAGTCTGGGATAGATTACACATTACCTATGAAGGAGCCGATCGAGTGAAAGAGACTAGAATCAACATTCTCCTCGGTGAATACGAAGCCTTCAGAATAAAATCAGGAGAATCTATAACTGACATGTTTAGTCGTTTTACAGAAATCGTGAATGGTCTTGAAAATCAAGGTCAACCAATTTCCGATCCCATGAAGGTAAACAAGCTACTGCGTGGACTCTCCAAGGATTGGAATCATATAAAGACCTCAATTATGCCACTATCTGTTAATGAGTTGGTTGGGACTCTTTAGTCTTATGAAGTGGAGCGAATCAATGAAGACGAATGATGATGATTCGTGATGCTACAGGTTCTGAAGACGATATGGATGATGAGGAGCTTGCTCTCATGATAAGAAGATTCAGAAAGTTGAACAGAAAAGGAAGAAGATTCAATCCAAAGAAACAAATTTTTCAAAAGCAACAGACTAGGTCTGTTGAGGATGATGAATCAAACAAAGATGTAGTCTGCTTTGAATGTTAGAAAAATGGACACATCGACCAACTGTCCCTCTTCGAGAGAGAAAAAGGAAAAGCTGAAAAGTATCGAAAAGCTTTTAAAGCGTAAACGGAGTGATACAGAGTGTGAAGATAGTAATGATGATTATGCCAATATATGTCTAATGACACAATCAGATTCAGATTCAAACTCCGAGACGTAATCGATTGACGGTGAATTTGAGGTAAGTAACTTCAAAATCCCTATTAAAGTTTCTAAATACATTGATGAGTTGTGTTTTAGTCTTAAAACTTCTCTTAAAAGAATTTCCGAACTCAAAAAGGAAAATTCTACTCTAAATTAACAGGAAAATATTTTGAAAGAGAAAGTGAAATGTTTAGATATGAATGTTTATTCTCTTAGAAAAAGTGAAGATAATCTTTCGAAAGAAAATGTTCTATTGAAAAATGATATCTCAAAAATTTCTAAAAAAATTTCTATAGGATCTCGAAAAACTGGAAAAAAATTCTTTGTTCAAAGACCTTATTTCAACAAATCTGGTTTGTGAATGACTGCTGAAACTATTCCTTTAATTGATTTTCCAAATGTAAAAGAAAGAATTAAGCAAAGACCGACAAGAGATACTTACAAAAATCATTTTAAAAAGATCTTTGTAAAACCTGTAGGCCGCAATGCTCTCAGATGTTCAAAGTGCAATAGTGCAGATCATTTTGAAAAATAATGTCCTATGGTTTGGAAACTTGTTAAGAAAGTTTGGGCAAAAACCACATTTCATACTAATTCAAATGGACCCAAGAAAATATGAGTACCAAATAAAGTTTGAGTCTCTTTTTAAATGCAGGTCACTATCAAGAAAAATGTAAAATGGTATCTGGATAGTGGATGCTCAAGACATATGATAGGAGATTCAAAGTGCTTCATAAAGCTCGTTCAAGTGAATGGTGGAAAAGTCTTATTTGGAGGAAATGGCAAAGGAAGAATAGTGGGATTTGGAACTGTAAAGATTGGAAATCTCATAATAAGCAATGTTTCTTTAGTTGAATGACTCAACTACAATTTGCTCAGTGTCAGTCAGCTGTGCGATACCGGTTTCAAAATCTACTTTCAAGAGGGAATATGCACAGGAACCAGTAAAGACTCTACTCAGTTATTCATGGGTCGAAGACATGGAAATATCTACCTCTTGGATATGAAACCAAATGAATCGCAATGTCTAATCTCAATCCAAGACGAAGCAAGCTTATGGCACAGAAAGCTTGGGCACATTAATATGAAACAGATAGACAAAATCTCAGCAAAGAAGCTTGTTCATGGTCTACCCCATTTATCATACCAAAAGGCTGATCTATGTATACCATGCATATCGGGAAAACAAGTAAGAAATTCCTTTAAACCAATAAATCAAGTTTCCACTAACTATGTACTGCAACTTCTGCATTTGGATCTTTTTGGACCAACTAGAACACAAAGCATTAGAGGTAAGAAATATTACCTAGTAATTGTGGATGACTACTCACGATTTACTTGGGTATATTTCCTAGCAAGTAAGTCTGAAACCTACTCTTATTTTGAAAAATTTGCTAAAAATGTTCAAAATGAAAAAGGGTATGTTATTTCAAGTATAAGAACAGACCATGGAGGTGAATTTGAAAATCAAGATTTTACAAACTTTTGTGATAAATCTGGTTTTCAGCATGTATTCTCTTCTCCATATACTCCAGAGCAAAATGGAGTTGTGGAAAAAAAGAATAGATCGCTTCAAGAAATTGTTAGAACTCTTTTAATTGAAAGCAACATTTCTTCACGATTTTGGGCTGAAGCAGTTTCTACAGCTTGTTATATTATCAATAGAGTTTTTCTAAGACCTATTCTAGAAAAAACCCCCTATGAATTATTCAAAGAAAAGAAGCCTATTGTTTCATATTTTCATGTGTTCGGATGCAAATGTTTTATATTGAAAAATGCAAATGATCGTATTGGCAAGTTTGAAGAAAAATCAGATGAAGGCATCTTCCTTGGATATTCAACCTCAAGCAAAGCCTACATAGTCTATAACAAGAAGAGTCAATCTGTGGAGGAATCAATGAATGTCAAATTCCAAGATTCTGTGCAAAATGAATCTATTTAGACTCATCTTGAAGAGCTTGAACCTGCTCCAGACTCTACAAAGTCTAAATCTCAGGAAACAACTCAGACTTTGAAGTACCAGCAACAAATGACTGTTGAAGATTCAAGTGAAGGAAGTGGTCATCAATCTAACAAATTAACCAGCAACTGGAAACATAAGTCCAGTCATCCCAAAGATCTTATTATTGGCGACATCAATGAAGGAATTCGCACAAGATCCAAAAGGCGCGAAGAGTCTAGTGCTGTGGCTCTTATTTCTGAAATAGAACTCAAAAGCATAGAAGAAACTTTAACTGATGAAAGCTGGATTGAAGCTATGCAAGAAGAACTCGGGCAATTCAGCATTAATGATGTTTGGGAGTTAACTCCTAAACCAAAAGGTAAATCTATTATTGGTGCAAAATGGGTTTTCAGGAACAAGATGAACGAGAATGGGAAAGTCATAAGAAACAAAGCAAGACTCGTGGCCAAAGGATATACGCAAGAAGAAGGGATAGACTATGACGAGACTTACGCACTAATAGCAACGTTAGAAGCAATTCGTTTATTACTTGCATTTGCTTGTCATAAAAATTTCAGGTTATTCCAAATGGAAGTCAAAAGTGCTTTCTTAAATGGATTCATCCATGAAGAAGTCTAT
This sequence comes from Eucalyptus victrix, assembly GCA_016097545.1. NCBI lineage: Eukaryota > Viridiplantae > Streptophyta > Magnoliopsida > Myrtales > Myrtaceae > Eucalyptus > Eucalyptus victrix. The sequence goes on from CM027842.1 coordinate 6,114,861, forward strand.
GTGGAACAACCACCTGGGTTTGAAGACCCAAGGAAACCGACTCAAAGTATTCGACTCAAAAAGACCTTATATGGTTTTAAACAAGCACCGCGAGCTTGGTACGACAGGCTAAGTAAGTTTTTAATTCAAAACGGTTTTGTGAAATGTAAAGTAGACACTACTCTGTTTATTAAAAAAGAAAGCAAAAGTTTTGTACTAGTTCAAATATATGTCGATGATATTATATCCGGATCTCCCAATGAAAGTCTGTGCAAGAAATTCTCTAAGACTATGCTGGATGAATTTGAAATGAGCATGATGGGTGAGTTAACCTTCTTTCTCGGGCTTCAAGTGAAACAACTGAAGGAAGGAACTTTTATTCATCAAGAAAAATACGCTAATGACCTCATCAAAAAGTTTGGACTGAACAATTGCAAAAAGGTTGAAATACCAATGTCAAGTTCCTTGAAGATAGACAAAGATGAAGGAGGAAAGAAAGTCGACCAGAAGCTATACAGGAGTATCATTGGATCACTTCTTTATTTTACTACTTCTAGACCTGACATTTTGTTTAGTGTTTGCATTTGTGCCAGATTTCAAGCAGATCCTAAATAATCTCATTTAAGTGCTGCAAAGCATATTATCATATACATTGCTTCAACTTCAAGCATCGGCCTTTGGTATCCTAGAAAGGGAGACTTTACTCTTCTTGGATATTCAGACGCAGATCTAGCTGGATGCAGAGTTGATAGAAAGAGCACGTCGGGTACCTGTCAACTACTTGGAGGCAGGACAGTATCTTGGTTTTCAATGAAGCAAACTACAGTAGCTCTTTCTACAACAAATGTAGCTCTCGGAAGTTGTTATTCACAAATTCTATGGATAAAACAACAGCTAAGAGATTTTGGAATTAAAGATTCATGCACGGAGATTAACTGCGACAACACCAGTGCAATCAACCTTACTAAAAATCCAATTCTTTACTCAAGAGCAAAGCATATAGAGATTCGACATCACTTCATAAGAGATCATGTTCAAAATGGAGAAGTTTCTATTCAATTTGTTGACTCAAAGAACCAACTAGCGGATATATTCACAAAGCCTTTGGAGAAAAATCAATTTGAAATTATCCGTTCCAGACTCAACATTTTAAGGTTTGAAGAAGTTAAAGTCTAGAGACTCTCAGACTTAGACAAACAAGACTTTGACTGTAAGTTATTCTCTCTCTCTCGAATCTCATCTTAAAAAGGTACGATTATCAACCGTGTTGTATTGCTATATTTAATTGACGTGATTATAGCAACGTTTCCTTTTCGAAAAAGAAGTTATTTTTGAAATGACTATTTTCTCGAAAAAAGGCAGTTATTTTGAAAAGGCATATTTTATTTTCCTTTATGACGTTCCGTATACCTCTCTTTTTAACCGGTTATGCATTGTTGATTCTTCTTCACTTTACTCTCCAAAAACCCTAAGAAAGCATCGATCCTCCATTCATGTTTTCTTCCCTTGTTTAATCTTCGAAAAAGTTGTCATCTTTCTTGGGAAAGTCGAGCAAGGAATCTTTCAAAGACTGAGAAAGATGTCGTCTTCAAGAAAGTCTTCGAGAATCGCAAGCAGGGGACCACGGCGAATGAGTGAGGGGCCTACGCACTTCGATCTCACCGAAGAAGAGGAGTCTCCTAATCAGCAACAAAGCCCACAACATTCTCAATAGCATCATTCTCCACCATCTAGTCCACAGGGTGTTGGTCATCAACAGAAGGAAGAAATCGTTGAAGACGCAGATCCTGTAAGAATTCAAAGGCCCTATTTTATTTATAAGCTTTATCGTGCTTTAAAGAAGACTGGTACTCCATTGAACTACGTCGATAAGTTTCTTAAGGACAAAGGATATGGGAATGAGTACATCTTTTTACGGAAAATGGAAAGTTTGGGAATTGCTCTAAAAGGGGTGGCAGAAGAAACCCTTGCAAATATCCCAAGTGATCCGCATGTTGGGGGACTTAATCCGATAGATGGAAATGATGATGACAAATTGTACAGCCAATTTCAACTGAGAATGGGTGTTGCGGCGAAAATTCGAGGAAAAAAGGGAGAGCTGTTTAGATCGAAAGAACAGAAGGAATTATACTCAAAATTGCTGAAGCGTGGGATGATAAACCCTAGGAGTGTGGATTTTGATTTTCTGGATGCTGTGAGTGTGAACTTGAGGGAAAAGTTCGGTTATCTTCAACTTGAAAAGTTCTGCTCTGACACCACAGAGGCTTATGCTCAATTAACTGCATATTTCTATTCAAATCTTAGTTTCTTGGATGCGAATAGAATATCCTTTAGTGTCCGAGATCAGGACTTTGTGGTTGATGTGGATATGTTGGCGGATGTGATTGGAGTTGAGAGAGAAAGATACCAACCGATCAATGTTTCTACTGCTCGTGCAACATTGGAGCTTGTTAAGGATAGAAGAACAGATGAAAATAGTGCATTTAACATTCTGCTTCACAAGATTGTGATCAATTGCCTCAGACCGAAATCAACTTCCAAGACTGATGTTTCAAGTTCAGAGGCAAAGCTTATGTATGCCATTATTAATGGGAAAAAGTTTTCTCTTCCTCACACTGTTATGTTTCACATGTATAGAGCTGTGGCTAAGGACAGAGGTCAACTCCCTTATCCAGGTCTTGTGACGAAGTTATTCAGACATCTGAATATTCAGCCTCCACAAATCCTTGGTGTTAGATCGTGTGATCATATGGTGGTAAGACTGAAAATGGTGACGAAAATGCGTCTGAAGGAACTAAGCAAGGCGTTGGAGAAATTCAAAGAGAAGACTCCTGTTAAATCTCAACAAATCTCTTCTGCAGTAAAAAGAAAAGGGAAGGAGCCCATGGTTGCTCCACCTAAGAAAAGAAGAGCTTTTATTGTTGAAGATGAAGATGATGATGATGACATCACCATTTCTGCCATAGCATTGAAGAAGCTAAGTCGTCATGTTCCAAAACCAATGGAACGACAGGAGAAAGAAGCAGAGGAGAGAGAAGGACAAGAGAAAGAAGAAGAAGAAAGAGAAGCTGGAGAAAAAGAAGCTGAGGAGGAAAAGTTTGAAGAAGAAGAAGAGAGAGAAAATCAAGAGGAAAGAGAGCATAAAAGACACTCTTCCCTACCTGAAGGCATGGAAAGAGGGGGAGATCAAGAGAAAAGAGGAATGTCCTCTTATCCCACTCACAAGTGAAGGAGTTAATCACGCACCAGCAGACCCAGAAGACATTCATGCATCTCATTTTCCTGAGGAAGAACATGATGCTTCATCGCCAAATCTGCGTGATTATGATCTGCCATCGTCTGCATTTACTCCATCAGATCGTGCTGAAGCAAGTACGCAGACCGATAACTCAGTTGATTTTCGCAGAATTATGGATATTCTCTTGGAGATGCGAGGTCAAATTTATACTCTGGGATGCGAGGTTCAGAACTTGCAGAATGCAGGTCAAACTTCTTCAGGTTCATTGAAAGATCAAATTCAAGCCCTCTCTGTTCAGATTCAGGCCAATGTCAAGGGTGAGGAGGTTGCACAACTGAAAGAAGACTTGAAAAGGCTGGAAGGGATCGTTCAGTCCATAGGAGATTTCCAGCTTGTTCGCGTTCCCAAGCAATCTTGACTTTATTCCATTCTTATCTCAACCTTTTTAATGCTGACAAAAAGGGGGAGAGATTGCAAGATTTGAATCAAACTTTGAATTTTTAATCGTCTTGATGTTTGACTTTGTTTGACTTTATTTTTGTGTTTGGATGCGAACTGAATTTGAATTTGGACTTGACTGCTATTGATATCTTATGAATGGCTTTATCATATAAAAGACTAACCTATTTTCTGTGGTTGCAGACTATAGTGTTATTCATTTAGCCATTTACCTTTATAAGATATGCATATGTGTTTGAGAAATGTTTTGCAGGTCAAAGTTGTCCAAATCTGCAGGAAAGTTTTGTCACCATAAAAAATGGGGAGATTGTTGGAGAAATCTTCTTGAAGTGTTTTGAAGCTGACAAAACGTTTCCATCAGTCTAGTCTGAAGGTTTGCAGACTCTGCTGCTTAAAGTCTGAAGACCTCCGGACAGCTAGACTCAAGACTCAAAGTCTATCCTCATTAATAGTTTCTAATCCGTTGAAGAAAGGCTATCCAAAACTGGATGTTTTACTAAGGATATGACCTTATCGACTGGAGAAGATCTCTTGGCTGGATATGACGTAATGGAATCCTTTGATTGATCGAGATTGATTCGGTGATTAAGGATCCGATGATTGGCGAAATATTCGTGGAAGGTTCTACTTATGGAAACCGAGATCCTGATTGTATGGGCGAAGGGGATTGATGGGCTATCGTCACGTTCCTTTAATAGCTCGAATAATCTTCCTAATTGATTCTGTCCAACGGGAAGATTGGAAGAATTCCTTTGGTGAATGCCAACGGGTATGATGGCATAAAGGAGTATATAAGGAAGACGTTCTAGTTGTTTAAGTAGTGCGCGATAGAAGAATTCTAAAGTCTGAAGCTCCTTGTTTTTAGTCAATACATTTGAGCGAAAACTTGAACGCAAAAGAGTATTTATATTTGTGAGAAATCTTAAGGAAGTGTGATAGAATATCTACACCGTGGAATCAAGGAAGAACTGTACTGTAACATCTCTTTTGTTCATAGTGAAATCCAGCCGATAGGCTGTCAGTGCGGAAGAGTGGACGTAGGCTTGGGATAAGCCGAACCACTATAATCCTTGTGTTTAATCTTTTCTTCCTTACTCTTTACTTTACTTTGATCGTAATTCATTTTGTTAATCAAAAGAGTACTACCTTTCTATCGTCTGCCTAGTTTCGTTGTGGTATTTCAAGAAATTGTTTTTACACCTATTCACCCCCTCTAGGTGATTATACTAGCTACATCAAGTGCTTAGTAAATGCTCAGTGTGTGTTAAGGGTTAAAGAAGAGACTTGAGCAATATTTATAGAGTTTTCAGTCAAGTCGCCTCATTACGGGTTGAGATCAACTCAACCCACACTAGCTAGCCTCATATTAGACTAATCAAGAAACCTTCTATCTTACCTTGGACTAATTTCATAAAACGATAAATTACAATATCAATTAATGTATCTCATATTAGGAAAACTCTTACATTAATCACTTGCTTCAATGAGAGTCACGTTGGAAGACAAGTGCTTTCACATTGATCTGTTATTACATTGGGATGTTATGTTTTCCTCGTAAATTAATATAATTACATACACAAAAGTAAAAAAAAAAAAAAAGTATTATACGGACAACTTTGTCGTGTGAACCTGAGATAGAGCTCCATTGCCTTTGTCAATCTAAAAATGCAGCGTGAGTCACGTGATGATAAGGGCATTCTCTATCAATATCTCGACGGAGTGCTAAAAGAGAGAGGGAATCTATTGTGACTCTTCAATCTTCTGGTCGGCCGGTGGCCGAACACTAACGTAGGAATTTTTTTTTCAATTTTTTTATTAATTTTTTATTTTCTTTTTTCCTTTCTTCCTCTTTGGTTTGTCCTCATAGTGGCCAACGAGCCTTCAGCGAGGCTTGTTGGCCATTGGACGAGGGTCGCGGCCCGCCCAGGGCTATGGGCAAGGTGGCTTTGCCTAAATCTAGGTGAAGCTAGCCTCGCCCTAGCCTTGCGGGCGAAGGTGGCCTCGCCCATGGTTGGTGAGGCCATGGTGGCCATTGCTAAGTCGAAGGCTCGTTGGCCACTAGGCGATGGCTGCCATGGCCTTGCCAATCGTGAGCGAGGCTCCCTTCACCCGCAACCCTGGGCGAGGTTAGGCGAGGGCCCCGACCCTCGCCGGCCACCACAAAGACAATCTAAGGAGGAAGAAGAAAATGGAGAAAAGTTTCAAAAAAAAATCATTCAAAAGGACAACGTCCAAAAGCTAGAAAAGTACCAATGTGAAAAAAATTAATAAAGTTTATGACTGAAAAAAATCATTCAAAATTTTTTTGGTACTTTTTCCGATTATCACAAGTGGATATTGAATTTGCCATCCTCACTGAGTAAACATGTCATCCCTGTCCAAGCACTAACGCAAGTGTCTTAAGGCTAGCGTTGCACCTGAATTCAATCCCATCTCTAAAAGACTAACCAAAGTTTCGTCACCCACAGCACAACGTCCACCTTAGTGCCGATAGGTTAAAATTGGCTAGATGGATTGAATTGGTACCAATGTGAAAATGTTTAGGACTGGATTGGTCTAATTAAAAAGTTTATGACTGAATTGGTACAAATGCAAAAGATTTATGATTTTTTTGGTACTTTTTCCGATTATCACAAGTGGATATTCAATTTCGGATGTGGATTTTGTCCATGTGCCATCCCCATTGAGTAAACATGTCATCCCTGTCCAAGCACTAATGCAAGTGTCTTAAGGCTAGCGTTGCACCTAAATTCAATCCCATCTCTAAAAGACTAACCAAAGTTTCGTGGTACAAGAATAGATTGGGAACTGAAACTTGTGATTATCAACTAGTAAATTAATCAAGAGAAAAATTACTAAATTTTTTTTTTAAAATCTATTGTACTTGTATCAATGCAGTCCAAAATCTTTTCTGATAATTTTCTTGTTAATCAAGTCATGACTGCTTGATCAATCAAAGCGATAACATTACGATTTCACATGATGCACGTGGTCTTTGTCAACCAGCTATTGCGTGTGAATAAGACACCATGTCATCAAAATTATGTGTATCCAAGAGTTTCCTCAAAATAAATAGACGATCACACTCTAGAAGATAAGAATTGCAAGGCTGGAATTCGAATTGATGCAAAGTGATCATGGTATGGTGTAAAATTTGTGAGGGGAATATGATATCTTTGGAGTTCGTAAAATAAGTTTGAATGAGAATCTCGAGCTCAGATTTTTATTTTTACTGAAATTTCATTCAAGCTGTTAAGGTAAATTTTTATTGTTAATATTAAAGAATGAGTAAGATGTTATTTTCCATTAAACAAAGATTGAAATCTTAGTATTTTTTAATTTTTTTTTTTTGGGTGAAGGGAGTTGAGGCAAGAGTCCAATTATGTCCTAGGCCCAAACCTACGAGCAACAATTATGATTCATTCACATTTAGATTGGGCTCAACAGCCCAGCCCGAGTCCCCATTACCAGAAATACAATATAATATATATGAAAAATTCAAAGAAAAATAAAATTTGGAAATTTGTTAGGAAAATAGGCATCTACTAGGTTGTTAGATTTTAATATTAGATTTAGCCTAGTTTCATTTCACAGGTACTCACATAGTTTAGCGATTTTAATGAATACCTTCCAGTTCATTCTAGGTTTATGTACATTAATCTTTTGGAAAAGAAATTGGATTTCATTTGAATTTAGATCCAACGAAATCCAACTCATGGGAGTTGCTGTCCTGGAACTTAATAACAAGGCCATGCCAATTTTTTTGACCAACAACTCGTATTAGTTTACTTTAGTGTACTCTATCTTTTAATTGTTCTTTTATTACTATTTTGATAAATTGGATGTGATTCTTTTATATTGCTTTTGTGTCGTGATTTATTTGTTCTAACCAAATGGTTAGGTTTCAACTTAAGAGCATAATAAACACCAAAAGCATTGCATGGACATTTAGCGAATGAGAATTTTAGGATTCATAATTTGGTAAAAAGACCATGTGAACACTTTAGTTAACAAATAATCAAGTTGAAGTGTTGAAATGGCATTAATTGAATAAAGGTCCGATAGTCCATGAAAATTTGTAATTATTCTAAAATATTAAGTTATTAAATGAAAGTATGGCTAATTATTCAAATGTTAAGTTGCTCATCCATTATCTAAGTTGCTTTTGGACGGTATGTTGTCATTCCGTGGATGCGGGGAGAAATGTGAAAGAAGAGCAAAGCACTTTCAGAGCGAAAAACTACATACTTAAACGAAGCACTTGTACATGCCAAGTTAGATACTGGTTGCCCTAGGCGTAGGCAACTCACAAACTCATCAGGACTCAGCAAACAGCCCTTTTATATCACGTCCCGGTCTGAACGCTTGTCATCTCCAGAACAGAATTCCTGCTCCCGAGAGTCAAGGCGAGGCTTGACAACTCGCATAGCAACTTTATTGCGAACATGGACCAGCAGAGAGATGTATAGGTTCCCTAATGTGCGCCATGGCAACACTGAAACTCGACAATGTTCTTCATCATGCGGGGACAAACCGGACACTTCACGTCTTCCGGAATGTAGCCCACCATGTTCGGGATGTAGAAGTGGTGGCACCTCGGAAGGACGAAGACCCGCTCGCGGTGCTCCTTGAAGGCCGCGTCGAACGCCTTCTCGTTCCCTTTGACCTGCTTCTTCCAAGTGGTCTCGTACTGGGACAAGACCTTGGTGACGTCGATTATCGAGTCGTTGATCACAACCTACGAACCCTCGTGAGGACCGCGAACCCACCATCCTTCTTGAAGTTGTTGTAGAGGCAGAGGATGTCCTGCATGAGGGGTTCGTGCACATCCGCTTTGGTTTGCAGTTTCGACAGCATAAGGCTTTCGAGGTGGCTCCAGAAGAGCTGATTTTTGGTGACATCGTAGGCAACGATGGGGACGCCATCTTCGACGATCTTCTTCACTGGCTCCTCAATTTCGTGGATTGCCTTGTTGTCTTCAACTCCATAAAGGAGGATGTACTTTTGAGACTTGATCTGATCAGTGATAATCAATTGGATGAGTAATCAATGAAATAAGTTCTTAAGGGATCAGTCCTCATATCTCTACAATACAAAGCAAACGATCATGCTCTAGTTTCAACTTTTCCACAAATTTTCTGCAAAGCCTACCTCTAAATTAAGATGGGTCGTATATGTTAGCAGAAATAAGACCCTCATTTTTTATCTAATAAATCTTCCAATTGATTCTAAATTTAAATCAAAATCTTTCTAACCCTCTATCAATTATTTAAGATCGCTTTATAATTTAACTCAGAGCATAGTTTTTCTTCGTTAAGCCTTCATTTATCTTAGGAATGACCATGTCAGTCAACAAGAGCTCAAACCAGCTTATGCCAGGCTTGCTCCCACTGATTCAGTGAAAGGGAAAGCATCCCATCCCCAAAGCCTCATCATGCTCATGGCATTTTTGTTTGAGACTCTTCCTTAGGGATCCAACATAGTCACGATGGTCTCTTGCCTATAGTGCCACTTCTCCTTGATGATCTTGATGGCCACCTTGTTGATAAGTGTTGGGTAGCGCATTGAGTATCATGGCATTTGTGACTATAGATTCTTGAACTAGTTGTTCAAATTCTCGCCTTCTTGCTTGATGATCGGGACCCACACAATCTCATAGCGCTCCTCATGGAACTTGCGCTTGTTGTAGATCTTGATGAGGATGGAAAGGTTGTGAGAGGTCAACTTTAGGTCAGAAATCAGCAACATCACATTCTTCCTCCACAGAGACTCAACCTTATCCTGTATGTAGGGGAATGATGAAGGAGGATCAACATTTCACTCCGTTGGTCGCTACCACTAAAGTTAGTCACACAAATTTACGCGAGGGCCAAAACTAGGTATATAAGTGTCACTTAGGTGAGAACAAATGTTATGTCTTGATTTCAGCAAATCAATTGAAAAAGAAATCTTTGGCAAGGACGAGTTTACAACCATGGCATCATTGTGGTACTCAACTAGGAACATAAAGTTTGATAAGGGTTGAGCTTCCCCGACTTACTATTCATGGTTTCTCTCTAGAGGGCGATTTGGTGACTGTTCCTACTCTCAAGTTCGTTGCGGCTCCTGGAAGCTGGTGTCGACGGTTTGGCCTAATTTTTTTGTGGAGTAGCTCACCTTCCCACTTGCTTCATCCTCACTGAACAGATTGCGCTGGTACGCTTTGCTTCTGCTTCGATGGTCCATTCGCTTTTGGGTTAGGGTTTCCCTTTCGCGATTCCTGGTTTCCATGGCTGCGTCCTTTGGTGCAGTTGATGGCCAGTTTGACAAGGCCCTCTTGGTGTCAAAATCTACTCGTGGTCAAAGTCGGCTAAGGCTCTCTCCCTCTCCTCCTTGTAAGCCTTCTTCCCTTATGGCTGGAGGACTCATGGCTTCGCTTAAGGCCCTTGCGACGGGTTTGATAGAGGCCCATTTGGCTGCATCCAAGGTCCCACAAGACATGTGTGTTGGACGTGGATGTAGTTGCGCGTGACTCGCCTACAGACGAGTCTAGCCCAATGATCAGCAAGGGAAGGGCTCGAAACCCCCACTAGCTCGAACATGGGTAGGTGTTGCGAATCTAGCTTTGAAGGGCTATGATTTGTCCTATGTCCCACCCACATTTGTTGATAACAAGCCTGTTGTCACATTGTCGGAGGAAATTCAAGAAGCCATGGACCCCAAGTGGCATGAGTGTCTTGTGGGATACTTTGTAGGAAAAAAACGACCATTTAAGCTGACCGAATTAACTTTAAAACAGGCGTGGGGGCAGAATTTGGCTGAGGTGATGGCTAATGGGCAGGGTTTTTACTTCTTCCATATACCCGATCGAGAGTTTAGAAGGAAGATCCTCGATGGGGGACCATTTACAATAGCTAGGGTCCCATTAATCCTCCAGTAGTGGTAGCCTTTTTTGGAGCTAAGGAAGGATAACCAAACTTTCGTTCCAGTTTGGATTAGACTCAAGGATATCCCCTTTCCTATTTGGCATTAGGGATTAGTGCTATTGCTAGTGCGGTGGGCAAGCCTCTTCATGTCGACCTTGGAACCGAACATATGAAAATGATATCCTTCACAAAGGTTTGTGTTGAAATCTTTGCTTTGTAGCCTTATTGCAATTCTGTGGATGTTATTCTCAATGGGGAAACTCGCATGGTGACCATTGAGTACGAATGGTGGCCAGTGTCATGCCCAAGATGCGATACTTTTGGCCATAGATGTGCGGTCCCAGCAACTCTGGTTGTTCGTGAAGAAGCTTCTTTTCAGGATCCTACTTGTGTGAGCTCTGCTGCCCGCGAGAAGGCACTTGCCTCTGCTCTGTCGTTGTCTGAGGTCTAGGAGCCTTGGAGATGGCTTGGAAGCAGGTAGGAGAAAGGAAGAAGAAACAGTCTTTGGAGGGGAAGGTGCAGTCTGAGATTCCTAGGGAGGCGTTTATCGTCTCGTCAAGAGAGCCCTCTCCGGGGCCAAGAATGACTGATGTTTCTTGATCTACTCGAAAGGGTTAAAGTACTCTTTCGAAGGTTGGTAATGCTTCCTCTCCTCCTGGTCCGACCAGTAAGGGCAGTAAGCAGGGATCTTCATCTTTTGCTTCGGTCTCATACTCGAAAGATGATTTGGAGAATTTTGACGTAACTAGCCAAGTGAGCAGCTCGGATAAAGAAGATCATGGGGTGGCGTGTCCTCCTTCCTCGTCTTTGCACCCTGCTGGAAATAAGGATAGTGCTCAGCAAGTTAAGCCACCCGATCCTTCCCCTGCTCCACCTCCTTCCTATTGTCCCTAAGCCGGGGACTAGTCGTCAAAGGACAAGCAAACGGAGGTAACTCTATCTTTGCCTCATTCTCCTTTTTTGTGTTGTAGATATTAGGGGTGAGCGTGGTTCTCAGGTAGGACTGGGAACCGGAGAACTCAAACTGGAGGTTCCGGTTCGGTTCCCAATTCTAAAGGGATAGGTTTCGGTTCCCGGTTCTAAAAGGATAGGTTCTGGTTCTTGGGTCCCCTTTTCTAGGAACTGGAACCGGTTTAATTATGGCTAAAAAAAAGCCCCAAATTGACTTTCACTTTCACTGTTTCACATATGACACTTTCAGATCCACAATTTCACAATTATCTTGTCCCTTTGCCTGTTCTCCACCTTCGCTCGATGCCACTTAAGATTCCATCATCGCATCCCTGCTCTGCACTTTTGTTCACTGCCGTGTCTTTGATGACCCCCTACTCCCTCGCGCCGACACCAGAAGCCCAATGTAGAAGATACCAAGCCCCACTGCGCCTCGCATGCAGCTTGCATTGACTTGCAACAACCCAACGTTGCTCTTGCTCCGCCCGCTGCTGTTGCCCGACACCACTGCTCACCCCCGCCACTGTGATCCAGCGATGCCGCTGCTTTGCCTTCGCTGTGCCCCAAAGCCTGTGACCCGTAGTGCCCTCGCCTAGCTCCGAGCTTTCCCTAAGCAACATCATTGTAGCTCGCCGGTTGCTCTCGATGCCACCTAAGATTCCCTCACCGCATCCCTACTTTACACTTTTGTTGGCCACCTTGTCTCCAAGTGACCCCCTACTTGTTCATGCCGACACCAGAAGCCCTTTGCAGCAGATCCCAAGCCCCACTGCGCCTCGCCTGCAGCTCGCACCAACCTGCGATGACCCGACGTCGCTCTTGCTCCACTCGTTGTTGCTGCCTGATGCCACTGCTCACCCCGCTGCTGTGATCCCACAATGCCATGATCAATTTGTTTCTACGTGGTGTCTTTGGTCTGTCCATCTTCGCCGTGAGCGCTAGTGCCTTTAGTAGAGAGGTACCAAAGGAAATGAGGTTCTTTTGTTAGGGTTTAGTGTTTTTCTTCACTTCTATTGGGTGGTTTTAAGTGTTCATTGGCCTTATGATCATTGCTCGTTTAAGGAGGGATTTTTGCAACTTAGCTCATGTGTTGATGTCTATATACATTAGTGAAATCCGAACACGGTAGGGTTCAATTTTGTTTTTGAGTCGCATATGGTCATCGCAATGCTTGGTGAATTTTCCTCCCTAGCTATTAGCATTATGATCATGCTAGAGGTTGCATATTCTGTGCCTTCTTGTTCATTCTTTCATCATGTGTTACCGAAATCCTTCTGCCAATTTTAATCTGTCTCTTTTTGGTCATGTGGCTGCTGGGTGTGTAACTCCTCTGGGGCGGATGCCGGGGTATCTTGCTTTAACTGGTTTTGTGAAGTCTTGTTATACTAACTTAGGCGAAATAAGTTGTTGTCCATTTTCTTTGTAATTTGTATGATTGATATTGAAGCAGATTTTATGGAGATTAGAGGGAATCCCAAAAAATAAAAAAAAATAAATAGTAGCACATGCCTAACATTTTCTTCTTAAATAATTTGATTGTTTAAATTCGCCTCTAAAATTGCAAGTTTCTATAAAGGCACTTTAGTTGGTCAACTTATCACTCATATCTATGCTAGACATTCTTGTTCTAATGGTGTTTCATTTCTATTTTGCTCTTTTTTTTTTTTTTTTTTGAAATTTCTAATTATATTTTGCTATTTTTGTGTAGTGTGAAGTTAATGTATCAAGATAACACATCAATGGAGATGGAGGGACATGAGGAGATGATTTTGATCACGGAAATAGAGTTTTCTAGTAATGAAAATGAAGAAGAGGCACCCCCTACCATGAGTGTCATAAGTAAGGTACCTGGTTCTCATCTTTATCATGATAAGAAATATACATCCGAATATTGGAATCATTATACAAGAATCATTGATAAAGATGGAAAAACAAATCAAGTGAAGTACATTCATTGTGGGACCATGCTTAAGTATCTTGTTGCTAACTATACTTTTGCGATGAGAAAGCACTTGATCACATGCAAGAGGTTTCCCCATAATGTAGATAAGAGTCAGAAATTCTTTGCACTACGTAATGTAGACATGGCTGGCAAGGTAGAAGGAGATTCTAGTACTGGTAATGACTTATCGACATGGTTGTTTAATCAAGAGTAGACATGGCTGGCAAGGTAGGAGGAGAAATGCATCCAAGAGTGGGGAATAGAAAAAAAAAAAGGTGTCTACAATCACTGTGGATAATGCTAGCTCGAATGATGTTGCAATTGGCTATTTGAGAGAAAAAAATTCGAAAGAAAATTTGTTGATATTAGATGGTAGTGTTTTGCATATGAGGTGCACAACTCATATATTAAATTTGATTGTAAGAGATGGCTTGATTACAATACGTGATTCCATTGCACGTATCCGAAATGTGATTAGGTATGTAAAGATTTCTCCCACAAGATCCAAAGCATTTCAGTTTTGCATTGAGAGTGAATAGATCACTTATAAGGGTTTGATAGTTCTTGATATTGCCACTAGATGGAATTTCACTTATTTCATGTTAGACACCGCCATAAAGTTCAGAAAAGCTTTCCAAATAATGGAAGACAACGATTTATCTTTTGCAAGTAAGCTTTATCATGAAATTCCTAATGATGATGATTGAGAAAATGTTATTATTCTTTCAGAATTTCTAAAAGTATTCTATGATGCCACCAATCGGATGTCGGGAAGTTCATATGTTACTTCAAATGATTATTTTGAAGGGATAACTATTTTGTATAGATATTTGAAAGATGCGGTCGATGCTTCGGAATCCTAAGCTTCAAGCTATGGGTGTGAAAATGAAAGAAAAGTTTGATAAATATTATGGAAGCTTGGATAAAGTGAATATGATGGTGTTGATTGTGGTTGTGTTAGATCCTAGAGCTAAGTTGAATTATGTGACTTTCTTATATGGACAAATTTATGATGATAAATCGAAAGTTAAAGAGATGCATTACAAGGTGAAGGATACATTGAAGCGTTTGTATGAATTTTATGAGCAATCTTCTTTTATTTCAAGTGATCGAAATTTTGGTGGTCATAGTTCGGGTGCAAGTAGTAGTGCTTCCAATGCCGATGCAAGTGGTAGTGAAGGAATAAAAAAGTATGATACCCAAGCTTGGAAGAAAATGTTTTTATAGTTGAATGAACAAGAGTGCGATGACAACAAGTCCGAGCTTGATGAGTATCTTCAAGAAAAAAATAAAAAGGATCTTGATCTTGACTTTTTGAAGTGGTGGAAGACTAATGGCTCAAAATATAATATCCTTTCTTTGATGGCTCAAGATATTTTGTCCATTCCCGTAACTACCGTTGTTTCTTAGTCAACTTTTAGTACATTGGGTCATGTGCTTTATGGCTTTCGAAATTCTTTAACTTCCAAAGTAGTGGAAGTTTTGATTTGCACTCAAGATTGATTGAGAACCATTTGTGTACCGATTGATGTTAAGGAGTGCATCAAGAATGCAGAAAAAAATTTGAGTTGGGTAAGTAACATTATTTATATCTTTATATATTGTAATTCTTTTTGTACATCTATAAGTGAATATTTTATTTAATATTTTTTTTTTAGATATGGATGGTCTTAATACGGAGATTATTGTCGGTAAATAGAGTTTATCAGCTAAAGAAAAATGAATATATGTGGTAAGTCCAATAGACTTGTTTCTAAGTACAATCAAATGTTCATGCCTCATCTCAATTGTATTATCTAATGAAGCCTAACCATTCCATAGGGAATGGAAGCTTTTAAATCTTGCATGGAAGCTTTTGTTTAAACCATTTATGCATTGGTCACAATTTATACTAGACTTGCTTATCTAGTCAGCTCGATTCTTCTGTTTATAAATAATCAATCATGAACTTTGTTTGAATATTTCCAGCGTCAAATGTACCGATAAAGTAAACACCATGGAGTAGCTTTTCCTTATACAGCTTGTGGTGTAGCTTTGTGTGCAGATCTAGTCATTAACATTTAACCTACTACAAGGGGGCATGGGTTTGTACATTATGAATTGTTTATGCTATTGTTATTACACAACGCATACCATGTTTCTGGAATCTATAGTCTTGGTCAACTTAAGAATGCTATTTTTTAGTGTATTAATTAGTTATCTTTCAGCACACATCATTTGAGTTTTTGTATCTCCTTGATTTAATGTTTTTTTCATGTTGAAGATTTCCACTTAGAGACTAAATATATTCTCAATACTCAGGTGGGAAGAAATCAAACATGTCAATGAGGTAGACATACCCAATTTCATTCGAGGGTTTGAAACTGTCTTTTACAGCCTTTTCATGTGATATAATATCTCTTGGCAATGATTGTATGTATTGTATATGTGGTGCTTATACTTTGTGTGGCCAAAGTGCAGTTTCATGCTAATCTTATGTAACTTCAACTTGCAGAGTATGCTGCACTTGGTCTTGATCCTTTAAAGTTAGATCAGCAGTAGTTGATGGATTTCTTGAAAGGTAGTTCTTGCATTCACCATCAAATATACATTGAAAGTTTTCATGGTATATTTGGTACAATTGCATCTTCATTGAAGTGATGCTGCATCCCGAACAGGAAGATGCTTGGGGATTTGGTGGTTTTATTGGAGCAATTGTAGCTTTTGACTTATGGTTTTAAGTTTTATTTATTTTTTTTTAAATGTAGTGCTTAAAATTTGTTTACATTCGAAGAGACAAATATTTTGAAAACATAAGCTAGAGGCTGAAGTTTGCAAGCAAAATTCCCCCTGCTGCAAAAAAAAAAAAAAAGAATCTTAGTGTTTGGAATGATTGAAGTGCTTTATTATTGATTTATCTTTTTTGTGAAGAGTTATGTGCCTGTTTTTGCTAAATGGATGATGGAAAGGTGTGCCGTATGTAGATGGGTTGAAGATTAGGACTATAACAAAATGATAATCTACAACACGTCTTACATCTTTTTAGATAGCATTTGTCCACCCTTTTTTGGGTATTTGAATCAAGGGTCACTGGATAGTTGGTCTTCTTTTGTAAATGAACTGGATTCACTCTTGATTGTAGGTGTCAGATAGCTATGCATCAAGAATGTTATGGGGTAAACAATGTCCAAGACTTCATTTCATGGGTTTGTAAGGCATGTGAAACGCTTGATGTGAGGAGGCAGTGCTGTCTTTGTCCGGTAGAAGGTTAGATTCAATGTCTTAATCTCCTATTGTCCTCATATGTTGTTTCTTATACTTTTAAATTATTTAACGTTTGTGGTGACAATATTAGATATATTGCTTTTGATTTTTTAGAAATATTACTATTGGGTTTTTTAGGAAGTCGTATTGTATGAATTTCATTATCACATTTGTCTGACTTTTGCTCTAAATCTATGTCTTGGTGTTGTGTGAGTTAGTATTTTCTTGCTTGAAATTATTCTGACTGGCTTAAATGCTGGTCTCTAAGGGGTGCTTGAAGCCAACGAATATCGAGCTGCTCTGGGTTCATGTCAATGTGCGTGGTTTCGCCCGAAGTTGGTTTTTTGAATCATGAGAAAATGGAACCGGCCACTAGAATACTTAGAATTCCTCCAACTTCTTTTTTGAAGGTAATCCATACTTATTTAGATTTACAGTTTTGAGGATTGTTGTTTCTTTTATGTGGTGGATTGTACTTATTGTGGGAATGATAAAAGCGTTTAGCAATAGAGGAGAACCTGATTTATAATAGCGTTATAGTAGCTTACTATTTAGTTGAGTATTTGAGTTTCATGTGTTGATTTTGTTTGTTGTCTACTGCTTAGTTATTTGCCATTAACTTCTAGATGATAGTGCTTCTTTTCAAATGCTTTTCTTTGCTTGTGGTGTAGAGTTGTGTAATATGTAAGCAGACTCATGGTTTCCGCACTCAATGCAGCAAATGTCCTACTTATTTTCATGTTATGTGTGCTGCAAGAGCAGGACACAGCATGGCACATAGCATGGAAGTAAGTCCTTATATAGATATTTATTATTTTCATGACTTTTATCATAACTAACATCGGTAGAATTTCTTGACATGGTGTGCTCTATTACACAAGTAGAGTATTGCCCATCATGTTTGTGCTCTTCTAAAGTGAAATGTGTCCAAAATGTCGATCACTATTTTCACATTTTAATTGATCCATGTACTCGTCGCTTGCTGAGGGCACATAGTGCCCGTGGGTTTAGGAAGTGTGTTTCTTCATGATTTTCCCTCCCAAAGGTTTGTCTCTTAGGCTCACCGAGTTCATTGATTAGCATTTAAATCATGATTTGCATTTTTTGTCAATTTGTCTTCTAAATATGATAAGACATTGTCTAGCTCTTCAAGATCAGTGAAGAACTTGTAATTGATGCCACAAATAAGGGGAATATAGCTCGGTTAATTAATCATTTGGTAAGTTCCAATAGAAGCATTTTTTTAACTAAAAAAAAAAAGAACCTGTTGGAACCTCGAACCGACCTCGGAACCTGTGATAGGGTAGGTTTCAGGTTCTTGGTTCTGACGAATAGGTTTTAGATTCCAAAAAATAAGGAACCTATACCCAAGGGTAGGTTCCAGGTTCCAAGCGGAACTTGTAAGGAATCAGGAACCGCTCACCCCTAGTAGATATGTACATAGGCTTTTGGAATGTTAGGGGTATGGTGGACCCCTCAAGATAGGCTAAGGTGCGTAGCTTTGTTTATTCAAATAACCTTTGTTTTGTGGGTCTTTTGGAGACTAAAGTATCGAAGGTTCTTTTTGCAACTATTTTTACTAGTCTTTTGTATGGTTGGAGTTGGTTGAACAATTATGAGTACTCCCATAGAGGGAGAATATGGGTTGGTTGGAATTCGATGGAGGTGGAGTTTGATGTTTATTCGAGCCAATGCTCAGGCTATTCACGGCAGGCTCAAGTATCTCAAGTATTAGCAAGGTTTGTGAAATCTTAGTTATATATGCTGATCATACCTTTACGACTCGGCGTCCTTTGTGGGCGGAGCTCGTTAGCACTAGCTCCCTCAAGCAGGATACAACTTGGCTAGTTGCAAGCGATTTTAATGCCATTAGAGACCTATCCGACCGTGTGGGCAGTTCGGATATTTAGTTACCCTCGTTTGATGAGTTTGGCTAATGTTTAGCCCAAGCAAAGCTAGAAGACCTTAGGTATGTTGGTTATCAATATACTTGGGCTGCTTCATCTGGAGTCAAACGTAAACTAAGAAAGATCGATGGAGTACTTGTCAATCACAAGTGGAGCTAGGTATTCTCCTATTCGAAAGCCTTGTTCCTAGCCTGGGGCATCTTAGACCATTCTCCAATGGTTGTGAGAGTGTTGGCCCCTTCTCAGCAGAGGAAACCTTTTAAGATTTTCAACTTTCTAATGAAACATCCACACTTTAGTACAATTGTTATTCAAGTTTGGGAGAAACTCGGCATAGGAGTTCCAATGTACATCTTGGTTAGCAAACTCAAGATTCTCAAGGGTTGGCTAAAGCAACTCAACAATGATTATTTCTTGAATATCTTCGCTAGGTCAGCAAGAGGCTAGAGTTGCCTTAAAGATAGCTCAAGACGCCCTTCAGCAAGATCCAACAAGTCTTGTGCTTGCTGAGCGGGAGAAGTGCCGATTGAGGGAGTTCTCAACTCTCAAGGATTTGAAAATTCATTCTTTAGGCAAAAGTTCAAGATTAGATGGCTAAAGGAGGGGACTAGAACACAAAATTTTTCCACCATTTGGTCAACAAGCGAGCCTTAAGGAACATAATCCTTTCATACATGATGATGAGGGAAATACAACACTGAACTAGGGTTGGTTCAGCAACGGTTTATCAACCACATCCAAGACCTCCTTGCACCGAGAGAACTACCGAGGCGTCCTTTTGTCCAAGAGATCCAAGTAGTACTGCAATGCACCCTCAGTGATGAATAGGTTAGATCCCTATCTCGACCTATTTTTGATTTAGAAATTCGAGATACTGTTTTCTCTTTGCCACACGATAAGGCCCCTAGACTAGATGGCTTCAATGTGGAATTTTTCAATCTTATTTGAGAGACAGTTGGCCCGCTGGTTCTTACAGCGATTAAAGACTTCTTCAATTCTAGGAGGATTATTAGGGAGATCAATAATACCATATTAATGTTGGTATTTAAGGTTCCCAATGCTTCCACAGTCTCTGACTACAAGCCGATTGTGTGCTATAATACGATTTATATGTGCATTACCAAGCTTCTGGCTAATCGCATTGCTACAGTGCTTCGAAATGTAATCAGCCTTGCCCAAAGTGCCTTTGTAAAGGGCAAACAAATCAGGGATAATATCCTACTCGCTCAAGAGTTATTTAGTGGTTTCCATCTGGGGACTTATTCGCCTAAATGTGCTGTGAAAGTGGATTTTCAAAAGGCTTATGATCATCAAGTTGATCATGATTTGTGTTCGCACTTCTAGATTCTCCATTGCCTTAAATGGAGAGCTGCATGACTTCTTTGTGAGTGGATGCAGACTTCGCCAAGGTGACCCCTTATCTCCTTATTTGTTTACTTTGGTTATGGAGGCTTTTTTTGGGATCCTTCTTCATTAATCCATACAACCAGGCTTTAAATTCTTCTAGAGGTGTAAAGACATGGGCTTATCTCACATTTTCTTTGTGGATGACATCTTTCTCTTCTGTGAAGCAAATGTGGCCTTGGTTTCCCTCCTCAAGGAAGGTTTGAGAATTTTTTTTTTAAATGGAGTGGGCTAAGATCCAATCTAAACAAGAGCAAAGATTTTCTTGTTGGGGGGATAGAGTTCGTTCGGTCCCAAATACTCCATATTTTTGGTTTTCAGGAGGGGAGGCTTTTGGTTCGCTACCTTGGAGTTCCCATCATCACCACTAGACTTGGGAAGGCGGATTGTATATCGCTTGTTAACCATATAACTGTGAGGGTGCAATCTTCGACTCAAAGATTTTAGTCCTTCGCGGGCCGGTTATAACTTATAAGGTTAGTCTTTCATGCCATCCAAGCTTTTTGGGCTAGTGTGTTTATAATTCCTAGAGTTGTGTTGGATCGCATTGAGCAAATCCTAAGACATTTCCTTTGGAAAAGCCCTGGGTTGGGAAGAGGAGGAGCAAAAGTCTCCTAAGATGATGTTTGCCTTCCTAAGAAAGAAGGGAGACTAGGCATACGCAAGCTGTGGGATTGTGATGCCGCATACATGCTAAAACATATGTGGATCCTATTCACCGACAATGAATCCTTATGGTGTAAGTGGATCCACTTGAATTTCTTGAAGAGGAAAAACTTTTGGGTTGTAAACAAGCCCACCATTTGCTCGTGGACCTGGAAGAAGATGCTCCTTAGGAGGGATTTTCGCTTTTTCTTCAAATGGTGTATTGGAGATGGTTGCTCTATCTCTCTTTGGTTTGATTATTGTCATCCAAGAGGGCCTTTGAATCTGTTATCATCAGACAACTACATTTACTAGTCAGGTCTTTCGAGGAAGGCCACGGTTGTGAATCTTTTCTCTCCTAAGGGCCATGAGGTCAGGATTATGGTGGAGGTGTGGGAGTTTCCCTTCCCCCTATATCACATAGGCTGGATTGCTTCCGCTGGACAGAGAGCACAACGAGTACCTTCTCGGTTGCGTCCGTGGGAAACCATTAGATTGAAAAGAGCTTTGGTCCCGTGGTACTCTCTTGTATGGAGTAGCTCTCTCACTCCACATTACCAGTTCAACCTATGGCTCATTATCAAGAACCAGCTTCCTACCTAGGTTCTTCTTTTGTCCTATGGGAGGATTGATGATGGTTCCTATGTTTTTGCAACTCTAGGCCGAATTCTAGAGACCATTTGTTTTTTGGCCGTCGCATCACTGTATCTCTTGCAACCTTTTGGGCAGTTAGGATGCAACCTTCCTTGGAGGAATGAAATTTGGCAGGACAATCTTTGGTGGGCCTTGAAGTACCTCACGAGCAAAGACTTCCATCATAGCATCGCTCGTTTCTCCTTTGGTGCCCTGTGCCATTTGATTTGGAAAGAGAGGAACAACATCCTCTTTAGGGAGAAGATTTTGTCTATTCCAGCCTTGAAGAACCACCTTATTAGAGTTGTCAAGGACAAAGCCTTGACCTTTTTCTAATGTGGAAGACAACACTTGTAATAGGAGGATGCAATATAGCTGGGGAATTGACCCTTCTATCTTCTCCCCTGTGGTGCTTGAATTTGCCCCATAAATAAGAGTTGGTGGGTTCTTTAACTTATGGGCTATGGTACTTCTTGCTAACCGGTCAACGGCTACTCTCCTACATCTTGGCTTCGATTTGGGAGATGTTGACTCTTGGCTACTTTGGTGGTTGGGTGTTGTTCCTTTGGATGCGAGTGTGGGCATATGCTTCTGGTGGGTACATACTCTCTTGATGCTGCTCCTGCTGGTGGATGGCTAGTTCCTCCTCTATTTTGCTGCCTCTTGTGGGCTGGGTTGTTTGGCTTTTGTTTTGTATATGTTGTTTAGGCTGTGTTGCCTTTGCTGGCTTTGTGTTTGCCTTGTCTAGCAGCTATTGTTTGTTTTGTCGGCACCCTTCCACTCATTCGAACTAGATTGGCCTTATGAGTGTAAGTTTTTGGTGCTGGACTATTTTGTACAGTGTTGATAAAAGCTCAATATATTATTTATTTACCAAAAAAAAAAAACATAAAGTTTGACCAAAAAAGAAAAAAACATAAAGGTTGTGGAATTAGAGATCTAGAAGATTGAACCGTGGTCTTCTTTGAGCCAATGTATAGTGGTTGAGGATCATCCTTGATGTAAACCAAGGCCTTGATGAGCTCCACATTATCAGTAGGGGCATTGAATAGTCACTACAGCCTCTACTACTCTCTAATTTCCGCTGCATTCAAATTGAAACTGATGAGAATGTTAGTCTAATATTCAAAGCATAAATATCACAAATCAAAGAAATTAACTTTTACCGTTATTTTGCTTGTAATCTTCGTAATGTCTCTTGATAGTGTGGTGGATCATGTTCACGCAAAAAAGGGGATCGTTAGTGACTCGTACTCATCGACGAGGCTGATGAGGCTGGTGAACTGAATTGAGCAAGCGAGGACACTGATGATGATCTGATAAACGCTGCTTGGGATGTCGATTGCTGTGGACAGCTCGGGAACATCTTTGCTGTCGTGCTCGAACTCCACGATGCATTCAGTCATGCTCAGTGTGGTCTTGATCATTTCATTCAGAACTCCATACACTTGGATCTTTTGCACGTCCGTGGGCTTGGTGTTTGCAGGTAACCCCTTCAGTATGGCCAGCGACTCCGCGAGCTTGTCCAATGGTTGGATCTGAGCGAGTCGCCAAAAGTCGCCATAGAATAGAGCAAGTGATGAAAGAGTAATAGCAGCCTTATTGACCCAGGAGTAGCTCGACAGCTCGTGAAAGATCGAGATCATCGTTTCGGGCACATTTTTGGTGTCTAATGCCTTGCATGTGATCATATAACATGATGTTGATAATGTTGATATATGGGATTAGTTATTACCAAGCTCTAAACAGTAAAAAATAGCCAAAACAACAGCCACTCTTCACTTAAGGAAAATAAATTGTTTGAAGGGACATAATAACATACCTCACAAGCCACTTCGTTGATTGCATCTAGGGCTGGATTGAAGCCTTCCTTTGGTGGCTTGAACGCAGCGCCTCCAGATCCTTGAGTGCCCTACAGTGTATGCATATGTAAGACTTATTGTAAGAAAGGTACTAATCAAACGATGAAAAAAATTCTTGGTTTTTAACATATAAACTAAGGAAATTTACGTGTAGATATATGATCAGAATTTATATTTAAAACATTGTAAGTTTTTGTTCAAAAATTCACTAGTGATGGATGTAAATATTAAGGTGCAGTTGTTTTGGGAAAAAAAATTTAACATTTTAAGAATGATTTTCTAATCATTTTTGTTGATAATGAAAAAAAAATATTTGATTTATTTTTATAAGTGTTCTAATATCCTTATTTAAAAAAAATGCTTACTAAATCACACTAAACCAAAACGTTCTAAAAATAAAATTAAAAGAATGATTGTCCAAACCCTGAGAATAAGTGAATGTCCATAATAAATTTCAGATATGATCAATTAAATGAGTAATAACTTATCATGAGTTCGATTAATCTCCTATGTCATATCAATTATTGTGTCGTTGACTGAAGAATGAAAAGGTAATCTCGTGATTAGGTAGGTCAATGCAAACCCCACAAAAATTGACCGCCAGTGCAGGTGGATTACTTCGTGATTACGAAAAGTAAACTTTCGGGCGTATATTATTTAATTGTTACCTATGGCTCCATCACTGTTTAGAGGCTTTGTCATCATTTCATGTATGAAACTTCAATCAATGCACATGAACGGAATAGTGCACGTTCAATTATGGAGATTAATTGAATCGAAAATTTTGAATATATTGTAATAAAGAAAAATAGTAGAGATCATAACAAAAATCCACATGGATGATTACATTTTGAAAGAATATGCACGACATGATTAGCAGAATTTGAGCTTCCTCACCTGTACTCATTAGAAGTGAGGAAATGTCAGGTTAAAATTTATTACTGATCAATGCTCTTATAAGCAAAATTTATGCCATAATGATGGACGGGAAAATTCATTAAAAATGATGAATTTTACAATCAAAATGCATTTTCTCAAGTTGTTTGAAATCCATCTTGGGAATGTTGCATGATGAAGAGAGAAGAGTCCTCTTTTTTGACTTTTTTTTTTTTTCTCTGTCCTCTTCTTTTGCTGTACTTTTTGTCTTTGGAGGACCCCTTTGGCGTTTTCTCTGTGGAAGAAGTCTTCGCGAGTGATGGATATTGCAGGGAGAAAACAAGAAAAACTAGCCTTGTTCCATTCGTGCCTGTCTTCAAGAAAAAATAGCCGTCCTCCCCTGCGAAGTGTCCTAACATGTTCTTTTTATATGGGAGGAAGTTGGGTTTCAAAGAAAAGGACACAATTTTCTATTTTCACTTTCTAAGTATAGTCCAAATATTATCTGCCTTCGTCTCTTTCCTCTTTTCATGTATATCTTCCTTTCGCCACATACGCTCAGGTCATGAATACATCTTATTATCTAATTCCCTCTACTCTTTTCCTTTTTTGTCCTCCAATTGACCGAAGCTCTTAATACAATAAGTCCCTCCTACTTCTAATTGCAATATCAACATATAAACTTGGGCCGAGCTTGGCCGAAATTAATTTAAACGGGCTTATTCTATTTCAGTTATGCTCAAGACCTCCTAGCCTTAATCCAATTAGAATATACTTATATGCGCTTGTTACCATAAAAATGCTCCTAATATTTATGTGTAATTAATCTAATATTATACAATAAATGCATAAATAAATCATCAAAATTATAGGTGCCAACACCTCTAAACCCATTGCGCACGAGGAGCGCAACAACCTTTTACCAACAGGATGACATGAGTTCTTGGAGAAGACTTTCAGTTCAGTTGTGCAATTAGCACAATTCAATTTGTCCCTGGTGATCTCCACGTTTCCTTATCTGTGGAGCTGTCACTAAGTTTCTGCGCTCTTCTCGTTCAATCACTTATATTTGCTTCTTTTATGTTGTTGTTCGATCCCTCAATGATTCTTTGTCTTAGTCCAATCAAAGAGTAATCTTGTTGTTAAAGAGCCGAGGCCAACTGGCTTTTGCCACTTTCGCTTCTCGCGGGTACTGTTCACCCGAGTCCTCTCTACGGGGCGAATTCTGGCACTGTTCACCAGAACACTCTCTCGATCATTCCCGGAGTTCTAGCGGTCGTTTTGGGCTCAAATTTGGAGGACAGGTCCCTCTGACCTTCCTCTTGATCTCCACCGAAGGAATTCCAGTGGGTCGTCCTGCAACTCGAGATCTCCCCTTCCCTAGGTGTGTGCGCGAGTTCTCGGCTGCGAACTGGTGTTTAGGCTGCTAAGGGAGTTCCTGTGGTCGTATTGAGCTCAATCTTGGAGGGTGAGATCGCCTTGCATCCCTCTTCATCCCCACCGAACCGTTTTTGCAGCAGGTGGCCTAAAGTTCAGATTTCGCTGTTTCTGTTCCCTTGGTTCCTGCTCATCCGTCGGGTCTTGGTGGATGTGGTGGTTACGGAGGTCGGTTTGAGCTCATTTTTGGAGGCTGAGGTCACTTTGCTTCCCTTACCTCCCCCACCGAACCATTTCCCAGCAGGTGGTCTAGAAGTCCAGGTCTCGCCATTTCAGCCTCTTGATCTCTACTGCT
Source organism: Eucalyptus victrix (assembly GCA_016097545.1). Taxonomy (NCBI): domain Eukaryota; kingdom Viridiplantae; phylum Streptophyta; class Magnoliopsida; order Myrtales; family Myrtaceae; genus Eucalyptus; species Eucalyptus victrix. The sequence continues at coordinate 6,140,637 of CM027842.1, forward strand.
GTGATATCGGGAGTCTGCTGTGGTTGAAGGTTCTTGCACGGCGATTGCTGCATTGGGTTCTTTCCTCCTGCTATCCCACATTGTGCCATTGAAGCTTGGACCTAATCAGGAAATGCAGAAAGGGTGGCTGATCTCCTCAACCCGCTCGGGCCAATCGAGAGGTCGCAGCCATGGCCGGTCCTCTTCCAAGAGACCACAGCCGCCTGTTCAGCAATCAAGTGATCTGAAAACAACTCCAGCTCGCTCATGGGCGAGTGTGGCTCGCCTTGCTGCAAAAGGATACGATCTATCCTATATTCCACCTACTTTTGTGGACAACAAGCCCATCGTTCGACTCTTGGAAGAGGCTATGGAGGCTTCGGACCCTGTGTGGAACGAGTACCTCGTTGGCTACTATGTAGGGAGAACGCTACCCTATAAGCTCACGGAAAATTCATTGAAGTTTACTTGGGGCTCCAAACTTGTTGAAGTTTTGGCGGATGACCAAGAATTTTACTACTTCCATATCCCGGACCCGACCTTCCGAAGGAAAATCCTAGAAGAAGGCCCCCTTACGGTTGCAAGGGTGCCCCTTATCTTGAAGCAATGGAAACCCCTTATGGAGCTAAAAAAGGAAAAACAAGAATCCATCCCCGTCTGGATTAGATTGAAGAACCTCCCCTTTGAACTTTGGTCGGCACATTCTATTAGTGCTATAGCAAGTGTCGTGGGGAAACCACTATATGTGGATGAGTGAACGGAGCAGAGGAAGATGATCTCCTTCGCAAGGGTTTGTGTGGAGCTCCATGCGGGTCAGCCAAGGAGTAATTCTGTAGACGTGGAATTGGAAGGAGTGGTCCGCTCGATAGCCATTGTATATGAGTGGAAGCCAATGGAGTGCGGAAGATGTGGCTGCTTTGGTCACAATTGCGATGCCCCACCACCAAATACCAGAGCAGGTAGACCTGTGCAAAGGAGCCAGAATGCTCCTCCATTGACGGGGGCTAGACCTTCTCATGCCCCTGACCCGACACCCCCTGTCCAATCTCATGTACCTGTCCCGGTGGTGGATCCTGAAGAGCAGCAGCATGAGATAGAGCAGGTCCTTCAATCACCGGTTGAAGCCGAAGTGGAGGTTGTGCCTCACCAAGACTGGAATCAGGTAAAAGGGAAGAAGAAGAATAAGAAGAAGGCTGCTCCCCCCAAGGAAGGTTCCACGTCCTCCCATAATAGCTCCGGTGATGAGGGCATCCACTGTGCTGCGAAGACCTCAGCTTCAAGTAAACCTGAGCCTCCCGTATCCTCACGCAAGCCATCAAAGGGAATGACCACTCCTTTGAAGGTGGTCCTACCCCTGTCTAACCCCGAACCAACTAATTCCAGGCCCTTCGAACAGCAAGTGAGAGGTGCCGAATCGGATGTCTCGTCTAGCTATGAAGATGAGGATTTGCTGGAGGTGGATATGTCCCCGAGGGTTGCCTCCAAAAGAGTGGTGACGATGCAGGGCAAGCTGCTAACTCTTCTTCCTGATCCACCTCCTATCACGACTCCTATGGTTTCGGCTTCCGTCACGGAAACCTCCGAAGCCGAGGTAACCGTTTCTGGCCCCTCATCTTATATATATATTAGTATGTATATAGGTATCTGGAATATTAGGGGTCTAATGAACCCTTCTAGACAAGCTGAGGTTCGTAATTTGGTTTCCTCAAATAGACTTTGCTTTGTTGGCCTTCTGGAGACGAAAGTACCGGAAGCCATGTTCTCTTCTATCTCTTCGAGTCTGATAAGGGATTGGAGTTGGATTTCAAATTATAGTTGTGCTCCCAGAGGGAGGATTTGGATTGGCTGGAATCCATCGATTATAAGCTTTGAAGTGTCTTCGGTAGATGCCCAAGTGATCCATGGGAATCTTAAGATGCTCTCTTCGGATATAGCATGTTATATATCGATTGTATATGGGCTGCACACTTTCACTTCCGGGAGACCACTGGGAAAACCTTATCATGAAAAGTGCAGCTCTGGGATTCACCTTGGCTAGTCGCGGGTGATTTTAACGCTATCAAAGACCCGTCTGATAGACTTGGGGGATCAGATAGTTGGATACCATGCTTTGATGATTTTAGACAATGCTTATCTATGGCTGAGCTAGATGATCTGAGGTATGTCGGATGTCGGTTTACATGGACTACCTCTTCTGGTATCTTGCGGAAGGCAAGGAAGATTGACAAAGTCCTAGTCAATTCCAAATGGTGCCAGGTCTTCTCCTTCTCGGAAGCTTCCTTCCTTACGCCAGGTATATCTGACCACTCTCCTATGGTGGTCAAAGTTTTAAATCCAGTCCATCGAAGAAAGCCTTTCAAATTTTTCGACTTTTGGATGGATCATCCTGATTTCATTCCAATTGTCAACCAAGTTTGGGGGATGCCGGATGAGGGAGTGCCCATGTTTAGACTGGTGTGCAAGCTCAAGGCCCTCAAAGGTCGCCTCAAGAATCTCAATAAGGAATCCTACTCCAACATATCCATCAGGACTTCTGAAGCGAGGTCTGCGCTCCAGACTACTCAACTTGACCTTCAGCAAGACCCGTACTCTATTGCCCTTGCAGAATTGGAAAAGTCTCAGCGGTGCACCTTCTTGGACTTACGCTCTAAAGAAGAATCATTTTTCAGGCAGAAGTCCAGAGTTAAGTGGCTAGAGGAGGGAGACCGCAACACCAAATTCTTCCATCATTATGTCAAAAAAAGGCAGATAAGAAATAGAATTCTTTCGGTTATGGATGCGTCGGGTGTCCAAATCACTGAACCGGAGCTTGTTCATCAACATTTTGTTAGACACTACCAGGATCTTTTGTCGCCACGGCTTATACATGGGAGACCCTCGGTTGGGGACATCAGGGAGGCTATCCAGTTTCCCCTCACCTCGACCGCATTAGCTTCCTTGATCGGCCCGTTTCGACTCGAGATCCGTGATACGGTTTTCTCACTAGCTAGAGGAAAAGCACACTGGACTCGATGGTTTCACGGTTGAATTCTTTAAGCATAACGGGAGACGGTGGGTCGAGTTGGTTATATCGGCAAAAAGTGAAGGAGTTCTTCATTACGGGTAGGCTCTTAAAGGAGATTAACAACACCATATTGGTCCTTGTACCAAAAACCCCGAATGCGACTACTGTGGATGATTACAGGCCAATCGCCTGTTGTAATACCATCTACAAATGCATCACTAAAGTCATGGCCAATCGGGTTGCTGCAATCCTACAAAATGTCATCGGCCCTTCCCAGAACGCATTTGTTAAAGGCCGGCGAATCAGGGATAATATCCTACTGGCTCAGGAACTCTTTTCTGGCTTTCACATTCAACCATACTTACCTAAATGTGCAATCAAGGTAGACTTCAGAAAAGCCTATGACACAGTCGACTGGGACTTCATTGAGATTGTCCTTCAGGCCTTCGGATTTCCTGATCACTTGACCCGACTCATCATGACGTGTGTGAGGACCCCTAAATTTTCCATTGCCTTGAATGAGGAGTTACATGGGTTTTTTGCCAGTGGCCGTGGGCTTCGTCAGGGAGGCCCTCTATCTCCCTACCTATTTACATTGGTCATGGAGGTACTATCAGGTATTCTCACCACTCGCTCTTCGATGCCGGAGTTCAAATATTACTGGAGATGCAAATCGACTAACCTTACACACTTATTCTTTGCGGATGACGTCTTCTTGTTCTGTGAAGCCGACTTGCCTTCGGTGAAGCTATTCAAGGAAGGTCTCCAAATATTTTCTGATTGGTCTGGATTGGTTCCAAACACAAATAAGAGCGAAGTCTACCTTGCAGGAGGTTCACCTTCTTTAAGAAACCAAATCCTTCTTACCCTTGGTTTCCTAGAAGGAAGCCTACCGGCTCGCTATCTCGGGGTTCCCATCATCACTTCCCGGATCAGTAAGGCAGATTGCTGCGTGCTAGTCAACCGCATCACTGCAAGGATTCAATCTTGGACCCATCGCTTCCTCTCCTTCGCCGGTCGGCTACAATTGATCAGGTCAGTCCTTCATGCCATCCAAACATACTGGGCTAGTGTTTTTATCTTACCAGCAGCTGTCTTGGATCAAATTGAACGAATACTTAGACAATTCCTATGGAAAGGCCCGGAGTTGGGAAGAGGGGGTGCAAAGGTCTCCTGGGAGGACGTTTGTTGCCCAAAAGACGAGGGGGGCCTTGGGATCCGAAGGCTTCGGGAGTATAACAAGGCTGCCGTGTTAAAACATATCTGGATTCTATTTGCCGATAAGGAATCTTTATGGTGCAAATGGATTCACTCGACCTTCTTAAGAAGGGCGAATTTGGGTGGCCAAAAAGCCAACTCGCGTTCGTGGGCTCCGGAAGAAGATCCTCCAACTCGGGGACCGAGTGTCGAAGCTCTTTCTATTGGAGAATTGGGAATGGTTGCTCGGTATCTCTCGGTTTGATAACCGGCACCCCGGGGGGCCCTTTGAACTTGTACTTTTCGGACTCGGCCATATATGCATCCGGCCTTGCTAGGCAGCGGCAGTGGCGGACCTATTCACTAATTGTGGAGCTATGATTAAGGGGTCTTGGACTCTTGGGCGGATCCCCTTCCCACCCTCTCCCACTCTTCCGATCGTTTCGGAATTTGGAAGGGAAATACCTCCCATCTCTTTACGGTGGCTTCGGCGTGGGATTTGATTAGGAGGAGGAAGACTCGGGTCTCCCGGCACACATTCATTTGGAACAACTCCATCACTTCAAGGTACCAATTTAACCTTTGGCTTATTGCCAAACGCAGCTTCCTACCCAAGCTCTATTATTATCTTATGGTAGAATAGATAGTGCCTTGTGTCCATTCTGCAATGAGGTACCGGATTCTATAGACAACCTATTTTTTGGCTGCCGCATCTCCACTAGCATCGCCTTCTTTTGGGCCTCCAGGTGCAATCTTCCGTGGCGAAACAATTCGTGGGTCGAGAATCTCAATTGGGCCGCCACCTTCCTTATGGGTAAAGACTTTTATAAGTGCATTGCTCGCTTCTCTTTTGGTGCTCTTTGTTACTACATATGGAAGCACAGAAATAGCATCCTATTTCGAGAGCAAAGCTTATCCGTCCCAGAGGTGAAGAATCAACTCATCAAGGTCGTCAGAGACAAAACCACCACCTACAGGAATGTGGATGATACATATAGAAACCGGAGGCTATAGCGTAGCTGGGGTATTGATCCAATCATTTTTTCAGCTAGGGACTATGCTACTTCTGCAGGGTCCTAGCCTGGTGTTTGCTGTCTGGATACTCTTCATCTACACGGCTGCTCCTTGATGCTTCTTCACTTTTGTCGCTACCGGATGTATGCGTAGATTGTGGTTCTTTTGGCCTCTTGCGGCCTTCTGTTGCCTTTTGCCATATGTGGCTGTCTTGCTTACTTAGGCTCGCTCCTGCGGTCCTTTTTTGCATTCGGCTCCCTTCCACTCACCCTGACTTGTTGTCTTGTTGAGTGCAAGTTTGTGGTGTCGGATCTTTTGTATTTTTGGTTAAAGCTCAATATATTCTTACATTTCACCAAAAAAAAAAAAAAAAGAGTAATCTTGTTGTTTATGTCAACGACATAATTCGTATATAGTTCCTTTGGGTCGTTCTCTCGCTACATGTATAGGCTGCTACAAGCCTACAAGTATCAATTAGATATTGTGTCTGGAAAATCCTCACCTATTTATTCTCTCTATCTCCAATTTTCTTTTTTGGTGATTTCTTGCCGAAGCCAACTGCTCTAAGGGCTGATAGTCTGTGACTCTAAAAATTTAAGTTGTTCAATGAAAGCATGGTCAATAACTCAAATATTAAGTTGCTCATCAATTCACTAAGTTGCTTTTGGAGGGTACATTGTCATTCTGTAGATGCAGAAGAATGAGAAAGAGGACCAAAGCAAATTTTAGAGCAAAAAACAACGTGCTCAAACGAAGTACTTGTACATGCCAACTTAAAATAATGGTTGCCCTAAACGTGGGCAACTCACAAACTCAAGGACTCAGCAAACAGTCTTCTTATTTCATGTCCTGGCCTAATAGAGTTCTCGCATAACTCCTTTATTGGGGACATGGACCAGCAGAGAGATGCATAGGTTGCCCAATGTGCGCCATGGCAACACTCAAACTTGACAATGTTCTTCATCATGCGGGGACAAACTGGACACTTCACGTCCTCCGGGATGTAGCCCACCATGTTCGGGATGTAGAAGTGGTGGCACCTCGGAAGGACGAAGACCCGCTCGCGGTATTCCTTGAAGGCTGCATCGAACGTCTTCTCATTCCCTTTAACCTGCTTCTTCCAATTAGTCTCGTACTGGGACAAGACCTTGGTGACGTCAACAATCGAGTCGTTGATCACGACCCGTGAACCCCTAGTGAGGACCGCGAACCCACCGTCCTTCTTGAAGTTGGTGTAGAGGCCGAGGACGTCCTGCATGAGGGGTTCGTGCGCATCCGCTTTGGTTTGCAGTTTTGACAGCATAAGGCTCTCGAGGCGGCTCCAGAAAAGCTGATTTTTGGTGACATTGTAGGCAGCGATGGGAACACCATCTTCGATGATCTTCTTCACTGGCTCCTCAATTTCGTGGATTGCCTTGTTGTCTTCGGCTCCATAAAGGAGGATGTACTTCTGAGACTTGATCTGATCAATGATAATCAATCGGATCAGTAATCAATGAAAAAAGTTCTTACGGATCAGTCCTCATATCTCTACAATATAAAGCAAACGATCATCCTCTAGTTTCAAGTTTTCCACAAAATTTCGGCAAGCCCACCTCTGACTTAAGATGGGTAGTATACGTTAGCAGAAATAAGACACTGTGAAATGGTCTGCTTAGTTCTCATTTTTTATTGTATAAATCTTTCAATTGATTCTAAATTTACATTAAAATCTTTCCAACCCTCCATAAATTAATTAAGATCGCTTAATAAATTAAGCTAGAGCACAAGTTTTCTTCGTTAAGCGAATGGGTAAAAGCAAAGTGAAAAAAAATTAAAAAACATAGAACTTCTTACAGCTTCATTTATCTTAGGAATGACCGTGTCAGTCAACAAGAGCTGAAACCAGCTGATGCCAGGCTTGCTCCATAAGGTTGTTCCCACTGATTCACTGAAAGGGAAAGCATCCCATCCCCAGAGCCTAATCATGCTCGTGGCATTTTTGTTTGAGACCCTTCCTTGGGGATCCAACACAGTCACGATGGTCTCTTGCCTATAGTGCCACTTCTCCTTGATGATCTTGATGGCCACCTTGTTGATAAGTGTCGGGTAGTGCACTGAGTACCACGGCATTTGCGATTGTAGATGCTTGAACTGGTTGTTTACATCCTCGCCTTCTTGCTCGATGATCGGGACCCACATGATCTCATAGCGCTTCTCATGGAACTTGCACTCATTGTAGATCTTGATGAGGATGGAAAGGTCGTGAGAGGTCAATTTAGGATCAGAAATCAGCAGCATCACATTCTTCCTCCGCAGGGACTCGACCTTATCCTGTGTGTCATGGAACAATGAACAAGGATCAACATGTCACTCCTTTGGCCGCTAACACTAAAGCCGACAAGACAAATTTACACTAGGGCCACAGCTAGGTATATAAGTGCCACCTAGGTGAGAACAAATGTTATGTTTTGATTTTAGCAAATCAGTTGAAAAGGAAATATTTGACAAGGACGAGTTTACAACCATAGCATCACTGTGGTACTCAACTAGGAACATAAAGTTCGACACAAAAAAAACATATTAGTGTTGTGGAATTAGAGTTAGAAGATAGAACCGTGGTCTTCTTTGAGCCAATGTAGAGTGGCTGAGGATCGTCCTTGGTGTAAACCAAGGCCTTGATGAGCTCCACATTATCGGTAGGGGCATTAAATAGTCGCTGCAGCCTCTGATATTCTCTAATTTCCTCTGCATTTAAATTGAAACTGATGAGAACGTTGATCTAATATTCAAAGCATGAATATCACAAATCAAAGAAATTAACTTTTACCCTTTTTTTGCTTGTAATCTTCATAATGTCTCTTGATAGTGTGGTGGATCATGTTCACTTTCCGAGCAAAGGTTAGGAGATCTTTTCCCTTGTAACTGAAAATAACTGGAAGCCCTCTTTAAGAAAAAGTGAAAAAGAATGCTCTCCTTTAAAATTCGTGTCCGTCAAAATGCTTTTAGATGATTCATTACACGTTTTCATAAAGAAATAAAATAAAAGCTGTAAAAAATGTTTCTTTTTTCCCAAAAGAGATGCAAAAAAGGGGATCGTCAGTGACTCGTACTCATCGAAGAGGCTGATGAGGCTGGTGAACTGAATCGAGCAAGCGAGGACACTGATGATGATCTGATAAACGCTGCTTGGGATGTCGATTGCTGTGGACAGCTCGGGAACGTCTTTACTGTCGTGCTCGAACTCCACGATGCACTCGGTCATGCTCAATGTGGTCTTGATCATTTCATTCAGAACTCCATACACTTGGATCTTTTGCACGTCCGAGGGCTTGGTGATTGCAGGTAACCCCTTCAGTATGGCCAGCGATTCCGCGAGCTTGTCCGATGGTTGGATCTGAGCGAGTCGCCAAAAGTCGCCATAGAATAGAGCAAGCGACGAAAGGGTAATCACAGCCTTATTGACCCAAGAGTAGTGTTGGAGAAATCTTTCCAGAATATTTTGAAGCTGACAAAACGTTTCTATCAGTCTAGTCTGGATAATTCCAAACCTTTTGTTTAGAGTCGAAGACTTTCGATCACCGAGACTCGGCACTCAAGACTCAAGACTTAAGACTATTCTCATTGACAGTTTTTCTAATCCAGTGACGAAGGCGATCCAGAGCCGAAGTATTTGGTTGAGGATTTAGTCCTATCCTCTGGAGAAGATCTCTTGGCTGGATAAATATAATGGATTCTTTTATTCGTAATCAAGATTGTTTGAAGATCCGATGGTCGACGAAATATTCTTGGAAGGTTCTATTCTTGGAAACCAAGATCCTGGTTGTATGGGCGAACATGATTGATGGGCTATTGTCAGGTTCCTTTAATAGCTCGAATGATCTTCTTGATTGATTCCGTCTAACTGGCAGATTGGAGGAATTCCTTTGGTAAGTGCCAACGAGTATAATGGCATAAAGGAGTATAAAAGGAAGACATTCTAGTTGCTTTAGTGCATGATCGATAGAGAAATTCTAGAGTCTGAAGCACCTTGATTATTTTATTTTTTTTTTTTTTGGTGACCCAGGGAACCTCCGAACGCCGCTTCGCGGGGAGAGTAAACCCTGGAGCGCCGGGGGCCCCCACCGCTGACCCCCAAGCGCAGGTAAGACGCGCGTTATGCATTGAAGCATCGCTTCCACGGAGGTTCGAACCCTTCCCCCTGCGTTTGGGGTACCAAGCCCTAACCAACGCTTCCACCGCGGGCGGTGGTAAGCACCTTGATTATTAGTCGATACATTTTGAGCGAAATTGTATACACAAAGAGTGTCTATACTTAGTGATACCTTGAGCTAGTGTGGTAGATCATCTACACCGAGAAATCAAGGGAGAACAACGCTGTAACATCTCTTTGTTCATAGTGGAATCCAGCCAATAGGCTGTCAGTGTAGAAGAGTGGACGTAGGCTTGAAATAAGTCGAACCACTATAAACCGCGTGTTCAATTTTCACTTCCATTCTCTTAGTCTTACTTTGATTATTGTTTGTCTCAAATCTATCAATTGTCTAGTATTGTGCAATTATCGAGAAAAATCTTTTATATACCTATTCACCCCCCTTTAGGTACTTATACTAGCTATATCAATTAGCTCGATAGCTCGTGAAAGATCGAGATCATCGTTTCACGCACATTTTTGGTGTCCAGTGCCTTGCATGTGATCTGATAACATGATGATGATGATGATGATGATGATGATGATGATGATGATGTCAATACATGGGATTAGTTATTACCAAGCTCTAAACAGTAAAAGTAGCCAAAACAAAAGCCATTCTTCTCATAAACGAAAATAAAATATTGGAAGGGACATAACAACATACCTCACAAGCCACTTCGTTGATTGCTGCTAGGGGTGGATTGAAGCCCTCTTTTGGTGGCTTGAATGCAGGGCTTCCAGATCCTTGAGTGCCCTGCAGCGTACGCATTTGTAAGACTAATTGCTGGAGAGAGAGGGAGGCACTATATAAACGATATGATGAGAAAAAAATTATTTGTTTTTAACTGTTAAACTAAGGAATCCACAGTTATTCCATTGAAATTACGTATAGATATATGATCAGAATTTATAACTAAAAAATTGTCATTTTTTATTAAAAAATTCACTAGTGATGAAAGTATATCCTAAGATGCGGTTGTTTCGTGAAAAAATATTAAACACTTTAAGAAAGATTTATACATAATCATTTTTGTTGATAATAAAAACATTTTTATTTGATTTACTTTTACAAGTGTTGTAAATTCTTAATTTTTGAAAAAATGCTTATTAAATCAAACTAAAAAAGAGCATTCAAAAAGTAAATCTATAAAAATTATTGTCGAAATCCTCAGAATCAAAGAAAAAATGAACCCTTAATAAAATATGGATATAATCAATTAAATGAATAACAACTTATGATGAGTTTGATCTAATTTCCTATGTCATATTGATTATTGTGTCATTGAGTTAAGGATGAATAGATATTCTCGTGATTAGATAGATCAATACGAGCCCCCACAAAAGTTGACTGCCATTGCCAGTGGGTTGCTTCATGATTAGGAAAAGTAAACTTTCTGGCGTATATTAATTAATTTACCCGTCGAAGCTTCTCTAGCAATTCGTCCTTTTGCGAAACATGAAAATTCGATCTATGTCTAGAGGGACGACAATTGGTAGCTGTCATTTCATTTGACCCATCGACACTTCTACTTATCAAGAAAGGACTCGCCGTATTTAAAACCTATTAATTAATTCTGTCCGGATGCAATTTTCAGATCCCTTGCTTTATTCTTGTTTGTCCTCGGCCATGTCAAAAGATAAAAAAAAGCAAGTAGAAAAGGGTGAAGCGGGGTGGACAGCCAATGTGCTTGTCCATTAGCTCAATAATGCATGTCGTTGCCGTGCGTGGATAATGCTGTTATCAGATCGATTGCTTTGCTCTATCTCTTCTTTTTTTTCACCTTGGCCATGTCATAACAGAAGAAAGTAAAAAAAGGTAGGCATGAGAGAGACAGAGAGAGACAGAGAGAGATGTCACGTCAGTCCCTTCTGTTTTTGGTATATTGCATGGCCTTCATCATAATTGTACGTGGCGGTGACTGTTCTAGTTAAATATATGATCCCCAGACCTAAAGTTCTAGGTCCATTAGTGTTGTGGAATTTGAGCTACTCGTTTGGCCTTAGTAAAGCAGGAATGGATAAAGATGTAATGAAATTTCTACTATCTAATAAAGTCGGTGGTAAGTGTCGAATATTGATGTATGTCATCCACCGCGCCGGCAACCTACGGAGTAAGGCGACGACGGTCACAACCACCACAAACAACTGGAAGTGCCAGGTCTCTCCCTTCCTTATCATCACCGTCATTGAGGGGAAGGAGCTGTAGCCGCACATAAACTTTGGCCTGGCGGCGCTCATCCCAAGCCCTCGATCTTAGGTCCAAGGCTTGGTCAACCTCAAATTTGAGATCTAAGGCTCGAATGTGTCGGCTGAGCTCGGCCTCAACGACGGTGATGACGACCACGGTCTACCAAGTGGAAATCCGAGGTGACAGGTTGCCAGCTAAGAGACGAGGAGTCGGTGGTGATTGGTTGCGGCGGTGGTTGAGGGCGGAGGTGACGACTATCGGGTGTCGTGGTGGTAGTCCTTGGGCAGTGGTCAACGATTTTATGTGGACGTGGCAACGGCGGCAAGACTCCGTAGCCTTGGTTATGCAATATCCGAACATATCCGCATTATACCTTACCCTCTAGGTGAGAATTCTTTTTATCCAGATTTTTGCATTACCTCAAATGTCGGATTAAATAAAAATTATCTGATCTAGAGTTATATTCGGCCAATCAAATGCAGTCTTCAGGTTTAGTTGCAAAAGATGGTTTAATTCACTATGGTTTACACCATAAACGCACATTTTTGATAGATTACTATGCTTAGTAAAAACATTTAATATTGTATCTCTCTCGCACGCACCCACAAATACACAAAATGTATGGTATTATCACAATTTTTACCTTAGGGTTAACGACTGAGTCGGCGATCGCGGCAGTTCCACGGAGGGCGTTGTCGATGAGAAGGAAGAGAGACTGGACATCAACGTCTCCTTCGTCAGGAGCGTGAGTGTCCACCATCTCCTTCATGAACTTCTCGTCGTCGAAAATGGCAAGCAGGCTGTTCAACATGCTCTGGTCAACCTTGCTTCTCTCCCTCCGGAGAATCTGGCTGAGGGTCTTGCTCGCCATTATCTCGAATCTCAAAGAGAAAGAGAGAGAGAGAGAGAGAGAGCAAGAGAAAAGAGAGGCTAGGCTTTTGAGTGTTTAGAGAGAGCAAAACTAGAGGAAGAGAGTGTGCAGGCGGTGTGGTGTGGTGAGGGCAGGCTTGCTCTATTTATAGCCGTGGATGCAAGGAAAGAGACTGGAGATAGAAATGATTATGTTTGAAAAAATGTTTTTAGGCGAACGAAAAACTATCCTGAAGAGAGTGACCAATATGAACAATGTCCAAGCATTACTACGAGAGCGGCACACTTGTTATAGATTATTATTTGAACAATAAAGTCCCGATGGACGAGCTTGTCATTGCAATCCTAACAAGGTGCGAGTGTGTATATAAAGTCAAGTGTTGAACTTAGCACCGCCTTAAATGAATCAAGGACTTTTGAGATTGAGATGAGTTCCATACTCGAAATTGGAACCATTTCTTCATGTCTGTTGGAATTAATTTTGTATGACTTGACCAATCACATTAACAACACAAGTTTCCATTTGTGAAGTAATTCTTTTATAGGTTAATGCCACAAAAAATTTCAAATTGGTATGCATGTGATAAATTTATTGAAACTAATTTTTTAAAGATAATGATTAACTAATGGTGCTGCCATTTTACAGAGAATGACAGTTAAGTCTTAGCCACAAAAGCATTTCGTGGGTTCATCCGGTTTCCATTGAAGTTACGATATTTAAAATAACATATGAAACATTATTTACCCAAGATTACGCATAATTAAACAAAAAACTTACTAAAGTATAGCCAGTCCGCCTGCAAGTTAAAGAAATATTATCCTACTGAATAATTATCATATTAAAATTCCCAGGGTTTATCTCATCTGTATGATAATAAAATGTGTTACTACTTTCAGGCTTTGGTGGGACTAGCTAGTCTGCAAAAGCAACAACTCAAATTTGAGAAATATGAAATTAGAGACAGGTCATGGAATCAAAGACGAATCTGATTGATAGTATTATTCAATTTTACTTGAATAATGGTTATCTTTTTCTATGAATTTTTCCATATTGCATCTTAGAATTAAAGTTTACAATATATTTTGTCTTGTTCTTTGGTCTATGATTTTTTATTTGCCATTGTGAAGTGTACCATCACTATATATTTTGTCTCACTTTAATCTATTACATAGCTAGCAATATAATCATATAACTTTTAGTTCTTGAATTTAATTATTCAATTTCTCTCTTGGAAATTACACGACATTTTACTAATAAATATTGGTACAAAGCATGAAACTTAAATAAATATGAATGGCATACTTTTACGTTAAATTTTGTTCCCTATAGGTATTTAATATTGTGCTAAATGATAAGGTTCTGATTTTTTAATTCTTTTAGAGGGTGCTTTTGTAATTTCGCAGCATAAGGGCCATTTTTTTTATAATTAATTTTGGAAATTTGTACACCGGTTGCCCAAATGAGTCCAACTAGTATGATGGAAGCTTTGTGGCTATAAGAGCACCGTTACAAAGTCAATATAACGGTACGGTTAGTCTAGCTGGATCTTTTCCTTTTTTTTTCAATATCGAAAATTCTAAATCAGTACATCTATAACAAAATTACCCTCACTTAGTGAGGAATTTACACTCATCTCTACCAAATTTATGCTCATCCAATGATGTGAGTAGTTTTTTTTTGTGGTTAAAAAATTACTTTAAGTGTACTAGTTCGGAATTTTTCATAGTATTAACCATTTAGTTTTTAATATATTAACTATTTTCAGTATGTAAATTTCAATACCATTCGAGAATTGTTACGTTAACACACTCTAGTGAAATTTCATGTAATCATAATTTGTGTGTTGTAATAATTCGATATACCAATAGATTTATTAGAATCAATAAATGTTGAGTATTGGAAATAATAACCCTGATTATTATTTAATTTCAACAGATTGAAATTAATTTACAATTTTCTTTTTTTTTCAAAATACTATATTCTTAGAAGTATACTTAACATTATTATTGTATTCTAAGATACATCTCGGATTTTTAGTTGCTTATCAATAACACAATTAATCCACTAAAAAATTCAACGTGCACTTTGGAGCAATGGATGAAGAAAAAGCAATTTATTACCAAACTCACTCCCAACAAAGAATTTTTAAATCTCTAAGGTAAAGAAGTAAGGAGTTATACTACACAATATTCTATCTTAAAGCAAATTTTCATTTAATTGCGGGATGAATTACTATTATAAGTCCCTTACCAAAAAAAAATTACTATTATAAGTCCAATCATCGTGGTTACCGAATTATTAAGTACAAAATTCTAAAAAAGTCTACACAAAATGTATGTAGTTGAGTTATGTTTTCAATTTTGATTTAAAACTAGAATGTATTTTCTAATAAGTGCTCATTTAATTGCTGTGGATTGATTTCTCATTTTGCACGTTTTAAAGTTCTTAATCACCCAATTTCTAAAATCCTCATTTATTAGCTAAATATTGTTATCATTACGTAAATAAATTAGTTTTATTTTTTTTGGTCGGTCCTACTATACTTCTACTCTAACTCTTACTATTAGTCTTTTGCTCTGTCTCTTTGCAGAGCGTAAGACTTTTGCCCTGCCTCCTTGTAGAGCGTAAGAGTCGAAACCCACATTTTATTTATATGTATGCTTATCTTTAGATGTATTAGCCCATATTTGCACATGATATTTTATATCATTTATTAGCATTTCTTTAGTGACGGAAGAGAAGTTTTTAGTGAAGCGAGACATTTCGATAGAATAATAATTTCTAGTAATCATTGGGAAGCCTTATCAATTGTTTATATGTTATAAAATGGGAGGGAAAATAAAAGAGAAATTGGTTGAGAAAATGGAGTACGCGACTCACGTGTTTGATAGGACCAGGTGCCTTGATTTTGCATCGTCTCTTTTTAGGTGGTAGGGCAGAGATGCTTTAACTCTCGCCTGTCCAAACCACCCCCCACGCCCCGCCCCGCCCGCCTTTCTTGGATGCTTGATTTGGTGAAAGGGCCCCTCACCAAGAATAAATGGAGCTTTCGCTCCTACAAAGACTTTCGCGGCCTATTCATTTGTGGATTGGAAGGCAATGAGCTCCACTTTTATTTTAACGTATCCATATCTGCATTTCATACTCCTAATTTTTCTTATAGAGGAAGTACCCTCTAGTTATTTTACATTAAGGTAATCCTGAGATTCAAACAAAAATCAAAATGAAACTTTTTAGGGACTTACTTACGACTACCTCTCTCACCTCAAGAATTCCTTAGCACTCCAATTAGGCCTTAAATGAATTTAAGTTGCAACATTAACTAATTAGGGTTACATTTGATCTCTAAAGATTAAGCTAATTAGAACCCCTTTTCCTACTAACCATTTTAAGACTTGTTTCTTGCTTTTGAATATTAAATCTTAGTTTTTTTTTTAATTTCTTGGTCATCAAGATTTTGTTATCCTGATTTTATGATATCTTGTGTTTAAGAAAATATATGATTGGTTGGCAAATTACACTTTTAAGTAGAGTTGACGGGCTAAAAGATATCCTGGCAAAATTTTATTGATAATGTCAAATGTAGTTAACAATACTATCAAATATCCACATATATATAATTTCAAGAATATCGAAAGATTTAACTGGTAATAGTAAAATCAAGTTTGACTTGATAACTTACGAATCAAACCACACACTAGTAAATTCAATTTAATTTTGTAGTTTTGTACTCCTTCAAGTAAAGAATTTAAAATAAGTTGGTAGGCACCCCTAAATTTGAATACTTTCTGGTATTTATTTAACCCCTAAACAGCTAAATAGTTTGCCATCTACCAAATACATTCACTTATAGAATGTACAACTCGTGATTACATACTCAGTTTCACTAATCTAGCAATCAATCAGCAAATTCACCGTGCATCACTAGTCTCATGTATTCGCTTTCTCTTGTGCACTTATTTTTGGAAACGGATGGGTTTTAAGCTCTTTTTTTTTTTTTTATTGAGAATGGGGTGTTTGGAAGTCTTTGGTCATCTTATTAAATGAATTTCGCTCAATGTGTTATGCATGTCAAATAGATAAAGAGCAGGAAATCAACACACAAAGTGACCCTCCAAAAGAATATGCAAGTAAGATGATTCATGATCAATTTATGTTACTTTTTAAAATCAACACACGAAGTGACCCTCCAAAAGAAATCAACGACCGATGAAATAGTCAAAATTGCAAAAATAAAATGTAAAAGCAATGGGCATACCTACAATCACGAATAGAGGCAATAAATGGACATTTATGTTACTTTTTTTTTTCCATAATACGTCTTATCTAAATATTTTCATTCGATTAATCTTTTATAAAAACAAACAAATGGTTCAGTCCTATGATTTCATTCATCGAACGAGAGACGTAGTCTCAAAAAATTATTCTTAGTTAATGAAATTACAATTTGGGCAAAAAATTCATCAATCCAAATCCCATACTAGGCTCCTTTGGTTCTGATAAGGCTAGAACTTCAACTGGCGTCAAGAAAAGTATTTTGAGGGACGTCACCAATCACACAAGCCATCACATCAGCACAAAAAGGACAAAAAATTTAGTAAATTCTCAGAATTACTTTATGTGGTCGTGTTTCACGTTGAACTGAAAAATTATGTTGTTTCTCCTTTGACGTTCATTTGGGGTCCTCCATGGGGTTTCGCCCAGGGGGAGGGGGACCGGTTTTTTATGATAATAAAGAGACAGTGGAAGGACCAATGAGAAAGCTAAGGCTTTTTATTTAATTGCCTCAACAAGTGGATGAAACTAGCCCCAATAGGATGTGTTCAGATTCAGACCAATGACCATCCATTAAAATCTTTTAGATTCGAGACAATATCTCTCTACCTTATTAGAACAATACATTCTTAGTAACTAGGATCGTTAGACCAACTGCTACAAGCAAATTTAATGGTGATGAGTATGTTCCTACTCCCTCTCCATAATAGATGCTAATAATGTTTGTCAGAATAGTCAACCTCCCATAAAAATTATGCAAATTCTTGTAGCTTCTAATCAAGGCCCAAACGATGAAAATAATCAAATTAATGCTGCTGAAAATAACCAAATTGATAATAATAATTTGGCAAACCAAGCTGTCGCGACCAATTTTTCGGGGTTTAAACCACCTAGGGTTTTGGCTAATGGATTGTTAAGCCTAGACTTAACTCGGGCTCTCCCAAGCCCATACCAATTCACGACTTAGGTTCAAGTTTTTTAACATGCAAATGGATTTTATCTAGGAGTCGCCACTAATCTATTTTTTGGTGGGTCGATTAGAAACCCAAATAAAGTAACGGGAGATTTACTTTATTTCTACGAACCAGAGATTTGGGTACGGGGACTTGGTTACGCTAAATTTCTCTAACGTCCTTTCGGTACCATTTCTTTTATTTTGAAAAAATGTTTTTTCGCAAGCAGCTTGGGTTTATTTTAAATCTATTTCTTTAACATGTGAGGTTATCATGCGCGTGCACAAACCACCAATTTAACACTCAGATAAACAATAAATAAATTGCAAAAAAAACTTACCTCCAAGCAACGAAAGCATCGCAAGGTTAAATTAAAATCCACATCAACAACCCTGGATATGGTTTCTAATTAACACAAAATTTATTTTTTTTCGTTTTCACTTAATTAATGAAAATCATGCAATATGCAATGCGATATTAACTATATGACCTAATCCTAATGACATGTAATTTCTAATTAAATGGGCCTAGCAAAAATATTAAATGACGTGCATTTCAATGAATCTAACCCTAATGACGTGCACATGACATTTTTTCCTTTTCCTAAAAGAATGCATTTTATCCTAAATAATAAAACTAATTTAACCTATGACATTTTTTGTATTTTTCATGAAATTCGAAATTTGGTAAAATGTGAAAATTACCTAATTAGATTAAGATCCTATTTAATTTATATTAGGAATTAGGTTGAGCCATATCCTAATTTAAACTAAAATATTATCTTAACCTAAATGATCCTAAAATGCAATATATCTAAAAATGCCAAGCTTATAATAAATTAAAAAAATCTAAATTAAACTAAGTGCCATTTAACCCTAATGTGCAATGACATGCAATATATGCCCTAATTCTACATGACAAGTGTATGATGATTTTTTTATTGTGTTTTTGTTTTCTTTCCTTTTTTTAAAAAAAATTCGGAATTAATAATTGCCAAGTAATTAAGCATGCAACCTAAATTAAAATCTAGCAACCTAAATTGATTTATTTGAATTTTTTTTATTTTTATGAAATTCGAAATTAAAATTCCTATTCTAAATATGCAAACCCTAAGTAATATTCTAACATGCATCTAATCTAACCCGATTTTTATTTCGAGAATTCATGATAAATAGAATGCTTTGCCTAAATATGCAAACAACCCTAAAACACGTGATATTCTATCTCAAACATATCCCAAGATAAATAAAAACAATCAAATTCATTCAAAATTACCCCAAAAGGGACATCACATATCGCTCAGATCAAAGGATAATATTTTGCTAGTAAAATCGATACTTTGATCTTAAGCCTTAAAGATCAAAATATCAATTTTATTCCCGCTTAATTAATTATTTCATCTAAAGCCTTATAGATGAAATAAAAAACCTTGACACGGTTGCGAATCGGGTGATACATTGAAATTTTCAATTATGCATAGATAGATATCTCAACTAAAGAAAACAACATATAAAGAGATAATAATAAACAAAAAAAAAAAAAAAAAAAAACCTAAACTTGCCTAATAAAGTAAAGTAGAAATACCTAATTTAATTTTTTTTCTTTTTAAAATAAAAAAGAAAAAGCTTGGCCGGTTCGGAGGTCCGGCGAGGGAGAGCTCGTCGGCTAGGGTTCCGGCGAGGGAGGTAGGGGCGGCACGTCAGCGGTGCGGCACCGGGGCTTCGGGATCAGCAGATCGGGGAGCTGGGGTGCTGCAAATCGGTGACGGCAGAGGCGGCGTCGGGGCGACGCGAGCTTCGGGCGTCGGGGCTGCAGAAAGTGAGCGGCGGCGGCGGAGAGTCGGTTCGGCGCGACCTTCGGGCGTCGGGGTCTGATCTGCGCGTGATTAGGAGTGGAGCAAAGGCGGCGTCGGATCCGGGTCTTCGTCGAGATGGGCGGGGACGGATCTGCAGAGGTGACGGGGGACTGGCTGCGAATCACCGGCTAAGGCGGGGCGGCGTTGCTGCTCGGAGGCGGTGGATCGTCGGAGCGGATGCCGGCACGGGCGAGCGTGGGATGGCGCGGTCGGATGCCGGAGGGAGCGGACGGTGATGGCGCCGGCGGAGACCCACCCCCCGCGAGGAAGATGAACGTCGCGTGGGGGGGGCTTTTTCCTTCCTCTTTTTTTTTTACGTCACTTCTTTTCCTTTTTTTTCTCAATCTCTCACCTCACGTCTACTCTCTGCTCTCTCTCTCTTCTGCTGTACTTTTCACCTTTGTCTTTCTTTGTTTCTTTTCTTTTACTCTACGAACGAAACCCCCCAACTCGACCGTATGCAACTCCTTTTATACCCCAAAAAATTGTATTTTCGTGGTATATTTTACTGCCAATTTTGCTCGCGTAAAATTTCATCGAATATATTATTTTACCCCACGCAATATTTTTTGCATATTCGATCAACAAAAATTCCCTTTTTGCGCAAAAACGCATCCGAGTGTATATTACCTAAAATCTTAACGGAATATAAAACTTGCCTAAACTATATGTCATGTGATTTGATTTTTTTTTTTTATTCAGCAAAAATTAACTCCAAAAATTTAGGTGTCAACAGCTGCCCCTCTTTGAAGGTGAGCTCGCAAAGGTTGCCTTCAAAGACAAATTGAGACTTAAATTTTGGTCATGCTCATGCAACGAAATGATTTTTTGTCGGAACATAAATTCCTTTTTTTTTTTAAATGCAAAATACTAATGCAAATGATAGATGAACCTACCTGAAATAACTTAACTTTGAGGAGGATAGAGTAATTCGAGGTAGTGAGTGTTACCTGTCCAGGACCCGTACCATTTTACGGTAGCCTAGAATAGTAACATGACTTTGTGAAGAAACTGCTTTCCCAGGACCCGTACCATTTTACGGTAGCCTAGAATAGTAACATGACTTTGTGAAGAAACTGCTTTCCCAGGACCCGTACCATTTTACGGTCGCCCAGTATGGCAGAAAGGAGCTGCTTTCTTAGGATCCGTACCATTCTACGGTCGCCCAATACGGCAGAAGAGTTTTATAAGGAACTGCTTTTCCAGGACCCGTACCATTCTACGGTCGCCCAGTACGGCAGAAAGGTTTTGTCTAGGACCCGTACCATTCTACGGTCGCCTAAACGGGATTCATTCTCCGGGACCCGTACCATTCTACGGTCGCCTGAATAAGGAATAGGTGTTGTCAAGGACCCGTACCATTCTACGGTCGCCTTGACGAAGAAAATTATTTTTACAGGACCCGTACCATTCTACGGTCGCTCTGAATGAGGAAATTGCTTTTCCGGGACCCGTACCATTCTACGGTCGCCCTGTTAGAGCAATAAATGTTGTCTAGGACCCGTACCATTCTACGGTCGCCTAGATTGAGGTTTTGCTTGGCTAGGACCCGAACCATTCTTCGATCGCCCAACCTTGCGACGAAATCATCGATCGGGACCCGAACCATTCTTCGGTCGCCTTAATCAAATTGAATCTGGAGGAAAAATCTTTGGGAGACAACTCAATTGAGTGTCGGTATGCTTAAAAGGGAAAACTGTGTAATGACAAGTATTCAAGGTATAGATAGAGATATACTTACCTGGTAACATCTCCTATCTTCAGGGATACGTCTCCTGCAAAACATGGTTGTAGGAGAGGCAACATGCATTTGTAAACATGCATCAATATAATGTAGGTTCATGATGATTTTCATTAATCTTACACCACCTAATTTCCATTCGGAACACATGAGTGTCATGAATGTGTCAAATGAGGGATTCTCTGGTCTAAAAGGACTTTTTCTCTCATCCTTATTAAAATGGCAGTTTCATCCTGACCTTTGATGCAGGATTTTGTCAATCACTCTATCTCACCATCGTCATGCCAAACAAAGGTCTGAGCAATCTCGCAAGTGGTACGATCTCAACAATCTGAGAGGTCTTTAAAAGGGACCGTAATGTGGGCTTAGTTAATGGCTTAACAAAGGGGACTCTTTCGAGTCGAGGTTGTTGAAAGAACAACTCTTTAATCATCTCCGGGTTTACAAGTCAAGAACCCTACAAAATGAGAAAGAAATAATCTTGCTCACACTTCTTCGAGCGATGCTTATGACATGTGAATTCATATGCTAATTCAAGTGCCCTAATTAGAAGAGACTTTGCAAGGGACATAACATAGGCTTGGTTCATGGGTTGAGAAATGAAAGGATGATTAGGCTCAAAAAGTGTTTAGGGGGGTTAAAGTTGGTGATCATCTTGACATTTTCACCACTTTCTTTCTCTACTGTCGAAGATTTTTATCACAACTCCATTGATTGCAACAACATTTGAGAGTTTTTTTTGGTATCACCTTGTTGGGGATACAACTATATCAAGAGTTTGATTTTTTTTTTTTTTTGGGCATTGGCCTTACTTTTACCAGGCACACTGCTTTTTCATGCCCCATTATTTTGCACTTATTTTTTGAACTTGCACAACAATCCTTTACAACATTCTAAGCCATGTTACTTGAATGGCTCTTTTTGCCTTGCCCCAAAGTGTAAGGGATGATCACCAACTCGGGTTTAATATGAAATAAATTCATAGGTTCAAGTGGGCTATGCAATGTATAGAAGTGTATATGATAAAGAAAGAATTGCTCTTCATCATCCTAAGGCACTCCAATTAACACATGAATTCAATGCAATAGCACAACTTGAAGATTGATGCAAGTGAGAGCAAGAAAATTTCAATTCATTTTCCTCACCTCATGTTGCCATTTTATCTTCCATTTGCCCCAATGTGGGGTGATTCTTGACAGGGGTAATTCGAAAAGAATATCCATAAGTGTATGGGCTCAAAAGGGTTAAGCAATGGATCACCTGTAGTGTTTAGGATAGAGAAAAGAATGCCTCTCATCACCTTGGTTGACGTACCCTTTGCGAGATAGCCCTTTTCCTTGCGGGCATGGAATTTCTTCACACAACTTACCGATGATTAGTGTATGGGATAGTGTATGGAATAAGGCTTGCCTTTCATCATTCCCGAGTATCTCATTCGACACATCCAATTTATCTCACACAATTCATCAAGGAAGAAAAATACAAGATCTATGACAAATTTGAACAATTCAGCTCATTAAGGTACTTTATTAGTCACAAAAATACCTGCAATTCAAGACATGACATGGCAAATTCTATCATGGATAACATTTCTTGACAATATGAGCATTAATTGGAGTGGAAAACTCACGACCACCCATCTCTGCTTGGATCAAGGCACTTCCAGGAAGTACCCTCTTCACTACATATGGGTGGTTGCAGTTTGGAGCAAACTTGCCCCCAGAATCTGGAATTGGATTGGATCCTCTTCATACCTTTGCATGCTATAAGACTGTTTCTGAAACATAATGTAGATGGGTCAAAAAGACAAACGAGGTAAATCATTTTTTTGAAAGATTTTTTTTTCTGAAGAATTTTTTTTTAAAAGCAATTAAAAGAGTATTTTTTTTGAAGCATTTTGACACGAGAAAGCATGATGAAGCCCAGGCCTCAAAATTTCTCCATGGATGATATTTTCTTTTTATTGTTGGCTGGATATCATCACCGGGCTGGTTTGGTATACCTCATCATGCCCTCAAAATAAAACTTGCAATTTTATTGATATTCATCAATCAATTACATTTATTGAATGGAAATGCGATTTTCAAGCCCTAAAAAGAAAGCGAAGAAAAAGAAATTTAAAAAAAAAAAGCCCTAGAAAGTGATAAAAATTCCCGCGTAGGGGAATGTGGGAAAGCAGTAAACGAGTTACTCTTGTGGGCTAGAGCCCATCTTCTCCGGATGTCCTTCGTCAATGGTCCCTATGAAGATGTCATTGAATAGACTAGTGACCCCTTCCAATGCATCATCGGCATTCTCTGTTTCCGAGGGTGTTGGATCATCCATGCCACCCCATCCATCTGGGACAATGCTGCGAGGATCAATGTAGAAACTAGGAGGAGCCGTATACTTCACCAGATAGTCAAATTTTCCGCTTGGCTGCCCTAGGGGATCCATTATTTCTGCTTCTTCATGCATCATTCTCGGAGGACCAGGGAATGTTTCGTGAATGCTCGGGGGTAGTGGGTTTTGCCTCTCTCGCCTTTGATCAGGTGGCAAGTTCCGCCTCTCTTGTCTCCGTCCTTCAGAACTTTCCCCACCTCGTCCATGGTACCCTAATTCAGCAGCACGAGACCTCTGAGGGACTTCATTGGGACTTTGAATACTCTGACCATTTCTTTCAAGGCCAGTACCAGGAACAAAACCATTCCCAATCGTCACCCTTCCCATCATAAGGGCAACATTTGAAACTTCAAGAGTGGGTGGTGAGTCTCGAGGTGCATGTATGGTGGACACCAACTCCAATGAGTGGTAACTTGATTCGACTTCAATGTCTGGATCCAGAATAGCATTGACCGTACCCTCATGCTTTGGTAGTGGATTCTTTTGGACGTTCGGCCGAGCGGTTTGAAATGAGAAGGCCTTCGTGTCCGTGGAGGTCTTGAATCTTATGCTTGAGAATGAAACATTCATCGGTTGAATGCCCAATTCGCCGCTATGGTAATCACACTTCTTCATTGGGTCGTAGCCTCGGATGCTTTCACGACTAGGACGCTTTGGCTCATTAGTAAGCAAACCTTTCTTTCTTAGGATTGCCAATACTTGGGATGGAGATCCGGGGAGAGGGTGAATTGTCTTCTTGCTTGGGCAGCTTGTTGCCTTTGATTCATCCGGATAGTCGAGGCATGATTGGTACTTTCTTAGCTATAAGCATATTCACGTCTTCAGCAGCTTCTTTCTCCTTCTTGGCAAAGAATCTTCTACTCGATGGCTCAGTAAACCAGTCTTTCCTTATCCCCATCTAGATTTGTTCTCCCACGGGAATAAGCTGATTGAAGTTTTCGACGTACGTGCTGGCCATCCGTATACGAAACTCGGATGGGAGAGCTTTGATAAATAACTTCATCAACTCCTTGTCAGTAGGCTCAGGGGTGATTTGAGCTGCCAAGTTTCTCCATCTCACAGCATACTCTTTAAATGACTCACTTCTTTTCTTTTCCATCCGCTCCAGGTCTTCTCGAGAAGGCGCGATATCCATGTTGAACTTGTACTGTTTGAGGAATGCGTCCGCCACTTCGTTCCAGGTTTCGAGGAGGTTTACGTTCTTCATCACGTACCAGTTTAATGCGGGCCCAGTCAAACTCGCATGAAATGATTGGATCATAAGGGGCTCATTTTTTACGTGTTGAGCCATGCGCACATGATACATCTGCAAATGAGATTTCGGACAAGATGTCCCGTCATACTTCTCAAATTCTGGCATTTTAAACTTGCTCGGCATTTTAACCTTCTCATAGACCGAGAGGTCGAATGGGAGTGAGCTTTGCGACTCCAGCTTTGCAACGCGCTCATCCTGATCTGTCTTGGGAATATTGTCTAGCTTGGCCTTTCCAACAAGGACCACGTCATCTTCCAATCCAGGCATTTCATCATCATTCATTTGGGCCCTATTTGCTTGCCTCGGGACTACTATCTCAGGGAGAACAGGTGGAGGAACCGGATTCACTTGGAGGGATTGAAGTTGAGCTGTTATAAGCTCCATAGAGGCAGCCAACTGTTGGAGTCGGCCTTCCACGGAGGACATGCGATCGCGCATCTCGCTTTGGTCAGCCATTCTTGCTCTTAATCGCGTGATAATAGGTGAGCGAGGAGAATCCGTTATCACCTAATTTAAATGGATGAAAATGCATAAGTATGAGGTGCAAATAGCGAATCAATCCATGACAATGATCTATCAACTTTTTTTTTTTTCTTTTTTGTGAAAAGTTCTTAAGAGAATTTCCTAAAGAGAGCTAGAAAAGTGGATGCCTTAGCAAGATCAAATTTTCTAGACATGAATTGAAAACAAATTTTCCAAATTTTTTATTTATTTTCCAAATGATTTATTGCATGGAAATTTCCTCATTTCATCTCTAATTGACAAAGAAGTTAAATTAATGATTGACCTAAATTGTCATGGACCGACCAAAAATATTACAAAATAAATTGCATGGTATAAGGATAGAAGACTTACTTCACCAATGTAAAATGACGGCAATCACATAGACAAGCGCATGAAGTGTGAGGTTCAATTTCTAACTAGACGGCTTAGCAAAGTGGAGTTAAAAGGATGTGATGACTTAGTCGCAGCCTCGCGTACTAAGCCAAGTCCTCTTAACTCCGGCTCAGTCAAGAATGATACCCCAATGCGACGCAACCTCGCGGGCAGAGGTAAACATTCTTAACACCAAGAAAAACTTTCGGGATTGAGTTGGGCAACCTCTACTACGCGGCCTCGCGGTCAAAGTTGTATCCAACTCAATACCATCCTAAATGTCCTAGTGCGGCCCGGGTCGGCGGCGGGTTGTGTGTGCAATAATGTAGTGTTGAATGCAAGACATGCACAACAATTTTAGATCAAGCAACACTTCAATAATTTAAATTTAAAATATTCATCCCCAACTCCAACCCGCAAGACAATGGTTAGCAAAGACTACTCCCCTTATATCTCCTCATCTGCAAAAACATTTAACACCTTAAATATTAGGGACATACCTGGGATCCTCGCTGCCAAACAAAAATATTTTTCCAAAAAAATAAATTTGGCCTAAGTCCACAAAGAGTTTCAACTCAAGTCCCCAGTGGAGTCGCTAAGCTGTCGCGACTAAATTTTCGGGGTTTAAACCACCTAGGGTTTGGCCAATGGATTGTTAAGCCTAGACTTAACTCGGGCTCTCCCAAGCCCATACCAATTCACGACTTAGGTTCAAGTTTTTTAACATGCAAATGGATTTTATCTAGGAGTCGCCACTAATCTATTTTTTGGTGGGTCGATTAGAAACCCAAATAAAGTAACGGGAGATTTACTTTATTTCTACGAACCAGAGATTTGGGTACGGGGACTTGGTTACGCTAAATTTCTCTAACGTCCTTTCGGTACCATTTCTTTTATTTTGAAAAAATGTTTTTTCGCAAGCGCTTGGGTTTATTTTAAATCTATTTCTTTAACATGTGAGGTTATCATGCGCGTGCACAAACCACCAATTTAACACTCAGATAAACAATAAATAAATTGCAAAAAAAACTTACCTCCAAGCAACGAAAGCATCTGCAAGGTTAAATTAAAATCCACATCAACAACCCTGGATATGGTTTCTAATTAACACAAAATTTATTTTTTTTCGTTTTCACTTAATTAATGAAAATCATGCAATATGCAATGCGATATTAACTATATGACCTAATCCTAATGACATGTAATTTCTAATTAAATGGGCCTAGCAAAAATATTAAATGACGTGCATTTCAATGAATCTAACCCTAATGACGTGCACATGACATTTTTTCCTTTTCCTAAAAGAATGCATTTTATCCTAAATAATAAAACTAATTTAACCTATGACATTTTTTGTATTTTTCATGAAATTCGAAATTTGGTAAAATGTGAAAATTACCTAATTAGATTAAGATCCTATTTAATTTATATTAGGAATTAGGTTGAGCCATATCCTAATTTAAACTAAAATATTATCTTAACCTAAATGATCCTAAAATGCAATATATCTAAAAATGCCAAGCTTATAATAAATTAAAAAAATCTAAATTAAACTAAGTGCCATTTAACCCTAATATGCAATGACATGCAATATATGCCCTAATTCTACATGACAAGTGTATGATGATTTTTTTATTGTGTTTTTGTTTTCTTTCCTTTTTTTAAAAAAATTCGGAATTAATAATTGCCAAGTAATTAAGCATGCAACCTAAATTAAAATCTAGCAACCTAAATTGATTTATTTGAATTTTTTTGATTTTTATGAAATTCGAAATTAAAATTCCTATTCTAAATATGCAAACCCTAAGTAATATTCTAACATGCATCTAATCTAACCCGATTTTTATTTCGAGAATTCATGATAAATAGAATGCTTTGCCTAAATATGCAAACAACCCTAAAACACGTGATATTCTATCTCAAACATATCCCAAGATAAATAAAAACAATCAAATTCATTCAAAATTACCCCAAAAGGGACATCACATATCGCTCGATCAAAGGATAATATTTCGCTAGTAAAATCGATACTTTGATCTTAAGCCTTAAAGATCAAAATATCAATTTTATTCCCGCTTAATTAATTATTTCATCTAAAGCCTTATAGATGAAATAAAAAACCTTGACACGGTTGCGAATCGGGTGATACATTGAAATTTTCAATTATGCATAGATAGATATCTCAACTAAAGAAAACAACATATAAAGAGATAATAATAAACAAAAAAAAAAAAAAAAAAAAAAAAAACCTAAACTTGCCTAATAAAGTAAAGTAGAAATACCTAATTTAATTTTTTTCTTTTTAAAATAAAAAAGAAAAAAGCTTGGCCGGTTCGGAGGTCCGGCGAGGGAGAGCTCGTCGGCTAGGGTTCGGCGAGGAGGTAGGGCGGCACGTCGGCCGGTGCGGCACCGGGGGGGCCGGATCGCCAGATCGGGGGAGCGGGGTGCTGCAAATCGGTGACGGCAGAGGCGGCGTCGGGGCGACGCGAGCTTCGGGCGTCGGGGCTGCAGAAAGTGAGCGGCGGCGGCGGAGAGTCGGTTCGGCGCGACCTTCGGGCGTCGGGGTCTGATCTGCGCGTGATTAGGAGTGGAGCAAAGGCGGCGTCGGATCCGGGTCTTCGTCGAGATGGGCGGGGACGGATCTGCAGAGGTGACGGGGGACTGGCTGCGAATCACCGGCTAAGGCGGGGCGGCGTTGCTGCTCGGAGGCGGTGGATCGTCGGAGCGGATGCCGGCACGGGCGAGCGTGGGATGGCGCGGTCGGATGCCGGAGGGAGCGGACGGTGATGGCGCCGGCGGAGACCCACCCCCCGCGAGGAAGATGAACAGTCGCGTGGGGGGGGGGGGGGCTTTTTCCTTCCTCTTTTTTTTACGTCACTTCTTTTCCTTTTTTTTTCTCAATCTCTCACCTCACGTCTACTCTCTGCTCTCTCTCTCTCTTCTGCTGTACTTTTCACCTTTGTCTTTCTTTGTTTCTTTTCTTTTACTCTACGAACGAAACCCCCCAACTCGACCGTATGCAACTCCTTTTATACCCCAAAAAATTGTATTTTCGTGGTATATTTTACTGCCAATTTTGCTCGCGTAAAATTTCATCGAATATATTATTTTACCCCACGCAATATTTTTTGCATATTCGATCAACAAAAATTCCCTTTTTTGCGCAAAAACGCATCCGAGTGTATATTACCTAAAATCTTAACGGAATATAAAACTTGCCTAAACTATATGCCATGTGATTTGATTTTTTTTTTTTTTATTCAGCAAAAATTAACTCCAAAAATTTAGGTGTCAACACAAGTTGATCAACACATTGGTCAAATGCCAAATATTACAAATATAAAGCCGGTAACTCCATTGGTACCACCCAATGTGAATAATTCTTGTATTCCTAATTGCCAATTGATTTTAATATAGATAAGCCGGAAAGACCAACATCAACTAGGGGACAAGATGGCCAACAAAATCCTCAATTAACCCCAACATGGTGTTAAAAAAGTTCGACAACACTTCTGTCTAGATAGGGGTGTTGTAAGACCCATGTACAGGAAACTTTATCCTAAATGGATCAACAATTAGCCTTTTCCTAGAGGCTTTAAAATCCCTGATTTTGCCATCTTTACTGGTAAAGAACAATTGACCATTAAGCATTTTAGCCCATTTGTAGCCCAATATGAGGAAGTAGAAACAAATGAGTTCTTAAGGCTTAGGTCGTTCAGTGTCTTTATGTATAATTGGGCAAAGATTAAAAAAGAAGAAGAAAAGAAAAAGATAATTTTATTCTCAATTTTATAGAAGATATTTGAGGTATCAACCGCTAATTTGGCTAGGCTCTATATGTACAACAATGAGTTAATCGATTAGTCTATTGTTTGATTTAAAAAGGTTAGAAATAGATACCTTACTTCACTCTCAGCTAAAAAGTTCATAGAGTCGAAGCTCAAGATTTTTCCAATCTATTCCAAATGACAATGAAAGTGTCTAAGTATGATTAGCTACTTAAAGAAAGAAATAAAAAGTAGCACGAAGACATTATACTAAACGTAACTTCAATGGAAATATGAGTTAATGGATGAATCTAACCAATGTAAAAATATTAAAATAGCTGTGGCAAATGTAGTGCTCGACAAGTTTTATGTTTTTCCAGCCTTAAAGCCTTCCAAAATAAAGAAAACAACAGTGCCTAAGACTAAAGGCACTCGAGTTTGCTCATTCAACATTAATAAATTGGGAAAAATCTTTGAGACCGAAGGCCAAGTAATTTCAAGAAAAGAAGATTTAGTAAAGAAATTGCGAGTGACAACATTCATTAAGCCGTACATTAATTAATTGTCCCTAAAAATAATTCAAGAGGCAATTGGGTAGCAAAATCAAATTTACTGATGATAATGGGGGTATATGATAACTCTTGATTATTTAACTCAAAAGAAATGAATAGTTGATAAATCATTCAATTTTTTTTATGAGGAGACACTAGAAAATGTCCAAATATTGTAGTCTACATTTTGATTGACATACACCATTAAGGTAGTGGAATCGATATAAGTATTGAGTAGTAGAGTCGATATATCCGTCAAGGTAATGGATTCAATTTAACTATCAAGTAATGAAATCGATGTAACCCTTAAGTAAAATAGTCATGTAGCTATTTATGTAATTATTGAGTAATAAAATCTTGATAACTGATTGTAATAGTTGATTGCAAGCTATGAGACTTGCATGTACTCTTTGCAAAGGATTAGGGTGCAATTAGTGTGACTTTATCTTCCGTTGGGTGGATCCGTCCTAGTCCGGTTTTGCATTGCACCATGGGATAAGGGATACTTTCGACGACAGAGTGCTTTCACATGGATCTGTTTCCGTATTCGGATGTACCGTGGCAATGACTGAAGTACGGTGTCTGTCTTCAAACGTGTTCCACGCATCAACCGTTATGGACGACTTTTTGGAGTAAAGTCAATCCTTGCCAGTACAGAGAAATTACATACAATAGAAGTGCCGAAGAAGACCGTTTGGACGAATTGTTAGTGAGAACCCAATACGAGACCTCGCCTTTGTGGACCCAAAAAACACGGCCTCGAGTCGCGAGCTGAAAGAGATAATGAAGGCATGTCTCTTCGTCAATAATCCCAACACGTGCTAAAAGAGAGGAATCTTTTTTGACTAATAATGAATGATGCCGATTTACGAATCACCATTGTTTGTAGCGCTGTCATCGGTCCCTTAGGGCATGAATGATAACCATTCTACCTAAAAATTAATTTATGAAAGAGAAATAGATTTTTCTATTTCTATTTCTAGATGAATTTCTAAGCAAAAATAATTATTTAATAGCGATAAAAAATTTTATTATAAAAATATAATCTTGTTTGATAACAATACAAAATTTCTTTATTTCGGACGACGGATTGGCAGACGGCGATGGACCGGATGATCAATGGCAATGAATAGTGGCGGCGGCGGTGGTGACCAACTGCAACGGCGCAGCGGCGTGTGGTGGCGGCGACTAATAAGCGGCGGTGACCGGTGACCGCCCGATGGGTGGCGGCGGCAAATGCTAGTGATCGATGGATGGTTGTTGGCAACAATGAATGATGAACCAATTGGTGAATGATGAGAATAATTTTTATTTCTCATTTTGTTCGAGAAATAGAGAAATAAAAAATTCTTACTTCGATTTTTATTCCAAACCTATTTCGGAACCAAAATCTATTTCAGAAATAAAAAATGAAATAATTTTTCAAATAGATTTCTATTTCAGAATTGTTTCGGAATAGAAAAATTGTTTCTAGAATAGAAATCGGAGGTTGTCATGCACCCCCTTAGATTCTTGGATATTTTTAGTAACAAATGAGATGAGGATAGTTAAAATGGACAATTTGTAAGAATTTTTTGATATGGGCTATATTAACTGATATTGTAATTTACTATTTTACAGAGTTGGTCTAATATGAGATAGAAAGTTTCTTAATTAGTCTAATATGTGGTTAGCTACTATGAGCTGATTTGATCTTGACTAGTAATGAAAGGATCTAATTGGAAACTTTATAAATAGTGCTTAAGTCTCTCCTCTAATCCTAATTCTCACAAGTATCCTCACATAAGGAGCATTTATCTAGCGCTAAAGAGTGAGGATGTTGTCTCATTGAGCCAGTGATATAGATGGCAATAGAGGAGAATGACTTGTGTGTGGATCATCACTTTTCCGCTTCTACATCAAAAAAGATGAATTCTAAAACAGGTGCATTCATATTTCTACTCAATCATCTATGATCTTGTTCTAATTATGGAGATCTTGGAGTTGCACGTTTTGCATCCAACACAATTCCCACTTTAGAATCGGGAACCGTTCACTAAAAATTGATTTTGAAAAATTAGAATTGGGACTATGCCTGGTCCGGTTTCAGGTGGGTCTATAGAAAATCGGTCCCATTAAGAACATTTTCCAACTAGCCACAGTAAAGTAAAAAAAAAAAAAAAAACTTCCTTATTCTAGATTACAAGATTAGTAAAAAGATTGGACTTACATTAAAAGTTGAGAGTTAACGTCGTAAATCAATGGACGTCGAGCTTGAGAGTCAAAGTCGTGAGTAAGAGAAGACAACTCATACAAGGAGAGAATGAGAAAAGACGAGCATTTAGTTAATGAGTGTCAAGCTTCATATTAGGAATTTTAGAGTTTTCATTTTTCTTAATTTTTCTATTAGAATTTAAAAAAAATTAAACATATATTTATATAATACCGATATGATCCAGTCTAAATGGATTGTCAGACAATTCCATATCTAGAACCGAGAACCAAACTAATATTCACTAGTTCTAATAAATTAAAATTGAGAACCGGACCAATTCCCTTGAGAATCGCTAGTTCTAGTCCAATCCAATCTGATTCCGAATGGTTAAGGCAATTCTCGATTCTTTTGCATATTCTTAACAATAAACCCCTTGTACCTCTATATTATTTTGGATAATATGGCACATTCTAATATTTTGAGTTGATTGGATTATTCCGAGCGAAATATCATTCTAGGGAAATATATATCATTACTAAGACCCAACAATTGGTGTCACTCGATCACTCAAGCTATTACCCTCAGCACAAAACGGACAAAAAATGCGGTGAATTCTCAGTGACAATTGATGTTTATCGTGTTTCGCAATCGACATTGAAAGATTGTGTTTGTTTCT
This sequence comes from Eucalyptus victrix, assembly GCA_016097545.1. Classification (NCBI taxonomy): domain Eukaryota; kingdom Viridiplantae; phylum Streptophyta; class Magnoliopsida; order Myrtales; family Myrtaceae; genus Eucalyptus; species Eucalyptus victrix. The sequence goes on from CM027842.1 coordinate 6,173,589, forward strand.
CATTGCCGTTAATGGGGGAACCAACTTGAAGGATTGCAATAGATTGAGAACGATCGACCAGAACAGAGACACGTTAATCTGGATAGATAAAGAGACGTCAGAGGGGACCACGGAGGAAGCTAAGGCCTTTTTATTTTATTGGCTCGATTGGTGGATAAAATTGGGCCCCAATTAGACGTCTTCAAATACAAACTGGAAAGCACTAACAAAAATATGTTAGATTCAAGACAGTATCTTTCTACTTTATTAGAAACTTCATTGTTTATCCTCAAGAAAAAACCTTACTCTTACTTTCTTTATTTTTTTATGGTTAATATTATTAAGAATGCCAAACTAGTACCCAATTGTCTCTTATTAGGATTAAATGACATATCTACTTTCCACCCATCAAACACATTATGTGTGCTATCTAGATATGGTTACAAACTGGTGATACTGAAAATGTTGTACTTTAGCTACTTAGCTAGTACGTCCATGATGGGGTGTGATTGGACCGCACCATTTGGACTTGATATGCTACGATGGAAAGACACAAATGGAGGGGTACGAAGGGAGACGTATAATAGCCTCCTGAACACAACTGTTAGAGAGGTTGACAATTCATTCGCATCAAATTTTCTCTCCATTTCTATCAAAGAAGATCAAGCCATTCCATTTCATCTTTGCAAGAACAATCGGCATTTACGCCGTGGAAATCGGGTGTTTTCCTTGTGATTGCATCCAGACTAACGTGAGGTAGTGTTATTCGTGAATCATCGATAATTCAACGTTCAATCCAGGGTTATTTGCTGTTTGCGCATTGGAATCAGGTAAGTCGTCTTTCGCCGACATGAATTCCAACATTGGTATCAGAGCCCGATCGTGATTTCTGCCTTGTATTTTATTGAGCTTTCTCATTTATCATTTGATATTGAAATCAAGAGATTGTATTCTACATTGTTTGGATCTCCGATAGTCGAAATTGCCATATGAAAAACTCGAAATTGAACCGGAGCAAAGAACGGGTTCGAGGTCGCGTGATCCATGAGGTTTTGGCCGTTTTCCGAAATGAGATTTTGGTCAAAATTAATTTTTGAATATCCAAGGTAAAAGAGCTCGTTGAAATGAGTCCAGCAATGGGTCGAGCGCCACCGGAAGATGCTAGACGCGACCACACGCGCGGCTAGAAGCCGCTACGTGTGGGCACCACTCGCCTGAAGTGATGGCAGAGCTAGCGCGTGCGCCACATGCGCCAGTCGGCGAACCGGCACATGCGCGATGTGCGCCGATCGGCGAACCGGCACGTGCGCGATGCGCATCAGTCGGAGATCCGACGCGTGATGACGTCACCATGACATCATCCAATGGTCGATAACCACTGGGATGATGTCATCGATGACGTCATCACCGCGACAGTTGGCTGGCTGGCGACCGAACCCGACCAGCGACCAGCGACCCGACCCGACCCAACCCAACTCGATCCAACCGAGATTCAACCCGTTGACCCAACCGAACCGCTGACCGGTCAATGTGAGACCTGTCAAACCGATCGGACCGGCCAGGGGCCATTTAGCTCTCTGTCGTGTGTGCCACACGCATTGCGCACTCATGCGGCACGTGGGGGCGCATGTGAGCTCCGATTGAAGCGTGGTTGATGGCGTTTGGTTCGTATGAGTGTCCTCTACACAGAGGTATAATTATTTTATACTTTTGAATTTTATGAATGTATGAAAATGCGTAAGAAACCCTATGTACGCATAATTTTTGGGGTTTAATACAACTTATTCATTTGTAGCTTGTATTTTCTTGTGATTAGGGAAATACAGTAGCTAACTTGTGTTCAAATAAAGTTATATATGCTATGTAGAGTTTTGTTCAATGATATGATGTATATATTTTAATATACTTGTAATTTTCTAGTTGCTAGAAAATTAGAATAATGGTAGGATATCCATTACATGTTGAATTGCAATTTTAATTATAGTTGAAGCATAATTATTGTTTATATATGGGATAATATCCTAAAAAACCCCAAACTGGTACACTTGTAACAAATTTACCCCAAACTATTTTTTTGACCACCAAAAACCCCAAATCTGGTATACTTTTGACAAATTTATCCCAAACTGGTACACTTGTGATAAATTTACCCTATGTTAGTTTTCATCAGTCGGAGTAAATTTGTCACAAGTTTACCTATTTGGGGTTTTTCATGATCAAAAAAATAGTTTGGGGTAAATTTGTCACAAGTGTACCAGTTTGGAGTTTTTCAAGGTATTAACCATTTATACATTGGTTATTATCATGCAATGTTTTTTGTGTTAAGGAAAAATGTAGAAATTACATAAGGTCATGTAATTATTTTTCTAATGGGAATTCGTAGGTTGGTAGAATTGAAAGGAGTTCTCACCTAAAACTTAAAATTTACGCAAATTAAACTAATTAATGATAATAGAACAATTGTACATAAAGGTTGATTGTGAAAATTGTGAACTTTTGCTTTTGTGTCTTTTTGTTGAATTATCATTAATTTAGTTTGTCTTTGCTGTAAATTAAATATATGTGTTACTCTGTATAATGTGTTAGTATTGATTATGTGTTTATTGTGTCAATGTGTTATAACAATTGATTATGGTTTCGGCATCTAAAACCATTGTGGCTGACTTCAATAAGGGTGATAAGCTAAATAGTGACAATTATGATATTTGGCACCGAAAGGTTCAGTACATCATTGAGGAGTAAGATGTTTTGGAAACCCTCAACCATACCATGAATGAACCTAAGTGTGGAACTTCAGCTCAACACAGGAGAGATATGGAAGCTTATCAAGCTTGGAAAAAGAAAAATAGTATTGCTCGCGTCACGTTGCTGAGCTGTATGCAATATGATCTCATGTGTGAATTTTTGAGTTATGACAAAGCTCAAGCTATGTGGGTTGCCCTGAAAGATAAGTTTGTGGATACATCTACCACTAAACTGGAGACTCACCATCAAGTTTGACACATTCCGAAAGCGCCCAAATGTAACGATGAGGCAGCATCTTCGGGAGATGTCAAACATGATCCATGAGTTGAAGTCGGCAAGTCACTCACTTACTGATGAACAGAAAGTTCAGGTTGTTATAAGGTCTCTTCCTGATAATTGGGAGCATATGAAGATCAATATGACGCATAATAAGAACATCGTCACTTTTAATGATATTGCGCATCATTTGGAATTAGAGGATGAGCGCCTAGAGGCTGCAAGATCCTCTACCCATACTTATGTTGCTGAATCGAGTTCGCACAAGGCTTTAGCCTTCAAGCGCAAGAGGAATTTTTAGTTCAACAACAAAGGGAAGATGATTGATCAGGGACCCAAGAGGGCTAAGACCTTCCGACACAAGAAGCGTGGTGGGAAGAAGGACAAGGCTAAGATGGAGTGCCATAATTGTGGCAAGCTGGGTCACTTTGCTCGTGAATGCACTGAGCCGAAAAAGGTACCCTATTACTCAATTACTTTGAGTAATGCTTTTGTTTCTAGTACTGTAATGCTTGCTAAATCTCATCCAATGTGGACTGTAGACTTAGGAGCAACAAACCATGTAGCTAGAGACCGGGAAGCATTTGTGGAGTATCGTCGGATACCGCCTAGAAGAAGATGGATATATGTTGGGAATAACTCAAGAGTTGAAATGAAGGGTATTGGCACATGTAAATTTATTTTATGTGGTGGTCGAAACATATTCATATATGATGTCATTTATGCTCCAGATATTCGACGAAACTTGGTCTCTATAGTTGTTCTTCTTAGCTTAGATTATGTATTGAATTTTCATGGTGATTGTGTTGACATTTTGTATGAAACAGTTTATTATGGTTTAGGTCATGTATCGAATGGTTTTATGGTGTTAGACATTGACTATGATCAATACAATGTTAATGTTGATGGTTGTTTTTCTTTAGTTGCATCTTCTAATAACGTTGAGATTGATGCAAGTACTTGGCATGCTAGATTAGGTCACATTCGATTGCAAAGAATGCAAAGATTAGCTAGAGAATGCCTTTTAGGGTCATTCACTAATGTTAGTCTATCCGTATATGAACATTGTCTAACGGGAAAAACAACTAGAAAACCATTCAGTAAAGGGACTAGAGCTGAATTTCCATTGTATTTCATATATTCTAACATTTGTGGTCCTTTGAATGTAAGGGCAAGGCATGGAGCCTCATATTTCATCACTTTCATAGATGACTTCACAAGTTTTGGTTATGTCTTTCTGATCTCCCATAAGTCAAAAGCATTAGACTACTTTAGACGATATATAGTGATGGTAGAGAATCAGTTGAACAAAAAAATAAAGGCATTGAGAATCGATCGTGGACGTGAGTATCCATTGGAGCAATTCAAGGCTCTTTATGATGAAAAGAAAATTGTACGACAATTGACTATTCCTGGTACTCCACAACAAAATGGGGTAGCTGAGAGAAGAAATAGAACCATATTGAAAATAGTTAGGTCTATGATGGCACAAGCAAATTTACCTATCTCCTATTGGGAAGATGCTTTATTGACTGCTGCCTATATACTTAACCAAGTGCCCTCAAAATTGGTCACTTCCACTCCCTATGAATTATGGACTAGTAGAAAACCAGACTTGAGTAGTCTACGTCCATGGGGATGTGCAACTTATGTTCATGATTCTTCCAATAAATGTGGTAAATTAGGTCCTAGAAGGAAGAAATGTATATTTATAAGATATTCCGAACATTCCAAATGGTACGTGTTCATAAGTGAACAAGCTGATGGAAGTGTGACCGAAATGAAGTCACGAGATGTCACGTTCTTGGAGAACGATTTTCCTAGTAAATGTGAGATTAGTAAGGACTTCCAATTATATGAGATGGAAAATCCTGATAACACACCCACTGATATTGTAGAAGGAAATGAAGATTTGCCTCAACACACAAGACCTAGTGGGAGTGTTGCATCGCCTGATGAATTGAATTCAAGAGAAATTCAATTGCGTAAAAGTAATTGTAAAAGTATTCTCTATTGTCGTTTTGACATTGAAGGGAAAGCATTTATGATTGCTCAAAATGACGATGCCGAGCCTAAGACTGTTCAAAAGGCTCTCTCATCATTTGACAAGGAAGAATGGAGAAAAATTTTGAAAGATGAGATGGAGTCAATGAGAGCAAACCATGTTTGGGATTTAGTTGATTTACCACCCAATCGTAAGGCCATTGGAAACAAATGGGTCTTCAAGATTAAGCATAGGACGGATGGATCCATTGAAAAGTATAAGGCTCGCCTTGGGGCAAAATGTTATACTTAACAAGAGGGTATAGATTATGAGGAAACATTTTCACTAGTTGTAAGGTTTGCCTCAATACGCCTTATTCTAGCCATCGTTGCACATTTTGACCTTGAATTACATCAAATGGATGTAAAGACGACATTTTTCAATGGAGAATTAGATGAGGAAATATATATAAAATAACCAATAGGTTTCATAACTAAAGGTCGAGAGGATAAAATTTGCAAGCTTAATCATTCAATATATGGCCTTAAGCAATCATCTAGACAATGGTATCTTCGTTTTCATCGAGCAATAATAACTTTTGGTTTTACGATGATTGAAGAAGATCACTATGTATATGTCAAGCGATCCAAAGATAAATTTGTGATTTTATCACTTTATGTTGACGATATTTTGTTGGCTGGAAATGACAAGTTTTTGATTATCACCATAAAAGAATGGTTGTTCTCTAATTTTGAGATAAAGGACATGGGAGAAGCTGCTTATATATTAGGAGTTAAAATTGAAAGAAATTGATCAAGGAAACTCCTTACTTTATCACAAGAGTCTTATATTATGAAAATTCTTGAACGTTTCAATATGTAGCATTGTAATCACATTGATACCCCCGTCATGTAAGGTGAAGACCTAAGTACTGAGATGTATCCTAAGACTCCAAAAGAAATCAAAGTGATGGAAACTGTTCCTTGCGCTAGTGCAGTCGGAAGTTTGATGTATGCTATGATGTGTACTCGACCCGACATATGTTATGCCGTGGGATTGGTGAGCCAATATCACCATAAAAGAATGGTTGTTCTCTAATTTTGAGATGAAGGACATGGGAGAAGCTACTTATATATTAGGAGTTAAGATTGAAAAAGATTGATCAAGGAAACTCCTTACTTTATCGCAAGAGTCTTATATTATGAAGATTCTTGAACGTTTCAATATGTAGCATTGTAATCACATTGATACCCCGTCATAAGGTGAAGTTACCGAGATGTATCCTAAGACTCCAAAAGGATTGATGAGCCGATATCAATCAAGTTTGATGTATGCTATGAAGACTACTCGACCCGAATATGTTAAATTGATGAGCCGATATCAATCAAAGTGTCCTAAGACTAGAAGAAATTAAAGTGATGGAAATTGTTCCTTTTGATGTATGATGTATGCTATGATGTGTACTCTACCAGACATATGTTATGCCATGGGATTGATGAGCCGATATCAATCAAATCCTGGTCAAGCATACTGGAAAGCAGTGAAGAGGATCCTAAGATACTTGAAGGGCACTATGGACTATCGACTTTGTTACCAAGGTAATGATTTACGCCTATTGGATTATTCAGATGTCGATTGGGGTGGAGACCTAGATGAGCGTAAATCGACTTATGAATATGCATTCTTGCTCAATGGATGCATGATTTCTTGGAATAGCAAGAAACAGACATGCACGGCCTTGTCTACCATGGAGGCAGAATTTATTGCATGTTCTGCCATAGTGCAAGAAGCAGTATGGCAAAAACGTTTCTTGGAAAATTTAGCCACTGTCACTGAAGTTTCAAGACCTGTGACAGTTTATTGTGATAGTCAAGCAGCCATTGTCTATGTGAAAGATCCCAAATATCATGGAAGGATAAAGCACATTGACATAAATAATAACTTCATCAGAGATATTATAGCGCAGAAAGAAATGATCTTGCAATACATTTCAACCAATAGAATGGTTGCTGATCCATTTACGAAGGCTATTCCTAGAGACATATTCTTGACCCATAGAATGTCACTAGGATTGCGTAGAATGTGACATATGTTATTGTAGAAGATCATTGTTTTATGTATCTGTGGACAAATGTATTGTATTTGTTTGTTTATTAGTGATTTGATGTTTTATCAATAAGTACAAATCCATTATGAAACTAGCACAAACACACATATATTATTGAAAAATATGTCAGCAGGCAATGATTGGCTCACTCACACAAGCAATCACCTCAAGTGATGTAGTTAGCATTTATGTACAAATAAATGCTGAAGAGCAAGTTTGGTACATAAAATATGTCACCTTGATTGGAGTCAAGATGAGGTCTATGATTGGTTTATAACAAGACCGAACATGATAGTCCAACGATCATGTATGCCTGAAAGATGCCGGATGCGAGTACTTAATTGGGCGTTATAGAAAGCGAGCTGATATAGCACTCGGGCTAAACATGAGTACGTGAGAAGCATGTGACTATGTTTAGGCTAAAATATGTATAGTGGATATATTTGATGATTGACATATGCTCTTATAGAAAGAGTAATCCACTATATCATGTAATTCGTACTACATGTACATTGTACGACCAATAAGGGAAGATGAGTAATATTATCCCTATTTACTCATCGTGTGAGCCCTTGAGGTAATTTGTATTTTACCTCAATTTTATACCCTATGTTACTTCTGACTATATTCTCAAAGTAAAAGATCAATGTTGCTACTTTAGCATGTTACAGGCGGTCATGAATGGATATGGCCTATGGGACGTGTCTAGGAAAGCAATTATTTTGAAATTGAGAGAGACATGAGTGCGAAGGAAAACTATTGTTGTTTTACATCTATCACATGTATTTACTGGTCGACCAATTATATCGCCCTATGTAGTTGCGGATGTAATTGTAAATACATGGTGTTTTTTAGAATAGTTAAGTATAACCTTTAAGGGATAGGTATATTTAGACTGATGTAACAAAATATGTCTGAGGCACTGTGAGACATCGATTGTTTATTTCTTTTCAGGGTTGTAGCCATTATGTCATCCCTAACATGTGCATAATTTGAGCTCCCAAGTGCAGGTGTACTCATTGGTCGCACGGCTTATTTGCCAGTATGAATTGTTTTGTAAAATTGATGAATGTTAAATGCCTTATATTCTTGATAGAGCGAAATTAGGCCCATCATGTCCGAGTGGGAGATGCTGTACTTTAGCTAGTTAGCTAGTACGTCCATGATGGGGTGCAATTGGACCGCACCATTTGGACTTGATATGCTACGATGGAAAGACACAAATGGAGGGGTATGAAGGGAGATGTATAAAAGCCTCCCAAACACAACCGTTAGAGAGGTTGGCAATTCATTCACACCAAATTTTCTCTCCATTTCCATCAAAGAAGATCAAGGCGTTCCATTTCATCTTTGCAAGAATAATCGGCATTTACGCCGTGGAAATCGGGATGTTTTCCTTGTGATTGCATCTAGACTAACGTGAGGTAGTGTTGTTCATGAATCATCGGCAATTCAACGTTTGATCCAAGGTTATTTGCTGTTTGCACATTGGAATCAGGTAAGTCGTCTTCCGCCAACATGAATTCCTAACAGAAAAATATATATAACACTGTAAATTTTTTTATGGGTGCATGCTAAAGGGATCTTAGCTATCCTACATCGCTTGGAAGAAGCCCTTTGATCTGCTTTATAACCGTTGTGGCTCCCCTCACCTCTCAAGACATCTTTTGAGGCTGAGACTCCTAGATTGGCATCAGAACTAGGTTAAGGTGAATCCGGGTGCATGCTAAAGGGATTAGCCGTCGCACATCACTTGGAAGAAGTCCTCTAGCCTGCTTTATTTGTCACGTTGCATTTTGGGTCATGATACCAATTTGGGTCAAGGTATCAATTTGGGCTCTTTGTTATAAGAAAAATTAATTTAATGTAGATGTGTCATAAGGTTGTCTATTTCAAATGTTTTGTAAGACAAAAATCCATTTGAGGTAAACCTATCATGAGAGTAATGTTTGTGATTTTTTGTTAAAACAAAAAATTGCCAAGTATTTTAGTTGAGAGGAGTAGTGTGGTCGATATAAGCATTAAGCAATGGAGTCTAAGTAGCTGCTCCTAACAATCGATTGTAGGTTATATACCTCTACATTGTACGTTTTATAAAGAACTGTTAATCAATCAAAGAATGCCCAATTATTCATATTTACTTCTAGATTACCACTACATTTTAGTACCTTTATATTGTTTTTTTTTTTTTGTTTTCGTTAACTAAGGATCTGTCGGGCACCCTAGTCGGCTGACGCCGATTTGGAGTCCACGGGCATCCGAGAGACCCTACAATGACTATACCTCGAGGGAGATTGGCCCAACAACCTACCGCCGGGGCCCCCCACTTCAATCGCTAGCAGCGCAGGACCCTCGACCTCCATCGAAGGAATGAGAGCTCTCAACCAACTACATTGCCTATGATACCTTTATATTGTTGGCAACAATTGTTACCGATATTAGTGCTTTTAATTTTCTCGTCATTTACGTTTCTCATCCAACAATCAACACATGACCCTTCACTCATCAATCCATATTTCGATGAGTTTTTTGTCTGACACTTCTTGATATATCAAGGTATTTGTTGATATATGAAGGTATTAACTATTCTTTTTAAATGAGCCATGAAATTCCTCATTTTCTCCGGCATGTTATGTCCTTTTTGTCCATGAGATTAGAGTTCTCACGTGTCTTTATATATAAAGAGCACCCATTATTTTTTTTTTATCATTAACAAGGATGAGAGTGTGCAATTAGCATAACTACCTCTCTTAAGGGTTACCATTGGAACTCCATACCATGCCACAAAGTATTTCAATCATGAGTCTGTTGCATCCGACTTTACATTGCCCCAACGCTCCGTGTTCATTGCACACACGTGGAGATTGTGCTCTCATATATGCATTGATTTGTTTCTATAAAGTGATGTGCCATGACAATGACTGAACCACGGTGTTTGGCTACAATGCGCTTTACAGGTCTGTAGGGTATACTTAATCCTAGCAAATAAATGCAAACGCATACAGAAAAAGACACGAAACAAGAACCGAAAGGACAAATTTGTTGTGTGAACCTGAGACGAGGCGACCTCCATTGCCTTGGAGGGCCCAAGACCAAAGCTTCAGTCACGAGACGAAACAGATCATGAATGCAATATCTCCTCGTCGTTATCTTAACACGTGCCAAAAAGAAAGAGGGAGCACCGACCCCTCCCCCCTTCTGCAATGGACACTTGTTACTTCTTGGGGCATTGATGGGGAAATTCGAATTTAATGTGATTTGATGGCCCAACCAATTGTCCCCAAACGCATGGAGAAAAACACATGGAATTCCTAATTTATTGAACACTTTGAAATTTATATGTTTTAAATATTTCGATGAAAATTTAAAATTTTCGAGTGCTATAAAAAGAGTTAAAGATAAAAGCGGGAAGTCGAGAGACCCTTATTTATGCATTGTACCGTGGTTTGGCACTAATCTGAATTACTTATTTAGTCTAATAAGTTTGGTGTTTGTGACTTGAGAATCATCTATTGTTATTCAACATTCTTAAGATGGATTTTCAAATAACCTGAAAAAATAATTTTGATGTGACGTTCATCATATATAATGAATTTTCCGTCCATCACTATGGCCTAAATTTTGCTCGTGTAAGAACATTCATCAGTAATGAATTTTAACCTAACATTTCCTCACTTCTAATGATTACACATGAGGAAGCTCAAATTCTCCTAATCATTTCATGCATATCCTTTTAAAAAAAGGAATCGTCCATATGGGTTGTTCATCATCTTTTCAATTTTTTCTTTATGACTATATATTCAAAATTCTCGTCTGCACAAATGTGTATGAGATCTCCCCAAATTGTTGCATCAACATTAATCCATCTTACTAATTGATCAAACAAATATTTTATTTGACTTTATATAAAGATCGACCTATATGTTGTTGGCAAAAGCATTTTGGAGATATATGAACACTAATATTGACACACATCAATGCACATAAAGTCGTTTTTTGTCTCACTATGGAAGAGCTTAATGGTGGATAATGTGATAAATCAAGTGTGCATATACAGACTACTTCATGAAATCTTTCATCCGAAAATCTAAAGCTCCTGCACTAATTCTTACATTCTAACCTTCCTCCGACATGTTTAGTTGCCGTAATCCGCTTTTTTTTTTTTTTTCCTGTTTTTTAGATTATAGATTACTGCAAGAGGATGTTCAGCTTGAGGCTGCAGATTTTTCCCATGTACCATCGTGGATTGGGTGCACTCATCTATCCTTGCCCGCCACAATGCGAATAAGGTGTAAGACTGGCATTGCACACCTATTTCTTATAGACTAACTGTTGACACCCAAAAAATATTCCTACGAACACGTATTGGTCACAAGGGATAGAAAGCTCTAAAGCTACCATTGCGATTGTATATGGCCATAAACCATATCGGCCTAGCCCATAATATATCCATACGAAATTAGACAATTGAGGATTTTGAGGAATTTTGGCTGGCTTTCGACAAACAAACAAAGACATATAATACCGAAATGAAGTAGCAAGTTGCCACGTATCGAAGCCAAAGATCAATAATGAAGATGCAACCTTGGTGGTAAAAGTAGGCAAGAACAGTTAAAAGGGTGCCAAACTCGGCCATACAAGCCATGACACCATTGTCGAACAAGTATGGATAAAGTGGCTCAACATAGTTAGTGGAACAACTCTTGAAGAGGAAGTAACCACCCATTGACGGTTACCAAGTTGGCCTATAAATATCACAAGCTATCCAACAAACACCCCCAAACAATACACAAAACTAACTCTATATTGCCTTTATCTTTACTTAGTTTTAGCTTAGCCTTAGCTTAAGATTCCTGTCATATATTCAATTCCAGCAAGTATCTTTATCCCAGGAAGTGTTCTCAATGAGATTCAAGTGCCAACCTATTGTTCAACATAGTTTATTAGATTTCGGCATTGTTTCTCATCCTCATCTAGAAACGATGTTCATTAAATATTGCCTTTGTCTAGCATTGTCTATTAAATTCCAGTGTTGTATTTATGCACGCATCTAGGAATAGTGTATACTAGGTTTTATTATCATTGTCCAGTGTTATTGATTAAATTTTGACATTGTGTCCTTGTATCTATCTTGGATCACTATTTACTGAGTGTTGTCCTTTCTGTTGAGTGTCATTGATTAGATTTTGACGTTGTAGTCTTAAACTTAGTAGAAGGTAGTGCTTTATCAAGCATCTTGTTCATATCTAGTGTTGTCGAAATGCCTCCAATATTGTATAGACTCCTTTAATTTTAATGGGTTTTCATTATTATATAAAGTAGGTCTAAATGATGTCATTAATTAGGTTTTGACATTAATTATCGTTGATATTGAACGTGCGATAAGCCGGTGACTTCTTTAATTTCGAGATTATAAATTGTATAGTTTCACTCATATTTAACCCTCTCCATCCAAAACTAATACAGAACTTGAGTCTCATTCAATAAAAACCAAAATATAACACTTGGTAAAATATTTTTCGTTGCAGGATCCAGAATCAACGAAATACTAACCAAAGTTTTCTAATACTGATGATAAATTAGGAATTGAGACCAGTGATTATTGGCTTGTAAAGTAATCAAGTCATGGCCACTTGACCAACCGCCATGATGATCTTACGGATTGGATTTACATGATCCATGCATTCAAACAATAGTCACGTATGTGATTAAGAAATCCCAACATGAAAATTATGTGTCCAAGAGTTTCCTTAGAATAGATCGAAGAGAATATCACTCTGGAAGATAAGGAATGGCAGGTTGGAATTCGACCTGGGGCAAAGTGGTAGTGATATGGGGTATAATTTGTCCGTCCAAATTGGAACACCATCCTAACCTCTCAAATGGGGAATTTGATATCTCCACTGTTTTTATAGCAAGTTTGAATGAGGATCTCAAACCCCCGATTTATCTTCTTCTTTAAAAAAAAAAAAATGAAATTCCGTTCAAGCTGTTAAGGCAAATTGTTATTCTACAAACTAAAGGATGAATAATACCGTAATTAGAAGTCACTGTAATGCTAGGTTCTTCCTCAATCTTTTGCACTTTTTACAACCGAATACTAATTTTGCCAAGTTATACAATTTTGAATGAGAATTTCATTTTGATAAGTAATAATCTAAAAAAAATTCTAGAGACTTAGTTAGACTAACTCACACTTTTGAGAGATGAAAGGAAGTGAAGTGCATATAGAGGTCCCTTAGGTAGGAATAAGTCCCACGTTCTTGTACGTGCACAAGTGAGATTGCATATAAATGAGCAAAAATACCAACAAAAAAGAAAATTCATAAACATATTGTATTGATATCAATTTGGTCCCAACTCTTTCAATTAAACCGATTTAATTCTAAATATTTTCACATTGATACCAAGCAAGTCCATTCGACCAATTTATATTAGAAATTGCCAACATAAATATCAATTGTCCTATGCAACTTGACCAACACTAACGTGGACATTCTTATGTAATATTTACTTTTAGAAAAATATATATCCTTGTTTCTTTCTCTTTTCTTTTCTTTTCTTTTCTTTTTTCCTTTTTTTTTTGTTTCTTATTATCCTCCACCAGCCTCCAGCCCTTGAGAGCGAGGGCCGAGATGCCTTGGCCAGCCTTTGCGAGGCTCACCCTTGCTTTGGGAGGGCTAGTGAGGGTTTCTTAGTGCTCGTTAACCCTCGCCGCCTCTGGCAAGGGCTGGACAAGGGTCCCCTCGCTAGATTTGGCAAGGGCCCACCTCACGCTGCCCTCGTTAGCCCTCACCAAAGGCTGGTGAAGGTCGGTCTCACCTGTGGTCAGTGAGGGCGTCCCAACCCTTGCCCTTGTAGACAATCAACAACCTCTACCGATTGGAGGTGGGTAGAGGAAAATAAAGAAAGGGAAAAAAAAAAGGAAAAGAGAAGGACAAAAGAAGAAAGGAAATAATTAATAAATAACAAAAAAATTGAAAAAAATTAGAAATTATATAAAAATATCAATGTTAGTGTCAATAGTGCTATGTAAAATGATTAGCATCTATGTCAATGATTTTCGATATAAATTGGTCGAATGAACTCAATTGGTACTAATGTGAAAATGTCTACAATTAAATCGGTCCAATTGAAAGGTTTATAACTAAATTAATATCATTGCAATAGGTTTATGGCATTTTTGGTACTTTTCGCATATAAATGCTTGGTTTGCGGAAGATGAGATTGTTGAGACCTCTTTTTTGGTGTGCTTTGGGCTTCCCTGCATACATCACCTTTGTCTATCAAGTCTAAGAGCTCGTCGCCTTGACTCAGCAAACTTGTTTTTAATGTGTTAGAATATCCAATTGATTAACTTAAGTTAGCTAATAGCTGATTAACTTAAGTTAGCCAATAGAGGGAGGCTGCATGTTTATGAAGTACATATAAGCCCCATAAATAAGCGATGTGAGATTCTTTAATACCCCTTTAACGTGTCAAATGGAATAGAAAAAATATGTATAATTTAATTAATGGGAACCAGACAGTCGAAATAAACTAAGGCAAACTAGTTTCAATACCATGTTAAAATATACAACCCAAAAATTTAAACTAATAAACGAAGGGAAATTGCATATACATAAAACATAATAAATTTAGAAAATAAGAGATTCATGACACTTTAATAAGGAAATATGTGACACGTTCATACATAACTTACTCATAATTAAGCATACGCAAATTACACATTCTCTTGTTACATAAAGAGAGATCCTTGGCAACAAGATTGCACATTGTTTGTCGCATCACAACACACTCTTTGTAGCAAACATCTTCAACACACATAACAAAAGCTCTCTCTCCAATCCATAAAAGCCTGTTGGCCTTCCGAGCCACATTATTGACAGGAAAGGCTTCAAACCTTCAAGCCAGTGCTGCACACTAATGTGCACCATGGCAGCACTCGAACTTCACAATGTTCTTCATCACCCGGGGGCAAACCGGGCATTTCACATTCTCGGGCGCGTACCCGACCATGTTCGGGATGTAGAAGTGGTGGCACGTTTGGGGAGCCACCACCTTGTCGTGGTGCTCCTTGAGCGCGACGTCAAAGGTCTTGCCATCCACGTTCACTTGCTTCTTCCAGGTATCGTACTGGGCCAGCACCTTTGACGAGGAGGCCAAGGGAGTGTTGATCACCACACGGGTCCCCTTCGTGAGGAGGGCGAACCCGCCGTCCTTCTTGAAGTTGGTGTAGAGCTTGAGGATGTCTTGCAGCAGCGGGTCGAGGATGTCCGCTTTCCCCTGCAACATGGAGAACATGCAGCTCTCGAGGCGAGTCCAGAAGAGTTGAATCTTTCCAACGTTATAGGCCACAATGGCGTTCCCGTCGTCGGAGATCTTCTTCAAGTGCACTTCTACCTCGTGCACTTCCTTTGCGTCTTCGCCTCCGTACAAGAAAATGAGTTTCTCCGATTTGATCTGATTGATCGATATAACAAAATCATCATGTAATTCATTCAATTTTGAGCAGTTTTAAGTTGTTCTTTTGGGTTATTTGGATGATGCTCTTGTGACACACATTGAAATCCACCATGCTTGTGTTAGTTCACTTACCGCCTCTTGCACGTTAGGGGCAATGGAGTCGTTCCCAAGGAGCTCGAACCAGCTGATGTCATGCCTCCTCCAAATGGTCGCCACCACACCATCCGTGAAAGGAAATGCATTAAACCCCCACATCCTTATCATGCTCATTGCGTTCTGGGACTCGACCTTCCCTTGCGGATCCAACACCACCACGATGGGCTCGTTCCTGAAGTGCCACTTCTCCTTGATGATCCTGATGGCCACCTTGTTTATCAGTGTCGGGTAGTGTGATAGCCCGATTTTTCCAATTTTAATTTCAATAAATTTAGACGGGCATTTCGTTGGCACGCATATAGTCCATTTCCTTGAGTCGGCCACTCATGTGAAATCTAGCCTAACCGATGAAGCCGTTATGAAATTCTAATGCATAAGGCTCGAGAATTTGATTAATAAGCGACCTTTCGACCGAGATAATCTGCAAGGGTCATTACGGCACAAATAAAAATCGATTAGAGATCGGAAATAGGTTGGCTCGACGGAGGCATGTGATCAAGCGTGGGTGATTCCACCGGATCGCACAATTCCCACCGACCGACACTGGGCCGACTTTTCTGACGATTGGGTACCCTGTGCCTGTATTTGAAACCTTGAGATTTCCCCCGACAACCGAAAGTTGTGGCTTGAAATGATCAATTGCAAGTCGAATGCACAAAAATTTGTAAACGTTGCTCGGTAGATTAGAATGCGCTAGTATGGTGCCAAAGGGAAATTAACCGTGAAATCGTGATTGAATTATGAAATTGGAAGGCATGGTACGTCACAAAGCTTATTAGGATCATTGGATTAATTTATGGACTTTAATTGGAAATCAATTGGAAGAAAAATTGATGGAAATTGAAGTGCAAGGATTTGGACCCCGCGGAAAATGAAATTGGACCTATTGAACCAAAGTTGTGGGAGGTTGGAAGTGAGTGGAAGATGACATAGGGTGATGTCATGGTAGTTGAGCCAAGAGGAGGAGATTTGGACAAGTGGAGGGTGGAGATTGCCTCTTGGAAAGGCACCCATCAACATCATCTTCTACCTTTGAACTTGGAGGAGAGAGAGAGAGGAGAGAGAAGAGGAAACCAGCGGAACCGCCGAGCCCCCTTCGCCGCTCGCCCGTCGCACCGCCTCGCCCACCGTTCGTCGGAGTTAGCCGTCGCCGCTCGCCCGCGCCGTCCGCCTGTCGTCCAGCTCCGCGCCGAGCCCCATTCGCCGAGCTCCGCACCGTCGTCACCCCAAGGCAACTGCTGTTCGTCGCTGCCGGAGTCCCCGTCGTCGCCGTCCGTCGCCGTGAGCCACCGTTCGGAGCCCTAGCCTCCCTCGCCGGCCTTTCTCCGCCATTTCCTCCGCCATTCGCCGCCGTTCCGCCGCCCGTCGAGCTTGGTTAGTTGCTGGTTTTTTTCCAGCAAGAACCAGCTCCTTTCTTGCTCGTTTTGGCCCTCTTTTAGTCCTCATTTAGTGTTGATCCGTGTAGGTTTGTCGTTGGCGTCGTCGAGCTCTTCGCCAGAGACCCGTCGGAAAGCGATTCCGGTGAGTTTACCTCACTAATCCCCGATTAGCGGGTTAATCATGCCTCAAGTGTGTTTAGTTTAGGTGGATTGAGATTAGGTTGTTAGATTAGTTTGTTTAAAAATGGGTTAGATTAAGTGGTTTTAATTAAAGTAAAGCATGTTTAAATCAAGGGTTAAGTGCGTTTATTTTAAAATAAACCTTGATGTGACTTAAAGGGATTTATTTAAGATTTAAATAAATGTTTCGAAATTTTGGATTATTTTAATAATAAATCATATTCCGAAAATCAATAAAATATTATTTATTAAAAAACTCGAAAAATTATTTTTGGCTCTAATTGCTTAGAATTTCGTGCCGATCGTCGCTATATACTTAGAATTTGAAATTGATGAACGGTTAATGCAAATTGAGTGTTGATTGAGAAAAATATGGATTTTATTTAGAAAATCCCAATTGTCGGGATTGATATTGAAATTGAGTTCTTAAAGATTAAGGTTGCAATTGAATTATGTGAATGACGTGTGACGTGCTTTAAATTGATTATGAATGGTGTTATGATAATTGTGAGAAATTATTTGGAACTATTAAGTGGGAAATTCCCCTATATGGGATGCCCACGTGGTGGATGCGGGTCTTGATCGATTCGGGGCCCATGCTCCTTCGGGAACGCCGTCGATGTACTTGACGGCCGCGCTCAAGGGGGAGGCGATGCCTGGCTTTATGTCGTAGATAGCCAACTGCGAGTAGGCTATGCCCTTGTGTGGCACCGATGAATGACGAATTGAAATGCTTGCTGGGAATTTGGAATTAAATGAATTTGGATTGTGTTTTGATAGTCTACGTGCGTATTATAATATGTACTTGAGTGCTATGAATTGTACTAATCTGCAGGAAAGCTAGAAGGCGAGGTAAGTCTTCTGTACTACGTGGCTAGACCACTATGGGGCATATTTTCTTTCTAATAGGGGTTTAGGAGGGGTGAACTTGCTGAGACAAAGTCTCATCCCAGTTTGGGGAAAAATATTACAGGACCGTAGATGGCGAGACCCCCGGAGATAAGCGGCCTACCGACAGTGATTGACCAGACGACTGAGAGCGCCCCTGATCCTGGAAGTCCCTGGGTTTATCAGTTGGTTAGGACCTTCATTTTGGTCGAGGTTAGCGTGGAGAGTAGAGTACCTTATCTGTTCAGGGCTTGGTTTCGTACCGGAGCAGATGGTGTTAGGATTGGCCCCCTAGACAGCATGGACATCCCATTGGCAGTGATGAACGCCATCTTGGGAGAAGGTGTGGCAGATCATCCCGATGGTCGAGTAATCAACGCATCGCCCCCGGCCTCGTGGGTGTCGATCCCGACGATGTGGGATCGACAAACGGGGACGACCCGTAGTCCTAGGATTTGTGTCTTTTCTTTTTGATGGCCTGGTCCATGTTGTGTAGGCTAACCCTCTTTTGATGCACATAACTCGACCCATTTTTGGTGCATAGGCCCTGGATCCGGTTGATGTATCTAAACCCTGGTTTGATGATGATGTATGAATGTTCGTTGTTTGAATTGAATTTATTTTCCTGCTGTTCTATCTCATGTGTTTTGTAAGGGTTTCTTAGAATGTTCCGCTTGCGCATTAATATTAACATTTGGGGTCGGCGACACTACCTGGGGTTGTCGCACTTTCATGACCATGGCGGGATGTTGGCGCGCCCGACGCTCGGGGCGTTACATCCCCGTTTAAGTGGTATCAGAGCATGGTTCATGTGTGGAGTGATAAGGTGCGTGGGAGTCATGGGATAGTTGGTAGGAAAGACTTTTATTATACTGATGCAAGTGATTGTTAGTTGTTTGTTAGCTTATGTGAGGTCACTTAGATTCTAATGTTATATTGGAATTTGCAAATAGGCATCTATATTGAGCCTGTAGCATGAGTGACCGAGTGCCAAGAGCTGCTAGGAAGAGAGCAGTAGGCCCCGTGTTTCGGGGTGGGCCGTCGATGAGAGTCGGTGCCCGAGGTGCTCCGGGAAGAGCGCAGGCTGAGGCCAGCGCTAGTGGTGCAGTGTCGCCCCCAGAAGAGGCAGCAGTCCCTGAGGATCCGAGATTCGTTGAAATCATGCAGATGCTTGAGATGATGGGAGACAGACTAGACCAGCAGGCCGCCGCTTCAGCCGCTGCAATTGCCGCCGCCACCAATGCTGCTAATGCCGCCAATGCTGCTGCCACCGCCGCAGCTGCCGCCGCACCGGTTCCCGAGCCCGAAGAGGAACTTGAGGAAATTCTACCTGAGAATGTGGCTGCTGGGAGGCCTAGACAGAAACTGGTGCAACATTTTCTGAGGTTGAATCCGCCAACGTTCACGGGAGTGGGAGATCCCGAAGCCGCAAAGACTATGGGTTCTTGAACCGGAGAATGCTTTTGAGCTACTACTGTGCTCTGAAGCGGAGAAAGTCGTACTGGCAGCCTATCAGTTGAGGGGGATCGCAGCCACCTGGTGGAAGACAAATAAAGGGATAATGTTCCCCGAAGGTGTAGCTCCAGAGTGGAGTGTGTTTCTGGAGGCCTTCAATGAGAAGTATTTCTCTGATTGTGCTAGAGAGATGAAGATGGCGGAGTTCCAGCGCCTTCGTCAAGGTACGATGACAGTTGATCAGTATGAAGCGAAGTTCGCCGAGCTGTCACAGTATGCTCCTGAGTTGGTTCAGAAACCAGCAGACCGAGTTCGAAGGTTTAGAGATGGGCTTCGGCCAGAGGTGAGGAGCTTCGTGGTACCCTTGGATCTGAAGGAGTATAAGGACCTTTACAAGCGGGCTCAGCTGATTAAGAAGGATCAGAATGAGAGAGCTGCTTCATCTGGACCGCGGCTTAATTCAAACAGAGAAGGTAATCGGTTTGGGAAGAGGTCGATGTCTGGAGGGAGATACCCTGTTCCACTTAACAGGAAAGGGGGGATAGGGAAGCCATCACCGAACCATCCGGGAATGTGTCGTTCGTGGAAGACGACACGGCACAGTCCGTGCCCTCTAGGACGGGAGCCCGTTATGAGTGTGGCCAACGTGGTCACATATCCAGGAATTGCCCTGGAGAATCGATGGGACAGCGTCGCCGTTGCCGCCGCCGCCGCCGCTGGGTCAGAACAGGGGTGTCACACCGCAGATCTTGCCGCAGGGTGGATTGAATCGACCTCCAACTCAGGGAAGGACTTATGCGATCACCAGAGGACAGGCGGAGGATGCGCCTAACGTGATCACAGGTATGGTCTTGCTGAACGACCGACCTGCTTATGCTTTATTTGATCCTGGAGCTTCTCATTCATTTATAGCTGAAAGATATGTTGAAATGGTAGAATTAATTCCTGAGTTTTTGGAGTCTGTGATTAGCATTTCTACACCGTTGAAAGATAAAGTGTTAGCTACAGTGGGTTGTCTCGGTTGCAAGTTAGTGATTAGTGAGAGAGAGGGGAGGATAGACTTGATAGTCCTAGCCATGTTTGATTTTGATGTGATAATTGGTATGGACTGGCTCACCAAGCAATGAGCTAAAATGGACTGTTATCGCAAAGCGATTCAGTTTAACCCGTTAGGGGGTGAGAACTTCGAATTTATTGGGAATCGAGGAGGACCCTCGGTTTCCTTAATTTTATCGCTCGAAGCAACTCGCTTGCTAAGCAAGGGTTGCCAAGGTTACTTAGCGACTGTCGTAGACACGACCGTGGAGGAATTAAAGATTGATGATATTGCAGTGGTACAAGAGTTCCTAGACGTATTTCCGAAAAAGTTGCCGGGTTTGCCGCCCAAGAGAGAGATAGAATTTGTAATCGAATTAGCCCCCGGGACGGAACCGATCTCTAAAGCCCCTTATCGGATGGCCTTGTCAGAACTTAAAGAACTGAAGGTGCAGATGCAAGAGTTGTTAGATAAAGCGTTTATTCGCCCTAGTGCATCACCTTGGGGAGCGCCAGTTCTATTCGTAAAGAAGAAGGATGGTTCCTTGCGTTTGTGCATCTATTATCGTCAACTCAACCAGGTGACGATTAGAAACAAGTATCCATTACCAAGGATCGATGACTTGTTTGATCAGCTTCAAGGAGCGTCGGTATTTTCTAAGATCGACCTGAGGACGGGGTATCATCAGCTAAGGATCAAGAAGGAAGACATACCGAAGTCGGCGTTTCGCACCCGATACAGCCATTATGAGTTTACTGTGATGCCATTTGGGTTGACAAACGCCCCGGCCGCTTTCATGGATCTGATGAATCGGGTGTTTAAAGAGTACTTGGACCAGTTTGTAATTATTTTTATCGACGACATCCTGGTGTATTCAAGGAGTACTAAGAATCATGAAAAGCATTTAAGGATAGTGCTTCAGACCTTAAGAGATCACGAGCTGTACGCCAAGTTTAGTAAGTGCGAGTTTTGGCTGACTCGTGTAGCTTTTCTAGGTCACGTTATCTCCGGAGAAGGAATCTCAGTGGACCCCGCAAAGATTGAGGCAGTGATCAGCTGGCCGAGACCGACGACAGTGACAGAGATCAGAAGTTTTTTGGGTTTAGCAGGATATTATAGGCGGTTTGTAGAAGGGTTTTCAAGGTTAGCATCACCGATGACGAGACTTCTGAAGAAGGAAGAAAAATTTGTGTGGACGGATAAGTGAGAGAGTAGTTTCCAAGAGCTTAAGCATAAGCTAACTACTGCACCGGTGCTTACTATTCCATCTGGTCCAGGAGGGTTTGAGATCTATAGCGATGCATCATTTAAAGGATTGGGTTGCGTATTGATGCAGCATGGAAGGGTTGTCGCCTATGCATCCCGTCAGTTGAGACCTCACGAGTTGAATTACCCGACGCATGACTTGGAGCTTGCAGCAATCATCTTTGCTCTAAAGATTTGGAGGCATTATTTGTGCGGAGAAAGATTTCATATCTTCACCGATCATCAGAGTCTCAAGTATCTATTTTCTCAGAAGGAGTTGAATATGAGACAGCGTCGGTGGATGGAGCTCTTAAAGGATTATGACTGTGAGATTTTGTATCACCCGGGAAAGGCGAATAAGGTCGCCGATGCACTGAGTAGGAAGTCCTCAGTTACTCAGATGGTACTCAAGGAATGGGATCTAATTGAAAGAGCACGAGATTCAGATTTTAAGTTTGAGGTAGGCCACCTTTCGAATCTTGTGGCTACCCTTAGAATTGAGCCGAGAGTGCAGGGCAAAATCAGAGCGCTTCAGCAGACGGATCCAGATGTTCAGAAGATCTTGCAAGAGGATGCAGCGAAAAGGAAGGCCGACTTTCAGATTTCCGAGGATGGAACATTGAGGTTCCAAGGACGATTAGTTGTACCTGACGATGTGGGGCTTAAAGAAGAAATTCTGTCAGAAGCGCATCGTAGCGATTCTGTATTCATCCTGGTAGTACCAAAATGTATCAGAATCTACGTCAACACTTCTGGTGGTGTGGCATGAAGGCGGACACCGCCAAGCATGTCGCCAAGTGTTTGACGTGTCAGCAAGTGAAAGCTCAACATTGCAAACCGGGAGGACTTCTACAACCCCTCGAGATCCTAGAATGGAAATGGGAGCATATCACGATGGACTTCGTGTCGGGACTACCGAGGAGCCAGAGAGGGAATGATTCAATCTGGGTAGTAGTCGACAGACTGACTAAGTCGGCTCACTTCATTGCAGTCCGAAGGGACTTGAGTTTGGATAGACTTGTAGACTTGTATGTACGTCAGATAGTCCGTATGCATGGAGTGCCGGTTACAATTACTTCAGACAGAGATCCGAGGTTCACCGCCGCTTTCTGGAAGAGTTTGCAATCCGCCTTAGGAACGAAGCTGCAGTATAGTACGGCCTATCACCCGCAGACTGATGGCCAGACTGAGAGGACAATTCAGACTCTTGAAGACATGCTGCGAGCTTGCGTCTTGGATTTCAAAGGGAGCTGGGAGGAACAGCTTCATCTGGTCGAGTTTGCTTATAACAATAGTTACCAGCAGAGTATTCAGATGGCTCCTTTTGAAGCATTGTATGGCAGAGCATGCAGAACGCCAGTTTGTTGGGATGAAGTCGGGGAAAGAAAGATCACCGGTCCGGAGTTGGTCCAAGATCGAGGAGGCGATTGCGGTTATCGAAACAGATTAAAGACCGCTCAGAACCGCCAGAACAGTTATGCCGATAAGCGTCGAAGGCCATTGGAGTTCCAAGTTGGTGAACATGTCTTTCTGAAGGTGTCACCGATGAGGGATACTTCCCGCTTTGGCAAAAAGGGAAAACTGAGCCCGAGGTACGTAGGTCCCTTTGAGATTTTGGAAAGAATAGGGACTCTGGCATATCGTCTTGCGCTACCGCCGCGGTTGGCACAAATGCATGACGTCTTTCACGTATCGATGCTGAGGAAGTATGAACCTGATCCGACACACGTCCTAAATTTTGAGGAATTAGACGTGGATGACCGAGTGTCGTACGTTGAAAGCCCGATTCAGATAGTGGATCGCAAGAAGTAGGTTCTACGCACCAAGACTATTCCGTTGGTCAAAGTGGTCTGGCAACACCACGGCACTGAAGGAGCGACTTGGGAAACCGAAGATTCGATGAGAGACTTGTACCCTCACCTTTTTAATTTAGACGTGTAATGATTTAAATTTCGAGGACGACATTTTTATAAGAGAGGAAGAGTTGTGACAGCCCGATTTTTCCAATTTTAATTTCAATAAATTTAGACGGGCATTTCGTTGGCACGCATATAGTCCATTTCCTTGAGTCGGCCACTCATGTGAAATCTAGCCTAACCGGTGAAGCCGTTATGAAATTCTAATGCATAAGGCTCGAGAATTTGATTAATAAGCGACCTTTCGACCGAGATAATCTGCAAGGGTCATTACGGCACAAATAAAAATCGATTAGAGATCGGAAATAGGTTGGCTCGACGGAGGCATGTGATCAGGTGTGGGTGATTCCACCGGATCGCACAATTCCTACCGACCGACACCGGGCTGACTTTTCGACGATTGGGTACCCCGTGCCTCGTATTTGAAACCTTGAGATTTCCCCGACAACCGAAAGTTGTGGCTTGAAATGATCAATTGCAAGTCGAATGCACAAAAATTTGTAAACGTTGCTCGGTAGATTAGAATGCGCTAGTATGGTGCCAAAGGGAAATTAACCGTGAAATCGTGATTGAATTATGAAATTGGAAGGCATGGTACGTCACAAAGCTTATTAGGATCATTGGATTAATTTATGGACTTTAATTGGAAATCAATTGGAAGAAAAATTGATGGAAATTGAAGTGCAAGGATTTGGACCCCGGCGGAAAATGAAATTGGACCTATTGAACCAAAGTTGTGGGAGGTTGGAAGTGAGTGGAAGATGACATAGGGTGATGTCATGGTAGTTGAGCCAAGAGGAGGAGATTTGGACAAGTGGAGGGTGGAGATTGCCTCTTGGAAAGGCACCCATCAACATCATCTTCTACCTTTGAACTTGGAGGAGAGAGAGAGAGAGAAGAGGAAACCAGCGGAACCGCCGAGCCCCCTTCGCCGCTTGCCCGTCGCACCGCCTCGCCCACCGTTCGTCGGAGTTAGCCGTCGCCGCTCGCCCGCGCCGTCCGCCTGTCGTCCAGCTCCGCGCCGAGCCCCGTTCGCCGAGCTCCGCACCGTCGTCACCCCAAGGCAGCTGCTGTTCGTCGCTGCCGGAGTCCCCGTCGTCGCCGTCCGTCGCCGTGAGCCACCGTTCGGAGCCCTAGCCTCCCTCGCCGGCCTTTCTCCGCCATTTCCTCCGCCATTCGCCGTCGTTCCGCCGCCCGTCGAGCTTGGTTAGTTGCTGGTTTTTTCCAGCAAGAACCAGCTCCTTTCTTGCTCGTTTTGGCCCTCTTTTAGTCCTCATTTAGTGTTGATCCGTGTAGGTTTGTCGTCGGCGTCGTCGAGCTCTTCGCCAGAGACCCGTCGGAAAGCGATTCCGGTGAGTTTACCTCACTAATCCCCGATTAGCGGGTTAATCATGCCTCAAGTGTGTTTAGTTTAGGTGGATTGAGATTAGGTTGTTAGATTAGTTTGTTTAAAAATGGGTTAGATTAAGTGGTTTTAATTAAAGTAAAGCATGTTTAAATCAAGGGTTAAGTGCGTTTATTTTAAAATAAACCTTGATGTGACTTAAAGGGATTTATTTAAGATTTAAATAAATGTTTCGAAATTTTGGATTATTTTAATAATAAATCATATTCCGAAAATCAATAAAATATTATTTATTAAAAAAACTCGAAAAATTATTTTTGGCTCTAATTGCTTAGAATTTCGTGCCGATCGTCGCTGTATACTTAGAATTTGAAATTGATGAACGGTTAATGCAAATTGAGTGTTGATTGAGAAAAATATGGATTTTATTTAGAAAATCCCAATTGTCGGGATTGATATTGAAATTGAGTTCTTAAAGATTAAGGTTGCAATTGAATTATGTGAATGACGTGTGACGTGCTTTAAATTGATTATGAATGGTGTTATGATAATTGTGAGAAATTATTTGGAACTATTAAGTGGGAAATTCCCCTATATGGGATGCCCACGTGGTGGATGCGGGTCGCAGTCGATTCTGGGCCCATGCTCCTTCGGGAACGCCGTCGATGTACTGACGAAGCCGCGCTCCAAGGGGGGAGGCGATGCCTGGCTTTATGTCAGTAGATAGCCAAACTGCGAGTAGGCTATGCCCTTGTGTGGCACCGATGAATGACGAATTGAAATGCTTGCTGGGAATTTGGAATTAAATGAATTTGGATTGTGTTTTGATAGTCTACGTGCGTATTATAATATGTACTTGAGTGCTATGAATTGTACTAATCTGCAGGAAAGCTAGAAGGCGAGGTAAGTCTTAAATCTCGATCGCGTGGCTAGACCACTATGGGGCATATTTTCTTTCTAATAGGGGTTTAGGAGGGGTGAACTTGCCGAGACAAAGTCTCATCCGGCTTTGGGGAAAAATATTACAGACCGTAGATGGCGAGACCCCGGAGATAAGCGGCCTGCCGACGTTGATTGACCGGCACGACCGAGAGCCCCGATCCCGGGAAGTCCCTGGGTTTATCAGTTGGTTAGGACCTTCATTTTGGTCGAGGTTAGCGTGGAGAGTAGAGTACCTTATCTGTTCAGGGCTTGGTTTCGTACCGGAGCAGATGGTGTTAGGATTGGCCCCCTAGACAGCATGGACATCCCATTGGCAGTGATGAACGCCATCTTGGGAGAAGGTGTGGCAGATCATCCCGATGGTCGAGTAATCAACGCATCGCCCCCGGCCTCGTGGGTGTCTGATCCTGACGATGTGGGATCGACAAACGGGGACGACCAGTAGTCCTAGGACTGTGTCTTTTCTTTTTGATGGCCTGGTCCATGTTGTGTAGGCTAACCCTCTTTTGATGCACATAACTCTGACCCATTTTTGGTGCATAGGCCCTGGATCCGGTTGATGTATCTAAACCCTGGTTTGATGATGATGTATGAATGTTCGTTGTTTGAATTGAATTTATTTTCCTGCTGTTCTATCTCATGTGTTTTGTAAGGGTTTCTTAGAATGTTCCGCTTGCGCATTAATGTTAACATTTGGGGTCGGCGACACTACCTGGGGTTGTCGCACTTTCATGACCATGGCAGGATGTTGGCGCGCCCGACGCTCGGGGCGTTACAGGTAGTGTGTCGAGCACCACGGCATCTGCGACTGCAGGTTCTCGAAAACGTTGGGCAGGTCCTCGCTGTCTTGGTCCACAACCGGGATCCACAGGATCTCGTGATTCTCGTGGAACTTGGGCTCATTATAGATTTTCACCAGGATCGAGAGGTCATGGGAGGCTAGCTTCAGGTCAGAGATGAGCAACAACACATTCTTCCTTCTGAGGTATTCAATCTTCTCCTGTCGACCCATACGTAAACCAGACATGATCAATCTCACTCCTTAAATTGGATACAAAAGCATTCCTGATGAAATCAAAGTTAGGTGTTTAATTAAAGGGTAACCGTGGTCTTCTTGGAGCCAATGTAAAGCGGCTGAGGATCGTCCTTGGTGTAAAACAGCGCCTTGATGAGCTCCACATTGTCTGTAGGCGCAGTAAAAAGCCGCTGCAGCCTCTGGGACTCTCTAATCTCCTCTGGATTAATAAACATTCTTCTATGAGATTCCGTCAGTCCGTTTTCATGAGTATCCATCGTGGCCTATTTGATTTGATTGCGGATCTCGTAACTCACCCTTTTTTTGCTTAAAATCCTCCAGCTGCCTCCTGATGTTGTGGTGAATTATGTTCACTTTGCGAGTGAATGCAGGCAGATCTCGTCCCTTCGACCTAAGATCAAGATATCAAATGACCATTCATTAGGAAGACGAGTTTTTCACTAAATTCGACAAAGAGCTAGCAGCGAAAGCACAAGAAGCATACTCGTCGACTGGGGTAGTCGTGATAAGGGCAGTGAACTGGATCGAGCAACCAAGGACGGCGATGATGATCTGATAAACGCTGGAAGGAATGTCGATGACCTTGGCTAACTCCGGGACATCCTTGCTATCGTGGTCAAACTCCACGATGCACTGAGTCATTTCGAGCGCCGTCTTGATCAAGTCGTTGAGCACTCCGAACACTTGGATCTTCTGCGTCTCGACCGGCTTCGTGATTGCAGGTAACCCCTTCAATACGGCCATGGACTCCGCGAGCTTGTCCGAGGGCTCGATCTGAGCGAGCCGCCAGAAGTCGCCGTAGTACAGCCCCAAGGACGACAGTGTGACCACGGCCTTAGCGACCAATGAGTAGCTCGATAGCTCGTGGAAAATCGAGGACATCGTTTCGCGCACATTCTTGGTGTCCAAGGCTTTGCAAGTAATCTGTCAAAACGATTGTGAATGTGTTCGATAAATATTAGAAACTTTGAAGTTGTTCATCATGGTGCTTTAATCTGTGCCGAATAGGGTGATATTCACTATTTAGTAGATATGTTTAGATCTAATATATCACACTGGATTTTCAATAATGCCCACAGGAATTTGGTAGATGTTTCACTTATTTATAATATAATGGTGCAAAAAAACTGGTAATGCCTAACACACCACATGAGAGCTTAACCTTAATCTACTTAACCTATTGACCATTAATTCATAATTACTGGTTCTCCCATTCTCGAAGAACGATCCCATTTTATTTGTCGAAAAATTAGAATTGGAAAAATATTTCCCTAATTTTAAGTTTTTTTACATTCAAACTAATGAGTCGATGATAAATGTTTTCACAATTAACAATACTCTATACTTCTCATATCTTTCGCGATGGAAATAATAATAAAAAAAAAGTCCCTATTTTTCTAATCGAAGATACAAGAACATAATGATCACATTTTGGACAATTTTAATTTACCGAATAAATGCAACCAAAATTGCCTATACGAAGCCACTCACACTTCACTCGGGGTTTAAACCGGACGTGCTCAAAAGTAGCTCTTTTAAGGCTAAGAATCAAATATGAAAAAGTGGTGGGCACACTTATGCATAAAAATAGGAAAAGAACAGATTGCCGTCAGGTCCATTATATTTTCCAATACCATATCCACATTTAATCTGAATTCTGGTATAAAAAAAAAAAGGAAAGTTCATCAGGTAATTGCTATTTAAAATCATTTAAGCGAATGATTTGATTACTTTCCTTTTCTTTGGGACCTAAAACAACTGGCTAGCTCATTTTAAATCAAATTATCGACTATATAGCTTAAGTTCATCGTAGCAACACCAAATCCTACACCAAACCGTACTCTTCGAGCACCCGATTATGGTTCGATGCGTGAGACGTGAAGACAAATAATCGAGGGGCATTTCTAATGTCAGACAACAATAAAAGCGATTATTGAAAGTGAATAACGTTTTCACTATACATTACCTGGCAAGTGACTTCGCTAATTGTCGATAGTGGGGGAGTGAAACCCTCCTTCGCAGGCTTAAATTCTGGGATCACAGCTGGTGTCGAGCTTGCCTGCACAGATCCAACCTGGTTAGCTGCGAATTCAATTATTGTACGGTGATTGGTCGGAAGAAATCATTTAAATGGAGCCTCACATCGCTCAATGAATGCCCAGGTGTAGCGTCGTAGCCTTATGGATTTATTTCTCACCGCTCAAAATCAAAAGCGATCCGTCCACCTCCACCTCATGTACGTTTGCTTTCCATAACAAGGATACCGTACTTTGGACTTAAAGCAAATCCTGAAAACACTTCGTCGTGACCCAATCTCACCGATCAAAATCACAAGGGATCCGTCCACCTTAACCTCATGTACGTTTTCTTTCCATAACAAATATACTGTACTTGATATTGCATTTGCATTTTTACTCTATACATAAAGAAAAACAGTGCACCTTTTGCACCAAAACCAAAGAATTTTAAAATAGAATAAAATATATATCTTAAGTGCGAAAGTTATAATAATTTTTTTTTTTTTTTTATGGTACTAGCTGAGGAAGAGGAAGAAGGAAAAGAAAACAAAAGAAAAAATATATATAAATTCACGATTTAAAAATATATATATATATATATATATATAAATTAAATTTAATATATATATATATGTATATATATATATATAATTGCACATCTAGAGCCATCTATGTCATATAAGACAATCGGAATCTGTGTCCGTAATTTCTAGCTTAAATTCTCAAAAAATTAGAATTTAATTGACATAATTTGAAAATTTATAATTGAATGACACGCATTTAATAGATATAAGACTTTTTTTTAGGATAAGGACAAGCCTGTGGGGTTAGGATAAGTAATGATTTAGGTAAAATTGAATTTTTTAACTCAATTATATCATGATAATTTTAAAAAAAAATCCAAACTAGCTTTGATGTTTCCTCTCCGTGAACTGATTATATAATGGAAAATGTGATCGGTTTCAATTAATTCTCGAGGGGCTGAACTTTCTCATTCAGCATTTTCATATAATGTGACTCGACCCGACCAACGACATTTTTCTCTTTACCTTTTTTGGGTTAATCACATTGTCAACAATGGCGGTCGAGCCCTTGAGGGTGTTCTCGACAAGGGTGAAGAGGGCCTGAACGTCGACGTCACCCTCGTCGGGGGCGTGAGTGTCGACCATCTCCTTCATGAACTTGTTGTCGTCAAAGACGGCGACCAGGCTGTTGAGGAGTCCGTGGTCGGGCTGCTTGGCTCGCTGAGAGCCGCTGAAGACCGCCGAGATGAGCCGGCCCGCCATGTCAATGGAAGAGAGAAGAACGCAGGAGGGGTAGAAAAAGCTAGGGTTTCGAGAGGAAGAGGAGGGATGCAGGGTAGAGAAGCTGAGGCTTTTGTTTGATGAAAGTTGCCTGCTTGGGCACTCGATTTATAGCGGTTGGAGTGGAGAGGAACGAGGAGGCATGTGAGAAATTTGTTCGATTGTCGTGGGGACGGGAATGGGTAATTGGGTGATGCTTTATCTTGTGGTCCTGAAGCTTATCTTCACAACGTTTAGAATCTTCTATTATTGCACGTGTTCCAATGGAGAGAGAGATATACGAAGGAAAATTATTGTAAAAGTCATTAATTTATTGTACGATAATCAATTTAATTTTAAATTTTTTAATTTTGTCAATTTAATTTTAAATCTTTTAATTTTGTCAATTTAATTTTAAACATTTTGACAATTTATCGATTCATTTCTAAACTTTTTAATTGTACTAATGTAGTCATAAAACTTTAAAGGATTTTCCAAACTAATCCAAAATCTTTTAATAAATTATCAATTTAGTGCCTCTCACTAATTTTGGCCGGATATCATTAATGGCGGCCCACTCAATACCCAGCATCCTACTTGAGTTAGTAGGTACTAATATGGATAATTTTATAAATTTTTTTGAAATTTTATTAATTTTTAATTTCTTTATTTTCCTCTTTTTACATAGAAATGATGGTCACTGACCACTAAGTCAGGGCTAGTGGGCTTGCAAAGCCCTAAGAGCCCTCATCAATGGCCGATGAGGGCGTTGCATGACCTCATGGGCCACAATGAGTGCATTGCATTGGGGCCCTCACCCGTCCTCGTTGCACTTGCTAAATCTAAGGCAATTGTATCACAATTGCAAAAGTTTATGGATTTTTTTTTTTTTAATAGAAGACTGTAGATATATATCATTCTACTATAAGTTTTGGGATATTTGTTATATGAAACAAAAATTTGGAATATTGATGTCAATAGGAAAAGTTTAAGGATTTTTTATTGTATATTTTAAAAAATAAAAAGGCATATTCTCTCCATATCCATAAATTCACACCAATTTAAAAAAATCCATAGAAAAAATAAAGTGCAAAATAAAGCACGTGGGCATTGCATGGCTATGATTCTAGTCACTTGTCAGCACCACAGTTTGCGACAATTTATCATAAATTGGTCGATGATCCGTATGGCTGTTTATCGTACATGTGTTGATGTATATTACATACATACATGTGAAGATATTAAATAGAACAGTGAAAATATTTTTTTATCAGTTTCTTTGTCAATTTGAAAATATTTAGTGTGCGTTTGATAATTATTTTATTTTTTAGAATAATTTCTAATCAAAAATTATTCTTTTTAATTTTATTACCGAGAACAATTTTTAAGTATTTTAAGGCATTTGACAATTGCTCAAAATTTCTGTTCCTAGAAGAGAATTGTGTTTAATACCATCCTCAAAATTTCTTATCCAAATCATTTTCTTTTATTTTTTAATAATATATTTTTTATTTTTTTATTTTCTTTCTCTTCTTCTTCAAGCTTTGGGTGGTCGCCGACCTTGGAATGACCGACGATAGGCCAGACAAGGGCTAGCAACCTCACTAGAGTATTGCTAGCCCCTTGCGAGGCTGCGCCTTGCCACTCAAGCCTCATCGACAACTAAGCAAGGCTCAGCTGAGCTTGCCCAGCCACCAACGCAGCCAAGGCGAGGCCAACCTCGTGATGGCTCGGCGGGGCGTGCTTGGTCTCACTAGATTTGGGCAAGGTCGAGTCTCGTTTAGCCACCGAAAAGCTTGCCGGACCTTGCCCAATCGGTTGTTAGCGATCCACGGCAATGGCCAACGACAATGGCAGTGATAGAAGAACGGAGAAGGAAAATGAACAAGAAGAAAAGGAGAAGAGAAGAAAAAAAAAAAAGAAAAAGAAACTAGGGTTGACTTAATTTTGGAATTATTCTTGGAATAAAGAAGCAAATTTTTTTTATAACTCCTTGATTATGTTTTTTTTTTTTTTTGGTAAAGACTCCTTGATTATGTTTCTAATCTCCTTGATTATGTTTCTAATCTATTTCTTGGAACAAATTTGTTTCCAAAATCAAAATATTTATCAAACAGATTTCGATTCCAAATTTATTTTTGATTTGGCAAGTTACCAAATACATGTATGATTGTTTACCATACACGTGCCGATGTATATAACATAAATGTGAAGATATTAAATAGCAAACGGAGAATAATTTTTGATCAGTTTCTTCATGAATTTGGGAACATTTACAGATCACTCTGCACCGACACTATTTTGATTTTGCATCACTTACTTCACGTTTTATCGCGGGTCACTTCACGATGAGTTTATTTTAATTTTAGTTGGCGTACGTAATAATTTATTTGGTCCAAAATGGATAATGATTGCTCTTGCTCGATCCATTATTATCCATTTTGATTCAATAAAGTCATGGTAACCAGTTGCTCCAAGTAGAGTGCCTTTGGATCCCAAAATTTCTACCTGGGGAAGTTACTACTATAGACGAAAGCAAGGCTGGAATGCAGGCCTGTTTTTCTTTCCTCTAATCCTTTGTTGTAATTAAAATTGCACGCGTTTTCCACGAGGATTCGTTAAAAACAGAATGACCCATCCAATCATCAAAGAGACAAGTAACATCACACTTATCATGAGCAAAACTACCTTCCTTTCTAGAGCATAAATCCCCCCGATCGGATTTCACTAGACTTGAAATTAGAGCAGTAATCACCGAGCGTGATAACCAATAATGAGAGGGTCACTCTAATCTTATATGAGGTCGGATTCGAGTTATGTGACAAGCTATTTTCTGGCCAACTTATCCTTTGGTATTTACTATTTTGTATGAAGAGTTTTCTTGATTTTCATTGAAAATTACTAACATAGTAATCCAGTCATCATCGGCCTTCATATGTAGACAACTTGTGAATTGCCACATTCAAGGATATTTGGCAATAATTAATTATAGGTATTACATTGGAATATCACACAAAGGTTTGGGATTGCATTGACAAAATTAAAAAAAAAAAAAAAAATAGTAGTGGATTGATATCAGTATAATATGTTTATGACTAAATTGATAATTCAAAATTTTATTATGCTCCATTTGGACTGGATATCTTCTTCTTAGCTCAAGATTAATGCGATTTAAACCTGTTTGACGGTAGTCATCTTCCAACAATCCATTGTAACATGAAGTATATTCAGTCAATTTTTTTTCCTAGCTTATTCAAACGATGATAATATCTTGGCTGGTTTTGCAAATTGCTAGAATTTATATTTTCATTCCTAAAAGGGGTGAAGAATTGCTAATAAATGTGATTTAACTACGAAACCAAGGATCACCGCAAGATCGTTCATTCGCAAACAATATGTAATACCTATATGTACGAATGTATTCATATGCAACCTAAAAGTGATGTTCACTTCTTCTACTTACTTAATAGTGCCAAGACACATTTTGATGAATTTTATTATAGTGCTAAAATGGTCCCACTAAATTCTAATTTTGTAATTCTCAAATTATTACTCCATATATAAGCAAGGCTACACAAGCAGACCCGTTTTCCTTCCCCATTTTCCCCGCTGTAAATGGCACACCTTTACTGTGACGGCCCAAGCACAGGGGTACATCTCTTGTCCCACATCGCTTAGGGGAGTCCTGGGGTTAGTTTATAAGGCTTACGTCCATCTAATTTGTGTGATGCGTTTTAAAGCCATAAGGACTCAATATCCAAGGCGAACAATACCCACATCATTTAGGGAGAAATCTTGGCCCTAGTTTATAAGGCTTAGGTCTCTCTAATTTATGTGACGCATTTTAAAGCTGTGATAACTTAGTATCCAAAGCGGACAATATTACATAATAGGGCCCGGGTCATTACATTTATCACGAGTGTTCACAAATAACAGCATGACCCATCCAATCACTAGAGGGTATCATTAGCAAAATCGCTTTTGTTTCTAAAGCATGAATCCATCATCTTTATTTGTTATTATTATCAATTTTTTTTTTTTTTGGTTTGCCAATAAGGATGCCAATTCCCGTGACTTGAAATTAAAGCTAACGAGCATAGCGTATGATATCCAATAATGACAATGTTGTGCTGCCTCAAATGAAATTTTAATTTCAAGTCACGTCTTAAGGTACTTTCTAGCTATCTCGTCCTTTAGGTATTTATTACCTCACATGAAGAGATTTTTTATAGCTGCCACGTTCGTGGAGCTGCAATGACCGGCCCTTATAATCAAGAATGGGACGAGTAGTCATGGATCAAATTTAATAGGGTTAATACCCTGAAAAACCTCAAATTGGTACACTTGTGATAAATTCACCCAAAACTATTTTTTTGACCATGAAAAACCCCAAACTAGTATACATGTGACAAATTTACCCCAACTAACTATAAAAAAAAACCATAAACTGATACATTTATGACAAATTTACCCCAAACTAATTTATTTGACTGCAAAAAACCCTAAAATAGTAAAATTGTGACAAATATACCCTATGCTAAATTGGATTAATACTAAAAAAAATCA
This sequence comes from Eucalyptus victrix, assembly GCA_016097545.1. NCBI lineage: Eukaryota > Viridiplantae > Streptophyta > Magnoliopsida > Myrtales > Myrtaceae > Eucalyptus > Eucalyptus victrix. The sequence goes on from CM027842.1 coordinate 6,208,591, forward strand.
CAAAAATTGTAAATGGTGACAAACAGAGCGTAAAATCCTAAATTGGTATACCGGTCAACTGTCACGTGTCATTTAACTTAATAATTTGATAATAAAATTTAACGAAAACTAACAAAGAGTAAATTTGTTACAAGGTGTACCAATTTGGGGTAAATTTGTCAAATGTATATCAATTTGGGGTTTTTGGTGGTCAAAAAAATAGTTTGGAGTAAATTTGTCACAAGTGTACCAGTTTAGGGTTTTTCAGGGTATTAACCCTATTTAATATTTTGTAACAAGTATCTGACTCTCATGATAATGTCAATGGGCTATAATTTCAGCCCTGTTTCATTGACCAAAGCTCATGAGAACAATTATGATAGTCATCTCCTTTTCAAGAACTAAAAATCAGCAAACGTAATAAAGAAAAAAAGAAAAGAAAAAGCACATTCATCCACCAAAATAGAAAAATACCAATATATGATAAGTCACAAAGAAAATAAAAATAAAGTTTAGACATAATCAAAAGCGTCAATAGGAGATTATTTGGTATGTTGAACAATGGAGGCCATTAGGAATTTGGTTTGGTAACTTTTGATTGGCAATTAAAGCTTTGAGTAATTTGAAACCCATTGACATTTTGATTTCAAATTTTGCTTCTTGGCCAATTTGAGCTTAGGATTAATTCAACAAGTTTGATTTCTATGGGTGCTAATAGTAATGAATATTAAGTCGACCGAAACACATTAAATCCAATTTTAAACGTAAGGGGAAAATAACGTCTCCGGACCATAACCATCGGCTTTTATGATGTCAAAGCATTCTCACGACTCTCATTACCAAATTTTATTTGCAGAGGACACCGCCGGACCATAACCATCGGCTTTTATGATGTCAAAGCATTCTGACGACTCTCTTTTTCATCCACTCTTTCTTGTCTTGATTCCATCATTCGCCTCGGAACCACCCTTTCTTCATTATGCAAAACCAGCCTTTTCAGTTTTCAACAGTGTTTGACCAAAAAAGAAAAGTTTTCAACAGTGTAAACCATATGATATTGTTCTGTGTGTGCAGAATTATTCCATGAAATAATTGAGCTGCTCGAGCTCAGCAGATAGGAATTTCTAACTTCAATTCAAAGTGTGCGAGCCCTATTTTTCATCATAATTATTTGCTAGTTACCATTACTTAATCGTATATTTCACATAATATATCTAAAAATCATGTGCATCGCATGAAGCAAGAATAACTTAAAAGAATCATCTTAATGTAAAGGATCATTTTATGCTGTTTCTCTCAATTATCATTTACAGTAGCGCAGGATCCAAAAAATTGCGTTTCTATCGTAGGACCTTAGTTTTTACTGCATCTGTTGGAAATGGTGTGTTCTTTCTTTCTCTTTCTCTTTCTCTTTCTCTTGTTTTTAATGGGAGAACGGTAATAATTCGAACAATATTGAATCAACGCAGCGGAATAAAATAATCTCCCCTCTTGTGTAAACCTAATAGGAATCGATATAGTAGAGTAAAATAACCAAGCACGCGAACACAAGACGAATTTTTTACGTGGAAAACCTCCTCAATGTGAGGAGATAAAAAATCACGGGACCGGAGTCCACCTGAAAATCTTCACTATCAATAAAATTGTTCTTCTCTAGTAAATACTAGAGGTACATAGCAGCAAACACCTCAAGAACATAATTCTTGGCAATACACATGAACTTCACAAGAGATCAAGGATAAATCTGACCAAAAACGCAGGTTTTGATCAATCCACGAAAAACCTGATGTAGGGAGCTTCAGACGAAAATCAAACCGTTCAGATTCGACAAAATTGCGCCACGAACATGCTGACAAAATTTCAGCTCAATCGGACCACGAATCGACCTCCAACGCCAGCTTGATGTAAATCAGATATTGCCCCAAACCCCAGATTTTCTGCTTTCTCTTTTTTCTCTTGTTCGTTTTCTTTTCTCTGCTACCTCTTTTATATAAATAGTGAGAAACCCTATTTCCTCATATAACTTATTATATGGGCTCAAGCCCTTTTGGGCTTGCAACTCATTGGGTCTCCTCCACATAGGAGTGAACCCAGCTAACAAATCTCCCCTCACGACAATGTGGAGGGATTCACCATCCCCGCTATCAAACGGCAATGTTCAAGCTTCTCTCTTGGTAGAGTCTTCGTCATCATATCGGAGCCATTATGATCCGTATGAATTTTCTCAAGTTCCAACAACTTTTCATCTAGAACATCCCTTATCCAATGATATCTAACATCAATATGTTTCGATCTAGAATGAAAAGATGAATTCTTACCAAGATGAATTGCGCTTTGATTATCACAAAATAGCACATACCTCTTTTGCTTGAACCCAAGTTCTTCTAAGAACTTCTTCATCCATAGCATCTCTTTACTAGCTTCGCCGTTGCAATAAATTCAGCTTCGGTTGTAGAAAGTGCAACACACTTCGCAATCTTGACTTCCATGACACAGCTCCACCCGCAAAAGAAATCAAATAACCTGAAGTAGATTTACGAGTATCAATATCTCCCGCCAAGTCGGAATCTGTGTATCCAACTAACTCAAGTTTCTCGGTCCCGAAACCGAGTTTCAAATTTGAAGTTCCCCGAAGATACCTCATAATCCACTTCACCGCATTCCAAAGTGCTCTCTGCTCGGATTTGACAAATAGCGACTAACAACGCCAACCGCATGCGCCAAGTCCGGGCGTGTACATACCATCGCATACATTAAGCTTCCTACGGCTGAAGCATATGGAACACTTTCCATATCTTTCTTTTCTTTATCAGTCGTAGGACTTTGCATTATATTTAACTTAAAGTGGGCAGCAAGAGGAGTACTAACCACTTTAGCCTTGTCCATGTAAAATTTCTGAAGGATCTTCTCGATATATTTCTCTTGCGACAAAAATAACTTCTTAGCATCTCTGTCTCGAGTAATTCTAATGCCAAGAATCTGCTTCGCCGAGCCCAAGTCTTTCATGGCAAAAGACTTGCTTAACTCATTTCTTCAATAACTCAATTCTTGAAGCATTCCCGCCAATAATCAGCATATCATCAACATAAAGCAAGAGAATAATAAAGTCATCATCAGAAAATTTTTGGACAAACACACAATTATCCGAGGAAGTCTTCTTATAGCCTTGTTCTCGTCATAACCGACGCAAACTTTTTGTACCACCGCCTCGGTGCTTGTTTTAGGCCATAGAGACTTTTCTTCAATTTGCACACATAATCCTCTTTCCCTTTCACTTTGAAACCCTCGGTTGTTCCATGTATATCTCTTCCTCCAAGTCACCATGTAGGAAGGCTGTTTTAACATCCATTTGCTCAATTTCTAAATCTAGGCTAGCCGCCAAGCCTAGTACCACACGGATAGAAGACATTTTTACTACCGGAGAAAATATATCATCAAAATCAATACCTTTTTCCGACCGAATCCCTTAACAACCAATCTAGCTTTGAACCGTGGTTGTAAAGTATGTTCATCTTGCTTCAACCTATATACCCACTTGTTCTTCAAAACTCTTTTACCTTTAGGTAACTTCACCAATTCAAAAGTATGATTATCATAAAGTGACTGCATCTCATCTTGCATAGCATCGAACCAATTGTTTTTGTACTCATCTTCTATTGCTTCTGCATAGCACTCGGTTCACCCGCATCATCAATAATACATACTCATCTTTCGAATACCTGGTGGAAGGTCGTCGGTCTCTAATGGATCTCCGGACTGGAACATCCGTGGAACATCTAATTGAGCCTCCGGTTCAGGAATAGTATTATCTATCTCAACATGTTCGGGAACATGTTCGTTATTTGGAACATTGACTTCCTGCTGCTCTTCATCAACTTTGTGTAGGGATATTTGTAAGAGGAACTGGATCTAAATCAACCAGATTATCACTAACCCGTGGTGCTGAAATCATATCCGCTTTCTCAATATCCTCTATTGTTTGATCTTCCATAAACACAACGTCTCTCGCTTCTTACAATTTTCTTTTCAAATGGATCATAAAATTTGTAGCCGAGCATATCCCGTCCATAACCAATAAATATGCACTTTGTCGTGTTTTCACATCAAGTTTAGACCTCTCATCTTTGGGAATATGCACAATTGCTTTGCACCTAAAGACACGCAAATAATCATAAGAAACTTCTTTGAATATCCAAACTCTATTAGGATCATCAAACTCTAAAGGAATGCATGGAGTAAGATTTAATACATGCACAACTGTACTTAAAGCCTCACCACAAAAGGATCCAGGTAGTTTGACCGTGAAAGTAAACATCTTACCCTTTCAACCATTGTTCTGTTTATTCTCTCAGCTAAGCCATTTAACTGAGGCGTCTTAGGAGGTGTCTTTTGATGTCGAATATCTTGTTGTCTGCAATATTTATCAAAAGGTCCAATATACTCTCCCCGTTATCGCCCGATACATTTCAATTTCTTTCCAAATTGTCTCTCAACCGAAGCCCGAAATTGCTTAAAAGCATCTAACACTTGATTTTTAGTTTTCAAGGTATAAATCCAAATTTTCCTTGAAAAATCATCTATGAAGGTAACAAAATAAAGAGAGCCACCAAGTGATTTTGTTTTCATAGGACCGCAAACATCGAATGCACTAAATCCAAGATACCCGACTTTCTTGAAGGAGGGGAGCTTTTAAATGCAACTCGTTTTGTTTTCCCGCTAAACAAGTGAGCACACTTCTTTAGCGTTGAACTTTTCAATCCGAAAGGAGCTTCTTCTTGGCCAATATTGACAAACCCTTCTCACCGATGTGACCGAGCCTCTTATGCCATAACTCGCTGCATCTTCGCTATCTACTTTGCATTAATTTTGTCCGTAGACAACTTTGCCTGCATAATGTATAACGAAGAATATTTTTCACCTCTAGCCACAACAAGAGAACCTTTGGTAAGTTTCCATTGACCATTACTGAAGGTGCTGCAATACCCCTCATCATCCAACTTACCTGTAGAAATCAAATTCAAGCGGATATCGTATATGTTTAACATTATTCAATACTAACCTTGTGCCATTGCTGGTTTCTAGGCACACATCACCGATGCCTATAGCTTGAGCTAGTCCATTGTTTCCCATCTTCACAGATCCGAAGTCACTCCGACACGTATGATGTAAAGAAATCTCTACGAGATGTAGCATGAATGGATGCACCACTATCAATTACCCAACCGGTCTCATGAGAAACAAAATTCACCACATCACCATCAAAAATAGTGAGAAAGTCTTCTTTAAGTGCAGCAACACGATTATCATCACTTGTCATTATCACTTATCTTCTCTTTACCTTTCTCCTTTTGTTTCTCCCTTTTAACCGGCGACAAAACCTCCGAATATGTCCCTTCCGATGACAATAATGGCACTCAACATTAGCAAATTTATTATACTTACCTCTCGCTTTTGTCTCGACTTTTATCTCTATTTCTCGGACCTCGAGACTCACTTCTCCCCCTTTTCTCAACAACCAAGGCATCGAATGTGAAGAGGATGATCCCCTGTGTCTTCCTTCTCATCTCTTCATTCAAATTACTACTCTTGGCTAAATCCATGGTAATCGTACCATCCGGGCAGAGTTAGACAAAGATGTTCGAAACGTCTCCCATGAGTCCGGCAAAGTACCAAGCAACCATAATGCTTGTATCTCATCATCAAACTTGATTCCCATCGCAGCCAACTGATTTATAATTCCTTGAAAAGAATTTAAATGATCAGTCAAACGAGTACCATCATGATATCTCAGAGCCATCATTTGTTTTATCAAAAATAACTTATTATTCCCTGTCTTTCGAGCATATAACTGTTCGAGCTTATCCCATAAACTGCGTGCATGTGTTTCCTCAATAATATGGTTCAAAACATTATCATCTACCCACTGCCTGATATAACCACACACTTGACGATGAAATATAGACCATTCAACATCAGTTTTATTATCTGGTTTCTCCTCAGCAAATACAGGCAAATAAAAATCTTTCACATATAAAAGATCTTCCATCTTCCCTTTCCAGATATGATAATTCGAACCATTCAGTGTAACCATTCTACTCGTATTCGTTTCCATTGTTTAACACAAGGCAGAAAAATCAAGCAATAACCTGATGCTCTGATACCACTCTGATGGGAGAACGGTAATAATTCGAACAATATCGAATCAACGCAGCGGAATAAAATAATCTCCCCTCTTGTGTAAACCTAATAGGAATCGATATAGTAGAGTAAAATAACCAAGCACGCGAACACAAGACGAATTTTTTACGTGGAAAACCTCCTCAATGTGAGGAGATAAAAAACCACGGGACCGGAGTCCACCTGAAAATCTTCACTATCAATAAAATTGTTCTTCTCTAGTAAATACTAGAGGTACATAGCAGCAAACACCTCAAGAACATAATTCTTGGCAATACACATGAACTTCACAAGAGATCAAGGATAAATCGACCAAAAACGCAGGTTTTGATCAATCCACGAAAAACCTGATGTAGGGAGCTTCAGACGAAAATCAAACCGTTCAGATTCGACAAAATTGCGCCACGAACATGCTGACAAAATTTCAGCTCAATCGGATCACGAATCGACCTCCAACGCCAGCTTGATGTAAATCGATATTGCCCCAAACCCAGATTTTCTGCTTTCTCTTTTCTCTTGTTACTTTTGTTTCCTTTTCTCGCCGCTACCTCTTTTATATAAATAGTGAGAAACCCTATTTCCTCATATAACTTATTATATGGGCTCAAGCCCTTTTTGGGCTTGCAACTCATGGGTCTCCTCCACATAGGAGTGAACCCAGCTAACAGTTTTTGCATCTAAATAATTTCTAAAAGTTCACTCCGACAGAAACAGAAAATCAACGTGTGTTTCGAATGTCATTCCTAGAAAAAGGAAGAAGAAGGGTTCCCAGAAAAAAGAAAAAGAAAAAGAGAAATAGAAGCAAACTTATTGAAGTATCAAAAAAGAAAAGTAGGAAAAGGAGAAAAAGAAGAAATCAAAAGCAACACGTACCTCACGGGAGCTTTGACAATGACTGACGGTGGTGTACTGAAGATAAGGAATGCGTGGCTGAGGTTTTTACCCACATGACCATTCTTCCACGTGGTCTCAAAAGAGACGACACGATGCGGCATGATTAATGCCAACTGATGAAACCCTAGAGGCACGACAACCACAGCGATGGTGATTTGTCGGAGATGGAGACACCTGCATGGGAATGCATGAACCAAATATCAACCCAACGCGCCATGCTCTAACGTTCATTTCAATGTGATATCGTCAAATGAATCAACCATTTTTTTTTTTTTTGGTAAAGGTAAGAATGCAAAAGATGACATCAATAACTTACACTCCAAATGTAGTAACCAAATATCAACCCAACGCGTCCCCATTGAAAATAATGCTCTAACGCATCCTTCTATTTCTAAAATTTCAATGTCTCGAACCACTTTGATATGGTTCAAATGAATCGAAGATGAACCATTTGAAAAGCGGGCCTCAAATGAATCAACCAAAAATACGAAAATCCACTTTAATTGAGATTTTAATAAAATGGATGCACGAAACTGATTAGTTAAATATCTGCATAATAACCTTGATATGTGAAGAAATTTTGAGACCGTGTTTAGATATTTCAATACTCTTCGTCATGATAAGTTGAATTTTCACCCTAAAAATATATAATAAGGAAGCTATATATGAGATATCGTGTAAAATTTTATGACACAACTGTTAAGTATTCAAAAAATTTAAATTGATAGATAATGACTTTGTGTAATATTTAAATATTCTAATAATATTGCCCCAAGAAATATCATATTACACACAGAAATTCTTTTTTTTTTTTTTTTTGCGAATTTCCTGATTAAAAATTTAAGATGTTAGTCAACAAAAAAGAGCTAACATATTACATTTGTAATATATCCCGGCAAATGAGGGGGAACAATCACATAGTGGTATGCTCATACTTTGGATTCTCATATGAACTTTACCGAGGGTACCAAAATCTAAAAATGATAATTTTTTTCAACGTTGTCGTCTTCTTCATTATCTGTCCAACAAGGCATTATGTGGACACAAAGTTTTGGTGGGATCAGATCGAAGAGTTTGTACAGAGAACGCGGGGAATCGTGCGATCCAAACGTGTGGTGTTCGTCCAATATTGGAGAAGGCGAAAGATTTTTTTATAAAAAGAAAAGAAATGTAATAGAAAAGAAAAACAGAGGCAATAACTCACGCGAGCAGTTTAGGTGGTCGGTGGACTATAGATGGCTTTTGTATTATACGATGTTTCTGCTCCTTTTGAGGAGCATGGGTCGCACGTTTCGCCAATTTAGAGTGGCGCCGGTGGTGAAATTGAAATGTGTAGGTACGTCCACATACACGAAATCTAGGGTTATGGCCCATCACCGTCCATTGGCAAGGCAGCGAGTTATTTCTTACATAGATAATACATTGATGGAAATCAATCCGAAGCTATTGAAATACCTCTTGTTAGCGAACCCATTACTCGATTGGTAAAATGCCGTAGGATGGTCCCCTAAAAAAGTATTTTCTAGGAGCAAATGCACTCGGTAGTAAGAGTACTCCCTATCCTATTAAATGATGAATGGTGTTCATCACTCATTATGCATTACCTGCTCCCTTCTTTTGCTTTCTGGTTTTTTGTTCCTTTTAGAGTGCGGATCGCCAATGGTCTTAGCGGTGCTTAGGTATATTCGTTCTTCTAATGAAAAAGGATTTACCATCTATTGCTTACGTACTAACACTTGTCAAACAAAGTATTTTCACATTAAAATAGTTAGGTAATGTTATATCGGTACATCCTAAGGTTATAAACAGTTTACTTTGTATACCTTCTTGCTCGGGAAGAAAGCAGACGGGGTAGTTCGTGCACCACCTTAGCATCACATATCAATGGGGAAATTGTTTCAATTAGTCCAAAACTTATTATACATATATTAATTTAATTATAAACATTTTGATTTTTTTAATTTAACCCTAAACTCTTTGTGTATAATGTCAATATAGTCCTTTTAGTCAACTTTTGCCTTAAATCATTGACGTGGCAGTATGCCACAAGGATAGCTAGGATGATTGAATTGCTATGTTAGTGAGTTATGTTAAAAATTGATCAGAAGAACACATTGAAGTATCGTGCAAGAATTTAAGACAATTGAAAAAATTTAAAAAATTATGATCAAATTAGCATCGGTACAATGGTTTATGATTAATTTGGTAATTTTCTCCGTATCAACATATATTCAAATGAAATTTATGTTATGGGAAGTAGAAACATTAGCAAAGGGCTTAACATGCAGTAAATTTTACACAAAAAAAAATTTATTTAATTTAATTTAATTTAATGTAATTTATTTTTTGTCCACGAGAGTCACGCACACTACTTCATTAAGCTTAGACAAGCAAGGCATTCTTTCCAACAATGCCATGATTCCACGAAGGGCCATTCACACGCGACGAAGCAAAGAAATCATGGTGGGGCAATTGAGATCGATTTCTCATGAGAATGATGGGACAATCAATGATTCCGCCAGATGCATTTACCTTTTCCTTTTTTAGTAGCTGTGCATCGCCCTAATTTCATCATCATCTTTACGTTGCTTATTTGTCAATTCCATGTCCACTAACTCAGTTATACTCTTAGCAACTTTCAAGGGTCTAGAAGCTTTATTTTTTTCCGGGAAAAGTCAGCATGATGACTAAAATATCAACCTGAGTCATTACACAAATATTTATTGGACAACCTAATAAGAGCAATCGTATTTTAATGGAAGATATTACTTGGAATGGAAATTTATTTGATGATTCCTTGTTCATGGAAACCAAGCAAGGCCTTAGGGTACTATGCAAAGAGTCTCACATTTGTTATGGAACATTTGATTTGAGTTATGGCTATCTCATTTAGTTGGAACTCACACGTAAAAAGTTGACAAATCTATCATTAAAGGCTTATTTATGTTTGCAAAGATTAGTAGATTAGTAGTCTTTTTACATGAGGTAGAAAATGTGCAAATTGATCAAAGGTTGGCTCAAAATGCAATTTGAACTTGTTATCACGACTGTTATGCGGTATCCCATGATGTTGATGAGGATTAGAGCCATGATGAGCTGTATGGACTCTCTCCCCTTTGATTATTGTCTTAGGCCCAACTTTGCCTACTTGCTAAACGGCCCAACTTGTCTAGCTTCTTACTAAAAGAGATATCTGTTGGTTTTTTTATTCAATTTATGATGTTCATTTTGTTTCATAATATACTTGGTCTCTCACAATATATTTACATCAACCACAGAACTCATTGTACTTAATACATAACATCAACTAAACTTAACATTCAAAATGTCTTTACGGATTTTAAATAAAATTTGGAGGAATTTTAAAGTTTGTGGCATTGTGCATGATTGCTTGTATTGAGAAGTTCGTTTTGTGATTTCTATCCTTGACGTATCTTAATTTATAGAAGTTTGATTAACTTGTCCATTTAAATGCAAGATGAACAAAATTATAGTTTCTTTAAATATGGGAATCCAACTTCCCATTTCTCTCTCTCTCAGGAGAGCGTGCGCCGGGGGTGTTGGGGGGGGGGGGGGGGGGGTTGCATTTTTTGGTTTTGCCCCTTGAGGAACAAGGAAACAGAAGAACTAAGGAAAAAGAATTTTGCTATAAGATAGTACATATAACAGAGTCAATCTCTTTATTTATTCGATAAAATGGCAATAAGGCCCTGAGAGGCTCTTATGGCCCTGCGGACACGCGCATCACACACGAGCTTATGAAAGTAATGCTATCCAGAAATACGTATCAGCCCTCTTGCGAACAAGGAGGCTAGTGTTACAAACCAAAAACACACGAAACTCGTAGCAAACACACTTTCAAAAAGCAATCCAGCATAAATATTTATTTTGTAAGTCGTATCCACTAAATAACATTTTAGTTTTATCATGGAATTCAAAAACAATATGATTAACATCAAACCTGACAGCCGATCCATTTGATCGGATGTGAAATGTTGCTCGGCACAATGGATTCCGAGACACCCATACGAACCTGCAACAATAAAATCTCAAGCAGTTAGTAGCAACTTCTACACAGCCGTGCATTACAAACGACCTTCTTGAGTATCTCGGTCCCTATTCAATACCTTTCTGGTGTCGCTGTCCTTCTTGACGGGTGGGATGGCCTCGGCAAATATGTTGTTGGTTATCTGGAGGAGATCATTCATACTGCATTTTTCTTCTTCGGTGGAGTCATTAGATTGCTTTCCCAAGACCAATTCTAGGAACTGTTGGTTGTCGATGAAGTTGATTATGTCGGAACTAGCCATACCATTCGCCATGTTGCTGCCACCATTGCCACGATAAGGCCATGTCTCTTCGACCGCGAGAGGAAGAGAAATAGAAAATCAAGTGAGGTTAATCAAAAGGATGAAGAAGTAGAAGATGATGAGGGACGTGCATGGGTACTTTTCACTTGCGTCCGTCTCTTTATATAGCCAACCATGCAGTGTGCACGCATGCAAAGTGGGAGAGGAAATATGGGTTAGTCTTTACAGTTTTGGAAAAGAAACAAAGTGGATCCCAGCTTCAATACACTTTCTCTTAAAGAAATATATGTTCCGTACCAAAGGTATCTTAATCAAAGTGACAAAATGTAAAGCTAAATTAACCCCAAACCCAAAATCATCTTAATGCTTTCCAGTCTGGAATGTGTTTTATGAGTAAAACAAGCTTGTCGTTAACTCTTTGACGTGCTGGTTGTTGATGTCGATGTTACTGTCCGGGGTGTTGTGTTTCTCGGGCTAAATGATACTTGGTTGCATTTGTCAAGGAAAGAATATTCAGCGTTTGCCCCGTCTCCCAAAAAACGACGCGCTTCGGCATCTAAAAGGAGTGCACTATAGTTTGCACTTTTCAGTCAGAAAGAAAAGCACCTGGCACGTTGTGTTGCGTGTTTCCCACCAATTTTGAATACCCAAAAACATAAATTATGCTCATTGGGACAATGGTACATTATATTATTTTTTGTGTCGCCAAAATTTTAAAATTGTACTGGTGCGACAAAAATACCACCCTTCTATCACAAAAATACTCAACTTTTTTTTCTCATGTCACGATGCCTTGGAACTTGTACTAGTTAACAATAATACTCAACGTCTACCACCAAATATTATAAGTTTTGCCCACTATGGCACTAATATCCTAAACTCTTTTTCCGTGTCACTAATATCCCTAAACTTGTATTAGTGACTTAAACGTTTTTTTTAATCATCCATACTCCTATAGCTGCATCATATTCACGTTGGCTTTGTTTGCTTGTTGCTGTCCATGCAAGCTGCCATGTCAGATTTTAAAGGTGGTCTTGAATTAAACTATGATTGATGGTAGTTTTTATTACATCAATTTAAGTTTATGTTACATTTGGTTGTTTGGATTTCTAGTTAAGATAGGATAAAATATGAAATTTAGAGATTTTACTATATCCTATCTACTATTTAGTGAATCATAATAATAAAACCACATATGTTCACATCTTATCATTGTTCATTGTTTGGCATAAATGAATATCGGTGTAAATGAATCTAAAAATTGCACCAACGGAAATAGTAAGAATCTTTGACAACGCTCTTGCTTACGTCATTTTTATTTCTTTTTTTTAAAATTATTTTTCACTCTTTTTTTTAATTCTTTTATTTTTAATTATTTTCTCCCTCAATCATTCTCTAATAAAATTTGAAAAAATTTCAAATAAGAGCGTAAAGTATTATTGTTTTCTCAAATAAAGTCTCGAAGTGGATTTTATTTCAAATAAATGTTTGAAGTAGCCAAATCGTTTCAAATAGAGGCCTTTGGTTGGCGATGGCTATTATTGCCATCATAGAAAGGGTATTTTAGTCAACAAAAATGTAACTATATATATATATATATATATATATATATATATATTTTAAATTTTAAATTTTTTTCCATTTTTCTTTTCCTTTTCTTTTCTTTTTTCTCTTTTTTCCCCCTTTCCTCCCAAAGCCATCAACAATGATGGTCGGCGGAGGTGGCTTGCCGGCGTTTGGTGAGGGCAGCCCTCGCCAGCTTCAGTGAGAGCAACCCTCACCAGCCTAGGCAAGGGTAAGGGATGCTATCGCTAGATCCTTATTTGAAACAAAGTGCACTCGAACATTTATTTGAGAAATCGGGGGCACTTTAGGCCCTTATTTAGAATTTTCCTGTTGACACCTAAATTTTGGCGGCTCGTTTATTTAATGCATAGAAAATTATGGGTTAATTTTATCCCTTAAAAAAAAAAAATTATTTGCATTACATATAGATTCGGTGCATTTACATTTTTTGCATTTTATTGGATCGGTGGTGAATGGATTCGGATTAGTGGTTCTAAGCTTTAATTTAGCGAGACCGGACTAAGTCCACGAAGCAAGTAAATTGGCCCGAGTCCATTTTCTTTTAATGACAAGAATTACCTAAATTGAGATTTGAAGTAATATTACGGTGGATTTTTGGAATTTAAGAAAATCGGGTTGCAATCTTATCTTTAGGTGATAAAATAAGGAGATGTGGAAAATAAAAGAAAAGTGATATTGCGTGCAAAAAAGAAATCTTCGTGGATATGGATTTAAAAAATTTTAAAACCCTAATCCGTGCCCTATAAATAAGTAAACATACGTAGGGTTTAGGGGGGGACACAATCAATTCATTCCACCACAATTCAGAAAGGAGAGACATATACGTGAGAGAGAAAAGAGAGGGACTTCTCTCAGCCGAACGAAGGAGCCCGTTGATTCACGAAAAAGGGGAGAAGTGGGGAGTCTTCAAGCGTGAAGCTCGGTGCTTACAATATCGACACCCGCGACTGCCGATTCATGGTTGACCACCACCTACCGCTACCCCAACTACTGCCGTCGCTGCTGCCCTGACATGCCACGAGCCCTATACTCTAAGTTCCAGCAATTCCATCGAGGTCTTCGTCCAGTTTTCAAACGATCTTGCCACGGTCCAGCAAAATCCAGTCCACAGTCAAAGTCAGTCGTTGTCCAACGTCGGTGGAGTCCCCTGCGACAATTCTGTAGAGGTAATTGGTCAGCCACTTGCTGTGCCGAATTCGCTGACCCGTTTGGCTAGCCTAAAGTTCACGATCACCACTCCCGACACCGCGACCTGTCTGACGATGCTGCAACTCCGACGGCCGCGCGCCTCAGCTCTTCAACGCCGCGAGTAGTCCGACAATCCGCAGCTGCTCCATCCCCACCTCCCGTTACTGCACCGAAGTTGCTGTCCAGACGCGCTACAAGCCTGACATTCTAAGTCCCAGCAATTTCAAGCGCGGTCTCTGTCCAGCGAATAATCCTAAGCAAAGTCCAATTACTCTCGACGAGACCAAGACTTCGTGGCGAATTTCATCCAAATCCACGGGGCTTTGCCGTTGGGCCACCTAATGGTTAGTTGAGCCGGCACCAATCTGAAGTGTCTTCTTTCACTTTTGCAGGTTCTGTTACCGAGAGCACCCACGCTGAATTTCATCAGTCAAAGAAAGATGATTCCACTTATTGCACAAAGAAAATTCGTTTACTTTGACTGCCCAAAGATGTCAGTGCGTATCTGGCGAAGTTGGAAGTCCAAGTTCAGTTGTGAGAACAAAAAAAATTAACCCACACTTGGAGACGTTCATTGATCTTTCAGACTACTTGTTTCGCCTCGTCTACGAGCCATCAACTGCTACCCCGAGCCACGAGTCCCTACGTGATCTCGCCGGTCGTCCGTGAATCATCACCGTTGAAGCCTCCATAGAGCGGATTCCATTCGATTCAAATTTGGCAATATTATTTACAAAATTAGGTAATTATCTTATTTAAATTTGATTTGGATATTTTATTACCTAATACATGCTTTTCAATATCTTACAAAGCACATTCTCATTTAGGATTCATTGCCTAATCCGCAACTGCACGTCGATTTTTCATTCCATCTATAAGGTTTCAAATGAAATAATTAATCACGCGGGAATAAAATTGATATTTTGATCTTTAAGGCTTAAGATCAATTTATCGATTTTATTAGCGAAATAATCCAGTTTGAATTTCAATTTGGATGGTGGATAGTATTTTTGACGACTATGGATGGCTTGATGTTTATCTTTTAATTGTTCTATTTATCCCAAAAATAATAAAAAATTGCATTTGCATTCCATATAGATTAGGAATGATTGCATGATAGGTTAGTCATTTTTATTTTAAGTGCATGTTTAGATGATATCTTAGGTCAGAGATTGCTAGGTTAAGATAATGTCTTAGTTTAAATTAGGATTTAGTCTGACCTGATCCTTCATATAAGCTGGATAAAATCTTAATAAATAATTTTTGCATTTTTCTTAATTTCAAATCTCATTAAAAATACAAAAAAAAAATCATTTTTTTAGAATAAATTCACCTCATGCTTTAGGATAGGCCGCATGCTTATTTATATCATATTATTTAGGTTGCATGTTGCATGTCATTGTAGTTAAAATTTTTGTACGTCATTGCATTGCATATTGCATGACTTTCATTAATTAAGTGAAAACAAAAAAATTGCGTGTTAATTAGAAACCATATCTAGGGTTGTTGATGTGGATTTTAATTTAACATTGCAGATGCTTTCCTTGCTTGGAGGTAAGTTTTTGCAATTTATTTATTGTTTATTTGAGTGTTAAATTGGTGGTTTGTGCACGCGCATGATAACCTCATATGTTAGGGAAATAGATTTAAAATAAACCCAAGCTGCTTGCAAAAAACATTCTTTCAAAATAAAAGAAATGGTACCGAAAGGACGTTAGAGAAATTTAGCGTAACCAAGTCCCCGTACCCAAATCTCTGGTTCGTAGGAATAAAGTAAATCTCCCGTTACTTTATTTGGGTTTCTAATCGACCCACCGAAAAATAGATTAGTGGCGACTCCTGATTGAAAATCATTTGCATGTTAAGAACTTGAACATAAAGTCGCGAATTGGTATGGGCTTGGGAGAGCCCGAGTTAAGTCTAGGCTTAACAATCCATTAGCCAAACCCTAGGTGGTTTAAACCCGAAAAAATAGGTCGCGACATTTCCTGTAAAATTTTGTTAAATCATAAACTATACTAATATACTTAAATTGCTAAAATACCTAAAATATATAATAAATACAAATAGTAAATATATTTTTATACATCTTAAATTTGTATTATAAGATTGGAAGAAATTCATAGATATAAGAAAAGGAATATGTAAAAACGATTTTTTTTTTTTTGTAAATTTGAATTTATTTGTATTAGAATTCACATATTATTTATATTCATATATATATATATATATATATATTACTTCTATTAATTTAAGAAGTTTGTTATTTGAAAAATATAACTTATATATTATGTATATTAAAAACCCTTTTCACCTTTATTCTATTTCTCCTAGTAGATAATTTTATTTGGGCTATATCCATTTTATATTAGACTTTATTTTTTCTTAAGCAAACACCAAATACGAGATATGAGAAATTCTATCATATCATGAATTTTATCCTAACTATTGAACGTAACTTAACGAGTATTGATGACACACTTTTTTTCTTTTTTTGGATATTGGTGTTGCAGTGGTTTTGTGACACAAAAAAAGTTTGGGGTATTAGTGTCAAAGTATACATGACTTAAGATTTTTTTTTTTTTTTGGGTGGTTTGAACCCCTTTAAATTATGTTAAAAAGTAGATAAGACGTTGTGGCTTAAATATTATTGTAACATTGCTCGTTGACGCTTTTGATTTTGTATACTGAGTTTTTTCTTGATCAATTATTTCCCTGGGTTAATTAGTTATTATAGCGTGATATTCATGCATCATTATCTTCTTGGTCAGATATCCTTTAAATTTAGTGATCCTTTTGCAATATTGACATGTTAGCACAATACAGTTTGGACGATTGAGATTAATTCCCTAATTGCATGTTAATCCATATAGTTGATCAGCTCAAATAAAGTAGTATCATTTCATCAAACTTCTATCGCACTAATTATATGTACATATCGACCTATATTTTGTTGGCAAAAGCATTTTGAAGGTATATGGACATTATGATCTTCACAGACCCCCAATTGACATAAAGTTAATTTTCATCTCTCTATCGAATAGCTTGAACTTGACGGAGGATAATGTGACCCACTTGTACTTCTTGAAATCTTTCAATCCGAAAATCAAAAGCACCTGCACTATCTCTAACATTCTAACCTAACTCCGACAAGTTTAGTTGCCATACACTTCTTCTCCCTTTTGGTTTTTTTTTTTTTTTTCCTTTTCAGAATAGACAAATTATAGATTACCACGAAAGGATGTTCAATTTGAGGCCGCTAATTTTGCCTATGCACCATCGTCCAAGATAAAAATATGCAAGAAAAAAATTATATCGATAAAGAGTACATTAACCTATTTATAGATATTATAACATGACAAAAAAGGATATGCACAATCAAGAGACATATGTGCACTCAATCCTAATATATATATGTGTGTGTGTGTGTGTGTGTGTGTGTGTGTGTGTGTGTGTGTGTGTGTGTGTGTATGTATGTATGTATGTATGTATGTATGTATGTATGTATGTATAGATAGATAGATAGATAGATAGATAGATAGATAGAGAGAGAGAGAGAGAGAGAGAGAGAGAGAGAGTTTATTAGCATTCCACATGAAACTCAAGATGGTGTGGAAGAAATCAATTGGATTTTGAAGAAAAGATTAAAAAACAAAAACCGCATAGGTGGATGTACTTTAATGAAGATATCAATAATCTAATCAATCAATGGTAAAAAAACAGGTCCGTCAAGTGGGAAAATTACTAAAAAGTCCTAAATTTATTGTGTTTGTGCCAACTAAACCTTTTACATATTGTCCAATTTAGTCCTATTGCCCGGAATAGTCTGACGTGGCCTACCATGTCAGTGCCAGCCATCCTACATGGCATGGCCAGCGTTGATGTGGTCGTCGGAAAATAAAACGGCATTGTTTCCTTTAATTAAAAAAGAAAAAGAAAAAAAGAGACTCCACTTAGACCTAAGAAATGCCATCATCTCGCCTTTCATCTACCAAAGCCCCAATTTCACAAATAACAAACTCATGAAGAACCCATATTACTTTTACTTTTTCTCTAGATTTGATCTCATCTTGCTTCAATCACATTCATCAACCACAAAATCATCAAGCCGAGTCTTTAGTGCGACAATCACAAATGAATCGAGTCCCCCTTTCACTTGACGCCTTTGTCCATCGTAGTCCTAGGTTCAAACATTCAAATCGTGAAGACCTGATTCGCTCATAACTCCATCGAGACCCGATTTGTCTACCACAAACCGCAGTGAACATGAGCAAGTGTTGTGGTCCCCATTCTCTTGAATTGTCGCTAGCATCGAGCAAAAGTGACAACTTTATGTGATGGTCCCGAACTCAATGAAGAACAATCAAAAGGTATATTTTCCTTATCTTATTATAAATTATACATTTACGTCAATTTCTTCGTATGTGTTGTTGCTATTCTTGCACTCACCGTGGCATATGATGGACTACACAATGACTAAGATGTTGTAAGAATCATGCAAGGCCATAATCACTAGACTTTAAATACATAAATGTTAGCTAATGTAATCGAACTATAAATCAAGTTGAATAAATTCTAGTTTGCAGATTCTAACTTCGAGCCCTCAAAACACATTATGCTAAGAGATTTTAAACCATAAGAGTGACTCCAAAAGAGTGAATGCTTTTTCATAACAATTGATAAAAGAAACAATTTTTGAGTATCTATCCTAAATATTGGTGGTTATATAAGGATTTGATCATTCTTATCAACTTGCTCTGCTAATATTTTCAATAATCATAATAACATATGTCTAAATAAACATCAAATAGATTATATGTACTTTATGAGCATTATGAGGTGGAAGTACTTTACTCGTAGCAATTTTAGCATTAACTCATAATAACTTTCATGTTTATCTCATATAAAAAAGTTTACAGAGGAAGATATTGCATGCAAATATTTTTATGTGTTATTATATTGTTCCTTCATTATATGTCTATTTATAACATAAGTTGTGTTTTTGTGTAGAGTGGAAATGAGCGACAAGTTGGCACGGGTTTTCCTTTTTCACGGGGGAAAATTTATTCATTGCCCAATGCTTGAATATGTTGGGGGGAAGATGGATTTAGTGCAAGTAAACATCAATTCAAGGAGTTATGAAAGTTTTATCAATAACATAGAAAATGGGGTAAATAGCACATTCCAACACCTTTATCTTAAGTTTCTTGGAAAATCTATAGAAGATGGATGGAGATACATATGGAATGATAGCGGAGTTGTCAAACTAATTTTCAGTTATTTACACCATGGATTGATCAAGATATATGGAGAAAACTTTATAGTCAATGAGGGAGGTGAGGGTGATGGTCGGGATGTTAATGTAGGTGTCGATAAGGATGTTGGTTAGGGCACTAATGAGGGGGCTTGTAATGATGTCGGTTTAGGCAGAGATGTAGTCATTGAGAATGAGGGTGATCTAGTTCATGATGGTCTATTTGATAAAGATGAATATACTAGCATAGAGGGTGATGAATTTATGGTGGATAATGATGAAGATGACGATGATGAGACAAACTTTTTATTTGATGTGAGAATTTCGATTGACGATGATGATTATGATAATGAGGAGCTTTTAGAAGCGAAGAAGAACACCAAAGAGTTTCGCAACAGAGCCACAAAGTATTTAATTGCAAGGGAACCATCCGTGAAATTGGTACCTTCCCAACAACTTGCAGTTAATGTGGATAATGTAGTTGATTATGAAGTTGGTTACCAAATAGAGTACTATGAAACGGATGAAAATGAGCATTTGGGGTCTAATTTAGAACTAGAAAATGATAATTTTACTAGATGGAGAAGCAGCTTTCCAAGGTATGATCCTAGTTGTGTTGTACCTATGTTTATTTTGTCTATGACATTTGATAGTAGCAAACAATTTAAAAATGCTCTCATAAAGTATTCAATGGTTGAACGTAGAGAGATAAAATTTATAAAGAATGAAAAGAAATGTGTTAGAGCAAAATGTTTTAGTGAAATTTGTCTTTGGAGAATCTCTGGATCTATTGATGTTCATAGTGGATCATTTCATATGAAGACTTATCATTCAAAGCACACCTATAGCATTAGCTTTAAAAAATTGGATAAGTACACTAATGGTGCCATAAGTTGTGTACGGCGCTCACTTTGGTGCCAAAAGTTTCCGTCGGATCACTTAAGTGCCAAATCGGAGAAAAAACGATCACTTTGGTGCCACCGGTGAGAAATTCCGGCCAAAATGATTACGTGGTATTTTTATTTTTAAAAAAAAAAGTTGCTCGGCTTTTAAATGACGTCGTTTTTCATCCTCTTCAAGAAATGACGTCGTTTTGCTCTTATACGTGGACACCCTTGCAAAAATGACGCCGTTTAGCTCGTACATGGGTTGAAATTAGGGTTAGGGTTTCTCCTCGCCGCTCGGCCACCGTTGTTTGCCCGCCAACGCTCAGCCACTATCGCTTGGCCACCATTGTAGATGCTCGACCAGGTGAACGAGGAGGGAATGAGATTGTTGCTCAAACAAAAAGTGGCAAAAAGAATAGGAGGCGAGGCGAAGGAGGAAGAGGAAGAAGAGGGGTTGAAGGTGCCGCAACCGGTGCGCTGCCGCCACCACCGCTGGTGCCATTGTTGGTGCTGCTACTGGTGCGCTGCTGGTGTTGCTGCTGGTGCCGTTCGCTGCTGGTGTCGCTCTTTAAGGAAGAAGACGACGTGCGTCCTCTCTCTCCCTCTCTCTCTCTCTCTCTCTCTTTCAATTTGGGGATTTAGGGTTTTGATTTGGGGGAAAGAGCCAAACGACGTCGTTTTTGTGGTTTAGATGCTGATTGTGCTCTCCGACAAGCCACGTCAGCCTAAAAAATTAATAAAAAAATGCCACGTCAGATTTCCGGCCAATCAGATCGGCGTTGGCACCAAAGTGAGCATTTTTCAAATTTTTTGGCACTTAAGTGATCCGGCAGAAACTTTTGGCACCAAAGTGAGCGCCGTACACAACTTATGGCACCATTAGTGTACTTATCCCTTTAAAAAATAATGAGGTAACAAGTTCTTGGTTGGCAAGTCCTATCTTACTATAATAAGAGCAATGCTAACTATTAAAACTATTGCTTTGAGGGAACTTATTAAGGAGCAATTGGGGTTAGATGTGAGTATCAATCAATGTATGGAGGACAAGCTATTTGCTTATAAAGTATTGATGGGAAACTATAAAAAGAAATAGGCGAAAATGTGGGATTATGCAGAGGAGCTTTGGATGAGCAATCTTGGAAGTACTATTACATTAAAGATTGAAAAGTCTTATTTGTAATCTGAGGCATTGTTTGAGAGAATGTATATTTGTTTTGTTGCTTGTAAGAAAAGGTTATTGGGTGAAATGTCGTTGAGTTGGATGGTTGCTT
Organism: Eucalyptus victrix; assembly: GCA_016097545.1. Lineage (NCBI taxonomy): Eukaryota > Viridiplantae > Streptophyta > Magnoliopsida > Myrtales > Myrtaceae > Eucalyptus > Eucalyptus victrix. The sequence goes on from CM027842.1 coordinate 6,230,138, forward strand.
CCTGAAAGGAATTTGTCAAGGTCAGATCTTGTGTGCCGTTGGAAGGGATGAAAATGATCAAATGTTTCCAATTGTTAGGGCGGTTGTTAGAGTTGAGAGTAGAGACACCTAGACTTGGTTCTTAAAGATCTTACTTGCGGTCTCGATATTATGCACATATATGGATAAGGTTGGGTCATAATTAGTGACAAACAGAAGGTAATTTCCTTATTTATTTAATTTTTCATTAAGCTTATTATATGATCAAATTTGTAACATATGATTTATATTGTAATAATTTTTTCTAGGGCCTTCTACAAGTTGTGGTCGAGTTGTTGCCTGCAGTTGAGTATAGGATGTGTGCCAAACATATCTATGCCAATTGGAGCAAAAAGTATAAAAGTATAAACGGACACAAATGCAAAGAATGTTTTGGCGGTGTATAGGATGTAGAGTATGATGAACACCAAACATATCTATGCTAATTGGTTTAAATAGAACCAAAGCATTGGTTCTTTCTTTTCAACTGATGCAAAATGTGGTATTGTTGATAACAACTTATGCGAGACATTCAATGGAAGAATTATAGATGCTAGGTGTAAGTTCATTTACAGTATATTGGAGAACATGCAGATAATGATAATAACAAGAATTGCATACACAAAGGGATGAGTGTGCTAGATGGAGAAGAGATTGTGGTCCGAGAATTGCAAGAAAGTTGGAAGAAAATAGAGTTGGTGTGACTTAGTGTTAGGAGATATGGAATGGTAATGTTGGATATGAGGTGATGGAAAAAAGGGTGAGAAGCACATGGTGCATGTGTTCAAAAGAATATGCTCTTGTAGAAAATGATAGCTAACTAGCATATCTTGTCCTCACAATATTTCTGTTATAAATCATAGACAAGATGATGCATATGACTATATTGATGAGTATTATAAGAAAGTCAAGTTCTTAGTTGCATATGAGAACATGATACTACTAGTTCAAAGAGAGAAATTTTGAAAAAAAGACCAATAGGGAGCCATCGAAACCACTTTCAGCTAGGGTAAAGCCTAGTAGATGTAAATAGAAAAGATCAAGGGAGGAAGGTGAAGTGGCGCATGGAACTAGGATGTCAAGGATAGGAATGAAGATGATAAGTCGAACTTGCTTGAAGATGTAACACAACAGCTCAACGTGTCCGATTAAGAAGACCAGGTTTACATCATCACAAACATGATTTTCAAGGCCAAAATTTTAAGTAAGTACTTTCGTTTTCCATTGTGTTGTGCATGCTTATAAATTAAACCTTTAAATGATTTTTCTCTTTGTAGGTTGAAAAGCGTACAGACAATGCCAATGTAAGTGGTAGTGCTGGTGGCCTTACTAGTATGAATGTAAGTCCTTTTGCTACCGGTATGGTACGTAATGGCTTTATTTTTTTAGAAATTTAGTTTATATTAGTAAATATTTCACAAATATAATGAAATGTAATCATGTTAGGTTGAGCATACAGACACCAAAAGTTGCTTGTAAAAGACGATGAGAAGTAAAGCACCACAAATAGCAGTACAAGTTGAATTAACATCATTTGCACATGCAGTTGAAGTTCCAACAAAAGAAGTAGGACCATCAAGGAAGAAAAAAAATGTCAAAAATGTTGACAAGAAGCAATGTTCACAAGAAGCACTTGTGGGGGTAGGTTTAGTAAAACATTGTCATGACTATGTTTTTTCTTTTTTGTTGTTGATGGGTGACTTTTTGTTTTTAGATGATGAGTTCGATGTAGTAGTGTCTTGGCTTTTTTACTGGAACAGATGGGATGTAAAGTCCTTTATTGTAATCCCTATCATTTTGCAATGAAATATTTTGTTAATTTGATATAATGTTTGTTTACTATTGTAGATGTTTACTGCATTGTAATGAACTAGTTTCATTATTTATTGAAGTAGAGGCTCGTTGTTTACTTCAAGTTGGGAAGCAATGAACAAGTTGAGAAACAACCAAAAACTCAAATAAGAGCTTGCAAACAACCTTCAATTTATTCCCAAAGATTGTACATATATGTACTTCATGTGGAAGAATATATAACATGCTTAAAACATATATTAAAATAGCTAATAACACAATGTCTATAAACATACTCTATGACAAACTCATCATGTTGTTCATCTTTAAATTTCCAAATAATATGTGAGCTAAAATTACTATAAGCATCCACGACAAAACTGACATTGTCTTCCATCTCAAATTTTCTTTTTTTCAGCTTTGCCATGTCTTGTTTCACACATTTCAATTGTGCCTTGAGAGCTCTAACTTCAACATCCATTGAACTACCATCATCCTCATCAAGGGTTGGGATTGTTTTTTCTTTGACATTGCTTTGGTGAAATTTTTTGGACATACTTCTTGTTGGTTGACTGATTTCCGCATTAATCCAATTAAAAACCTACAACTTTCCCCACTTTTGTATCTTGAGCAGCCATAAAATCTCATTCCTTGATTCTCCTGTGTACATGCTATCCGTAAAGGAGATTTTAGACCATTATAGCAAAACACAGAATTATCTTTGTCAATAGGAGGCATGTAAGTCCTTGATTGTGACGAATTTGTGAATCTTTTCATGAATTCGTTGGATCTCTTGTTGTGATGACACCTCACCGTTAGTTATAGTTGAACTCGTTTTTATGCTTTCAGAATTACATTTTTGTGTGTGTCTATATATAATTCTTGTCTTTTGTAGAATGACATATTTATGAGGACCTTAGCCAACATTAAAGTCAGTTGACATGTATATAGGAGCAGCATTTACTGCTAAACACAATATAGTTTTTGCCTCAATAACCTTCTACTATAACTATTGTAAAAGACAAACAAATGTAGCATCAAACAATTCATATAATCTATCAAACATTTCAACATTGCACAATGCAGTGGAACGAATGATATGGTTGTTCCATACTTCAATATAACAAGATAGTGCTCAGAACAACATTTAGCAGAATTGGAGCATTAAGTATGAACAGAGAAAGAACACTCTCAATATATATCAAATGGAACCTTAATATTGACTCTTCATATTACAACCTATTTTAGCTCTGAAAAGAGGCATGTTCCTTTAGTAGTGTGCAATCCATTGCTTATTCGTGTACTTTGATTTTGGAAGTAAAAGCTACTACCCATACTAAAAGGCGTTTTGACAGCTTTAGTCAAGGATATGCAATCCAAGCTATGCATATCTCATCCACTCATGTTAGAGCCCAAAACAATCAAACTCCAAGAGAGTACAAATTGCATTCCTCTACCTCCGCAAAAAAATAAAATAAAATGTTATACTAAAAAACTACAAGCAAAAGTTTCGTATGTCAATAAAGTAAGATTCATATTTCTTCAAAACTTGCATGAGTTATAAATCTACATTAACTTCTTCAAATAGTTCATTTGAGTGATCACACAGTTAGCCAAAATCATGAAAAAAAGGCAAGATTCATGTTTCCAAATCTTTGCAGATTGGACAAGTAAATTTGCACAAAGGTGCCAGACGGGTGTCAAGCAAGCGTTGGGTGAAATGGAGAACTCAACCACTATTGATTCAATAGAAGAAAAACTTGGCTCCAGGGAAATGGTAAGAAGTGATCGAATTCGGGAGAAAAACTGAGAGAAATTCAAGATCTTCATGATTTTAGGGTTCACGATTTTGGTCGAATCCAAATTGGGGCTTCAGGTAATTTGGGGTTTGGTTCATGAATGGGAGGAAGATAACATTCGCAGTAAAGACTCGGTTTGACGTTTTTGTGGTTGACAAATGTGATTGAAGCAAGATGATATCGGATCTTCACAATTTTTTCTTTTTTTGTTTCTTTTCTTTTTCCTTTTCTTTTCTCCCTTCTTCCTCTTTGGACTATCCCCGTAGTGGCCGATGAACCTCTGGCGAGGCTCGTTAGCCCTTGCCTACGGCCGCGGGTGAGGCGGCTTCACCCGAATCTAGGTGAAGCCAACCTCGCCCTGGCCTTGCGGGCGAAGGCGGCCTCACCCATGGCTAGTGAAGCCATGGTGGCCATCGCTAGGCTAAAGGCTCATTGGCGATTAGGCAATGGCCTCCATGGCCTTGCTAGTTGCAAGTGAGGCTGCCTTCGCCTACGACCCTTAGCGAGGTCGATTGAGGGCCTCGACCCTCATCGACCACTACAAGGACAGTCCAAGGAGGAAGATGGGAGAAAAGAAAAGGAAAAAGAATAGAAAAAAAAGAAAATGAAAAGAAAAAAATTAATAAAATTTTCAAAAGAAAATTGTTAAAAATTGCCACATCAGTGTTCGCTCACCGCTCGGCGTCTACCTCAGTGCCGGCGGGTCAAAATTGACCAGATGGACTGAATTGGTACCAATTTAAATATATTTATGACTGAAATGGTATAAATGTAATAAGTTTATGACTTTTTTGGTACTTTTCCCAATTATCACAAGAGAATATTCAATTTCGGGCATGGATTTTGTCTATGTGCCATCCCCACTGAGTAAACATGTCATACCTATTCTAGCACTAATGCAAGTGTCTTAAGACTAGCATTGCACCTAAATTCAATCCCATCTCTAAAAGACTAACCAAAGTTTCGTGGTACAAGAATAGATTGGGAATTGAAACTTGTGATTATCAACTGGTAAATTAATCAAAAGTTCTAAATTTATTGTACTTGTGTCAATGCAGTCCAAAATCTTTTATGGTAATTTTCTTGTTAATCAAGTTATGACTGCTTGATCAATCAAAGCGATAACATTATGATTTCACATGATGCACGTGGTCTTTGTCAACCAGCTGTTGTACGTGAATAAGACACCATGACATCAAAATTATGTGTGTCCAAGAGTTTCCTAAAAAAAAACAGACGATCACACTCTAGAAGATAAGAATTGCAAGGCTGGAATTCGAATTGATTCAAAGCGATCTGATATGGTGTAAAATTTGTGACGGGAATACGATCTCTGGAGTTCATAAAATAAGTTTGAATGATTTTTATTTTTACTGAAATTTCATTCAAGGTGTTAAGGTAAATTTTTGTTGTTAATATTAAAGAATGATATGATGTTATATTCCATTAAACAAACGAAATCTTCTTTTAGGATTCATAATTTGGTAAAAAGACCGTGTGAACACTTTAGTTAACAAATAATCAAATTGAAGTGCCGAAATGGCATTAATTGAATAAAAGTTCGATAGTTTGTGAAAATTTTTAATCATTCTAAAAGTTTAAGTTATTAATTGAAAGCATGGCTAATTATTCAAATGTTAAGTTGCTCATCCATTATCTAAGTTGTTTTTGGACGGTATGTTGTCATTCCGTGGATGCAGGGAGAAATGTGAAAGAAGAAAAAAGCACTTTCAGAGCGAAAAACTACGTACTCAAACGAAGCACTTGTACATGCCAACTTAGATATTGGTTGCCCTAAACGTAGGCAACTCACAAACTCATCAGGACTCAGCAAACAGCCCTTTTATTTCACGTCCCGGTCTACGGACAACTCGCATAGCAACTTTATTGCGAACATGGACCAGCAGAGATGCATAGGTTCCCTAATGTGCGCCATGGCAACACTCAAACTTGACAATGTTCTTCATCGTGCGGGGACAAACCGGACACTTCACGTCCTCCGGGATGTAGCCCACCATGTTCGGGATGTAGAAGTGGTGGCACCTCGGAAGGACGAAGACCCGATCGCGGTGCTCCTTGAAGGCCGCATCGAACGGCTTCTCATTCCCTTTGACCTGCTTCTTCCAAGTGGTCTCGTACTGGGACAAGACCTTGGTGACGTCAACAATCGAGTCGTTGATCACGACCCGCGACCCCCTTGTGAGGACCGCGAACCCACCGTCCTTCTTGAAGTTGGTGTAGAGGCTGAGGATGTCCTGCATGAGGGGTTCGTGCACATCCGCTTTGGTTTGCAATTTCGACAGCATAAGGCTTTCGAGGCGGCTCCAGAAGAGCTGATTTTTGGTGACATTGTAGGCGGCGATGGGGACGCCATCTTCGATGATCTTCTTCACTGGCTCCTCAATTTCCTTGATTGCCTTGTTGTCTTCAGCTCCATAAAGGAGGATGTACTTTTGAGACTTGATCTGATCAGTGATAATCAATCGGATGAGTAATCAATGAAATAAGTTCTAAAGGATCAGTCCTCATATCTCTACAATACAAAGCAAACGATCATGTTCTAATTTCAAGTTTTCCACAAAATTTCAGCAAAGCCTACCTCTAACTTAAGATGGGTCGTATATGTTAGCAGAAATAAGACCCTCATTTTTTATCTAATAAATCTTCCAATTGATTCTAAATTTAAATCAAAATCTTTCAAACCATCTATCAATTAATTAAGTTCGCTTTATAATTTAACTCAGAGTACAGGTTTTCTTCGTTAAGCGAAAGGGTAAAAGTAAACTTTGAAAAAGAGTAAGAAAACATAGAACTACTTACAACTTCATTTATCTTAGGAATGACCATGTCAGTCAACAAGAGCTCAAACCAGTTGATGCCAGGCTTGCCCCATAGGCTTGCTCCCACTGATTCAGTGAAAGGGAAAGCATCCCATCCCCAAAGCCTCATCATGCTCATGGCATTTTTGTTTGAGACTCTTCCTTGGGGATCCAACACAGTCATGATGGTCTCTTGCCTATAATGCCACTTTTCCTTGATAATCTTGATGGCCACCTTGTTGATAAGTGTTGGGTAGCGCACTGAGTACCACGGCATTTGCGACTGTAGATTCTTGAACTGGTTGTTCACATCCTCGCCTTCTTGCTCGATGATTGGGACCCACATGATCTCATAGCGCTCCTCATGGAACTTGCGCTCACTGTAGATCTTGATGAGGATGGAAAGGTCGTGAGAGGTCAACTTTAGGTCGGAAATCAGCAGCATCACATTCTTCCTCCGCAGGGACTCGACCTTATCCTGTATGTAGGGGAACGATGAATAAGGATCGACATTTCACTCCTTTGGTCGCTACCACTAAAGTCAACCAAACAAATTTACGCAAGGCCAAAACTAGGTATATAAGTGCCACTTAGGTGAGAACAAATGTTATGTCTTGATTTCAATGAATCAATTGAAAAAAAAAATCTTCGACAAGGACGAGTTTACGACCATAGCATCATTGCGGTACTCAACTAGGAACATAAAGTTTGACCAAAAAAAAAAAAACATAAAGTGTTGTGGAATTAGAGAGTTAGAAGATTGAACCGTGGTCTTCTTTGAGCCAATGTAAAGTGGCTGAGGATCATCCTTGATGTAAACCAAGGCCTTGATGAGCTCCACATTATCAGTAGGGGCATTGAATAGTCTTTGCAGCCTCTGATACTCTCTAATTTCCTCTGCGTTCAAATTGAAACTTATGAGAACGTTAGTCTAATATTCAAAGCATAATATCACAAATCGAAGAAATTAAGTTTTACCCTTTTTTTGTTTGTAATCTTCATAATGTCTCTTGATAGTGTGGTGGATCATGTTCACTTTCCGCGCAAAGGTCGGGAGATCTTTTCCCTTGTAGCTGAAAATAACAGGAAGCCCTCTTTAAGGAAAAGAAAAAAATAACGCTCTTCTTTAAAATTCGAGTCTGTTGAAATGTTTTTAGATAATTCATTACATGTTTTCATGAAGAAATAAAATAAAGGCCGTGAGAACATGTTTCTTTTTTCCCAAAAGAGACGCAAAAGAAGGGATCGTTAGTGACTCATACTCATCGACGAGGCTGATGAGGCTGGTGAACTGAATCGAGCAAGCGAGGACACTGATGATGATCTGATAAACGCTGCTTGGGATGTCGATTGCTGTGGACAGCTCAGGAACATCTTTGCTGTCGTGCTCGAATTCCACGATGCACTCGGTCATGCTCAATGTGGTCTTGATCATTTCATTCAGAACTCCATACACTTGGATCTTTTGCACGTCTGAGGGCTTGGTGATTGCAGGTAACCCCTTGAGTATGGCCAGCGATTCAGCAAGCTTGTCCGATGGTTGGATCTGAGCGAGTCGCCAAAAGTCGCCATAGAATAGAGCGACCGACGAAAGGGTAATCACAGCCTTGTTGACCCAGGAGTAGCTCGACAGCTCGTGAAAGATCGAGATCATCGTTTCGCGCACATTTTTGGTGTCTAATGCCTTGCATGTGATCTGATAACATGATGATGATGATGTCAATACGTGGGATTAGCTATTACCAAGCTCTAAATGGTAAAAATAGCCAAAACAAAAGCCATTCTTCACTTAAAGCAAATATATATATATATATATATATATATTAACATACCTCACAAGCCACTTCATTGATCGCTGCTAGGGTGGATTGAAGCCTTCTTTTAGTTGCTTGAATGCAGGGCTTCCAGATCCTTGAGTGCCCTACAGTGTATGCATATGTAAGAGTAATTGCTAGAGAGAGAGGGAGGCACTAATTAAACGAACTGATGAGAAAAATTTCTTGGTTTTTAACCGTTAAGACTAAGGAAATCCACAGTTATCCCATAGAAATTACGTATAGCTATATGATCAGAATTTATATCTAAAAAATTGTCAGTTTTTATTCAAAACTTCACTAATAATGAAGGTATATGTTAAGATGCAGTTGTTTCTTGAAAAAAAAAACAAAATCTAAATATTTTAAGAATGAAATCATTTTCGTAATGAAAAAAAAATTTACTTGATTTATATTTTTAAGTGTTATAAATTCATTAATTTTTGAAAATGCTTATTAAATCACACTAAACAAAAGCGTCCTAAAAGTATGTTATCCACCACGCCGGCAGCCTACAGGCCACGGCAACGACGGTCCCAAGCACCACAAATGGCTGGGAGCGCCGGGCTCTCCCTTCCCTATCATCGCCGTTGTTGAGGGGAAGGAGCTGTAGCCGCACACAAGCTTGACCCGAGATTGAACGTGATTGTGGGATCTTTGGCACGGCAGCAACTCGACCCAAGCCCTAGATCCAAATCTAGGGCTTGGTCAACCTCAGATTCAAGATCTAAAGCTCAAAAGTGTAAGCCGAATTCAGGCTAGAAGACAACGACAAAAACCGCGGCCTACCAAGTGAAAATCAAAGGTGACGAGCCGACGGCCAAGAGCTGAGGCAGGGCTGGTGACTGGGTGTGGAATGCAAAGGTCGCGATGGTGGTTGAGGGCGGAGGCAACAACTGTCGGCTGTTATGGTGGTAGTCCTTGCACGGTGGTCCACAATTATCTACGGAGGTTGTAACGGGTGGCAGGCGGCCTAACCTTGGTCATGCAATTTCCGAACATATCGGCATTATGCTCACCTCCTAGGTGGGATTTTTTTTTTTTTTTAATATCTGGATTTTACGTTACCTCAAGCATCAGAATGGATAAAAATTATCCGATCGAGGGTTGTATGCATCCCATCAAAAACAATGCTGTGGTTTATTTGCGAAAGCTGGTCAAATTCACTACGATTTACACCATAGACGCATCCTTTTGAAAGATTGATAAGCTCACATAGTAAAACCTTTTTAGACTAAATCTCTCTCACACGTGCCCACAAGTGCACAAAACACATGACATTATTTCAATTTTTACCTTAGGGTTGACGACAGAATTGGCAATCGCGGCAGTTCCACGGAGGGCGTTGTCGACCAGAAGGAAGAGAGACTGGACATCAACGTCTCCTTCGTCACGAGCGTGAATGTCGACCATCTCCTTCATGAACTTCTCGTCGTCGAAAATGGCAAGCAGGCTGTTCAACATGCTCTGGTCAACCTTGCTTCTCTCCCTCCGGAGAATCTGGCCGAGGGTCTTACTCGCCATTATCCAAAATCTCAAAGAAATAGAGCAAGAGGAGAGAGGCTAGGCTTTTGAGTGTTTAGAGAGAGCAAAACTAGAGGAGGAAGAGAGCGCGTGGGCGGTGTGGTGTGGTGAGGGCAGGCTTGCTCTATTTATAGCCGTGGATGCAAGGAAAGAGACTGGAGATACAAAAGATTATGTTTGAAAAAATGTTTATAGGCGAACGAAAAACCATCCAGAAGAGGGTGACCAATATCAACAAATGTCCAAGCATTACTACGAAAGTGGCATGCTCATTACAGAATATTATTTTAACAATAAAGTCTCGATGGACGAGCTCGTTACTGTAACCTTAACAAGGTGTAAGTATGTATATAAAGTCAAGCGTTGAACTCAGCACCACCTTAGATGACCCAAGGACTTTTGAGATTGAGATGGGTTTCATATTCGAAATTGGAACCATTTCTTCATGTATGTTGGAATTAATTTCGTATGACTTGACCAATCACATTACCATCACACGTTTCCATTTGTGAAGTAATTCTTTTATAGGTTAATACCATAAAAAATTCCAAATTGGTGTATATGTGAAAAATTTACCCAAACTATTTTTTTTTTATATCAAAAACTCTAAACTAGTACATTTATAACAAAATTACTGTCCCTTAGTGATGAATTTACACTCCTCTTTGCCAAATTTAGCTCATTTAATTATGTGAGTGGTTTTTTTTTTTTTTTTTTTTTTTTGTGGTTAAAAATTAGTTTGGGTTAAATTTGTCACAAATGTATTAATTTAAAGTTTTTCATGTTATTAACAATTTAGTTTTCAAACCCAACCATGGGCAGCTGTGTTAGTATTAGTTCTCTCCTTTAACGCTGAGGTCGAGAGTTCGAATCCTTACAATGCTAACATGTCTTAAATGGGGAGCCATGATGTTGGGATCTTGTGCTAGCCTCCCTCCAGGTATAGTCGATGGTCTCCATTGGGCCTGTCGGGTCGGCGGCAATCGTGCGCACCCGTAAAGTGTGCCGGGCCGGATATTCGATATAATATATATATATATATATATATATATATATTAAAAAAGCAATTTGGTTTTGAATATATAGACTATTTTCAGTATGTAAATTTCGATACTATCCGAGAATTGTTGTGTTAACATGCTCTAGGGATATTTCATGTAATCATAATTTGTATGTTGTAATTATTCGATATACAAATAGATTTATTAGAATCAATAAATGCTGAGTATTGGAAATAATAATCCTGATTATTATTTAATTTCAACAGAATGAAAATTTTCTTTTTTTTTCAAATAAGATATTCGTAGAAATATGCTTAACATTGTTGTTGTATTCTAAGATACTTCTAGGATTTTTAGTTGTTTAAGAATAAAACGATTGATCCACTGAAAAATTCAATGTGCACTTTGGAGCAACGGATGAAGATAATGCAATTTATAACCAAACTCGTTCCCTGCAAAGAATTTTTAATTTTCCAAGGTAAAGAAGTAAGGAGTTATATTGCAGAATATTCTATTTCAATTGCAGGATGAATTATTATTATTATTCCAATCATTGTGGTTACCGAATTATTAAGTACAAAATTCTAAAAAAGTCTGCAACAAATGTATATCGTTGAGTTATGTTTTCAATTTTGTTTTGAAACTAGAATGTATTTTCTGATAAGTGCTCATCTAGTTACTGTAGTTTGATTTCTCATTTTACACGTTTTAAAGTTCTAAATCACCCAATTTCTGTAAATATTGTCATTGTTATGTGAATAAATGCGTTTACAACTATAACTTTGGGTGTGTTTGTTTTGCGAAATATATTTTCAGGGAAAACAATTTTTCTCATTTTTTAGCGTTTGGTTTGCCTAAGAAAATGAGTCAACGGAAAACGTTTTCCCAGTCAATAAAAAAAGTATTCTTATCAAAACTTAAATTTAGGAAAATGATTTCCCTTTTAAAAGAACTGGAAAACGTTTTCTAAATCCACCAAAGCTTAGATTTGGTGCTTGGTTTGCAAACAATTGTTTTTTATAAAATTATATTTAAAAAATTTCGACTTTTTTTATTTTCTTTTCTTCATTTTTCTTGTTCTTTTTTTCACCCATCGCCAGCCACGGGGACAACCAACGAACTTTGGCCTCGCTAAATTGGGCAAGCTCATGGCCTCCAACGGTGAGGCACAAGCTTGCCTGAGGCTGATGAGCCCCAAGCCTCGCCAGATCAGGTGAGTTTGTGGCCTCCGAAGCAATCCTTGAGCCTCGCCAAATCGGGCCAGCTCGTAGCCTCTAGCAACAAGTTGATGAGGCTCGAGCTTCACCACTAAAGGCCGGCGAGCCTAGACCCTTGCTAGATCGAGTGAGCTTGCAGCCTCAGGCGGAGAGGCTTAAGTTTGTCGAGCCAGCAAGCTCGCTACAAGCTTGCAGTGAGGTTCAAGCAACAAGTGGCAAGGCTCGCCAAATCAAGTGAGCTCACGACCTCCGGTGACTACTCAAGCTCACCCCTCATAAACTAGCTAAGGATGAAGCACCAAAGGAAGAAAGGAAGAAGAAGAAAGAAAAGAGAAAAAGGAAAAAATAAAAATAAAATAAAAGTAGATATAAAATAAAATGATAAAAAATTTTGATTTTTTAAAATTAAAAATTTAGAAAATAAAAAATTTAAATTTGTATACGGCTTAGATAAAGTGTGAAATCATTTTATAATAGAATTCAAATGGTGGAAAATATTTTTGATTATACATCACTAGATAAAGGAAAACAAATTGTACTCATGAAAAATGCTTTTTAGAAAAGCATGTTTATTTATTATTGAGTTTTTCACAAAACAAATGGAGCACTTGTGTATGCTTATCTTTAGATGTATTTGTTCATCTTTGCACATCATGTTTTATATTATTTATTAGCATTTCTTTAGTTATGGAAAAAAAATTTCAGTAATGCGAGATATTTTGATAGAATAATAATTTTTAGTAATCATTGGGAACCCTTACCAGCTTTTATATGTTATAAAACGGGAGGGAAAATAAAAGAGAAATTGGTCGAGAAAATGGAGGACGCGATTCACGTGTTTGATAGGACAAGGTGCTTCAATTTTGCATCGTCTCTTTTCGGTGGTAGGGCAAAGGTGCTTTAACTCTCACCTGTCCCTCTCTCTCTCTCTCTCTCCAAGAATTCATTAGCACTCTCTCTCCCTCTCTCTCTCTCTCCAAGAATTCATTAGCACTCCTTTAACCAAGGACTTTCTTGGATGCTCGACTTGGTAAAGGGGTCCTCACCAAAAATAAAAGGGGCTTTCACTCCTACAAAGACTGTGGCCCATCCTTTTGCGAATTGCATGGACGGTGAGCTCCACAAATATATTCTTTATTTTAATATAAGGATGCTCGCATGTCTCATAGCCCTAATTCTCCCCATATCTTTTTCATCCCTAAGAAGAGGAAGTACCCTCTAATTACTTTACATTCTAGTGATTCCGAGATTTGGACGAAGACTGAGATGAAACTTTTTAGGAACTTGCTTAACACTATATATCTCTCTCCCCAAGAATTCATTGGCACTCTGATTAGGCCTTAAATGAATTTGAGTTGCAACATTAACTAATTAGGGTTACATACTAAGATAATTTTTAATCTCTAAAGATTAAGCTAATTAGAACCCCTTTTTCTACTAACCATTTTAAGACTTGTTTCTTGCTTTGATTATTACATCTTAGTTTTTTTTTTAAAATTTCTTGATCACGAAGATTTCGTGATCCTGATTTCATGATGTCTCATGTATAAGAAAATATATGATTGGCTGGCAAATTATAGTTTTAAGTAGAGTCGATGGGCTAAAAGATATTCTGCCAAAATTTCATTGATAAATTCAAATGTAGTTAATAATATTATCAAATATCTACATATATATAATTTCAACAATATCGAAAGATTTAACTAGTAATAGTAAAGTCAAGTTTGACTTGATAACTTATGAATCAAACCACACACTAGTAAATTCAATTTAATTTTGTAGTTTTGTACTCCTCCAAGTAAAGAATTTAAAATAAGTTAGTGGACACCCTAAATCTGAATACTTTCCGGTATTTATTTAACCCCTAACCAGCTAAATAGTTTGCCATCTACCAAATACATTCACTTATAGAATGTACAACTTGCGATTATGTACCTGGTTTGACTAATCTAGCATTCAATCAGCAAATTCACCGTGGATCACTAGTATCATGTATTCGCTTTCTCTTGTACCCTTATTTTCGGAAACGGATGGGTTTCAATCTCATTTTTTTGTTTATTAAGAATGGGGTGTTTCGAAGTCTTTGGTCATTTTTTTAAATGAATTTCACTCAATGTCTTATGCATGTCAAATAGATAAAGAGCAAGAAATCAACACACAAAGTGACCCTCCAAAAAAATATGCAAGTAAGATGATTCACAATCAATTTTTAAACGTGGAAAGATCGAGAAAGAGGTTGCTCAATTAGCTGGACCTGCCTTTCATTGACAACTTTCGAGAATCAAATCAAATCTCATCCCTATATATCAACTCAGTTTCAATGGTACAATGGCTCCATCATCATGTGTTTTCTTAGTCACTTGCCAAAGGCAAGAATGGGGATGCTTTTGTAAATTTGCTATTAACTGATGAAAGAAACAACGCATTAATCTCGCACCGGTGTAATATGACGGATGAAATGGTCAAAATTGTAAAAATAAAATGTAAAAGCAATGGACATACCTACAATCATGAATAGAGGCAATAAATGGACCTTTATGTTACTTTTTTTCCCCATAATACGACTTATGTAAATCTTTTCATTTGATTAATCTTTTATAAAAACACAAAAATGGTTCGGTCCTATGATTTCATTAGCTGAACGAGAGACATAGTCTCCAAAATTATTGTTAGTTAATGAAGTTGCAATTGAGCAAAATATCTATCAATCCAAATCGAATACTACACCCTTTTTCCTTTGGTTCTGATAAGGCTAGACCTTCAATTGGTGTCAAGTATGTTGAGGGACGTCACGAATCACTCAAGCCATTACATCAGCACAAAATGGACAGAAAATGTAGTAAATTCTCAGAACTACTTTATGTCGTCGTGTTTCATTATGTTGTTTCTCTTTCGACATGGGGGAAGGGTGGGGAAGAAGGGGGGGGGGGGGGACCAGTTATTGATGTTAATAAAGAGAGGGTGGAAGGACCAACGAGAAATCTAAGGCTTTTCATTTAATTGCCTTGATAGGTAGGTAAAATTGGCCCCAATAGGACGTATTCAGATTCAGACCGACAACCACCTATTAAAATCTCTTAGATTCTAGACAATCTCTCTCTACTTTATTAGAAAAATACATTATTGGTGACTAGAATTGTTAGACCAATCGCTACAAGCAAATCCAATGGTAATGAGTATGTTCATAGTCCCTTTCCATAAGAGATGCTAATAACATTTATCAGAATAGTCAACCTCCCACAAGAATTATGCAAATTCTTGAATCATGTAATCAATGCCCAACCGATGGAAATAATCAAATTAATACCAGTCAAAATAATAAAATCAGTGATAATAATTTGGCAAACCAAACTAATCAACATGTTGGTCAAATGCCAAATATTACAAATATAAGGCCAGTGACTCCATTGGTACCACCTAATGTGAATAATCTTGTATGTATAATTGCCGATTGATATTAATATAGATGATCCAGGAAGACCAACATCACCATCTAGGGGGCAAGATGGCCAACAAAATCCTCAATTAACCCTAGCATGGTGTTGTTAGACCCATGTATCAATTGCTAACTTGGCTAGGCTCTATCAATACAACAATGAGTCAATCAATGAGTATATTTTTTGATTTAAAAATGCTAGCAATAGATACCTCACTTCACTCTCAGATAAAAAGTTCATAAATTTGGAATGGTTGAAATTCAACATAAGAGCAAGAGTCGAAGGTCAAGATTTTGCCAATCTATTCCAAATGGCAATGAAAGTGTCCAAGTATGAGCAACTACTTAAAAAAAGAGATAAAGAGTAACATGAAGACACTACACAAAATGTGGCTTTAATGGAAATATATGAGCTAATGGATGAATCTAACCAACGTAAAAATATTAAAATAGCTGTGGCAAAAGTAGTGCTCGACAAGTTTTATGTTTTTCCAGGGGACAAGGACCCATGGAGTGCTAAAAGTTGGCACAAAGGGACACTTAAGTGCCAAAAGTTACGAAAGGTACACTTAAGTGCCAAAATCGGAGCAAAATGGATCACTTGAGTGCCAATCCGGCCAAAATCCAGCCAAAATGCTAACGTGGCATTTTTCCGGCGAACCGAGCCTAAAACGACACCATTTTACATGTTGACATGGCCAAATAATGCAAAAATGATGTTGTTTTGAGCTCATGTGATAAAAAAATTATAAGAATTAAATAAATTAAATTTAAAATTAGATTTAGTTAAAATATAAAAAATTAAATTTAAAATTAAATTTAGTTAAAATATTAAAAAATAATAATTTTAAAAATAAATTTAGTTAAAATATTAACAAATAATAATTTTAAAATTAAAAAACTTTAATTTTTTTAAAACATTAATAAATTAATAAAAAGGGGGAGCAGTGGCTGAGGGCAGCCTTAGCCACCACCCCCTTTTTTAAAATTTTTAATTTTAAAATTATTATTTTTTAATATTTTAACTAAATTTAATTTTAAAATTATTATTTTTTTAATTTTTTTAACTAAATCTAATTTTAAAATTACCACGTCAACCCAAAGCGACGCCGTTTTTGCATTATTTGCCACGTCGGCATGCAAAACGGCATCGTTTTGGGTTCACTTTCGCCGAAATTTGTCGGAAAAATGCCATGTCAGCCTTTTGACCGGATTTTGACCGGAGTGGCACTAAAGTGATCCGTTTTTTTTTCGAATGTGACACTTAAGTGTACATTTCGTAACTTTTGGCACTTAAGTGTCCTTTTGTGCCAACTTTTGGCACTTGAAGTGTTCTTATCCCCTTTTTCCAGCCTTAAAGCCTTCCAAAATAAAGAAAACAACAATGGCTAAGATTGAAGACACTCAAGTTTGCTCATTCAACATTAATAAATCTGACAAAAGTTTGAGTTACTTTTGAAAGATGACCTAATTAAATTAACAAAAGGCCAAGTAATTTCAAGAAAAAGACAATTTAGTACAGAAATTGCGAGTGACACCATTCGTTGAGCCATACATCAATTAATTGTCCCTAAAAATAATTCAAGAGGCACTTGGGTGGCAAAATCAAATTTACTGATGATAATGGGGTATATGATAACTCTTGATTATCTAACTTAAAAGAAATGAATAGTTGATAAATTATGCAATTTTTTTTATGAGGGTATACTAGAAAATGTCCAAATATTGTGGTATACACCGTTAAAGTAGTAGAGTTGATGCAACCATTGAATAGTAGAGTTGATATATTCGTCAAAGTAATAGATTTGTTTTAACTGTCAAATAGTGAAATTGATGTGACCTTTAAGTAAGGGAGTCATGCATACATTTGTATAATAGTCGAGTAATAAAATCTTGATAACTATTTGTACTAGTTGATTGCGAGTCATAAAACTTGCGTTGTACTCTTTGTATAGGATTATAGTGCAATTAGTGTAACTTTATCTTCCGTAGGGTGGATCCGTCCTAGTCCGATTTTGCATTGCACCATGGGATGAGGGACACGTTCGAAGACGGAGTGCTTTCACCTGGATCTGTTTCCATATCGGGATGTACCATGGCAATGACTGAAGTACGGTGTTTGTCTTCAAACGTGTTCCACGCATCAACCGTTTTTGGACGGCTTTATGGAGTAAAGCCAATCCTTGCCAGTACAGGGAAATCACATGCAACCGTTCGGACAAATTTGTAGTGTGAACCCGAGACCTCGCCTCTGCGGACCCAATACACACGGCCTTGAGTCGCGAGCCGAAAGAGATAATGAATGCATGTCTCTTCCCAACACGTGCCAAAAGAGAAAGGAATCTATCATGACTAATAATGAACGATGACTTTTTATATATAAGCATTGTACTTTTTATAAACAACCGTTACTCAATCAAAGAATGCCCAATTATTCATATTTACTTCCAGATTACCACTACATTCCAGTACCTTTATTTCTGACAGCAATTGTTACCAATATTAGTGTTTTAATTTTCTTGTCATTTATGTTTCTCATCCAACAACCAACACATGACCCTTCACTCATCGGTCCATATTTCGGTGAGTATTTTGTCCGATACTTTTCGATATATCAGGGTATTAACTCTTATTTTTAAATGAGCCATAAAATCCCTCATTTTCTCCAACTTTCTCTGCTTGCTCCCTCTCTTAGTTATCATCATGTCCTCTTTGTCCATGAGATTAGAGTGTGCAATTAGTGTAACTACCTCTCTTAAGGGTTACCATTGGAACTCCATACCATGCCACAAAGTATTTCGATTATGAGTTTGTCGAGTCCGACACAATACCCCAACGCTACGTGTTCATTTCACACACGCAGAGATTATCCTCTTATATGCACATAGATTTGTTTCTATAATATGATGTGCCATGACAATGACTGAACTACGTTGTTTGGCTACAACGCGCTCTTCAGGTCTGCAGGGTACACTGAATCCTGGCAAATACATGCAAATACATATAGAAAAAGCCACGAAAAAAGAACTGAAAGGACAAATATGTTGTGTGAACCTGAGAAGAGGCGACCTCCATTGCCTTGGAGGGCCCAAGACTGTAGCTTCAATCATGAGACGAAACAGATCATGAGCGCAATGTCTCCTCGTCATTATCGTAACGCGTGCCAAAAAGAGAGAGGGTTGCAATGGACCACTTGTCACTTCTTAGGACTATAATTGGGAAATTCAAATTTAATGTGACTTGATGGGCCAACCAATTGTCCACGGACACATCGAAAATCGTACACTGAATTCCTAATTTATTGAACATTTTGAAATTTATATGTTTTAAATGTTTAAATTGTTAACTTAAAATTTTCAAGTGCTATAAAAAAAGTTAAATATAAAAGTTAGAAGTCGAGAGGCTCGTCGTGCTTTATCGAAAATGTATGCATTGTCCCTTAGTTTGGCACTAATCTGAGTTATTTATTTAGTCTAATGAGTTTAGTGTTTGTGATTTAAGAATCATCTATCATTAATCAACATTCTCAAGATGAATTTTAAAATAATCGAGAAAATACATTTTGATTGTGACTTTCATCACATATAATGAATTTTCCTATCTGTCACTATGGCCTAAATTTTGCTTATATAAGAACATTCATTAGTAATGTATTTCAACTTGAAATTTCCTCACTTCTAATGATTACACATGAGGAAGCTCAAATTCTGCTAATCGTTTCATGTGTGTGTGTATATATATATATATATTAAAAACATATTGTCCATGCGAATTGTTCACGATCTTTTCAATTTCTTGTCCGCATAAATGTAAATAAACGTCCTATTCAACCACCAAATCCTCGTAAGTATGAGATCTTCCCAATTGTTGCATCAACATTAATCCATATCACTGATCGATCAAACAAATATTTTATCCCAACTTTATATAAAGATCGACCTATATATTGTTGGCAAAAGCATTTAGGAGATATATGAACATTGTGATATTGACACGCACCGATGCACATAAAGTCATGTTTCGTCCCACTATCGAAAAGCTTGATGGAGGATAATGTGACAATCCAGGTGTGCATTTGCACATGTCAACTACTTCATGAAATCTTTCATCCGAAAATCTAAAGCACCTGCACTAATTCTAACATTCTAACCTTCCTCCGGCAAGTTTAGTCGTTGTAACCCTTTTTTTTCCTTAGATTATAGATTACTGCAAGAGGATGTTCAGCTTGAGGCTGCAGATTTTGCCCATGTACCATCGCGGACTAGGTGAGCTCGTCTATCCTTACCCCACCACAATGCGAGTAAGGTGTAAGATCCACGTTGCGTACCTATTTTTTACAGACTAACCAAAGTTTTATGAAACAAATGATAGATTAGGAATTGAGACTAATGATTATCGGCTTGTAAAGTAATCAAGTCATCACTGCTTGATCAACCACTGTGATGATCTTATGGATTTACATGATCCATGCATCGAAACAATGGTCACGTACGTGATTAAGATAATCCCTTCTCTCCATTTCCATTGCAGCCATGAACCAGAAGCAACCGTGAACTAAAAGCAGCCGTGAGACAGAAGCCAGCAAAGACATCCCTCATCTCCGCCCATCTCTGCATCTCTTAACTCCATCCACTGTTGACCCTCTCAGCCTGCAGCATCACATAGCCGACCACCAGGCCGCAACTCTCACATGCCCTCTCCTCAGCTTGTTCGCTTGTGTCATGACACCATTGTCTCAGCTCAAGCATCAATGATCTAGGAGTTCGCCTTCATTCCACCAAGCCACCACCCCAACTCACGAGGACCTTGTTGAAGAAAACTCCTTAGATGTTTTGAAGTTGACAAAACTTATTCAAAGTCTATTATGAAGATTTTCAGACTTTTATTTCAAAGTTTGAAGATGACCAGATTTTGTGGTAAAGTCTGAAGTCTCCCAGACTTTGTGTCAAAGTCTGCCCACACTAACAAATTCTATACCGAATGCTACTAAAGAATGAAGACTTATCTAGATGCGAGATTTTGTTTATTTCTTCACGAGTTCGATTCATATGGCTTATGAATGGCTTTCTGGTTGGATATATCACTTATAAGATTGATTATCTTTATTGAAATCAATTTAAACAAATCAAATCTTTTCAAATTGTAAGTAAATATGGAAAGAATCTACTTATGGAAACTAAGATCCCGATTGTATGGGCGAACAGGATTGACGGACTTTCATCACAATTCTCAAACAACTCGAGATCTCCTTGTTGATTTTGTCCAACGGGTAGATTGGAAGAATTCTTTCGGAAAGTGCCAATGGTCGAGAAGGCATGAAGAAGTATTTAAGGTGGACTCTTTAGTTTTTCAATAGAGTGCATGAAAGAAAAATTTTAAAGTCTGAAGCTTACCATTTTCTTGTCATTCGATAAACTGAGCTCAAAGTTATATACAAAAGAGAGAAACACTTAGTGAGACTTCTTGAGAGACCAATAGAGACTATTCACTATGAAGTTAAGATCACAAAGCTATAAAATCTCTTTTGATTCTTAGTGGAATCCAGTCAGTAGGCTATCAGCATAAAGAGTAGACGTATGCTTAATCTAAGATGAATCACTATAATTTATGTGTTCTTATTCTCTTCCCTAAACTCCTCTACTTTGTTCGTAATTCTATTTAATTGTTAAAGTCTGAACTTGCTCAAAGTCTATTGTTCTTCAGACTTTGTTTTAAAAGCAAAATATTTCTACTGTTTCTTTTGAAAATTTGTCTTCACACTTATTCACCCCATCTAGGTGTTCATACTAGCACTTACAATTAGTATTAGAGCTTATGTGCTTATTTTATTGAAGTGTTTTTACTTTTAAACTAAAGATCTATGTCTAGTATTTTGGCTTCAGGATTGATCGAAAGTCAAAGTAACACCAGACCTCCTTACTTTGATGGGAATAAGTACAATGTGTGGAAAAACAAGATGAAGGCATTTCTGAGATTGAAAGATCCCCTGGAATGGGATGTGGTAGAAAAAGGGATCAATCCCAAAGCTACATCAACCTTAGAAAGAGGAAAAGAAGTTGTAGATGCTAGTGAAATAACACAAGCAAAATTAATCAAAAGACAAGCTCTTAATGCTAAAGCTATCTACTCTTTATATTGCACCTTATCTCCTACAGAGTATAACCAAATTTCCTCTTTTGAAACAACAAAAGAAGTTTGAGACAGGTTGCATATTACCTATGAAAGAACTGATCAAATAAAGGAAACAAAAATCAATATTCTACTCGAATAGTATGAAGCCTTCAAGATAAAGCTTGGAGAATCCATCACTGATATGTTTAGTCGTTTCATTGAAATCGTGAATGAATTGGCATATCAAGGACAGCCAATCTCAGGACCAATGAAGGTCAATAAATTGCTGCGTGGACTCTCCATAGATTGGAATCACGTGAAGACGTCAATTAGAGAAACCCAGAGGATTATGCCTCTTTCACTAGACGAACTAGTAGGCACACTCCAATCATATGAAGTGGAGCAGATCAATGAGGAAGAAGATCCAAGAGGTAAGAAGTCAATTGTTTTAAAATCTAACAATGATTTTGATGATATAGATTTAGATGACGATATGAATGATGAGGAGCTAATGCTTATGATCAAAAAGTTCAGAAAGTTAAATAGAAAGGGAAGAAAATTCAACTGAAAGAAATAGAGCACGTAAAATTTCCAGAAGAGACCAACTAAAGACAACGAAACCAGCAAAGATGTAATATGCTTCAAATGCAAGAAAAATGAGCATATTAGACCTAACTGTCCTTTGTTGAAGAAAAAGAAAGGAAGAACTGAGAAGTACAAGAAGGCTCTCAAAGCTGAAACTTGGAGTGACACTGAGTGTGAAGAAAGTGAAGAAGAATATGCCAACATTTGTTTAATGGTTCATTCCGACTCAAACTCAGAATTAGAAACAGACTCTGATTCAGACTCTAACAAAGAACTCAATGTTAGTAATTTAAAAATTCCCGTTAAAGTCTCGAAGTACATAAAAGAACTTTGTTTCAGTCTCAAAACCTCTCTTAAAAGGATCTCTAAACTAAAAATGGAAAATTTTAAACTCAAGTAACAAGAAATTTCTTAGAAAGAAAAGTTTGAAAGTTTGGATAAAAGTTTTGTTGATTTGAAAGTAAATTTTGATTCTCTTTCGAAGAAAAATGATTTTTTGAAAGAAGATATTTCAAATATCACAAAAAGATTTTCAAAATGATCTGAAATGTTGGAGAAAATTCTTTTAGTACAAAGACCCTATTTTAACAAGTCTGGATTATGTATAACTTCATAAATAATTCCATTTATTGATTTTCCCAAAGTAAAAGAGAGACTTAAACAAAGACCTGCAAAGGCATTTTACAAAAATCATTTTCAAAGAGTTTTTGTAAAACCTATTGGTCGAAGTGCACTCAAATGTTCAAAGTGTAACAGCTGAGAACATTTTGAAAAACAATGTCCCAAATTTTGGAGACCTGTTAAGAAGGATTAGGCAAAGACTGTTTTAACGCTAACTCTCTTGGACCCAAGAAAATCTATGTACCAAAAAAAACTTGAGTTCTTCTTATGATTGCAGGTCACTATCAATAGAAAGATCAAATGGTATTTCGATAGTGGCTGCTCGAGGCACATGACAGGGGACTCAAGCTGCATTATAAAGCTTGTTAGATTGAATGGAGGAAAATTTCATTTGGATGAAACAATAGAGAAGAATTGTAGGTTGTGGAATTGTGAAGGTTGAAAGCCTGACTATTAACAATGTTTCTTTGGTATAAGGTTTGAATTACAATCTACTCAGCATAAGCCAACTTTGTAACATTGGATTCAAAATCAACTTCCAAGAGAGTATTTGTTCTAGAACAAGTCGAAACTTCTCCCAATCTTTTACTAGGCCAAGGCATGAGAATATTTTTCTTCTAGATGTAAACAGAAAAGGTTCTCAGTGTCTTATTTCTATTCAAAATGAAACAAGTCTCTGGCATTGAAAGCTTAGTCATGTCAACATGAAGCAAATTACTAAGATTTCTTCCAAGAAACTTGTACGTGGTCTTCCTAACCTAACTTATCAAAAGTCAAAACTATGTACTCCATGCATTCTGGGAAAATAGGTTAGAAGTACCTTTAAACCTGTAAAACAAGTTTCTACCAATCGAGCTTTGTAGCTTCTACATATGGACCTTTTTGGACCAACCAGAACTCAGAGTATTGGGAGAAAGAAATATTGCCTAGTAATCATGGATGATTACTCTCGCTTCACTTGGATTTACTTTCTGGCAAGTAAGTATGAAGCTTTCTCTTACTTGTCAAAGTTTGTAAAGAAGGTTCAAAATGATAAATGTTATGCTACTTCAAGCATACGAACTGACCGTGAAGTTGAGTTTGAGAATCAGGACTTTATGAAGTTTTGTGATAAATCTGGTTTCCAGCATGTTTTTTCTTCTTCATACACTCTAGAACAAAATGAGGTTGTGGAAAGGAAAGATAGATCCTTATAGGAGATGGCCAGAACCCTCTTAATTGAGAGCAACATATCCTCTTAATTTTGGGCAGAAGTAGTTTCTACAGCTTGCTACATCATCAACAGAGTGTTCTTGAGGCCTATCTTGGAGAGAACTCCATATGAAGTATATAAAGGAAAGAAGCCGAATGTTTCTTATTTCCATGTCTTTAGCTATAAATGTTTTATTTTGAAGAATCATATTGATTGATTTGGAAAGTTCGAGGAGAAATGAGACGAAGGAATCTTCCTTGGTTATTCGATCATAAGCAAAGGTTATAGGGTCTTTAACAAGATGACTTAGTTTGTGGAAGAATCCATGAACATCAAATTTGAGGAGACTCAACCAAACCAGACTCAACATGAAGAGTCTGAATTTGCTTCAAACTTTACAAAATCTACTTCTCCCGAAGAGGTTTAGACTTTTGGAGAACAACAACAAACAAATTGATAAGCTTCAACCAAAGTAGAGGATCTTCAGACTTTCAAATCAAGTAGCAACTAGAAAAACAAGTCAAGTCATCCCAGAGAACTCATCATTTGACAACATTGATGAAGGAATTTAAACCAGATCCAAAAGGCGAGAAGAGTCAAGTGCTTTAGCACTTGTTTCTGAGATAGAACCAAAAAGTGTAGATGAAGCCTTGTCTGATGAAAGCTGGATCGAAGCCATGCAAGAAGAGCTCAGACAGTTTAGCATCAACAATGTTTGAGAGCTGATTCCAAAACCTAAAGGTAAATCTATAATCAGGACAAAATGGATCTTTAGGAACAAGATGAATGAGAAATGAAAAGTCGTCAGGAACAAAGCAAGACTAGTGGCCAAAGGATATACTCAAAAAGAAGGGATAGACTATGACGAGACCTATGCACCGTGGCGAAGTTAGAAGCAATTAAATTATTACTTATTTTTGCCTACTATAAAAATTTCAGGTTATTCCAAATGGACGTCAAAAGTGCCTTCCTTAATATTTTCATTCAAGAAGAAGTCTATGTGGAACAACCATTAGGATTTGAAGATCCAAGAAAACTAGACTTAGTCTATAGACTAAAAAAGACCTTGTATGGACTGAAGCAAGCACCTCGAATCTGATATGAAAGGTTGAATAAGTTCTTAATATATAATGGTTTTGAAAAAGGAAAAGTAGATAACTACTTTGTTCATAAAGAGAGAAGGAAAAGATTTCTTATTGTACAGATTTATGTAGATGATATTATCTTTGATTCTCCTAATGAAAATCTATGCAATAAATTTTTAAAGTCTATGTAGGATAAATTCGAAATGAGCATGATGGGTGAGTTAACCTTCTTTCTAGGATTACAAGTTAAACAATTGAAAAAAGATATATTCATTCACTAGGAGAAATATACCAAAGATCTGATCAAGAAATTTGGGTTAGAGAATTGCAAAAAGACAGAGACACCTATATCAAGTTCCTCGAAGCTGGACAAGGATAAAAAAGGGAAGAAAGTAGAATAGAAGCTTTACAGAAGCATGATCAGTTCTCTTCTTTACTTTACTGCATCTAGACCTGACATTTTGTTTAGTGTTTGTATTTGTGCTAGATTTCAATATAATCCTAGGGAATCTTATTTAAGTGCGGCAAAATGCATCATCAAATATGTGGCAACTTCACCAAACCTGGGTCTGTGGTATCCAAAATAATGAGACTTTACTCTTCTTTGATATTTAGATACTAATTTAGCTGGATGTAAAGTGGATAGAAAGAGCACTTCTAAAACTTGTCAACTGCTGGGAAATATGATGGTATTTTGGTTCTAAAAAAAGTAGAGTATTGTAGCTCTATCGACAACAGAAGTAGAATATGTAGCTCTTGGGAGCTATTGTTCTCAAATTATTTGGATAAGACAATAGCTAAGAGACTTTATAATTGAAGAATTATGTACCAAAATCAAATGTGATAATACCAGTGCAATAAACCTCACAAAGATTCCAATTCTTCATTCAAGGGCGAAGCACATAGAAATTCGACATCACTTTATAAGATATCATGTCTAGAATTGGGAGATTATGATTCAGTTCATTGATTTAAAGAATCAGCTAGCAGACATCTTCACAAAGCCTCTGGAGAAAAATCTATTTGAGTTTATTCGCACCAAGCTGAATATTATTTATCCTCTGGAGTAAAGTCTGGAGCTGTCCAGACATAGAATTTCCAGATGCTACATTAGTGAGAAACTGACTTGAATCAAGGTATTTTAATTTTAGTATAAAATTGTAAAAAGGTATGACTTTATTCAAATTGTTGCTTACCTATTTTATTTTAGAAATTATCTTTTTCGAATTTTTGAATTTCTGGCAATTTTTATTTTCAATTTATTTCAAAAAGGCAATTTTCTTTTTCCTTTATTACGTTTCCATTATCCCTTTTCTTCGTCTTCTTTATATACCCCTTTGTATTCGAGCACTTCTTTTCAAAACTCTAGAATATAGACTCTCTACTCTCTCATTGCTACTCTCAAGTGTGTTCCGTAAGTTTTCATCTTTTTCACTTGAACATGTTCGGAAAATCCTCCACGACCGCAAAGATGTCTTTTCAAAGAAAGTCGTATCGGATCGCAAGCAGGGAACCACAGAATATGCTTGAGGGATTGACTCATTTTGATCTGATTAAAGAAGAAGAATCTCCACAACATTCTCCACAGCATGCTACGCAGAATCCTCATCGTGAACTGTTGGAAGAGGAAATTGAACAAGATGTTGTTCCTCTTCGCACCATGACTCCCCAAGTTCTGTTTAAATTTTGTGGTCATTTGAAAATGGGTGATTTGCCAATGTCCCTCATTACTGATTATCTAAGAGAGCACGGTTACAAGAATGAAATGGTTTTTTTGAGAACAATGGAGTGTTTAGGAATAGCAAAGAAATTAGCAACAAAAGAGGCTTTTAGTAACTTTCTTGTCAATCCTCGTTTTGGTACTTTCAATTAGCCTGAAAGCAAAAACGATGATGAGAGGATGTTCTCGAATTTTTAGCCAAGGAAGGGCATTGCTGCTGAAATGCCTGGTGTAGGAACAAAGCTTTTTCATTCCAAGGATCATAAAAAGATTTATTTCCAAATGCTGAAAAGAGGGGTGATGAACCATCAATCGATCGACTTTGACTTCTTAGATTCGATCAACATGAATTTGAGGGAAAAACTGGCTTTCCTTCAACTTGAAGACTTTTGCTCGAGACGAGACAACTATTGCTTATCCGGAATTGACTGCATTTTTCTATTCAAACATTTCTTTTCTTAATCAGAATTGCTTCAAATTCACTATGAGTGATAAAGAATATTTGGTGGATGTTGACACTTTGGCCGACGTTATTGGGATGGAAAAGAGTGGCTTCTAACCAATAAATGTCTCGGTTGGTCATGCAACAAGATTCCTTGTTAGGGATAGACTCCCCGAAGGAAGCATCACTTATTCCAAAATGACAGCCTCCAATGTCTTGTTGCACAAAATTGTCATAAACTACATCGACCAAAGCCTGCTTCAAAAACTGAAGTTTCTCAATTTGAAGCACGGCTTATGTTTGCTATCTCCAATGGCATGAAGTTTTCACTCCCTCATACTGTCTTAATGCACATGTATAGGACTGCTATGAATGATAAGGGACAACTGTCTTACTCTATGCTGGTTACAAATCTATTCAAACATTTTCAAATCGAGTTTCCAGCCTCTCTCTGCTCTAGAATTGTTGCTCCTATGGTTATAGGACTAAAAATGGTTTCGAACATGAGGCTAAAAGATCTTAACAAGGCTTTAGAGTGTTTGAAGAAGGCATCTCCTAGCAAAACCAAGAAAGAATCTGTTGCAAAGAAGAGAAAATGCAAAGAAATTGTAAAGAACCTGTCAGGAAGAGAATATCCCTCATCCTATAGGACAAAGAGGATGATGATCTTACCATTTCTGCCTTGGCCTTGAAAAATCTTCAGAGATTTATTGGTTTTGAGCAATCCAATGGAATAGGAAAAGGAGGGAGAGGAGACACAAAGCAAAGAAAAAAAAGGAAGAGAGACAGAGAAGAAGCAAAGTTAGAAGAAGAAGAACCAGGAAGAGAAGAAGAAGCAAGATAAGAGGAAGAAAGAGAAGAAACAGGAAAAGAAGCTGAAGCATAAGAGGGTCATGATGACTTCTATAAGACAACGGTAGTAGTATCCTTATCTGAGGTTTCTGAAGCAACTAGGAGTGTCCAAGTGGGAGAAAGAATAAAAAAAGAACATCACTTTCATGCTGGAATTGAGAAAGAACAAGAAGAATTTTTCTTTTCTCTAACTGTAGGCAAGGAAACAGGGGTAGTTCGTGAGAAAATAGGTACTTCTTCTCCTCTTTTTGCAAGTGATGATGTCAGTCGATCTCCTGCAGATCCAGAAGATGCCCATGCTTCTCATTTTCCTAAAGCTGATATTGGAGAATCTACTCCGAGTCTTAGAAGTAGAGGAATTGATGTTCCCTCATCTCTCAACACTCCATGAACTGAACATGTTGAGACTAGTGCACAAACAGAACCTAATGCAAACTTTCAAAGGCTACTCGAGCTCTTTATGGAGATAAAAGCACAATAATATGGAATAGAGTGTGAGATTCAGAAGCTTCAATCTGCTTTGCAATCTAGTTCAAATTCTCTTAATGAGAAGGTACAATCTTTAAACTTTCTAGTTCAAGGTTTACAACAGCAAGTTTCACAGACTGCCAAGATCAAGGATGTTAAGAAGTTGAAGGAGATAGTGTGAAAGCTGGAGGAAACAATTCAATCAATGGAGGATTTCCAGCTCGTTCGCATTCCAAGACAAATTTGATTTCATCCTATCTCTTTTTAATCTTGATTTTCTCCACTTTTTGCCACTGACAAAAAAGGGAGGATGTGCAAATTTACTTTTGATCATTTATTTTTGAACTTAAACTTTTGTAGATTTGACTTTTTTTGACTGGTAACTCTTATAATCTTTGTAGCAACTTTTGTGATGATCATGGATATGGATGGATGTGGATATTTTAATCTTGGTGTTTGATTATTTTTCAAGATTAACATGTTTTCTATGGTTGCAGAATTGATGCCATCCACAAATCCTTATCTCTTTTTTTTTTTTTTTTTTATATCATGTACTGCTAAAGTGTTGTTTTGCAGGTTATAGGTTCTTAAATCTGCGGGGATATTTCATCACCATAAAAAATGGAGAGATTATTGGAGAAAACTCATTGGATGTTTTGAAGTTGACAAAAATTATTCAAAGTCTATTCTAAAGATTTTCAGACTTCTATGTCAAAGTCTAAAGATAACTAGATTTTGTGGTAAAGTCTGAAGTCTCCCAGACTTTGTGTCAAAGTGTGCCCACACTGACAAATTCCATACTGAATGCTACTGAAGAATGAAGACTTATCCAGATGCGAGATTTTGTTTATTTTTTCAGGAGTTCGATTCATATACTTTATGGATGGCTTTCTCGGTTAGATATATCACCTACGAGATTGATTATCTTTATTGAAATCATTTAGATAAATCAAATCTTTTCGGATTGCAAGTAAATATGGAAAGAATCTACTTATGGAAACCAAGATCCCGATTATATGGGCGAACAGGATTGACAAGCTTTCATTACAATTCTCAAATGACTCGAGTTCTCCTTGATTGATTCTGTCCAACAGGTAGATTGGAAGAATTTTTTTGGAAAGTGCCAACGGTCGAAAAGGCATGAAGAAGTATTTAAGGTGGACTTTCTAGTTGTTTGATAAAGTGCATGAAAGAAAAATTTCAAATTCTGAAGCTTACCATTTTCTTATCATTCGATAAATTGAGCTCAAAGTTGTATACAAAAGAAAGAAACACTTAGTTAGACTTTGCAAAAGACCAGTAGAAACTCTTCACTTTGTGAAGTCGAGATCGCAAAGTTGTAAAATATCTTTTGATTCTTAGTGGAATCCAGCTAGGAGGCTCTCAGTGTGGAGAGTGAACGTAGGCTTGATATAAGCCGAACCACTATAATTTCTGTGTTCTTATTCTCTTGCTTAAACACCTTTACTTTGTTCGTAATTCTATTTAACTATTAAAGTCTGAACTTGCTCAAAGTGTGTTGTTATTCAAACTTTGTTTTAAAAGCAAAATATTTCTATTGTTTCTTTTGAAAAATTGTCTTCACACCTATTCACTCCCCTCTAGGTATTCATACTAGCACTTACAGACCCAAGGCAAGTAGATATCCCTTATTCTATACTATATTGTTCATTTGTTGTGCGACGATGAGGGTTTCCTAAAAAATCCATTAAATTTAGTGTTTCTGAATGTGTAGCCTATACTCGCCAATCTTGGATGAAGTTATATAGTTAAACGGGTTAAGACTTTAGCCATTTTATTTGTATATGTGTGATGGGAAGATTATATACCGAATCCATGTACATGCTTAGATTGAGAGTGCCACAAGTTGAGCGAAAATGAGAATTTATTGTCAAGTCTAGGTTTGGTTTAGCCTGACCCCGAGGTTTTACTAATTTTGTGTAGACATATTTGATGCAAATTTCATGGAGCTTTCTCCACAAAAGTCGTCCCTTGTTGGTTGTTCTACGACATACTTTAATTTCATAATTTTTGGACTTCATACACAAAAATATATTTGAAAAGCTAAGGAGTGGAAAATCTATTTTTGGACTTACTGCACCTTGACCCCTCATTGTTTTCCATTTTCCACAAATTTTTCGCTCCAAAATTCTAACATGTGTCCTTCATAAAAGATGTAGAGTACATCCTAGCTACCACATATTAAATTTCCATAATTTTTCGGTCTCATTTGGTCGGTGAAATATTTATTCTCCTACTCAATTATGTTTTGGAAAATCTTATTGTTCTGGGTACGGTTTGAAAAATTATTTAGAACTATACAAACATGAATCAAACTTCGAGTCCTTCATAAAAATGTCCCTCTAGGTCCTGTCTACCTCATATTAAATTTTCATAATTTGTAAAACTCGTTTACCTAGGCAACAACTATTGTTTCTAAAGGTGCACAAGACACCTTATAAGGCTAGTTTAGGGCCTAAGATGCGAGAGTCTTTTGACAGTTTATCTATTATCGGCACGAGCAAGCTTCTATTAGTCTAGGGGATAAAAATGACTAATGACTCATTAAATGCATGCTTGAGTCCCTGAATAGTAGTGATGTTGATATACTTTTAATTGGATTAAGGAATTGATGCACCATGATGTGGATGTGTGATTCAGAATGCCGTCGATCCTTTAAATAGCGATGCCCTAGGTTATAGTAGGGATGCTTGGAGGGGTCATTGGGTTCCTCCAAATGCCTAAGAGTTGTAACGTAGGTCCCCCATATGTCCTCACAACATCGGATGGATGCGAGATGTCGGGTTGGGGGGGGCGTAATAGGGTTTCTGAATGATGATGGCAATATGAATTTATATTGAATATAGGTTTAGTACTCCTAAACTGAACTACTAATTATCTATTGAGAAAAAGTTATTACTTGTATTGATTTGTCATATAATTTGAAAAAGTTCTCAGGTAAGTTGATGTGCAAATAATTTATTGAACTTTTTATTGAGGTTTTCTTTGTCAATATGATAATCGATTTTTGTAGTATAGACCAATGAATCTTCTGCTTGTGAGGTTTAGACTCACTAGTTATTGACTTCATCTTTTCACATCAATAGAATGTCGATTCCACCTCCCTTCCCTATGGTCCGTTACGGGGTGCCAGTTGACTTCACATTGGAGTAGGATTAGTTTGTAGACCTTGGCTTTCAGGATACGATTTTTATCTATATCAAGTGGCGTATGGTCGTGGACGTAGGGCCCTCAAAGGGGTAGGTCACGCTCGGTTTCGTTGGGATGTACACCCATGTCAATGGGCGCACAATGGGTCCACTCCCACTGTTTGTCAATGGGCCCGAAGACGGAGGCAACCCCACTGCATAGGAGTAAGATAGGAGGGAAGCTGGTTTTTGGAGCTAGGAAGATTTTTGATAGAATCAAGAGCTAGGGTTTAGGCAATCACATGTACAGCTAGGTTGGGAGGAGTGACTGATGTACAATAAGGTGAAGTCGGTAGTACTAACCTTCTGAAATTTCCTAGTGTAACCAACCTGTCACCTGGTAGATATATATAAATAAATAAGAAATGAAGTTGCCATGTTCATAGAAATTGCAAGAACCCTAGAATTACTTTAGTCCCTTACGCTTCCCCATGCTTAAGAAAAAGCAAAACAAAAAGATAACTACACTAGTAGTTTTATAGTAACTGTGACATGTTGGGGATGTCATAACTCAATTGGTATCATAGCATAAGTTTGACTGGAGTGATAATGCATGTTAGTGGTGGAAAGAGTTAGGATGAACGCTCGCGATAAAACACTAAATGTATGTGATTGATTTGTTTTGGACAACGGATGATAGATTGTCACTTGAACAATTACAAGTTACTTGTGTATTCTAGTAACATGCTTATGTTACTGATGTGGTTCCACTAACATTTGTACGATTAGTGACTTGGGTGTCACAAATTATTTACATGGGTAAAACTTAGTAATTTGCAAGGAAACATGGTGAGGTCGAGAAGATCTTCTCCATCGAGGGCAGAAGCCACTATTTTGAGGCAAAACCTCGAATGGAGGATGTTCTCCAGGCACTTGCCAATAGAGGGAATCTAATGGAGTTGCAAGCCCAATAGCAACCTACAGCAGAACGCCTTATATAAGGACTAGTAGAGCAATTTCTGAAGCTAAAGCCACATTCCTTTATCGGAATGAGAAGCCTAAAAAAGGCTGAGCAATGGATTGATGGAATGGAGAGAATCTTCTGGCTATTGAACTATAGCAACACAGAGAAGATAACCCTGGCAGAGTATTAGCTGGAAGGAAACGCTAAGCATTGGTGGAGGGCCTCCAGGGACACGATCTTCCCGACCAATATAGTGGTATCATGGAATGAATTTGTTAGGGATTTCGGGTGCGTTTGATTCAGTATTTGGAAAGCTCATTGGGAAAATGCAAAGCAGTTTAGCCTAAAGGGCTTTAGAGGAAATGCAAAGACCGTTTGGTAAATTCTGCTTTGAAAAGTAACTTTGAGAAAAATGTTGTTTGGTAGAAAACACATTTACAAAGCTCCTTTGATGATTAATCTAAGTATTTTAATTTTTATTTGTTTAAAATTATAAAAATAATGTTCGCAACTTTTTAATTTATATTTGACAACAATATTAAAGATGTTGTGTAAACAATTTTATTAAAATTAAAATTTCTTTTTTTACTAAAACCCATCAAATGGAAAAAAAAATTACTTGTTCTCTTTCTCAATTATAAGAAGAATACTTTCATTACAATAAAAACATGATAACATATGTTTTGAGTAAAAAAGCTCATTATCCTTAAAAATTACCAATATCTTTAATTATTTCCTAAATTCATAGCTATTTGATCACGTAAACGTGCCATATCAGATGCTACATCATTATTTGAAACATTACCCTCCTCATTTACATCATAAGAATCCGTTGTATATAAATTTGGATCCAAATCCACTCTAGAAAAATGTGCATCATTCACGGCATTTCTTCGTATATAATTGTGCCAAATCATCGTTGCTATCACAAATTTTACTTGTTTTGTATATAGATAATTTGGCATACTCTTTAAAATCTTCCATTTCTTCAATACGCCAAAAGCTTGCTCAATTTATGATCATAGTGAAGAGTGGGCACGGTTAAACATTTCTTTATAACCCATCGCTTGAGGACCTCGTGAAAACTCAGGTAAATGATATATAACTTCTTTATATGGCCCCAAATAACCCGTGGGATTTGGATATCCAGCATCAACCAAATAATATTTACCTACACAAAAAAGTTGTAAATTTAATCAACATATAACACATACATATATTAATGCATAAAAACCATTAAGTAATGAACCTTTCGGAGGATGAGAAAATTATAAATCATGTCTCCTAATGGTTTCATAAAAGATACGAATATCATGAATTGTTCTCTCCCAACCGGCCCAAACATAAGTAAATTTTATGTTAAAATTACACACGGCCATCATATTTTGTGTCGGTGTTCCTTTTTGACCAGTAAAACGAAGCTGCTCAATCGTAGGTACCACTGTTGGATATAAGCTAGGTAGCACGGACACTGTGACACAACACGCAACACGACACGACACGACACGCGACACGTTATTTTTCAAAAAGTAGAGAATTCCGACACGTTCCGACACGTTATATATTAAATAAATATTTTTATTTTTAATTAATTTAATTCAAATTCAGTATTTTTATTTTTGAAATTATATTTTAATCCCATTTATTTATTTTTCCATTAAAAAAAATTCACTAAAGTCCACTCCACCCTCTTCTAGTTCTTTCCCTCGTCCATTTCCCCCCTCCCCCCAAAATTTTTTTTCTTTCCCTCCCCACCAGCGTTCGTTTCCCCCCACCCCCAAATATATTTTTCTTTCCCTCCCCTTCACCGACGTGCTGTCCCTGTCTCTTCCCCTCCCCCAATACGCAGTAGCCATGAAAAACCCGTCCGTCTCTTCCCTTCCCCAATACACGATGGCCCATCAAAAACCCTAGCTTTGCACGACCCTTCCTCTTCTCATTCCTCGCCACTCGCCACTCGCCGCACGCCACACAAACCCCTTTCCTCGCCGCTCGCTGCACGACCCCCTTCCTCGCCGCTCGTCGCTCGCCGCTTGTCGCCTCTCACTGCTCGCCGCACGACCACCTTCCTCTCCTCTTCCTCTCGCCTTTGGCCCTTTCTCCCTCGCAGCTGCAAGCCTGCAACCTCGTCGGATCCGTCGCAGCATCACAGTGGCGGCCGTCTCTCACCGTCGCGGCCTCCTCTCTACTCCCTCGCCGTCGCTTCCACCCTCCGTCATCTTCCGGACACGCGTGTCGAAACGTGTCGGGCACGCGTTGACCGCGTGTCGGATTTTCGACACGCGTTGACCGCGTGTCTGACTGTGTTCGAGCGTATTGACGTGTCCGACACGTGTTGGACACGACACGGAAGCACGGACAACGTGTCCGTGCTACCTAGGATATAAGTACCATCTATAGCTCCAATGCAATCCTAAAATAAAAACAAGAATATTATTTGATTTATATTTAATTCATATTTTCCATTGTATAATCATAACTTACCTTAAAATGTGGAAAAATGTTGTATTATTTTTATCTTCTTTGGAACTTCATTGAATTGCCGATCGGATGGTTGGATCAAATATGCTCCCATTTCACATATTTATCCAAAACTAAGCTAAATAACATGTATATGATTTCTCCAAAATGCTAAAAGCACTCTTGTGCTAACCTATTGCCTATATTATATCCTAAAATATGAAGAAACAAGCATAGCATTTTTGCAACATCAATATTTCTAGATTCTTGCAAATCATATCGTGTCACTAAATCATTCATTAAATTTTTAAATGCAGTTTTATCCATTCTAAACATTCAATAAAACCTTTCAGGATTAGTTTCAATGTTCATCAACTCTTTTAACCATGTATTTCCTATATATGATGAGGTCATGCACGATAATTTTTTGACCATATGTTGCCTAATAAACACTGTAGGTATGTGCAGCTACATAAAGTTGCCAATATTCTTTTTCATCTTTTTCATAGTTTTCCCTTTTAGGAGAATCATCCATAACTGATTAAGGCAAAAAAAAAAAAAAAGAATTAGAATAGGAGATATAACAAATTGTTTAAATCATTCATCAACAAAAAACACTTATTATATATATTTATATGTATGTATGTATGTAAATATGTATGTATGCAAACTTCACTCAATAAAAAGAACACCAATTGGAAACAAGTTTGACAATATAGCATAAATATATCTCGCCATCTAATACAAATAAGTAGTGCAAATATGTATCATATTACAACAACGTTACACATGAAAAAAAAAATAGCAAATGTCCTAGTGATGATTACATTGTGCGAACTTATACTTGAGCCATGTAACTTGATCACCATCCAAGTTTATGAAGATTTGCCTACTATCTTTCTTTTTTGAAAAATAATCTAGTGCAAAAAAATATAACTCTTGGTCTTGCTTAATCTCGGGTATAACTTTCAACATCTCTATGAGTTCCTTGTAAGGATCAAACTTTTTGACATAACTTATACTTTCAATAGCTGAACAAATTCTCTCCATTTGCGTTGCTAGCTTATCAACCGTACTCAATTTCTTTTGTTTCTTTCCTTGAGATTGCCTCACCAAACTTTGCGACATTCTTTTATCACTTCAATGTTGTTCACTAGTCTTTTCACCCATATCGCCCTTTATATTATCATAAGTAAATCCTGCCAAACCACTGATGTCAAATTGTGTGACCACAACATCCTCATCAATATATAAGCCTTGTGTGATGCTTCAAGTAGCAATAGTATCCCTAAACATTCTATCCAACAAAACTTGAAGATCCGAATGTATGCCTTTTGTTCTAAAAGCTCTAATTTTAGGATTTTCCTGTTATAATAAACATTTTCTTGAGCTTTATAGCAAAAAAAAAAAAAAAAAAGATAAACTTTAAAAAATAACAAAAGAATAGGAAAAAAAAACTTGAATTTTCCTCTCCCACCATTCATCACTTGCAATAATTCTTTTTTGGATCCCATCCTAATCCAGTTTCCTTTAGGATCAATGTCCTCCATCTTTTCCAATCTTCCTTAATATTATCTCACTTACTCTTACCCCTTAGATCCTCAAACTTTTTAATTATAACCGTACATCCATCCCTTTTATTGTTTGCAAGACGATTGCCATTATCAATTTATTCAATGCACAACTTACAAAAGATTTCAACATCTTTAGGGCTCCAAAATGCATTTTCCTTTTATGAACTTGCCATTTACTAATAAATGCAACATAAAAAAAAATGCAATTTAAGTTTAAAGACAACAAACAACAGATGCAATCCACCCGAACTGCTTTTTTCAATTTTAGATATTCATAACCTCAAGCTAAATTAAAAAGTGAGTAGTCAAGAGAAAATAAATTTAAAAAATGTCAACTTGAACTTATGAGTCAACATTTGGAGTGAAAAAACAAATGTTAAATTGACAAGTTATGCAGACATGAAAAGAAAAATTAGCAAATGACGGAAAAATCAGCAAGTTTTAACAGAATAAAGGTATCTTCCAGTTACACAAGCACATAAGAAAAATGAGGCTGCACACGGTAACATTCTAATAGTGCAACTAAAGCAAGGAAAACATTAATGAAACTTTTTTGACAAATTAGAGTTTTCCAAATAAACATTGAGTTCGAGATAGATAAATTGGGACTGCATTTAAAGACAAGCAACAGCACTAATTAGGACTTCCCTGCCTTGGATTAAACTAGCAATGAACATTTTCCTGGACGCAATCCAGCTAGATATGACATTTACCCATGTAATCTTAACATATCACTATCTTAACATATTTTCAAATTGTCCCATGATGCGATTTCACCCAGCTCTTGTCTCCATTAGACACATATAATTTAAGCTAATAAGCAAGATCCTAGGCACAGAGACACTCCAAACACTTCCCATGGGGGTAAGTATATTATCAGTGTCAAAAGTTGTGTACGACGCTCACTTTGGTGCCAAAAGTTTATTTTTGATCACTTAAGTGCCAACAAATTTGAAAAACGGCACCAGTAGCGCACCAGCAATGACACCAGTAGCAGTAGCAGTAGCGCACCAGCAGCAGCACCTTCAACCCCTCTTCTTCCTCCTCCTCCTCCGCCCTCACCTCCTATTCTTCTTGCCACTTCTTTTCTTGAGGAACAATCTTAGTCTCACCTCGCTCACCTAGTCGAGTAACTACAATGGTGGCCGAGTGACAGTGACCGAGCGATGGTGGGCGAACAACGATGGCCAAGTAGCAAAGACAAAGAAACCTTAACCCTAATTTCAATCCACATATGAGC
Source organism: Eucalyptus victrix (assembly GCA_016097545.1). NCBI lineage: Eukaryota > Viridiplantae > Streptophyta > Magnoliopsida > Myrtales > Myrtaceae > Eucalyptus > Eucalyptus victrix. Next base: position 6,268,020 of record CM027842.1, read on the forward strand.
TATACGATGTCGTTTTTGTGAGGATGTCCACGTATAACGGCAAAATGACGTCGTTTCTTGAGAAGGATAGAAAATGACGTCGTTTAAAAGCCGAGCAACTTTTTTTTTTAATATAAAAGCCACGCGATTAATCTAGCTGGAATTTCTTGCTGGTGGCACCAAAGCGATCATTTTTTCTTCGATTTGACACTTAAGTGATCTGACGGAAACTTTTGGCACCAAAGTAAGCGTCATACACAACTTTTGGCACTGATAGTGTACTTACCCCCCTTCCCCTGCCATAGGTCCTCTTCCAAGAAATTGACTATGGAGCAAATTGATTCAAAAGGCCTCTTCCAAGAAATGCAGTGATGAATAGCATATTACTAACCTTTTTGGCTCTAGAAGAAGAGATTGTTGTTCAAAACCCCTAGATGAGCTTATCTCCACCTCTTGAGTAGTGTATCTATTTTTTTGAAAAGTATGCAATTGAGTTCAAATTACAAGTATTCGAGACAGCAATAACGACATAAAAGTATGTCATATTTTTCCAATAATATTCCAAAACCAAAGGATGATGAGCCAACTCAAGCCAAACATACCAAAAGCAAAATAACCTAGAAGACGGTTTTCTTTTGAACAAACAATGTGCCTATTGAACCGGATTGTGTTGTCAAGCCTTGTCTAACAAATAACTTGTTCGCCTCACAAAGTCCAATCACAACATCAAGCACATTATCATGGTTACACTTTAGTCCCCTAGAACATCTTCAAACCATTAACGCAAGATGACACAACAAGATGACAGGAAAAGAAAAAAGGGAAAGCTCATCAGCATCCCTTGCATTTATCATTCATGAATAGCAAGTTGAAAAAAGAACGCCTTTTTTTTTTCTAGAGACCCAAAATTCCTCGATAGTCATTGCAATCAGATCTTACTTCCAAAAGCAAATACACACTATAATTCGATGGAGCAAGACCAAAGTGCCTACTCATTTACCCTCACACCGCGATTAAAAATCAATTTTTTTTTCTGAAAAAGTGAATAAGCCCAATCCCCACGAGCAGCCCAATTCACTCCATCTCCATTTTCGATCCCACGAAACAAAGACAATAGCAGCGCACTGGAATCGCCACCGAAACTCGGAACGAACCACGCGTTCCTGTCAAGAACAAGCACTGGGTTGGCTTCCCAACAACGCTTCATGGCGAATAAGCAAGCGAACACCCCCATGGCACAAATTGCAAAAGGCTTCAGTTCCCAACTAGACGGGTGGCGAGGCGAGGAGGGAGATGCGGCGGGGAGGAGAGGGAGATGCGGTGAATCTGAAGTCAGCGTCTTCTTGGGGCTCTTGGGAGAGTGAGCGTGAGGAGTTGAGAGCATGAGCATTTCTAGAGAAGCTGCAAGGAGAAACCTAGGTTTTGTTCTTTTCAAAAGGGTAAATTTGGATTTCTGATGATTTTTTTAGGGTAAAAAAAAGAACTCCACAAAATTTTATTAATGAAGCCCTTCAGCCTTCCCAATGCCAACTTTCAACTCAAAGCTCATTGGACAATGGTTCCCAAACACCCTAAAATTGTCCCAAGGGGCTTTCAGGCTTAAAGGGGCTTTCTAAATGCTAAACCAAATGCACCCTTCAACATGAAGCATTTCTATGACTATGTCAAGGACAAGAAGATAACAAAATTATCCAATTGGACTAGAAGGAGCTAACTATAGACCAATATGAAGCGAGATTTACTAAATTGTCCAAGTACACTCCCCGATTAGTTGAAGATCGAGAGAAGAAAACGAAGAGGTTCCTGAAGGGCCTAAGATGGACATCAGAAAACAACAGATGCTCTTTAATATCAAGGATTATAATGAAATTTATGAGTGAGCCCGGCTCATAGAACAGATTTTGATGAGAGAGTGGGTAGAAAGTGAAAGAAGGATTGGATTCAAACACCAGATTGCGCTAAATTATGTTCAATGAGACAAGAGACCCCCCCCCCATCTCAAGGATAGGTTGGCCCTTCGCATGAGAAGCGAAATTTTGGGAATTTTGGAGGAGTCAGGAAAGGTCAGGCCATGAATCAAGTACGATATCGGAATGAATCATGCCAAAGGTGTGGTGGACAACATGGACTAGGACCCTGTCACGACTTAAGGAGATGTTTTAGATATGGACAATAGGGCCACATTAGGAGAGACTGCACTAGGAGAGGACCCAAGTGAATGCTGGCCCTACACGACCGGCATAACAATGTCTCAGTGGAGCATCTCACAAAGAAAGACCGTAATGACCACTAATGTAAGGACGGGTGTATGAGGAAGCAGAAGCTTCTAAGGACATCATCTCAGGTATAATTTCTTTAAATGATAATAAGGCTTATGCATTGTTCGACATGAGTGCCACGCATTTTTGTGTGTCTGAAAGATATAGACGATTAGGTGAGATAGAAACCAAAACCCTCAATATGCCTCTTAGTATTTCTACACCACTAAAAGATGCGGTGTTGTCTACATTAGTGTGAGAGAAATGTAACATATTTATAGGTGGATGAAATTAGGAAATAGACCTTAATGATGGCCATGTATGATTTTGACGTCACCATAGGAATGGATTGGCTCCATAAGCAATAGGCCAAGGTGGACTATTATAGAAAGATGATTAAACTCAACCCACTACATGAGCCTAGTTTTGAGTTCTACGGGGATGAGACAAACTCCTCAATGACCCTTATTTTGGCAGTAGAGGCACATATGCTCCTTAATGAAGGGTGTCAAGGGTACCTAGTTATAAAGAACTGAACTAAGGAAGAAGCCAAACTCGATGAAATTTGAGTGGTCCAAGAATTTTTGGACTTATTTCCTAAAGAATTACGAGGACTGCCACTGAAACGGGAGAATGAGTTTGTAATCAAATTGATGCCTTGAACTAAATCAATATCAAAAGCCTCGTATATAATGGCTATAACAGAACTAAATGAGTAAAATAATAGTTGTAAGAATTACTTGATAGGGATTCATTAGACCTAGTGTGTCCCCATAGGGTGCTCCTGTCCTATTTGTAAAGAAGAAGGACAAGTTGATGCGTTTTTGCATTGATTATAGACAACTGAACCAGGCCATGATCAAGAACAAGTACCTGTTGCTTAGAATAGACGACCTATTTGACCATCTATAGGGAAGTTCAATTTTTTCTAAGATAGACCTAAGGTCGGGATACCATCAACTAAGAATTAAGAAGGAAGATATTCCAAAAACTGCCTTTAGGACTCATTATGGGCACTATGAGTTCTTAGTTATGTCATTTGGCCTGAAAAATGCACCATCTACATTCATGGACCTAATGAATAGGGTATTCAAACCATACCTGGATCAATTTGTAATCATCTTTATTGACAATATCCTAATATATTCTAAAAGACCGAAGGAACATGAGCAACACCTAAGGATAGTATTGCACAGTCTTAGAGAACATAAACAGTATGCCAAATTTAGTAACTATAAATTCTAGCTGGATTGAGTAGTATTTCCATGTCACGTGGTGTCAAGAGAAAGAATGTTGGTGGGCCCAGCAAAGGTCAAGATAATAGTAAATTGGCCAAGAACAACGACACTGACAGAGATACAAAGCTTCTTGGGACTTATAGGATATTATAGGAGATTTATAGAATGACTTTCACAACTTGTAGGTCTGTTGACCTAATTGACTAGGAAAAATGAGAAGTTTGAATAGAGTAATGAATGTGAGCGAAACTTCCAGGAGCTCAAGAAAAGATTGACCACGGCTCAATACTAGCTATTCCATTTGGATCTGGTGGATTCACGGTATATAGTGATGCCTCTCACAAGGGGTTGGGATATGTCATGATGCAGCATGGAAAGCTTATAGCTTATGCATCGAGACAATTAAAATCTTATGAATTGAACTACTTAACTCACGACTTAAAATTGGCGACAATAATTTTCGCACTGAAGATATGGAGACATTATCTATATATGGGAGAAATTTGAAATTTGTACAGATCTTAAAAGTTTGAAATACCTATTTGAAAGTACTAGTATGAACACCTAGAGGGGGGTGAATAGATGTAAAAACAGATTAAGATAAAGAGATTCAAGGAAGAGAATAAGAACACAAGGTTTATAGTGATTCGGCTTAAATCAAGCCTACGTCCACTCTCCCACGCTAACGGCCTTCTTGGCTAGATTCCACTATGCAATCAACAAGAGATTACAACTTTGAGTACAAACACTTAGTAGATCACACTATCTCACTAAGTTACTCTTTTGGTATTTCTCTCACGATCACAAACATTTAAGCTCACAAGAGATAAGTGTATAATCGAAGATTGCTCAAACTTTGGAATAATAAATTTTACGCCCCATCTCTTACTTGCTCATCGGTCCTTCATCTCCTTAAATACTCCTCCACTTCCAAACTAGCCGTTGGATAATATCTTGAGGATTGTCTTCCAATCTACCCATTGGATAGCTCTGTATCTAGAAAATTTGGTAGCCGTTGAGTGACAAAAGTAGAATCGCAAATTGATTCCAATCGCCCATACAAACAGAATTTTGGTTTCCATAAGTAGAGCTTCTTTGTATAGAAAGTTTTTGTCTTCAATATCTAATCGTCAATCAATTACATTGAGTCAATCAAATCAATCTTGATATAGAACCCAAACCAGATCACTAGCCGTTATATGATTGGGGCCCGTGTTACGTTCTGTCGAATCTGGATGTAAAGTCTGAGTGCAATAGACTTTACAATCTAGGTCTGAACATATTCTGCTTCTAAACAGATTTAGCTTTAAGGTCTGAACACCATTTGAATAAGTTCAGCTTCAGCATAGAGTTTATCTTCTGGTTCTTCATTCACGTTCAGTCTAGAATTTGTCAAAGTTGATAGACTTCTAATGTAGAATAGACTTTGACACTAAAGTCTGGCAGTCTTCAAACTTTGACACAGAAGTCTGGAAATCTTCAAAATATACTTTAGACATGTGTTACATTTAGTCTTTTGGCCGTCTTCAGACTTTGACAATATCATTTATATGTTCTATCATCTACATGGTCTATTACTTAACTATTAAACACATTAATAGCCTTTGATTTATTTTGTCATCTTCAAAACATCATAAGGGATTTCCCCAACACTATTCTCCCATAAGGAATTAAATATGAGACAAAGAATGTGGATGGAACTACTAAAAGTTTACGACTATGAGATACTGTATCATCTAGGGAAGGCAAACAAAGTAGCAGATGCTCTCGTCGTAAGTCGACAATGGGTATGGCGAGTACAAGGACGAGAGAAAGAAACTTGTTAGAGACAATAACCAATTCGGAATTTAAGTTAGAAATAAACCATCTCATTGGTGTACTGACTACACTGAGAATTGAGCCAGAAATTATTCAGAAAATTAGAACCCTACAACAATCGGACTCATAAATCATGAAGTTTCAAGAAGTTGTATTGTTAGGGAAAAGACCAGAGTTCCAATTTTCTAAGGTTGGAATAGTGAGATACCAAGGACAACAATGTGCGCTTAACAATGAGGAAACAAGGAATGAAATCTTATCGGAAGCACATATAAGTAACTATAGTGTCCACCCTAGAAATACAAAAATGTACCAAAACCGTAGTCAACAATACTGGTGGAATGGTATGAAAATGGATATTACCAAGCACGTTTCTTAGTGTTTGACCTGCCAACAAGTGAAGGCCAAATATCGCAAACTCATGGGAATGCTAAGACCGCTGGATATTTTGGAATGGAAATGAGAGCATATAACAATAGATTTTATGCAATGATTGCCAAAGACATCAAGCGGCCATGATTCTATCTAGGTAATAATAGATCATCTGACCAAATCTACCCATTTCTTAGTAGTGCGTGTGAATTGTCTGATGGACAAATACAGGAAGATATAAGTAAGGCATATAGTACGCTTAACATGTTGTCACAATGACCATTACTTCAGATTGAGACTCGAGATTAACTTCAAATTTCTAGTGGGGTCTCTAGACTACATTAGGGACCAAACTCCAATTTAACCCCGCCTTCTATCCGTAGACGAATGGACAAACATGAAGAGTAAACCAAGTGCTGGAAGATATGTTGAGGGCTTGCATAATTGACTTTAAAGGAAACTGGGATAAGAAGCTACATCTAGTAGAGTCCATATATAACAATAGTTTCCAGTAGAGTATTGGTAATGGCCCCATGCAAGGCACTATATGGAAAAACTTGCAGGACCTCAGTTTGTTTGAATGAAGTTAACAAGAGAAAACTCACAGGACCCAAATTGGTACAAGTAACTCCTGATACAATAGAAACCAGTAGAAGTCGATTCAGAACAACCCAAAGTAAACAAAAAAACTACGTGAATAAGCATCAAAGAGCATTGGAATTTAACATGGAAGACCACGTATTCTTGAAGGTATCACCAATAAAGGGCGTATTTAGATTCAGAAAGAAAGGCAAGTTGAGCCAAAAATTTATTGAACCCTTTAAAACCCTCGAAAAGATAGGGGATTTAACCTCTCCTAAGTTGTTGAATCTACACAATGTCTTCCATGTGTTAATGTTCAAGAAGGGGATAAGTACATTATCAGTGTCATAAGTTGTGTACATCGCCCACTTTGGTGCCAAAAGTTTCTGTTGGATCACTTAAGTGCCAAAAAGTTAGAAAAACGCTCATTTTGGTGCCAACTCCGATCCGGTTGGCCGGAAATCCGACGTGGCACTTTTTTATTAATTTTTGAAGCTGAAATAGCTCGCTGGAGAGTACAGTCAGCATCCTAACACCAAAACGACGCCGTTTGGTGTCTCCGCCAATTCAAAACCCTAAATCTCCGGCTAGTCGCCATCCTCAACGGCCCCTGCGCTCAGTGGCCACGGCTTCGACCCCGACCCCGACCCTGACCCCAACTACAACGATGGCCACTCGAGGGCCGCAACTCCGACACCAATCCCGACACCAACAATGGCCACTCGACAGCCGCGACTCTAACCCCGACCCTAACCCCAACCTTGACAACGGCCACTCGGCGGCCAAGTCGAAGGCTGTGATCTAGCTGGTGCTCGAGGAGGCCGCCGACGAGTGCACTGCCATTGATGTCTCCCTCTCCATCTCTGACCTCCTTGACGAGTGCCTGGCTTGGTGCTCTAGCAATTGGGGCTGGGGCTCCCTCGTGTGCCATCGAGGGCGTCCGAACAACGCCGAGCAATGGCGGCTGAGCAAGCAACAACAGCCCAGTGACAACAGAAAAACCCTAATTTCAATCCCCAAATTAAAAAAAGAAAATCCCCAAATGAGTTCAACAACGTCATTTTTGTGAGGCCATCCATGTAGTACGGCAAAACGACGTCGTTTAAAGGCCTTGTAGATTTAAAAAAAAAAAAAATCACGTAATCATTTTGGTCGGAATCTTTCACCGGTGGCACCAAAGTGATTGTTTTTCCTCCGATTTGGCATTTAAATGATCCGATAGAAACTTTTGGCACCAAAGTGAGCGTCGTACACAACTTATGACACTGATAGTGTACTTCTCCCTTCAAGAAGTATCAATCCGACCATGCTCATATACTGGATGATGAAATTATCGAAGTAGATGAAAAAGTGAAATACGTGGAAGAGCTAATGCAAGTACTAGATCGAAAAGAGCAAGTTCTGTAAACAAAGGTAATCCCAATTGCAAGGTTTTATGGTGACACCACAACGTAAAAGAAATCACGTTGGAAAGCAAAGAGGAAATAAGGCAAAAGTACCCCATCTCTCCAATAGAATGTAAGAGACGTTCAATTTCGGGACTAAATTCCTTAAGATGGGGAGATTTGTGGCATCCGAAATTTAGTTCGATAAGATAGCGAGCTCTAAATACTTAACGGTCCACACTACATTAGCAAGCTCATCACTGAACCGCATTATCTACACTACCGCGAGTACCTGCCCCTCGGCTTATCCCCGTCATCACCAAGACAACTCAACAGCGACACCTCAGGCCACGCCAAGTTATCAATCATGACCCCGCAACGCTGCATCATCACTGAACCAGACCAACTCAGCGACCAGCACCACATCAGTGTGATCGGGTGCTGCCAAGTTACACCGCGTGATGCCACATAATCCTCCAAGCTACAACATATCACTTCCCACGGCTAACCTTTCCTTTCACCCCGCCGAATTGGCCACAAACTAAGCCAAGGTTCATCCCATCTGTTGCCGCAAATGAGCGACAACGCATGGAGGGATGTCGAGTGAACAACCACTGCTAGAGAGAGAGAGAGAGAGAGCTTTGACTATGGAAGGGAAGAAAAAATGGACAAAGAGAGAGAGAGAAAGAGTGATCCATCCATCCCCTACCCTCACGCCCTCTTCAACGCCTTCTCTCCATTTCCATTGCAACCGTGAATCAGAAGTAGCCGCAAGACATAAGCCAATGAAGACATCCCTCATCTCCGCTTGTCTCTGCATCTCTCAACTCCATCCATCGTCGACCCCCTCAGCCCACGACCTTACACCACTGACCACCAGGCTACAACTCTCACGCGCCCTCTCGTCAGCTCGTCCGCTTGTGTCACAACGCCATCATCTCAGCTAGAGCATCAACTATCCGAAAGCTTGCCTTCATTCCACAAAGCCACCACTGCAATTCACGAGGACCCGAGGCAAGTAGATATCCTCTGTTCTATACTACATCGATCATTTGTCATGTGACAAGGAGGTTCCTAAAAAATCCTTTGAACTTAGTGTTTCCGAAGACGTAACCCCTAGTCGCCGGTCTTGGATAAAGTTATATAGTTAAACGGGTTAAGACTTTAGCCGTTGGATTTGTATATGTGTTATGGGAAGATTATATACCGAATCCTCGTACATGCTTGGACTAAGGGTGCCACAAGTTGAAAAAAAACGAGAATGTGTTGTCAAGTCTATGTTCGGTTTAGCCCAATCCTGAGGTTTTGTTAATTTTGTGCAAACTTATGTGATGCAAATTTCATGGGGTGTTCTTCACCCCATTGGATGTTCTACAACATGCTTTAATTTCAGAATTTTTGGACTTGGTACAACAAAAATATATTTGAAAACCAAATAGTAGGAAATCTGTTTTTGGACTTACCGCACCGACCCCTCCTTGTTTTCTATTTTCCACAAATTTTGGTCCAAAATTCTAACATACATCCTTCATAAAAGTTGTAGATACATCCAAGGCTACCACATATTAAATTTTCAAAAATTTTCGATCTCATTTAGCTGGTGAAATATTTATTTTCCTACTCAATTATGTTCTGAAAAATCTTATTGTTTTAGGTCCAGTTTGCAAAAATTATTTAGAACTGTACAAGCTTAATCAGACTTTGAGTCCTTCATGAACAATTCCCTCTCAATACTGTCTACCTCATATTAAAGTTTCATAATATTTTATACTAGTTTACCTAGGCAACGATTATCGTTTCTAAAGGAATGCAGGATGCCTTGTAAGCTAGTTTAGGGCTTCGGATGCGAGAGTCTTTTGACAATTCACCTGATATCAGCACAGGCGAGCTTATATTAGTCTAGGGGATAAAAATGACTGATGATTCATTAAATGCATGCTTGATTCCCTGAATAGTAGTGACGTTCATGTACTTTTAATTGAATTATGAAATTGTTGCATCATGATGTGGAAGTGTGACTAAGAATACCGTCAATCCTTGGGATGACAATGCCCCGGATTGTAGTAAGGATGCCTAGAGGGATAATTGGGTTCCTCCATATGCCTGTGGGGCCTGGGGGTTACGAGGTTCCCCAGATGATGATGGTAGTTTGAATTTATATTGAATATGACTTTAGTACTTTTGAATTGAACGATTGATTACCTGTTAGAATAATTTATTACTTGTATTGATATGTCATGTAATTTGAAAAGGTTCTCAAGTAAATCAATGTGCAAGTAATTTATTGAACTTTCTATTAAGGCTTTCTTTGTCAATACGATAATCGATTTGTGTAGTATAGACCGATGGACTTTCTGCTTGTTGGGTTTAGACTCATTGGTTGTTGACTTCATCTTTTCAGATCAATAAAATGTTGATTCCACTGTCTCTCCTATGGTCCATGGTAGGGTTGTTAATTAACTTCTTGTGGGAGCAGGATGAGTTCGTAGATCTTGGCTTTCTGATTATAGTTTTCATTCATATCAAGTCATGTATGGTCGTGGACGTAGGGCCCTTAAGGGAGTAGGTCATGCTTGGTTTTGTCAAGATGTATGCCAGTGTCAATGGGCTCACAGTGGATCCACTCCCACTGTTGGTCGACAGGCTCAAAGATGGAGGCAACCCCTCTATGTAAGAGCGAGGTAGGAGGGAAGCTAGTTTTTGGAGTTAGGAAGACCTTTTACAAAAGCAGGGGTCAAGGTTTAGGAAACCACATGTATAGCTAGGTTGGGAGGGGTGATCAACGCACAGTACGGTAAAGTCAATAGTACTAACCTTTTGAAATTCCCCAGTGTAACCAACCTAACGCCTGACAAATATATATAAATAAATAAGAAATGAAGTTGTCTCGTTCAGAGAAGCCATGTGGACCCCCAGAATTACTTTAATCCCTTACGCTTCTACATGCTTAAGAAAAAAGTGAAACATAAAGATAACTGTGTTAGTAGTTTTACAATAGCTATGACTTGTTGGGTACGTCATATTTTGCCTGTGAGGGCAAGGGATGAGACACCCCCGTCGACCTTTGGCAAGGCAGGCAAGGGTGTCTCAACCAACCCTCACTGGCCTTTAGCATTGGCAAGGGGCCTCGTCCAAGCAAAGTTGGCCCTCGCCAGAGGCAAGAGGACAATGAGGGCTTCCTAGCGCTCACCGACCTTTGCCGCCCTCTAGCAAGGGCTAGACAAGGGTCCCCTCACCAAAGGCTGGTGAAGGCTGGTCTCACCTGTGGCCAGCAAGGGTGTCTTGACCCTCACCCTTGGCGCAACCGACGACCTCCACCAGTCGGAGGTGGGTGGAGGAAATTGAGGAAGAAAGAGGGGGAAAAAAGACAAGAAGCAAAAGAGAAGGAAAAAAAAAAAGGAAGAATTAATAAAAATAAAATTTTCAAAAAATAATTAAAAATTATATAAAAATGTCTACGTCAATGCCGGTCGTGCCACGTAGGATGATCAATGTCTATGTCAATAATTTCCATTATAAATTGGCTGAATGGACTCAATTGGTACCAATGTGAAAATGTTAAAAAATAAATTAGTCCAATTGAAAGTGACACCATTAAAATATGTTTAAGACTTTTTTTTTTTTATACTTTTGTCCATATAAATGCTTGGTTCTACAAAAGATGACACCATCGAGACCTCTTTTTTGGCGTGCTTTGGGCCTCTCTATAAACATCACCTTTTCCTATCAAGTCTAGGAGCTAGTCACGTTGATTCGGCAGATTTGTTCTTAATGTATCACTTATGAAATAGGAGAATAAGGATTTCAATTTCGTGAAGAAATCAATGATTCCGCTACTTACTTCGTTTCCCTTTTGGATGGCTTCAACTCTAGACCTTAACAATATCTCACCTTTTCTGCTAGGAAGAAGCACATTGAAATCTATTCCCACATTTTTATTAGGAGAAGGTTCGAGTTTATTGTTAACATGCGCATATGAGTATTAAGCAAAAAGAAATATAACATTCAAATGTGGAGTAAAGTTGAGTAACTAATATATCTCAGTTTGATCATGTCTTAGTGATTCAAGCTTTTAAGTGAAATTGAATGTAATTAGATTAATTAACGGGTTCCGACTTGATCTCCCTTTTAGTGATTTTTTCTGCTAAAGGTATTAGGCTTCTTCTGCATCGACCTAATAAGTGGTATAAAAGCTCATGATTGATTGGTAAGCCCCCATTGTCGACATGCATTCGATAAATATATCAAAAATAATAATAATCTCAAATGTGACTCCAATATTAAGATGAAGGATGGTTTCTCTCGACTTTCCGACAAAAGCTTGGTGGGGTCAAGACGATTAAGGTAGAGTCTAAAGGGCGGATATTATTCCTCACCAACATTGGCCATAACTTGGCCGGGCAAAGTGAAGATTTGAGTTGAGATAATATTGGTATGGAATAATACCTAGATTAAGAGGGACTGAGCCTAACATAGGTCATGTGTGAGGGAGATTTGTTGAAGTGCATGTATGAGGGTGCTAACCGAAAAGAATTTCACTTCGGAATGGGCTTAGTAGTCTAAAAAATCCTCAACTTTAAATCCACATCTAATTTTATCATAATATTTTTCTCATGGAAAACCTCCAATTTTAGGTCTATTCCCAACATACTCTAATACTTTTTATGTTCTATAAAAACCCCAACTTTAGGTCCAGTCACCCCTTGTAGCATCTGTCTCCCTAATTGCTTTGTGATCAATGGATGTCACAATCGCTATTAGGGTTGCACAGAGAGAGAGAGAGAGAGAGAGAGAGAGAGTCATCTTTGCCCACTGGTTGTTGCATTGAGACCCAATTGCCAGCGCTATCGTGCTATCTCGGGTGGCCTCTATCTCTCCGTTTGCTTCGTTATCAAGTGCCACGGGACCCCAGCCATTCTTGGACTCAATGTCCATGTGATGCTAACAAACGTGACACCCCATGCGCCCTCTGTCCTTTATTTGTCTCGTGATCAAGTGTCATGGACCTGAACCACCCTGGAATCCGTGGCCGTCTAGTGTCTCAACCACTATAGGGGTTGCAAATTAAAGAGAGAAAAAGGTGTTAGAATATCCAACTGATTAACTAATGTTAGCCGATAGAGGGAGGTCGCATCTTTATAAAGTATGTATAAGCCCTATAAACAAGGGATGTAAGATTCTTTAACAACCCTTTAATGCGTCAGCTGGACTAGAAATATTATGCATAATTTGATGAATAGAAACCAAACGGTAGAAATAAACTAAGGTAAACTATTTTCGATACCATATTAAAATATACAGCCCAAAAATTTAAACTAATAAATAGAGGAAAACTACATATGCAAGTAAATAAGAGATGTGCGATACTTTAATAAGGAAATACGTGACACATTCATACATAACTTACTCATAATTAAGCATACGCAAATTACACATTCTCCCGGTACATAAAGAGAGATCCCCGAGCAACAAGGTTTCACATTGTTTGTCTCATCACAACACACTCTTTGGGGCCAACAACATCTTCAACACACATATCAAAAGCTCCTACTCTCTCCAATTCACAATGCCTATTGACCTACTAAGCCACATTATTGACAGGACAGGCTTCAAAACCTTTAAGCCAGTGCTGTACACTAATGTGCACCATGGCAGCACTCAAACTTCACAATGTTCTTCATCACCCGGGGGCAAACCGGGCACTTCACATTCTCGGGCACGTACCCGGCCATGTTCGGGATGTAGAAGTGGTGGCACGTTTGGGGAGCCACCACCTTGTCGTGGTGCTCCTTGAGCGCGACGTCAAAGGTCTTGCCATCCACGTTCACTTGCTTCTTCCAGTTATCGTACTGGGCCAGCACCTTTGACGAGGAGGCCAAGGGCGTGTTGATCACCACACGGGTCCCCTTCGTGAGGAGGGCGAACCCGCCGTCCTTCTTGAAGTTGGTGTAGAGCTTGAGGATGTCTTGCAGCAGCGGGTCGAGGATGTCCGCTTTCCCCTGCAACATGGAGAACATGCAGCTTTCGAGGCGAGTCCAGAAGAGCTGAATCTTCCCAACGTTATAGGCCACAATGGAGTTCCCGTCGTCGGAGATCTTCTTCAAGTGCACTTCTACCTCGTGCACTTCCTTTGTGTCTTCACCTCCGTACAAAAAAATGAGTTTCTCCGATTTGATCTGATTGATCGATATAACAAAATCATCATGTAATTCATTCAATTTTGAGCAGTTTTAAGTTGTTCTTTTGGGTTATTTGGATGACGCTCTTGTGACACACATTGAAATTCACCATGCTTGTGTTAGTTCACTTACCGCCTCTTGCACGTTAGGGGCAATGGAGTCGTTCACAAGGAGCTCGAACCAGCTGATGTCATGCCTCCTCCAAAGGGTCGCCACCACACCATCCGTGAAAGGAAATGCATTAAACCCCCACATCCTTATCATGCTCATTGCGTTCTGGGACTCGACCTTCCCTTGCGGATCCAACACCACCACGATGGGCTCGTTCCTGAAGTGCCACTTCTCCTTGATGATCCTGATGGCCACCTTGTTTATCAGTGTCGGGTGAAGAAGTTCATGAACAGAAAGAGAAATGGGAGAAAACGAGAGAGAGAGAGAGAGAATTTGATGAATGTATTTCTTCTGTTATTCAACTCCTTGAATCTTTACAATATGAGAGATTTCCTTCTTATATCTTCTCTAGTTCTCTCAATGAATCTGTTTTACAATTGAATTGTTGAAGAAGTAGTTAACTACCTAACTGCAAAGTACTAACTGAATACCGGTCACAAGAAGAAAAACAGAGTAAATGGAAAAACAGAGTGCATGAGCAGAGTAACGATTTAGCAGACTTCGCAGCCTCTCTTCATGCAATATCTCAATCTATGTTATCATCCTTCTTCTTTCCTTTCTTTATTTTTAACAGTAGATCTTCTTCTTTTTGTACACTTCTCGGCATCATTCATACAATCAGCTTGTTCCTCATTTATGCTCTTGGCTTCTGTTCTTGATATTTGCTATTGAATAAGCTGTTGTCTTTTGTTCTTAACATCCCCCCGCAAATTGGGCAGGGGTGAACAACCAATGCCCAATTTGAGACAAAGAGAGGAGTGCGTTAGTTTAGATGGTGGCTTGGTAAAAATATTAGCAATTTGGTTGTGGCTGGGAACATATCTAACACACAAGGATCCAGAAGCAACTTTTTCTTGAACAAAGTGGAAATCAACCTCAATATGTTTTGTTCGAGCATGAAGTATAGGATTTGCTGTGAGAGATATTGCATATTGATTGTCACAGAATAATATGGTTGGTGAGTGAAGAGGAACTCCAATATCTCTGAGAACAAAAGTAATCCAAGTAAGATCAGCTGTTGCTAAGGCAAGGGCTCTATATTCAACTTCAGTGGAGCAACGAGAAACAATTGATTGTTTCTTAGCTGTCCATGAGATGAGATTAGAGCCGAGATAAGTATAGAAGCCTGTGGTAGAGCGTCTAGTTTGAATACAGCCAGCCCAATCTGCATCAGAGAAGCCATATAAGTTGAGAGAGCTGTGAGAGTGAAGTGAAATACCAAGGTGAATTGTTCCTTTTACATATCGAAGAACTCGTTTCAGTTGAAGAAAGTCCCCAATAGTCGGTTGCTGTAGTTTCTGACATAGGATATTTGTTGCAAAGGCAAGATCAGGCCGAGTGATAGTGAGATATTGTAAGCCACCTACGAGACTTATGTAGTTCATGGGATTTGGAAGAAAAATAGCATCTCTCTCAAGTGTGACTGGTTTAAGGGAAAGAGGTGTAGCAATAGGTTTGCAATTAGTCATATTTGCACGAGACAGTAAGTCAAGAGCATACTTGGTTTGACATAAGAACAACTCAGTGGACGTTCGTGTGGCTTCAATTCCATGGAAATAATGAAGATGGCCAAGGTCTTTCATATGGAATTGAACACTGAGTGAGTGAATAAGAGTCTGTAGCAATTGTTCTGAGCTACCAGTTAGAATTATATCGTCAACATATAGAAGTAAAAGTATTGTCTCTTGTCCTTGATGAAGTATGAACAGAGAGGGGTCAGTTGAGCTGCAGAAAAAACCAACTTCAAGCAAGAAATTGCTGAATTTATCATACCAGGCTCGCAGTGCTTGACGCAGTCCATAAAGTGATTTTTGAAGCAGACGTACATATTGATAGTACTGTGGATGAACAAAACCAGGGAGTTGCTCCATGTACACAGTTTCATTTAAGGTGCCATGCAAGAAGGCATTCTTGACATCAAGTTGATGTATAGACCAGTGTTTTACCATTGCTACAGAGAGGATGAGTCTAACAGTTGCATATTTTATCACAGGGCTAAAGGTTTCTGTGAAGTCGATTCCTTCTTCCTGATGAAATCCCTTGGCTACTAGACGAGCCTTCAATCAATCTAGACTGCCAGTAGAAGTAAGTTTAGTCTTGAACACCCATTTGCAGTCAATAACATTCATGTTATTAGTACAGGGAACCAATAACCAAGTTTGATTATGATGTAAGGCATTCATTTCTTCTTGCATTGCCTGATACCATCCTGGATTTGCTAGAGCAGATTTTATTGATTTTGGTTCTGGAGGAACATGGTATTGAGTAAGAGATGCATATCGAGGATTAACTTTGACTATACCAAATTTAGATCTGGTTTGCATGTGATGAGTAGGTTGTGTACCTTACATAGGATGGATAGACTGTGTTTGGATGTTAGGGGCATTTTGGTCGATAGCTGGTTCTGTTGCTGTTGCTATTGTGGTTCCAGATATGTTTACTTGTGGAGAAATACATTGAGTAGTAGATGGAACTTGATCCACAGGTAATACATTTGTAGAGATAGGGTCTGTATGTTCTGTAAGAACTTGCTCAGCTGGAGGGTTCTGAACATACCTTGTTTGATGAGATGATGAAGTATTGATAGGCTCTGTACTTGGAGATTGTAAGAATCTCTCTTCTTCTTTCCATAGTTTATATAGTCGTGTGTAAGTTGAAGAGTGTGTTGTTAGCTTCTTAGAGAAAGGAAAGAATGTCTCATCAAAGATTACATGTCAACTGATGTACACATGACCAGTGGTAGGAACAAGGCATCGATATCCTTTATGATGAGTACTGTATCCAAGGAAAACACAAGTAAGGGATCGTGGATCCATCTTGTGTTGTGCATAGGATCGAAGGCAGGGATAGCAGGCACACCCGAACACTCTGAGATGATCATATCTTGGCTTATGCTGATATAGCTTGGTAAAGGGAGATTGCATCTTTAACTTTGGAGTAGGAAGTATATTGACAATATAATTTGCTGTCATAAATGCATCAACCCAAAATTTTAATGGGAGTTTTGCATGATATAGCATAGCCAGACCAAGCTCAACTATATGTCGATGTTTTCTTTCAGGTATTCCATTCTGTTCGGGTGTATATGGACAAGAAATATGTTGTTGGATGCCACAACTCTGTAGGTGAGCTTTGAACTTGTGACTGACAAACTCTCCTCCACCATCACATTGAAACCTCTTGATTTTACAGTTGTGTTGATTTTCTACTAATCTCTGAAACATAAGAAAGATATCATAGAAGTCTGATTTTAGCTTCAATGGATACATCCAGCTGAACCGAGAGAAGCTATCAACAAAGATCACATAATATTTGAAATTCTGACAAGAGTTGACTGGAGAAGGTCCCCAGATATCACAATGAATTTGTTCTAGAGGTTTATTAGCTATAGAACTCGACAAAGGAAAAGGTAGAGCAGTACTCTTAGCAAGCTAACAACTTCTACATACAAATTGTGGTTCTGTATGACACTGGATTAACTTTTGATTCTTCAAATGCTTCAGGACATTCTGATTCGTATGAGCTAGCCGTTGATGCCACACGTTTTCTCCTGTAATCCTTTGTCTTTGAGTGAAGAATACCTCTGCAGCACAAGGATCAACTCTGTAAAGTCCTTTCTCCTTCTTTCCTAGCATCTTGGTTATGTTGGTGGTGCTGTCCTTTATGTACACCCCAGTTTTGTTAAAGACAAAAGAACAGGGATAATCATCGGTTAGTCTAGAGACTGAAAGAAGGTTTTTCTTAATTGCTGGAACAATTAACGCATCTTTTAGAGGTAAGATAGTAGTAGCAGTAGTTAGCATTGTATTCCCAATATATTTCATAGGTAAACATGAACCGTTGCCAATCATAACTGTATCAGTACCAGCATTCTTAGAAAAGTTTTAAAGAATACCAGCATTCGCAGTAATGTGAGCAGTTGCTCCGGTATCAGGATACCACTCATTTCCATTCGTTTCCTCAATATGGAGTGCTGATAAAGCTGTTGGTATCTCTTCAGCTTGGTAAGAATTATCAAATCGATACCAACAGTGCAATGCATCATGACCTGGTCTTCTGCAGATCTGACACTCAGTTGAGCGTTTGCTGTTGTTTTCTCCATCTGCACATCTTTATGGAGAGTTAAATTTGAGGATGGATAGGTCTTGGCCTCTGTATACCTCTGAGCTGAACCATTATATGGTCTGAATCCCTGACCAGAACTCAAAGTAGAGGGGATATTAACCTGGTTAAGCTGTTGACTCCCCTGTTCATAGCTCGAGTTATTAGTTCTGTAATTCATATTTCTTCCAAGATATCCAAAATTTCTATATCTGTTATTGAATGGCCTTCCTCTTCCAAAACTTCTTCCTCCACGACTATATCCCCTTGAACTTCCAAGACTGTTATTTTGTTGTACAAAATTTCTATTAAACTCCTCTTTGTGTATAGCTTCAGTCTTCCTTTGTCCATAATAGGCTAGGTTTGGACTGAACTGGCTTGAGGAATAGTTTTGTAGCCTTATTTCAAATCTTTCTAAATGAGAGATCACTTCATCATATTTTGGTTGAGGCTTTAAACAATAGATTGTTGTTTTAAAGCTCTCATACTCGGACCCCAAACCTTCCAAAATACCAAAAAGTTTTGTTATTTCATCCACTGGTTTACCTATTGCATTTAATTGATCACATATTGTTTTGTACTCTCTGAGGTATGTTGATAAAGCTCTATCACGTTTCTGACAAGCCTGCAATTTTCCTCTTAATTCAAACTCCTTTGCCACAGATTTTTGGGTGAACCGATTGAGTAAGGCCTGCCAAAGTTCATAGGATGTGTTTAAGCCAATTATTAAGCTAAGTATGTCTTCGGAAACAGCACCACTAATCCAAGAGGAAACAAGTTGATCTATCTTAATCCAATCACTATAGTCAGGATTAGGGATCTCAACTGTTTGATCACCTTCTTGGACCTGCAGAATTTCAGCAGGCGATGGAGTTTCTCCATTAACGAACCCAAACAGATCTTGGCTTCTTAGAAACCTATGAAACTGAGCTTGCCATAAGAGGAAGTTATCCTCAGCTAATTTGATAGTAACAAAGTTCGAGATATTGACATGAATGGGGAATGGATATCTCAAGCTTCTTGCTGCCATTCTACTTTTCCAGATCTTTGAACACCACTTGTTTCAAATACAAACTCTACTGGTTTTTGCAATATGATGCAACAAATCGATTTCTGATGATAGAGATTTGGATGAAGTTGAAGAATATCAACTTATGAATCAATGATACTTTGATTGAAGAATATCAACTCACAGATCAATGAGGCTTCGATTCCTGACTTCAATCTGCTGTAGATTCAGCCATTTTTATGCAGCATCGAGGTGATTTCTTCAGGATGATGGCTCTGATACCATGAAGAAGTTCATGAACAGAAGGAGAAATGGGAGAAAACGAGAGAGAGAGAATTTGATGAATGTATTTCTTCTGTTATTCAACTCCTTGAATCTTTACAATATGAGAGATTTCCTTCTTATATCTTCTCTTGTTTTCTCAATGAATCTGTTTTACAATTGAACTGTTGAAGAAGTAGTTAACTACCTAACTGCAAAGTACTAACCGAATACCGGTCACAACAAGAAAAACAGAGTAAACGGAAAAACAGAGTGCATGAGTAGAGTAACGATTTAGCAGACTTCGCAGCCTCTCTTCATGCAATATCTCAATCTGTATTATCATCCTTCTTCTTTCTGATGCAGCCCACATTGAAGACCGGCTCCCTCGACCAAGAAGATCGGCCCGCATTAAAGCTCGACGAAACCGAGAAGCCATAACGATATCTTGAGTCCATTCCAAAAGTTTGAAAGAAGACACATTGGGAGCCATGAAGACGTGATGCTTTTACTAGTTTCTAGTTCCTAAGCTCTTTATTATTTTTCTAGTTTCTAGTTCCTAAGCTCTTTATTATTTTTCTAGTTTCTAGGCTCTTTAATGCTTTCAAGTTTCTATGATCTGTTTTTATTTCTTTGATGATATAAGCCATCCAATCCCTTGTAGAAGACAGACGACTTTTGATGAATGAAAAGCTTTGCTTGAAGCAAGTATCATGAACCTTGTAGAGTTCATACCTTGAAAACCTTGAAGAGTTTTCACTCCGTCCTTGAAGAGTCGGAGCTTTCAAAATCTGCATCCTTGAAGAGTTGTAGTCATCGATCTAGAAGAATCGGTGCCCCCTCAACTTCCTTGGAGGCCTAGAAGAGCAACCAACGAAGTTCCTATCTTTTCCTTTTCTGTTCGTTACTTCCAACCCAATTTCGACTATCCTACAGTGCTTATTTCAGAAAACCCAAAACATAGAAATTGTAGATCCAGAAGTCTTTGTTCATTTGGCTTTGGAATCAGGTCGATCCGATCTGTATCGACAAAGATACGACTGTTCTCCTGAGCTTGCGCAGTGCTGAAATTACTGTTCGTCCCGTTTCTTGTGCGCGAGTCACTCTCCCGATCCTATTGTGTGAGAAAGCCTCCCCTAGGCTTGCATCACTTTCCTTTCTTTATTTTTAACAGTAGATCTTCTTCTTTCTGTACACTTCTCGGCATCATTCATACAATCAGCTTCTTCCTCATTTATGCTCTTGGCTTCTGTTCTTGATATTTGCTGTTGAATAAGCTGTTGTCTTTTGTTCTTAACATCGGGTAGTGTGTCGAGCACCACGGCATCTGCGACTGCAGGTTCTCGAAAACGTTGGGCAGGTCCTCGCTGTCTTGGCCCACAACCGGGATCCACAGGATCTCGTGATTCTCGTGGAACTTGGGCTCATTATAGATTTTCACCAGGATCGAGAGGTCATGGGAGGCTAGCTTCAGGTCAGAGATGAGCAACAACACATTCTTCCTTCTGTGGTATTCAATCTTCTCCTGTCGACCCATACGTAAACCAGACATGATCAATCTCACTCCTTAAATTGGAAACAAAAGCATTCCTGATGAAATCAAAGTTAGGTGTTTAATTAAAGGCTAACCGTGGTCTTCTTGGAGCCAATGTAAAGCGGCTGAGGATCGTCCTTGGTGTAAAACAGCGCCTTAATGAGCTCCACATTGTCTGTAGGCGCAGTAAAAAGCCGCTGCAGCCTCTGGGACTCTCTAATCTCCTCTGGATTAACAAACATTCTTCTATGAGATTCCGTCAGTCAGTTTTCATGAGTATCCATCGTGGCCTATTTGATTTGATTGCGGATCTCGTAACTCACCCTTTTTTTGCTTAAAATCCTCCAGCTGCCTCCTGATGTTGTGGTGAATTATGTTCACTTTGCGAGTGAATGCAGGCAGATCTCGTCCCTTCGACCTAAGATCAAGAAATCAAATGACCATTCATTAGGAAGACGAGTTTTTCACTAAATTCGACAAAGAGCTAGCAGCGAAAGCACAAGAAGCATACTCGTCGACTGGGGTAGTCGTGATAAGGGCAGTGAACTGGATCGAGCAACCAAGGACGGCGATGATGATCTGATAAACGCTGGAAGGAATGTCGATGACCTTGGCTAACTCCGGGACATCCTTGCTATCGTGGTCAAACTCCACGATGCACTGAGTCATTTCGAGCGCGGTCTTGATCAAGTCGTTGAGCACTCCGAACACTTGGATCTTCTGCGTCTCGACCGGCTTCGTGATTGCAGGTAACCCCTTCAATACGGCCATGGACTCCGCGAGCTTGTCCGAGGGCTCGATCTGAGCGAGCCGCCAGAAGTCGCCGTAGTACAGCCCCAAGGACGACAGTGTGACCACGGCCTTAGCGACCAATGAGTAGCTCGATAGCTCATGGAAAATCGAGGACATCGTTTCGCGCACATTCTTGGTGCCCAAGGCTTTGCAAGTAATCTGTCAAAACGATTGTGAATGTGTTCGATAAATATTAGAAACTTTGAAGTTGTTCAGCATGGTGCTTTAATCTGTGCCGAATAGGGTGATATTCACTATTTAGTAGATATGTTTAGATCTAATATATCACGCTGGATTTTCAATAATGCCCACAGGAATTTGGTAGATGTTTCACTTATTTATAATATAATGGTGCAAATAAACTGGTAATGCCTAACACACCACATGAGAGCTTAACCTTAATCTACTTAACCTATTGACCATTAATTCATAATTACTGGTTCTCCCATTCTCGAAGAACGACCCCATTTTATTTGTCGAAAAATTAGAATTGGAAAAATATTTCCCTAATTTTAAGTTTTTTTACATTCAAACTAATGAGTCGATGATAAATGTTTTCACAATTAACAATACTTTATACTTCTCATATCTTTCGCAATGGAAATAATAATAAAAAAATCCCTATTTTTCTAATCGAAGATACAAGAACATAATGATCACATTTCGGACAATTTTAATTTACCGAATAAATGCAACCAAAATTGCCTATACGAAGCCACTCACACTTCACTCGGGGTTTAAACTGGACGTGCTCAAAAGTAGCTCTTTTAAGGCTAAGAATCAAATATGAAAAAGTGGTGGGCACACTTATGCATAAAAATAGGAAAAGGACAAATTGCCGTCAGGTCCGTTATATTTTCCAATACCATATCCACATTTAATCTGAATGTTGGTATTAAAAAAAAAAAAAAAGGGAAAGTTCATCAGGTAATTGCTATTTAAAATCATTTAAGCGAATGATTTGATTACTTTCCTTTTCTTTGGGACCTAAAACAACTGGCTAGCTCATTTTAAATCAAATTATCGACTATATAGCTTAAGTTCATCGTAGCAACACCAAATCCTACACCAAACCGTACTCTTCGAGCACCCGATTATGGTTCGATGCGTGAGACGTGAAGACAAATAATCGAGGGGCATTTCTAAGTCAGAGAACAATAAAAGCGATTATTGAAAGTGAATAACGTTTTCACTATACATTACCTGGCAAGTGACTTCGCTAATTGTCGATAGTGGGGGAGTGAAACCCTCCTTCGCAGGCTTAAATTCTGGGATCGCAGCTGGTGTCGAGCTTGCCTGCACAGATCCAACCTGGTTAGCTGCGAATTCAATTATTGTACGGTGATTGGTCGGAAGAAATCATTTAAATGGAGCCTCACATCGCTCAATGAATGCTAAGTTGTAGCGTCGTAGCCTTATGGATTTATTTCTCACCGCTCAAAATCAAAAGCGATCCGTCCACCTCCACCTCATGTACGTTTGCTTTCCATAACAAGGATACCGTACTTTGGACTTAAAGCAAATCCTTAAAACACTTCGTCGTGACCCAATCTCACCGATCAAAATCACAAGGGATCCGTCCACCTCAACCTCATGTACGTTTTCTTTCCATAACAAAGATACTGTACTTGATATTGCATTTGCATTTTTACTCTATACATAAAGAAAAACAGTGCACCTTTTGCACCAAAACCAAAGAATTTTAAAATAGAATAAAATATATATCTTAAGTGCGAAAGTTATAAGAATTTTTTTTTTTTTTTTTTTTTTTAATGGTACTAGCTGAGGAAGAGGAAGAAGGAAAAGAAAACAAAAGAAAATATATATATATATATATAAATTCACAATTTAATATATATATATATGTATATGTATATATATAATTGCACATCTAGAGCCATCTATGTCATATAAGACAATCGGAATCTGTGTCCGTAATTTCTAGCTTAAATTCTCAAAAAAAATAGAATTTAATTGACATAATTTGAAAATTTATAATTGAATGACACGCATTTAATAGATATAAGACTTTTTTAGGATAAGGACAAGCCTGTGGGGTCAGGATAAGTAATGATTTAGGTAAAATTGAATTTTTTAACTCAATTATATCACGATAATTTTAAAAAAAGAAATCCAAACTAGCTTTGATGTTTCCTCTCTGTGAACTGATTATATAATGGAAAATGTGATCGGTTTCAATTAATTCTCGAGGGGCCCAACTTTCTCATTCAGCATTTTCATATAATGTGACTCGACCCGACCAACGACATTTTTTCTCTTTACCTTTTTCGGGTTAATCACATTGTTGACAATGGCGGTCGAGCCCTTGAGGGTGTTCTCGACAAGGGTGAAGAGGGCCTGAACGTCGACGTCGCCCTCGTCGGGGGCGTGAGTGTCAACCATCTCCTTCATGAACTTGTTGTCGTCAAAGACGGCGACCAGGCTGATGAGGAGTCCCTGGTCGGGCTGCTTGGCTCGCTGAGAGCCGCTGAAGACCGCCGAGATGAGCCGGCCCGCCATGTCAATGGAAGAGAGAAGAACGCAGGAGGGGTAGAAAAAGCTAGGGTTTCGAGAGGAAGAGGAGGGATGCAGGGGAGAGAAGCTGAGGCTTTTGTTTGATGAAAGTTGCCTGCTTGGGCACTCAATTTATAGCGGTTGGAGTGGAGGAGAGGAACGAGGAGGCATGTGAGAAATTCGTTCGATTGTCGTGGGGACGGGAATGGGTAATTGGGTGATGCTTTATCTTGTGGTCCTGAAGCTTATCTTCAAAACGTTTAGAATCTTCTATTATTGCACGTGTTCCAATGGAGAGAGATATACCAAGGAAAATTATTGTAAAAGTCATTAATTTATTGTACGATAATCAATTTAATTTTAAATCTTTTAATTTTGTCAATTTAATTTTAAACATTTTGACAATTTATTGATTCATTTCTAAACTTTTTAATTGTACTAATTTAGTCATAAAACTTTAAAGGATTTTCCAAACTAATCCAAAATCTTTTAATAAATTATCAATTTAGTTCCTCTTACTAATTTTGGCGGGATATCATTAAGGTGGCGGCCCACTCAATACCCAGCATCCTACTTGAGGCAATAGGCACTAATGTGGATAATTTTATGTTAATTTTTTTGAAATGTTTAATTTTTTTGAAATGTTATTTATTCTTAATTTATTTATTTTCCTCTTTTTACATAGAAATGATGGTTGCCAAGCACTAAGTAAGGGCTAGTGGGGTTGCAAAGCCCTAGGAGCCCTCATCAATGGCCGATGAGGGCGTTGCAAGCCCTCATGGGCCACAATGAGTGCATTGCACTGGGGCCCTCACCCGTCCTCGTTGCACTCGCCAAATCTAAGGCAATTGTATCAATGTCACAATTGCAAAAGTTTATGGTTTTTTTTTTATAGAAGACCGTAGGTATATATCATTCTACTATAAGTTTTGGGATATTTGTGATATGAAACAAAAATTTGGAATATTGATGTCAATAGCAAAAGTTTAGGATTTTCAATTGTATCTTTTAAAAATAAAAAGCATATTCTCTCCATCTCCATAAATTCATACCAATTTATCATAAATTGGTCGATGATCCGTATGGCTGTTTATTGTACATGTGTCGATGTATATTACATACATACATGTGAAGATATTAAATAGAACAGGGAAAATTATTTTTTTATTAGTTTCTTTGTGAATCTGGAAATATTTAGTGTGTATTTGGTAATCATTTTATTTTCAAGAATAATTTTTAATCAGAAATTATTCTTTTTAATTATATTACCGAGAACAATTTTTAAGCATTTGAAGGCATTTGATAACTGTTTAAAATTTATGTTCCTAGAATAGAATTGCGTTTAATACCATCCTTAAAATTTCTTATCCAAATCATTTTCTTTTATATTTTAAATAATTTTATTTATTTATTTATTTATTTTCTTTCTCTTCTTCTTCAAGCTTTGGGTGGTCGTCGACCTTGGGATGACTAGCGATTGGCTAGGCAAGGGCTAGCAACCTTGCTAGAGTATTGCTGGCCCCTGCGAGGCCACGCCTTGTCGCTTAAACCTCATCAACAACTAGGCAAGGCTCGGTGAGCTTGCCCAGCCACTAGCGCAGCCAGGGCGAGGCCGACCTCACTGTGGCCCGGCGGGGCAAGCTTGGTCTTGCTAGATTTGGGCAAGGTCGAGCCTCGTTTGGCCGCCGGTGAGCTCACCGAACCTTGCCCAATCAGTCATTAGTGATCAATCCCATCTCTAAAAGACTAACCAAAGTTTCGTGGTACAAGAATAGATTAGGAGTTGAAACTTGTGATTATCAACTAGTAAATTAATCAAGAGAAAAATTACTAAAAAAGTTCTAAATCTATTGTACTTGTGTCAATGCAGTCCAAAATCTTTTTTGGTCATTTTCTTGTTAATAAAGTTATGATTGCTTGATCAATCAAAGTGATAACATTATGATTTCACATGATGCACGTGGTCTTTGTCAACCAGCTGTTGTACGTGAATAAGACACCATGACATCAAAATTATGTGTGTCCAAGAGTTTCCTCAAAATAAACAGACGATCACACTCTAGAAGATAAGAATTGCAAGGCTGGAATTCGAATTGATGCAAAGCGATCATGATATGGTGTAAAATTTGTGAGGGGAATATGATCTCTGGAGTTCATAAAATAAGTTTGAATGATTTTTATTTTTACTGAAATTTCATTCAAGCTGTTAAGGTAAATTTTTGTTGTTAATATTAAAGAATGAGTACGATGTTATATTCCATTAAACAAACGAAATCTTCTTCTAGGATTCATAATTTGGTAAAAAGACCGTGTGAACACTTTAGTTAACAAATAATCAAATTGAAGTGCCGAAATGGCATTAATTGAATAAAGGTCCAATAGTTTGTGAAATTTTTTAATCATTCTAAAAGTTTAAGTTATTAAATGAAAGCATGGCTAATTCTTCAAATGTTAAGTTGCTCATCCATTATCTAAGTTGTTTTTGGACGGTATGTTGTTATTCCGTGGATGCAGGGAGAAATGTGAAAGAAGAAAAAAGCACTTTCAGAGCGAAAAACTACGTACATGCCAACTTAGATACTGGTTGCCCTAAACGTAGGCAACTCACAAACTCATCAGGACTCAGCAAACAGCCCTTTTATTTCACGTCCCGGTCTGCGGACAACTCGCATAGCAACTTTATTGCGAACATGGACCAGCAGAGAGATGCATAGGTTCCCTAATGTGCGCCATGGCAACACTCAAACTTGACAATGTTCTTCATCATGCGGGGACAAACCGGACACTTCACGTCCTCCGGGATGTAGCCCACCGTGTTCGGGATGTAGAAGTGGTGGCACCTCGGAAGGACGAAGACCCGATCGCGGTGCTCCTTGAAGGCCGCATCGAACGGCTTCTCATTCCCTTTGACCTGCTTCTTCCAAGTGGTCTCGTACTGGGACAAGACCTTGGTGACGTCAACAATCGAGTCGTTGATCACGACCCGCGACCCCCTTGTGAGGACCGCGAACCCACCGTCCCTCTTGAAGTTGGTGTAGAGGCTGAGGATGTCCTGCATGAGGGGTTCGTGCACATCCGCTTTGGTTTGCAATTTCGACAGCATAAGGCTTTCGAGGCGGCTCCAGAAGAGCTGATTTTTGGTGACATTGTAGGCGGCGATGGGGACGCCATCTTCGATGATCTTCTTCACTGGCTCCTCAATTTCCTGGATTGCCTTGTTGTCTTCAGCTCCATAAAGGAGGATGTACTTTTGAGACTTGATCTTATCAGTGATAATCAATCGGATGAGTAATCAATGAAATAAGTTCTTAAGGATCAGTCCTCATATCTCTACAATACAAAGCAAACGATCATGTTCTAATTTCAAGTTTTCCACAAAATTTCAGCAAAGCCTACCTCTAACTTAAGATGGGTCTTATATGTTAGCAGAAATAAGACCCTCATTTTTTATCTAATAAATCTTCCAATTGATTCTAAATTTAAATCAAAATCTTTCTAACCCTCTATCAATTAGTTAAGATCGCTTTATAATTTAACTCAGAGTACAGGTTTTCTTTGTTAAGCGAAAGGGTAAAAGTAAACATTGAAAAAGAATAAGAAAACATAGAACTACTTACAACTTCATTTATCTTAGGAATGACCATGTCAGTCAACAAGAGCTCAAACCAGTTGATGCCAGGCTTGCTCCATAGGCTTGCTCCCACTGATTCAGTGAAAGGGAAAGCATCCCATCCCCAAAGCCTCATCATGCTCATGGCATTTTTGTTTGAGACTCTTCCTTGGGGATCCAACACAGTCATGATGGTCTCTTGCCTATAATGCCACTTTTCCTTGATAATCTTGATGGCCACCTTGTTGATAAGTGTTGGGTAGCGCACTAAGTACCACGGCATTTGCGACTGTAGATTCTTGAACTGGTTGTTCACATCCTCACCTTCTTGCTCGATGATTGGGACCCACACGATCTCATAGCGCTCCTCATGGAACTTGCGCTCACTGGGAGAATTACCAAAAAAGTCCTAAACCTATTGCAATTGTGCCAATTCAGTCCTAAATTTTTTTTTTTTTTTTTTGCCAATTTAGTCCTAAACATTTTATAAATGTGTCAATTCAATCCTTCCGACCAAAATTAGCTGGCCGGAGCTGATGTGGACGCCGGCCGGAGATAGGCTGGTTGGCGAACAATCTTTTAATAATTTTTTAATTTTTTTCGATTTTTTTAATTTTTCGATTTTTTTAATTTTTTACCTTCTTCTTCTTCCTCTAGCCAAGCGGCGCCGCCCCGGCGAGGCTTGCCCCGTCGGCCCGGCGAAGGTGAGCCTCACCCAGCGACGGCGGCGGCTACCGTCACCCAGCCGAGGCGAGGCGAGGCTCAGCCTCGCCTAGCCATGGCGAGGCGAGCCTCGCCAAATCTAGTTACAGCCTCACTAGTGGCCGGCGAGGCTCGCCTCGCCATGGCTGGGCGAGGCCAAGCCTCGCCTTGGCTAGGCGACGGGCGCCTCGCCATCACTGGGCGAGGCTCGGCCCGCCTACCACTGGCGAAGGCGAGCCTCGCCCAGCGATGGTGAGGTCGTCGTCGCCAGATCTAGCAAGGCTCAACCTCACCATGGCTGGGCGAGGCCGAGGCTCGCCTTGGCTGGCGACGGCCGCCTCGCCGTCACTGGGCGAGGCTCGCCTTTGCTAGTGGCCGGTAGGGGCAAGCCTCGCCGACCCTCGCCTCTGGCCGACGCTAGCTAGCCAGAGGAAGAAGAAGGAGGTAAAAATCGAAAAAAAAAAAAAAATCGAAAAAAAATTCGAATAAAATTAAAAAAATTATTAAAAAATTGTTCGCCGGCCGCATTTGTCTCCGGCCGGCGTCCACATCGGCTCCGACCAGCCAATTTTGGCTGGAAGGACTGAATTGGCACAATTATAAAAGGTTTAGGACTAAATTGGCAATAAAAAAAAAAGTTTAAGACTGAATTGGCACAATTGCAATAGGTTTAGGACTTTTTTGGTAATTCTCCCTGTGCTCACTATAAATCTTGATGAGGATGGAAAGGTCGGGAGAGGTCAACTTTAGGTCGAAAATCAGCCGCATCACATTCTTCCTCCGCAGGGACTCGACCTTATCCTGTATGTAGGGGAACGATGAATAAGGATCGACATTTCACTCCTTTGGTCGCTACCACTAAAGTCAACCAGACAAATTTACGCAAGGCCAAAACTAGGTATATAAGTGCCACTTAAGTGAGAACAAATGGTATGTCTTGATTTCAACGAATCAGTTGAAAACAAAAATCTTTGACGAGGACGAGTTTATGACCATAGCATCATTGCAGTACTCAACTAGGAACATAAAGTTTGACCAAAAAAAAACATAAAGTGTTGTGGAATTAGAGAGTTAGAAGATTGAACCGTGGTCTTCTTTGAGCCAATGTAAAGTGGCTGAGGATCATCCTTGATGTAAACCAGGATGAGCTCCACATTATCAGTAGGGGCATTGAATAGTCTTTGCAGCCTCTGATACTCTCTAATTTCCTCTACGTTCAAATTGAAACTTATGAGAACGTTAGTCTAATATTCAAAGCATAAATATCACAAATCGAAGAAATTAAGTTTTACCCTTTTTTTGTTTGTAATCTTCACAAGTTTCCATTTGTGAAGTAATTCTTTTATAGGTTAATATCACGAAAAATTCCAAATTGGTGTATATGTGAAAAATTTACCGAAATTATTTTTTTTTTAATATCAAAAACTCTAAACTAGTACATTTATAACAAAATTACTCTCCCTTAGTGATGAATTTACACTCCTCTTTGCCAAATTTACTTGTTTTAAAGTTCTAAATCACCCAATTTATGAAATCCTCATTCATTAGCTAAATATTGTCATTGTTATGTGAATAAATGACTTTACAACTATAACTTTGGGTGTGTTTGTTTTGCGGAATATATTTTTAGGGAAAATATTTTCCTCAATTTTCGGCATTTGGTTTGCCTAGGAAAATGAGTCAACGGAAAACGTTTCCTAGTCATTAGAAAAAGTTTTTTGATCAAAACTTAAATTTAGGAAAATGATTCCCTTTTAAAAGAACCAAAAAACATTTTCCGAATCCACCAATGCTTAGATTTGGTGCTTGGTTTGCAAAAAATTGTTTCTATAAAATTATATTTAAAAAAAATCGAATTTTACATTTTTCATTTTTTAAAAACTTTAGAAATTTTTAATTTTTCTTTTCTTCCTTTTTCTTGTTCTTTTTCTCAACCCCTCACCGATTACGGGGACAACCGGCGAACTTTGCCCTCGCTAAATTAGGCAAGCTCACGGCCTCCGGTGGCGAGGCTCAAGCTTGCCCAAGGCTAGTGAGCCTCAAACCTCGCTAGATTGGGCAAGTTTGTGGCCTTCGGGGCAATCCTTGAGCCTCTAGCAACAAGTTGATGAGGCTCGAGCTTCAACACCAAAGGCCGGCGAGCCTAGACCCTTGCCAGATCAGGTGAGCTTGCAGCCTCGGGCGACAAGGCCTTGCCGAGCCAGCGAGCTCACAACAAGCTTGGGTGAGGCTCAAGCAGCAAGCGACAAGGCTTGCCAGATCGGGCAAGCTTGCGACCTCCGGTGACAACTCAAGTTTGCCCCTCATAAAGTAGCTGGGGGCGAAGCACCAAAGGAAGCAAAAGAGATGGCACGAGGAAGCAAAGGAGCAAAGGAGAAGAAGAAGGAAAATAGAAAAAGGAAAAAAATAAAAGTAAATATAAAATAAAAATGATTAAAAATTTGATTTTTTTAAATTAAAAATTTATAAAATAAAAAATTCAAATGTTTATATGGCATAGATAAAGTGTGAAATCATTTGCTAATAGAATTCAAACAGTAGAAAAAATTTTCGATTATACATCACTAAATAAAGGAAAACAAATTGTACTCATGGAAAATGCTTTCTAGAAAAGCATGTTTATTTATTATTGAGTTTTCCGCAAAACAAATGGAGCATTTATTTATGTGTATGCTTATCTTTAGACGTATTAGCCTATGTTTGCACATCAAATTTTATATTATCTATTAGCATTTCTTTATTGACGGAAAAAAATTTCAGTAATGTGAGATATTTTGATAGAATAATAATTTCTAGTAATCATTGGGAACCCTTACCAGCTTTTATATGTTATAAAACGGGAGGGAAAATAAAAGAGAAATTGGTCGAGAAAATGGAGGACGCGATTCACGTGTTAGATAGGACAAGGTGCTTTGATTTTGCATCGTCCCTTTTCGGTGGTAGGGCAAAGGTGCTTTAACTCTCACCTGTCCCTCTCTCTCTCTCTCTCTCTCTCTCTCTCTCTCTCTCTCTCTCTCCAGGAATTCATTAGCACTCCTTTAACCAGGGACTTTCTTGGATGCTCAACTTGGTAAAAGGGCTCCTCACCAAAAATAAAGGGGGCTTTCACTCCTACAAAGACTTCCGCGGCCTATCCTTTTGCGAATTGTATGGACGGTGAGCTACACAAATATATTCTTTATTTTAATATACTCATGCTCGCATATCTCCTAACCCTAATTCTTCCTGTATCTTTTTCATCCCTAGAAAGAGGAAGTACTCTCTAGTTACTTTACGTTCTAGAGATCCCGAGATTTGGATGAAGATCGAGATGAAACTTTTTAGGGACTTGCTTAACACTGTATATCTCTCTCCCCAAGAATTCATTGGCACTCTGATTAGGCCTTAAATGAATTTGAGTTGCAACATTAACTTATTAGGGTTACATACTAAGATAATTTTTAATCTCTAAAGATTAAGCTAATTAGAACCCCTTTTTCTACTAACCATTTTAAGACTTGTTTCTTGCTTTGATTATTACATCTTAGTTTTTTTAAAATTTCTTGATCACGAAGATTTAGTTATCCTGATTTCATGAAGTCTCATGTATAAGAAAATATATGATTGGCCGGCAAATTACAGTTTTAAGTAGAGTCGATGGGCTAAAAGATATTCTGCCAAAATTTCATTGATAAATTCAAATATAGTTAATAATGTTATCAAATATCTACATATATATAATTTCAACAATATCGAAAGATTTAACTAGTAATAGTAAAGTCAAGTTTGACTTGATAACTTATGAATCAAACCACACACTAGTAAATTCAATTTAATTTTGTAATTTTGTACTCCTCCAAGTAAAGAATTTAAAATAAGTTAGTGGACACCCTAAATCTGAATACTTTCCGGTATTTATTTAACCCCTAACCAGCTAAATAGTTTGCCATCTACCAAATACATTCACTTATAGAATGTACAACTTGCGATTATGTACCTACTTTCACTAATCTAGCATTCAATCAGCAAATTCACCGTGGATCACTAGTATCATGTATTCGCTTTCTCTTGTACCCTTATTTTCGGAAACGGATGGGTTTCAATCTCATTTTTGGTCATCTTTTTAAATGAATTTCACTCAATGTCTTATGCATGTCAAATAGATAAAGAGCAAGAAATCAACACACGAAGTGACCCTCCAAAAAAATATGCAAGTAAGATGATTCACAATGAATTTCTAAATGTGGAATGATCGAGAAAGAGGTTGCTCAGTCAGCTGGACCTGCCTTACATTGACAACTTTCGAGAATCAAATCAAATCTTATCCCTATATATAAACTCAATTTCAGTGGTACAATGGCTCCATCATCATGTGTTTTCTTAGTCACTTGCCAAAGGCAAGAATGCGGATGCTTTTGTAAATTTGCTATTAACTGATGAAAGAAACAGCGCATTAATCTCGCACCGGTGTAATATGACGGATGAAATGGTCAAAATTGTAAAAATAAAATGTAAAAGCAATGAACATACCTACAATCATGAATAGAGGCAATAAATGGACCTTTATGTTACTTTTTTTCTTCATAATACGACTTATGTAAATCTTTTCATTTGATTAATCTTTTATAAAAACACACAAATGGTTCGGTCCTATGATTTCATTAGCCGAACGAGAGATATAGTCTCCAAAATTATTGTTAGTTGATGAAGTTGCAATTGAGCAAAATATCCATCAATCCAAATCAAATACTACACCCCTTTTCCTTTGGTTTTGATAAGGCTAGACCTTCAATTGGTGTCAAGTATGTTGGGGGACGTCAACAATCACTCAAGCCATTACATCAGCACAAAATGGACAGAAAATGTAGTAAATTCTCATAACTACTTTATGTCGTCGTGTTTCATTATGTTGTTTCTCTTTCGACATGGGGGCAAGGGTGGGGAAGAACGAGGGGGAAGGGGGGGGACCAGTTATTGATATTAATAAAGAGAGGGTGGAAGGACCAACAAGAAATCTAAGGCTTTTCATTTAGTTGCCTCGATAGGTAGGTAAAATTGGCCCCAATAGGACGTATTCAAATTCAAACCGACAACCACCTATTAAAATCTCTTAGATTCGAGACAATCTCTCTCTACTTTATTAGAAAAATACATTATTGGTGACTAGAATCGTTAGACCAATCGCTACAAGCAAATCCAATGGTAATGAGTATGTTCCTAGTCCCTCTCCATAAGAGATGCTAATAACGTTTATCAGAATAGTCAACCTCCCACAAGAATTATGCAAATTCTTGAATCTCGTAATCAATGCCCAAACGATGGAAATAATCAAATTAATACCAATCAAAATAATCAAATCGATAATAATAATATGGCAAACCAAACTAACCAACATGTTGGTCAAACGCCAAATATTACAAATGTAAGGCCAGTGACTCCATTGGTACCACCTAATGTGAATAATCTTGTATGTATAATTGCCGATTGATATTAATATAGATGATCCAGGAAGACCAACATCACCATCTAGGGGGAAAGATGGCCAACAAAATCCTCAATTAACCCAGCATGGTGTTGTTAGACCCATGTATCAATCGCTAACTTGGCTAGGCTCTATCATACAACAATGAGTCAATCAATGAGTATATTGTTTGATTTAAAAATGCTAGCAATAGATACCTCACTTCACTCTCAGATAAAAAGTTCATAAATTTGGAATGGTTGAAAATCAACATAAGAGCAAGAGTCGAAGGTCAAGATTTTGCCAATCTATTCCAAATGGCAATGAAAGTGTCCAAGTATGAGCAACTACTTAAAAAAAGAGATAAAGAGTAACATGAAGACACTACACAAAATGTGGCTTTAATGGAAATATATGAGCTAATGGATGAATCTAACCAACGTAAAAATATTAAAATAGCTGTGGCAAAAGTAGTGCTCGACAAGTTTTATGTTTTTCCAGGGGACAAGGACCCATGGAGTGCTAAAAGTTGGCACAAAGGGACACTGAAGTGCCAAAAGTTACGAAAGGTACACTTAAGTGCCAAAATCGGAGCAAAATGGATCACTTGAGTACCAATCCGGCCAAAATCCGGCCAAAATGCTGACGTGGCATTTTTCCGGCGAACCGAGCCTAAAACGACACCATTTTACATGTTGACATGGCCAAATAAGAACAATAATATTATTTGATTTTTATTTAATCTATATTTTTATTGTATAATCATAACTTACCTTAAAATGTGGGAAAAAAATCTTGTATTATTCTTGATCTTCTTTGGAACTTTCTTGAATTGCTAATCGGATGGTCGGATCAAATCTACTCCAATTTCACATATTTTATCCAAAACTAAGCTAAATAGCTTGCATATGGTTTCCCTAGAATGCTGAAAGCACTCTTGTGCTAACCTATTACCTATATTATGTCCTAAAATATGAAGAAACAATCTTAGCATTTATGCAACATCAATATTTATAGATCCTTGCAAACCATATCGTGTCACTAAGGGCCTATTTGTTTTCACTTTTTTTTTCTGTTTAAAAACAGTTTTTTTTGTTTTTTTGTTCCTTGGAACAAAAAGGAAAAAACGCGTTTATTTGCATTTTTGTTCCAAATCTATTTTTTGTTCCAAATATATATTTTTTTGTTTCCGAAACATATCTAGAACAGAAACAAGAAATTAAAAAAAAAAATTGTTTCTTATTTCTCGGAACAAAATTTATGAATACTTTTTCTCTCTCTTCCATTTTCTTCTATCTTTTTTCTTCTTCTTTTCTTCTTCTTTTTTTCTTTCTTTTTTCCTTGGCTGGTCGCCGGCCTCGGCCATGGCCGGCGACCAGCCGTCGAGGGCTAGTGACCTCACCGAGGCCCACGGCGAGCGGCCGAGCCTCGCCCTATTTCTGGGAGGCTCGGCCTCGGCGAGGGCCGGCGAGCCTCGTCGTAGGCCGGGCGAGACCGCGGGCCAAAAGAAGAAAAAAGAAAAAAGGAAAAATAAATAATAAAAATAAATAAGAAAATAAGAAAGGAAATAGAAAAAATAAAATAAATATATTAAAAATTAAAAGAAATAAAAAATTATACAAATTTACCAAAAGTGTTTTTATTCTTTTTATATTTCTGGAACAGATTTACCAAACGCATTTTTTTGTTCAAAAATTGTTTCCTGAAGTAGAAATACATTTTTCTATTTCTGTTCACACAGCCAAACGCACCCTAAATTATTCATTAATTTTTTAAACACGGTTTTATCTATTCTAAACATTCGATAAAACCTTTCGAGATTAGCTTTAATGTCCATCAACTCTCTTAACCATGCATTTCCTATATATAATGAGGTCATGCATGGTATTTTTTTGACCATATTTTTCCTAATAAACACTGTAAGTATGTGCAGCTGCACAAAGTTGTCGATATTATTCTTTCTCTTTTTCATAGTTTTCCCTTTTAGGAGAATCATTCATAACTGATTAAAGTAACAAAATAGAATTAGAATATGAGATATAAAGAATTATTTAAATCATTCATCAATAAAAAAACACTTACCATATATATATTTATATGCACGTATGTATGTATGTATGCAAACTCCACTCAATAAAAAGAACACCAATTGGAAACAAGTCTGATAATATAGCATAAATATATCTCATCAACTAATACAAATAAGTAGTGCAACTACGTATCACATTACAATAACATTACACATGAAAAAAAAAAAAAATAGCAAATATCCTAATGATGATTACGTTGTGCAAACTTAAACTTGAGCCATGTAACTTTTTCTTGATCACTATCGAAGTTCTTGAAGATTTGCCTATTATCTTTCTTTTCTGAAAAATAATTTATTGCAAAAAAACATAACTCTTGGTTTTGCTTAATCTCAAGTATAACTTTCAACGTCTCTATGAGTTTTTTGTAAGGATCAAACTCTTTAGCATAGCTTCTACTTTCAATAGCTGAACGAATTCTCTCCATTTACGTTGCTAGCTTATCAGCTATATTCAATTTCTTTTCTTTCTTTTCTTGAGATTGTCTCATCGAACTCTCTAACGTTCTTTTATCACTTCAATGTTGTTCACTAGTTTTTTCACGCACATCGTCCTCTATATTATCATCAGTAAATCTTGCCGAACCATCAATGTCAAATTGTGTGGCCACAACATCCTCATCAATACATAAGCCTTGTGCAGGGTTCCATGTGATACTTCTAGTAACAACAGTATTCCTAAACATTTTATTCAACAAAACTTGAAGATCTGGATGTATACCTGTTATTCTAAAAGTTCTAACCTTATGATTTTCTTGTTATAATAAATATTTTCATGAGTTTTATAGGAAATAAAAAAAGATAAACTAAAAAAAATATAACAAAATAGTAGGAAAAAAAACCTGAATTTTTCTCTCCCACCATTCATCACTTGCATCAATAGTATTCTTTTTTGAATCATATCCTAATCTAATTTCCTTTATGACCAATGTCATCCATCTTTTCCAATCTTCCTTAAGATTATCTCACTTACTTTTCATTTGACTTTTATCATACTTCTTGCTCCTTAGATCCTCAAACTTCTCAATTACAACTGTCCATCCATCCCTTTTATTGTTTGTAGGACGATAGCCATTGTCAATTTATTCAACACACAACTTACAAAAGGTTTCAACATCTTTAGGGCTCCAAAATGCATTTTCCCTTAATGAACTTGCCATCTACTAATAAATGCAACATAACAAAATGCAATTTCAGTTTAAGGACAATAGACAACATATGCAATCCACAATGAACTATTTTTTTTTTTTAGTTTCAGATATTCATAACCTCAAGCTAAATTAAAAAGTGAGTTTAAAAAATGCCAACTTGAACTTATGAGTCAACATTTGAAGTGAAAAAGCAAATATTAAATTGACAAGTTATGTAGACATGAAAACAAAAAAAAAGAAAAATCAGCAAGCTTTAATAGAATAAAGGTATCTTCCAATTACACAAGCACATAAGAAAAATGAGGCTACACATGGTAACATTCTGACAATGCAGCTAAAGTAAGGAGAACATTAATGAAACTTTTTTGACAAATTAGAGTTATCTAGATAAATATTGAGTTCGAGATAGATAAATTGGGACTACTTTTAAAGACAACCAGCAACACTAATTAGGACTTCCCTGACTTGGATTAAACTAGCAATGAACATTTTCCTAGATGCAATCCAGCTGGATACAACATTTACCCATATAATCTTAACATATCACTATCTTAACATATCTCCAAATCGTCCCATGATGTGATTTCACCCAGCTCTTGTCTCCATTAGTCACATATAATTTAGGCTAACAAGCAAGATCCTAGGCACAAACACACTCCAAACACTCCCCCGGCCACAGGTCCTCTTCCAAGAAATTGACTATG
This sequence comes from Eucalyptus victrix, assembly GCA_016097545.1. Lineage (NCBI taxonomy): Eukaryota > Viridiplantae > Streptophyta > Magnoliopsida > Myrtales > Myrtaceae > Eucalyptus > Eucalyptus victrix. The sequence continues at coordinate 6,305,906 of CM027842.1, forward strand.
GAGCAAATTGACTCAAAAGGCCTCTTCCAAGAAATGCAATGATGAATAGCATATTACTAACCTTTTTGGCTCTAAAAGAAGAGATTGTTGTTTAGAACCCTTGGATGAGCTTATCTCCACCTCTTAAGCAATGTATTTGTTTTTTTTTTTTTTAAGTATGCAATTGAGTTCAAATTACAAGTATTCGGGCCGGCAATAACTACATAAAAGTATGTCATATTTTTCCAATAATATTTCAAAACCAAAGGATGATGAACCAACTCGAGCCAAACATACCAAAAGCAAAATAACCCAGAAGACGGTTTTCTTTTGAACAAACAATGTGTGTATTGAACTAGATTGTGTCGCCAAGCCTTGTCTAATAAATAACCTATTCGCATTACAAAGTCCAGTCACAACATCAAGCACGTTATCATGGTTTCACTTTAGTCCCCTAGAACATCTTCAAACCATTAACGCAAGATGACAAGAAAAGAAAAAAGGAAAGCTCATCAACATCCCTTGCATTTATCATTCATGAACAAGAAGTTGAAAAAATAACGTCTTTTTTCGGGGTAAGTACACTATCAGTGCCAAAAGTTGTGAGCTACCCTTACTTTGGTGCCAAAAGATTCCGTCAAATCACTTAAGTGCCAAATCAGAGAAAAAACAATTACTTTGGTACCACCGGCGAGAGATTCCGGCCAAAATGATTACGTAACTTCTATATATATATAGTTTAAAGTCGACATGGCTTAAGACTGTCCACGATGGATGGCATAAAATGACACCGTTGTCCTTTTTTTCATAAGAAACAATGTCGTTTTATACCATTCCATATGGATTCACTTACAAAATGACGTCGCATTGCTCTACGGCCAAAAACAATGTCGTTAAAGAGGAAGTAAAATAGGGTTCATCTATGATTCTTGCTTGACATCGGCCGTAGCTCGCTCACCCATCGTCGTTCGCTCGCTTGCCGTTGCTCGGCCACTGCTGTAGTTGTGCCGTTGTTCACGGTTGTGCGCTGGCTATGTCCCCAACTCTCGCTCACTCATGTTTGTCATGTTCTCTACGTGGGTCAATTTAGTTAAAAATTTATGGTTCTGATGGGCAAGTTAAGGCACGGAGGGCAAATTGAGGGCTCAACCCAGGAGGAAAGTGGTGGGGAAAGTAATGGGGATCTCACTTTTATGGGGACCGAATAGAAAAATTGAGGGTTCCATTGTTTGTTCGCTTTCTTTTGTGGGGACCAAATAGAAAAATAGGGCACGGAGGGGAAAATGGGGGCTTCACTCGGAGGAAAACAATGGTGGAACCTTACTTTATTTAATTAATTGAACTATTTCTATGGGGGACCAAATGTGATTGAATTAAAAAATGGATGGTGGGGACTTCACTTTGTTTAGTTAATTCGGTTTCCTTTGTTTTTGTAAATGCACCGAATTGAATAAATTGGTCGCATTGGTTTCTTAACAACAAAATGACAATGACCTACAAGTGAAGTTGCTAATTCTGTCATGTGGTCCCAAAAAATAATGATTATTTTTTCATTGGGTGTAGCATTGACATGGACGAGAATTAGGTAGGCATCATTGTTTGCTATGGTGGATAGTTTGTTATTGGCATTGAGGATTAGGAATATACTAGTGGAAATGAAGGTACTATCTATGTCAATGTTTGGAAGCTATCATATATTGATTTTTGAAGGATTTGGTGTATTTTTTACAATGCAAAGTGCAAAAACTACATTATTGTGTTCCTAGGAAGGAATTGAATGATGGTTTGAGAAGTATTAAGGATATTATTTACCATTATCTTCATGACGAAAAAGTTATGGTATATATTGAGTATTATAGTGATAATGAGGATGGTGAGAATGAGGATGAGGATGAGCAGACCACCACTGAAAGATGAGAAGTGAGGAATCCTATTCAAACGAATAATCAGGTAGGGATGAATTTAGGTTAGATGAAGGGCAAAATGAGAGGGAGAGAAGTCATATTGATAGAGATGAACAAACAGGGAGATATCCTGAAGTCTTGGGTGAAGATGTAGGCAATAAAGACTTCATTGGATTAGAATGGGAAATTGCTATATCTAGTGAATTGGAAGATGAATATTTGGCTTCAGTAAGTTTCCCAAGTGATGAAAATGATGATGAATTCGCACACTCGAGACAAAAGCAAAAGAAATTTCTCAGAAAACAATTTACAGCTTCAACAAAGAGGCTCGAACTAGTAAATAGGGATAGAGCTCCAAGTTAAAGGTAATATAAGTAAAGATGAAGAAAGCTGCGGCAATGAAGTTGCCGGTTCGGAGAATGAGCTTGATAATGATGATGAAAAACCTGCTCGTGGAAGAAAAAGTAAGTACCCTTACTATGATCCGACTGTTGATAAACATGTTTTATCTATGGGCATAAGATTTGGTGATGCCAAACAATTCAAGGAAGTTGTTGTCAAGAACTCCGTTGCTAAATAGAGGAGCGTTAAAATCATTATAAACACGAATGAATTTGTGAGAGCTTAGTGCTCATAACTCAATTGTTCATAAAAGCTCTATGGTGTGTTGAGTAAGAATGGATCATTCCAAATTAGGTCCTTTCAAGAGGAGCATACTTGTCCAATTATATTTAACAATAAAAGAGTAACAAGTATGTGGTTATCGAAGTATTTTTTTCAATACTATCAAAGTAATTCCTGAAATCAAGAGTCCTCAATTTCAACTATTAGTGAAGGAACTATTAGGAATTAATGTATCAAGAAATAAATGCAAGAGAGCTAAAATGAGGGTGATAAAAATATTGATGGGTGGATATAATAAAGAATATGCGCAAATATGGGATTATATTGGCGAATGCATATTTCAAAACCCATCTAGTATGGTATATGTAGAGGTTGTGGAATGGCCACTCATTGATCTTGAGCCTAGATTTGATAGATTTTATATCTGTTTTGATACTTGCAAATAGGGCTTCTTGGCTAGTTGTAGAAGAGTTATAGGAATGTATGGATGTTTTCTAAAGGGTTTATACAATGGGGAGTTGTTGGTTGCTGTGGGAAGAGATGCCAATAATCAAATATTTCTAATAGCTTGGCCGGTGGTGAAAATAGAGAACAATAATATTGTCATAATTCCTCAAAATTTTAATGGCTAACCTTGAGATAACCAATGTGGGAGGATGGGCATTCATGAGCAACCAACGGAAGGTAATTCCATTATCAATTAATTCATTCCCTTTTAATATTAATCACTTGCATATTTTTCCTAACTTGTATTTATTAGTTTGAAATTTTGTAAGAACTTATTCCTATATTGGCTGAGTTGATGCTACATGTTGAGTATAGAATGTGTGCGAGACACATATATGCAAACTGGTCAAGGAACTTCAAAAGAGATAGGCTGCATAAGCAATTCTGACAGATAGTGAAAAGTACCAACATTGTTGATTTCAGATTAGCTAAACATGGATTGTTATAGCTGATAAAGGAATGTTATAAAGCACTCTTCCAAACAAAAGCTAAGCACTGGTGTTGGGCCTTCTTCAGCGAAGAGTTCAAATGCAATATCATTGATAACAAACTTAGTGAAGCTTTCAAAAGCAGAATTTTAGAGGTCATGTGCAAACCAATCATCAGCATGCTTGATGATATTCAAGTTATGGTCATGACTAGACTACATAGACAAATAGATGAGGCTACAAAGTAGATTAGAAATTGTGATCCTAGAATTGAGAAGAGATTTAATGCAAGCATTACTGCTAGTAGGTTCTACCATTTAGTTTGAAATTGAGATAATTGATATGAGATTATTCAAAATCATGATAAGTATCTTGTCAAGCTGGATAGAAAAAAGTGTTTATGCTGAGCTTGGCAACTTAATGAAATTCCCTATGCCCATGTCATTTGTGCTATTCAGATGAAGCAAGAAAACCCATATGATTACCTAGATGATTGGTACAAAAAAAACTCATACCTTACTTCCTACCAATTCATGATGCAGTCTATCAGAAGTAGCAAATTTTTAAAATCAACAAATCATAAAAGCCCTCTACCTTTGCCACTAAAAAAGCAAATAGGAAGGCCAAAAAAAAGATGAAGAATGCAGCAATAAGAGGCATCAAGTCAGAGGATGAGTAGGACTGGGGTAAAGATGAAATGCTCCTATTACCATAAGGAATGACACAATAAAAAAGGTTGTGAGCTGAAAAAGCAACATCAACAATAAGATGTAATGGCTGATTTAGTGTCAAGGACAAGACATATTGAAGAGCTTCTTGTTAGGCCTATGAAGGGAGGACAGAAGGCCCTGCTATAATGCATACTAAATGGTAGATAGAAAGCCCTGTTGTAAGGTAAGTATCTTTTTTGCCTCAGTAACTTTTCAGTTCATATTTGATAGAGTTTGATAGTTGACCATGTTTATTAGCTTCTCTTATGCTTCTCTTATGCTTTTCCTTTGTCATGCACTTGTAATTTGAAAATTTTTCTCCATTTGTTTCCACCATGAAAATGAGTACATGTCTAATTATTCATTATAGTTGGTCATAATCTTGATACAGTACATTGTTGTAAGTCCTACTAAATGGCCAAAACAAAGCCCTGTTGTAAGCTCAAGTGCAGGGACAGAAATTGGAATGAGCAGGACAGCAACAACAACAACTACGTCCACTGTTAAGCAAACGAGAAAAAAATTTCATGTGAGTTGTACATCGATGTGTTTGTCTTTTATGGGCTGAAATTTAAATTTGCTATGTATTTTTCAAGTGAGAAGACAAGTAACTACGCAAGTTGCAGAGGTTGCTCTCCCATTTGTTGCTATTGAATATGATGCATCACAGCAAACAAGATGAACTCTTGGAAAAAGATTCAAGCAATATAGTTATGGGATATACACATATGAACATACTAGGATGACTATTTTGAATGTAAGATTTCTAGGCCTCATGCATTTAATTTGTTGTACTCCAATTCATTTAGTTGACAATATTACTATGTTCTTGTAGACTAGGAGAACTTCTGAGATACTTCTCTCTCAAGGTGGGCCAACTCAAGAATCAAGGGCGCAACCAAAGAAGAGTGCTCCAAAGAAAAAGACAATGAGTATAGATGCGAAACAACTATCCGAAAAGAACCCACCACCAACTACATCTGAACTAATGATTGTGAGCAATAGTAATCACATGGACCAACACATGACACGTGCTAGAACAAAAATAGCCACTATCAAGAACAAGGAAAAGGAGGTGACAAAAAGCCCAGTTAAAAAACCTGCACATCGAATTCAAAATAATACTGAGATTACGAATCAATTCAAAGCTCAAAGAGGACAAGGAGATCGGGGTGTTGTGCATATTGATGATGGAAGGGTGCTGGATATGGTCTCTTTTTATGTGGTGCTAGATATGGTCTTTTTTATGTTTTTTTTTTTTTTTAAGGAGAGTGTTGGATAATATATCTTTATGGATGGTAATTGCTGCCATTGTTTTTTGAGGAGGGTGCATATTGCCGTTATTTTATTTTATTTTAAGAGGGTGCTGAACTTTCAGTGATTGGAGAGTGAAGTTAGACATATTTTTCTTTTGTAAACAATTAATCAACATTAATGGCAATAGATGTTTTTATTATTTTCTCTTGTATTGGTTTTAGCTAGTAATGCTAGTAAGATAGTTATTAGTTATGCTGCATAATTTTTGTTATTAGTGCAATATTCTTATGATGTTGATATTATTTTTGGATATGTGCATATACTGTTGCTAGTTAAAGTTGTGGATGCTAATGAATTTGTGGGTTTTGGTTGTATGTGTTGGTGCAAGAACAAAATGCACCAACTCGCCTTGGTGTAGTTGTGGAAGCTACTTCTTCTTGCATGAGCAATTTTGAGTGCTGGTGTATCTTATTGGATCAACACTTATATACGCTGGTATAAGAAGATGTATTAGCAACCCAACTAGTGCAAGAACAAGATGCACTAGCAACCCGATTGGTGCAAGATGCACCACAACTGGTACAAGTCAAGTGACATTTAAAACTAACATGTTCTTTTTTTAAAAACTTGTGCAACACAAGTGATCACTTTGTAATTGCGACTAGCACTTAAATGATCAAGAGGGAGTGAGGCTAACATAGGTCATGTATGAGGGAGATTTGTTGAAGTGCATGTATGAGGGTGTTAACTAAAAAGAATTTCACATCAGAATGGGCTTAGCGCTCTAAAAAATCCTCAACTTTAAATCCACATCTAATTTTATCATGATATTTTTCTCATGGAAAACCTCTAATTTTAGGTCTAATCCCAACATACTCTAATCTTTTTTATGTTCTATAAAAAAACCCAAGCTTTAGGTCCAGTCACCCCTTGGAGCATTTGTCTCCCTAATTGCTTTGTGATCAATTGATGTCGCAATCGCTATTAGCATTGCGGGGGAGAGAGAGAGAGAGAGAGAGAGAGAGAGAGAGAGAGAGAGAGTCATCTTGCCCCACTGGTTGTTGCATTGAGACCCAATTGCCAGCGCTATCGTGCTATCCCGGGTGGCCTCTGTATCTCCATTTGCTTCGTTATCAAGTGCCACGGGATCCCGGCCATTCTTGAACTCATTGTCCATTTGATGCTAACAAACGTGACACCCCATGCGCCCTCTGTCCTTTATTTGTCTTGTGATCAAGTGTCATAGACCTGAACCACCCTTGAATCCGTGGCGGTATGGTGTCTCAACCACTATAGGGGTTGCAAATTAAAGAGAGAAAAAGTTGTTAGAATATCCAACTGATTTACTAAAGTTAGCCGATAGAGGGAGGTCGCATGTTTATAAAGTACGTATAAGCCTTATAAACAAGCGATGTAAGGTTCTTTAATACCCTTTTAACTATCAGCTGGACAAGAAATAATATGCATAATTTAATGAATAGAAACTAGACAGTAGAAATAAACTAAGGTAAACTATTTTCGATACCATATTAAAATATACAACCCAAAAATTCAAACTACTAAATAGAGCAAAACTGCATATGCAAGTAAATAAGAGATGTGCGATACTTTAATAAGGAAATACGTGATACATTCATGCATAACTTACTCATAATTAAGCAAATGCATATTACACATTCTCCCGGTACATAAAGAGAGATCCTGAGCAACAAGATTGCACATTGTTTGTCTCATCAAAACACACTCTTTGGAGCAAACAACATCTTCAACACACATATCAAAAGCTCCTACTCTCTCCAATTCACAATGCCTATTGACCTTCTGAGCCACATTATTGACAGGACAGGCTTCAAACCTTTAACCCAGTGCTGTACACTAATGTGCACCATGGCAGCACTCAAACTTGACAATGTTCTTCATCACCCGGGGGCAAACCGGGCACTTCACATTCTCGGGCACGTACCCGACCATGTTCGGGATGTAGAAGTGGTGGCACGTTTGGGGAGCCACCACCTTGTCGTGGTGCTCCTTGAGCGCGACGTCAAAGGTCTTGCCATCCACGTTCACTTGCTTCTTCCAGGTATCGTACTGGGCCAACACCTTTGACGAGGAGGCCAAGGGCGTGTTGATCACCACACGGGTCCCCTTCGTGAGGAGGGCGAACCCGCCATCCTTCTTGAAGTTGGTGTAGAGCTTGAGGATGTCTTGCAGCAGCGGGTCGAGGATGTCCGCTTTCCCCTGCAACATGGAGAACATGCAGCTTTCGAGGCGAGTCCAGAAGAGCTGAATCTTCCCAACGTTATAGGCCACAATGGAGTTCCCGTCGTCGGAGATCTTCTTCAAGTGCACTTCTACCTCGTGCACTTCCTTTGTGTCTTCGCCTCCGTACAAGAAAATGAGCTTCTCCGATTTGATCTGATTGATCGATATAATAAAATCATCATGTAATTCATTTAATTTTGAGCAGTTTAAGTTGTTCTTTTGGGTTATTTGGATGACGCTTTTGTGACAGACATTGAAATTCACCATGCTTGTGTTAGTTCACTTACCGCCTCTTGCACGTTAGGGGCAATGGAGTCGTTCACAAGGAGCTCGAACCAGCTGATGTCACGCCTCCTCCAAAGGGTCGCCACCACACCATCCGTGAAAGGAAATGCTTTAAACCTCCACATCCTTATCATGCTCATTGCGTTCTGGGACTCGACCTTCCCTTGCGGATCCAACACCACCACGATGGGCTCGTTCCTAAAGTGCCACTTCTCCTTGATGATCCTGATGGCCACTTTGTTTATCAGTGTCGGGTAGTGTGTCGAGCACCACGGCATCTGCGACTGCAGGTTCTCGAAAACGTTGGGCAGGTCCTCGCTGTCTTGGTCCACAACCGGGATCCACAGGATCTCGTGATTCTCGTGGAACTTGGGCTCATAGATTTTCACCAGGATCGAGAGGTCATGGGAGGATAGCTTCAGGTCAGAGATGAGCAGCAACACATTCTTCCTTCTGAGGTATTCAATCTTATCCTGTCGACCCATACGTAAACCAGACATGATCAATCTCACTCCTTAAATTGGAAACAAAAGCATTCCTAATGAAATCGAAGTTAGGTATTTAATTAAAGGCTAACCGTGGTCTTCTTGGAGCCAATGTAAAGCGGCTGAGGATCGTCCTTGGTGTGAAACAGCGCCTTAATGAGCTCCACATTGTCCGTAGGTGCAGTAAAAAGCCGCTGCAGCCTCTGGTACTCTCTGATCTCCTCTGGATTAATAACCGTTCTTCTATCAGATTCCGTCAGTCCGTTTTCATGGGTATTCAAAATTGAAGTTCTCTGATCCTATTTGATTTGATTGTGGATCTCGTAACTCACCCTTTTTTTGCTTAAAATCCTCCAGCTGCCTCTTGATGTTGTGGTGAATTATATTCACTTTGCGAGCGAATGCAGGCAGATCTCGTCCCTTTGACCTAAGATCAAGAAATCAAATGACCATTCATTAGGAAGACGAGTTTTTCACTAAATTCGACAAAGAGCTAGCAGCGAAAGCCCAAGAAGCATACTCGTCGACTGGGGTAGTCGTAATAAGGGCAGTGAACTGGATCGAGCAACCAAGGACGGCGATGATGATCTGATAAACGCTGGAAGGAATTTCGATGACCTTGGCTAACTCCGGGACATCCTTGCTATCGTGGTCAAACTCCACGATGCATTGAGTCATTTCGAGCGTGGTCTTGATCAAGTCGTTGAGCACTCCGAATACTTGTATCTTCTGCGGCTCGACCGGCTTTGTGATTGCAGGTAACCCCTTCAATATGGCCATGGACTCCGCGAGCTTGTCCGAGGGCTCGATCTGAGCGAGCCGCCAGAAGTCGCCGTAGTACAGCCCCAAGGACGACAGTGTGACCACGGCCTTAGCGACCAATGAGTAGCTCGATAGCTCGTGGAAAATCGAGGTCATCGTTTCGCGCACGTTCTTGGTGTCCAAGGCTTTGCAAGTAATCTGTCAAAACGATTGTGAATGTGTTCAATAAATATTAAAAACTTTTGAAGTTGATCATCATGGTGCTTTAGTCTGTGCCGAATAGGGTGATATTCACTATCTAGTAGATTATTTGAGATAAGTTTATAATATAATGGTGCAAATAAACTGGTTATGCCTAACACACCGCATGAGAGCTTAACCTTAATCTACTTAACCTATTGACCATTAATTGATAATTACCGGTTCTCCCATCTTCGAAGAACGACCCCATTTTATTTGACAAAAAATGAGAATTGGAAATATATTTCCCTAATTTTAATTTTTTTTTTACATTCAAACTAATGAGTCAATGATAATTGTTTTCACAATTAACAATACTCTATACTTCTCATTTCTTTCACAATGGAAATAAATAAATAAAAATCCATATTTTTCTAATCGAAGATACAAGAACATAATGATCTCATTTCGGACAATTTTAATTTACCGAATAAATGCAACCAAAATTGCCTATATGAAGCCACTGACACTTCGCTCTAGGTTTAAACCGGACGTGCTCAAAAGTAGTTCTTTTAAGGCTAAGAATCAAATATGAAAAAGTGGTGGGCACACGTCTGCATAAAAATAGGAAAAGGACAGATTGCTGTCAGGTCCATTAAATTTTCCAATACCATATCCACATTTAATCTGAATTTTGGTATAAATAAAAATAGGAAAGTTTATCGGGTAATTGCCATTTAAAATCATTTAATCGAATGATTTGACTACTTTCCTTCTCTTTGGGTCCTAAAACAACTGGCTAGCTCATTCTAAATCAAATTGTCGACTCTATAGCTTAAGTTCATCATAGCAACACCAAACCCTACACCAAACCGTACTCTTCGAGCACCCAATTATGGTTCGATGTGTGAGGCGTGAAGACAAATAATCGAGTGGCATTTCTAATGTCAGAGAACAATAAAAGCGATTATTGAAAGTGAATAACGTTTTCACTGTACATTACCTGGCAAGTAACTTCGCTAATAGTCGATAGTGGGGGAGTAAAACCCTCCTTCGCAGGCTTAAATTCTGGGAACGCAGCTGGTGTCGAGCTTGCCTGCAACAGATCCGACCTGGTTAGCTGCGAATTCAGTTATTGTACGGTGATCGGTAGGAAGAAATCATTTAAATGGTGCCTCACATCGCTCAATGAATGCTCAGGTGTAGCGTCGTAGCCTTATGGATTTATTTCTCACCGCTCAAAATCAAAAGCGATCCGTCTACCTCCACCTCATGTACGTTTGCTTTCCATAACAAGGATACCGTACTTTGGACTTAAAGCAAATTCTTAAAACACTTCGTCGTGACCCAATCTCACCTATCAAAATCACAAGGTATCCGTCCACCTCAACCTCATGTACGTTTTCTTTCCATAACAGAGATACTGTACTTGATATTCCATTTGCATTTTTACTCTGTACATAAAGAAAAACAGTGCACCTTTTGCACCAAAACCAACGAATTTTAAAATAGAAAAAAAATATATCTCAAGTTGCGAAAGTTATAAGAATTTTTACGATACTAGCTGAGGAAGAGGAAGAAGGAAAAGAAAACAAAATATATATATATATATATATATATATAAATTCACAATTTAAAAAAAATATAAAAAAATTGCACACCTATCATCTATATCATATAAGACAATCGAAATCCAGAGTCCATATCAGTAATTTCTAGGTGAAATTCTCAAAAAAATTTAAAATTTAATTGACATCATTTGAAAATTCATAATTGAATGACACATATTTAATAGATATAAGACTTTTTTGACTCAACTTGATAGGATAAGGACAGGGCTGTGGGGTCAGGGTAAGTAAAGATTTAGATAAAATTGAATTTTTAACTCAATTAAATCACGATAATTATGAAAAAAAAAATCCAAACTAGCTTTGATATTTTGTCTCCGTGAGCTGATTATATAATGGAAAATGTGATCGGCTTCAATTAATTCTCGAGGGGCCCAAGTTTCTCATTTAGCATTTTCATATAATGTGACCCGACCGGACCAACAACATTTTTTCTCTTTACCTTGTTCAGGTTAACCACATTGTCGACAATGGCAGTAGAGCCCTTGAGGGTGTTCTCGACGAGGGCGAAGAGGGCCTGAACGTCGACGTCGCCCTCGTCAGGGGCATGAGTGTCGGCCATCTCCTTCATGAAGTTGTTGTTGTCGAAGACGGCAACCAGGCTGTTGAGGAGTCCCTGGTCGGGCTGCTTGGCTCGCTGAGAGCCTCCGAAGACCGCCGAGATGAGCCGGCCCGCCATGTCAATGGAAGAGAGAAGAACGCAGGAAGGGTAGAAAAAGCTAGGGTTTCGAGAGGAAGAGGAGGGATGCAGGGGAGAGAAGCTGAGGCTTTTGCGTGATGAAAGTTGCCTGCTTGGGCACTCAATTTATAGCGGCTGGAGTGGGGGAGAGGAACGAGGAGGCACGTGAGATATTTGTTCGATTGTCGTGGGGACGAGAATGGGTAATCGGGTGATGCATTATCTTGTGGTCCTGAAGCTTATCTTCACAACGTTTAGAATCTTTCCATTATTGCACGTGTTCCAATGGAGAGAGAGATATACGAAGGAAAATTATCCTAGAAGCCATTAATTTATTGTACGATAATCAATTTAATTAGAAATTTTTTAAATTTTGTCAATTTAATATGAAATATTTTGATAATTTATCAATTCATTCCTAAACTTTTCAATTGTACTAATTTAGACATAAAACTTTAAAGGATTTTCCAAACTAATCCAAAATCTTTTAACAAATTATCAATTTAGTTCCTCCGACTAATTTTGGCCGGATATCACTAATGTGGTGGCTCACTCAGTAGTCAACACCCACCATCCTACTTGAGGCAGCCGGCACTAATGTAGATAATTTTATAATAATTTTTTTGAAATTTTATTAATTTTTAATTTCTTTATTTTCCTCTTTTTACATAAAAATAATGGTCGCCGACCAAAGTAGAAGGCTAATGGGGTTGCGAAGCCCTAGGAGCCCTCATCAATGGTTGATGAGGGCATTGCAAGCCCTCACGGGCCACAACAAGTGCACTGCATTGGGGCACTCACCCACCCTCGTTGCACTCACCATATCTATGGCAATTGTATCAATGTCACAATTGCAAAAGTTTATTGTTTTTGATAGAAGATGGTAGGTATATATCATTCTACTATAAGTTTTGGCATATTTGTGATACCAAACAAAAATTTGGAATATTGATGTCAATAGGAAAAGTTGTAGGATTTTCAATTGTATCTTTTAATCGCATTCCTCTTCTTCCAAATGAGTGGCACAACGCACCGAAGGAGAATCGAACTATCCCGTGGTAAAAATCCTTCCCCATGAGGAATTTCCGGCCCAAGTGAGCGCCTCACTCCAACATCTATTCCTCCATGGCAAGTTACATCTGGCCGCCCAAAAAAAGGCCAAGGAGGCGGAGATGTGACACCGGAAGAATAGGTGTTCGATTGAGTCCGGTTCTTCACTACAAAAAGCACATAGATTAAAATCAATTCGGCCTTGATTTAACAACCTCACCTGAGTGGGAAGACAGTTTCTAGATATAAGCCATAGAATAAACTGATGGCGCGGGACTATATCAATATCCCAAATCAAAGAAGCCCACTCCACCCGATCTCTCTTGGTTCTAATGACATTCCATGCAGATGCGACCGAGAAGGAGGCTGATGGATCGCCACACCAAATAAACTTATCATTATAAGCCTCCAAAGTTGGTAAAGCTACACCCCATCTGGTTAATATCCAAGCGAACAAGTCACCTAACGGGGTGTATAAGTCAGCAACTATTGCATTATAAGGGAGCCGCATATTGTCCCTAAACACGGGCGGAACAAATCCATCAAGAGGGCCACAAGGAAGCCAGTAATCATGCCATAAGGATACCGATAGGCCATTACCAATTTTCCACCTAAACAAAGTTCTGAAATGCTTTCTAAGTTGGAGGATTTTCTTCCACGCCCAGGAGCAAATCGCAGGTTGAGGTGAAACCCAAAAATTCTTCCTTGTCAAGAAAATGGAATGAATCCACCGGCACCACATCGATTCCTTATCCGAGAAGAGGATCCATATGGATTTGAGCATAAAGGCTTTGTTGCAATCTCGATATTCCTAATGCCAAGACCCCTTCAAGTTTCGGAAGACATACATCCTCCCACACTACTTTTGCTCCTCCTGACCAAGAGCCTGTTCCCTTCCATAAAAGTTGCCTCATAATTCTCTCGATGTCGACAACACCGAGCGGGAAGCATAAAGACACTTGTCCGAGAATGATTGAATCGAGTAAAGAACCGACCGAATCACTGCAAGTCTCCCCGCAAAGGACGGGAAACGATGCGCCTGGGATTGAATCCTAGCCGTAATACGCTCGGTTAATGCAATACAATCCCCCTTATTCAATCTGGTAGATACGATAGGTACCCCAAGATAGCGAACAGGGAGTTTCCCTTCCTTAAAACCAAATGCCGAGTGGATTCTGTTTCGAATAGAAGGGTCACCACCTGCAATAAAAATCTCGCTCTTGTTTTTGTTAGGAACCAATCCACTCCAGGATGAGAATATATCTAGGCCTCTTTTTAGCATGGATACTGACGGCCAGTTAGCTTGAGAGAAAAGGAAAACATCATCAGCAAAGAATAGATGCGTTAGTTGGACTGGCTTACACCTCCAATAATACCTGAATTCATGATTTGAAGTTTGAGACACCAATAAACCAGAAAACACTTCCATCACTAGGGTGAAGAGATAAGGTGACATAGGGTCACCCTGTCTCAAACCACGTCCTCCCGAAAAAAAGCCATGGAGATCGCCATTTATAGAAATGGAGTATTTAGGAGTTCGAACACAAGCCATGACTAACTTAATGAAATTCTCCGGGAAGTGGAAGGCTAGAAGAACAAGTTCAAGGAACTCCCAATCTACCGTGTCATATGCCTTATGGAAATCAACCTTAATCGCACATTTAGGCAGGTATGGGTGGAGATGAAATCCCGCAAACAATTCCTGAGGCAAGAGGATGTTATCCCTAATTCTCCTTCCTTTAACGAACGCATTCTGAGATGGACTTATCAAAACATTTAAAACCGCCGCTATACGATTAGCCAAGATCTTGGTAATCACCTTATATATAGTGTTACAACAAGCAATCGGTCTAAAATCCGACACAGCACTGGCGTTGGGAACTTTAGGGACGAGAGCAAGGATGGTTGCATTTACCTCTCTCAGCAGCCGGCCGGTGCGGAAGAAGTCGTGAACCGCCTCCAGAACCAATGGACCAACAATCTCCCAGTTGGATTTGAAGAATTCAGCCGAGAATCCATCAGGTCCAGGGGCTTTACCTTTGGCTAATGAGAATACCGTGGACTTGATCTCCAAATCAGAAACCGGATTAGAGAGAAGGCATATCTGATCAGCAGCTAGAGGTTGACGAATAACCCCTCCACCTCTTGGACGGACGGCCTGATTAACGCATCACGGGGAGAGTACAACGAAGAGAAGTAGCTAATGAACACCTGCGGAACTAACTCCGGGTCAGTGATCAGCGCGCCGGTGGGATTTTTCACCGAAAGGATTCTGTTGATTAGCTGTCTCCTCTTGACAGACTAGTGGAAGAATTTCATATTCCGGTCACCCTACTTTAGCCATCTAATTCTGGACTTTTGCCTATAATAAGATTCCTCTTGATTCCTCAATTCAACAAACACCTGACGTTGGCACCTTTCTTGATCAGCCAGAGCAAAGCTAGATGGGTTTGATTGAAGTTGAACTTGAGTGGCGATGAGAGCTTCTCTTGCCTCAGCAGCTCTAGTCGAAATGTTAGAGTAGGCATCACGGTTGAGGGTCTTGAGTTGAGCTTTCAAAAACTTCAACCTAGAAACCAGTTTAAACATAGGGACACCTCTTACCGGAGTATTCCATACACGCTGCACGATCACCTTAAACTCTGGATGATCTGTCCAGAAATCAAAATATTTGAAAGGTTTCCTCCTCGGGGCCATTTGGACAACTCTTACAACCATCGGCGTGTGGTCAGATATGCCAAGATTCAAAAAGGACGCCTCCGAATACGAGAAATCAAGGTTCCACTTGTTGTTAACCAATACACGATCTATCTTTCTCATATTCCTCCCGGTCCTAGATGAAGTGGACCAAGTGTAACGAAACCCGACAAACCTGAGGTCAGTAAGATCAGTTTGGTCCAAGCACTGGCGGAATTCATCAAAATACGGAATCCAATTGGTGGCGCCTCCAACACGGTCCGAAGGATCCCTGATAGCATTAAAATCACCAGCAATAGCCATGGTGAATCAAGGAAGAGTTCACTGCAGCACTGGAGATTTTCCCATAACGGTCTACGACGGGTAAACGTATGTTCTCCATAGACAGCCGATATACAAAAACTCCTTCCAGAAAGATTGCATTTTAAGATGCCATGCAACGCTTGGTCATTAATAGAGATAGCAGAAAAGGCAACGAGATCCGGGTTCCATCCAACCCAAATCCTCCCACGCGGAGCATAATCATAATTAGCACACCAATTCCACCCCTTAATGAGGGTGGTTGAGATAGAATCAAAAAGCTCTAAAGGAACTTTAGTTTCAATCAAGCCAAGAAAACAAAGCTTATTTACCGCTGCAAAACGTCTAATTTCAGCACGCCTAAGAGGATTTAAGATACCTCTAATATTCCAAAAACCAACAATCATAAAAAAAAACAAGGAGCAAATTACCTCTTTTTAGAGGTCCTCGAAGCTGCAACTTCCTTCTTCAAATCTTCTGGACCATCAGATAGGAGCATGCGAAGGTTTTCTTGGAAGCTTGCCATTAACGGCGAAGTGAGCCTTTTAGCATCGGGAATATCCCCAACTTGAGAATCTACTCCAATCGGGTCCTCTTGGATACTAGAATTACTAATTTCGTCGGAGGTATCGATTAAAACCAGGGGATCATCCTGAGCGGGAGGGTCCGCTATAGAAGGGGATAACATCCTTGGCGGGGAATGAATCACCGGATCAATAGAAATCATAGACAATTTTCCAACCTCCGCTTGAACAATATCAGCAGGTGCTACAGCATTTGCATCAGTAGCAACAGCAGCAGCAGCAGCAGCCGCCTTCCTTGCTGCCTGCTTCATCTTCTTTTTCTTATTTTTCCTATTAACTTGCTTCCATCCTTCCTTCTCAGCAACTGATTGCGGATCAGGTAGAGCATCCGGTCCCTGAGGAGCCGCCTTTCCTGAGCTTGATTCCCCAACATAGGAAGGTCTGTCACCAGCCATACCAGATACGGGTTTTGTTGCACCCACTTTAGCACGTTGGGTGACTTGAACATCTACATCTTCCACAGAAGGATGCTGCATAACCACCTCCTTTCCTTTAGAGGAGTGGGCCTCAACTACCGGATTAGCCTTCTGAATACTTTCTGAAGCTCCTTCAGATCGTCCAGCAGAAGGACCAGGAGTAACACTTTTACAGGTGTGACCAAACATTTCACATTTGGAACAAATCATAGGTTTCCATTCGTACTCAACTTCCACCACGACCTTTGATCCATTAGTAGTTAAATCAAGGGTTTCATATTGAGGTTGCTGAGTTGTCATTTCTACACATACTCGGGCAAAAGTCAACATGGACATCTGCTCAGTTTTCTGATCAACATAGAGCGGCTTACCCAAGGCACTAGCCACCTTACCAATAGCTTGAGCAGACCAGAAGGCAAACGGAAGGTTCCTTAATCTTACCCAAACTGGAACAAATCTATGGGTATCTCTATTTAGCTCAACCCCCGGTTTCCATTGTTGAAGGATTAGCGGAATTCTTGCAATGGTGATGGACCTCCAACCCTCCGGATACTCCATCCCGATTCGAGATCAACAATGCGCGTAAGAAACACACCACGCCCATTGGACATTACTTCTACCAACTTCGGTGCCCAAGCTCTCCTCAGGGACTCCTCAACCAGCTTAAATGGAAGATTCTTCCTAATGAATTGTCCCACAAGACAGTCATACAACTTAGGGTCCGCGGCATCGATATCAGAATCGTCCATTTGAATAACTGGCTTGTTATTCACAATTATTGGGGGGTAAACTCAAGGTCATATCCCTTATTCGCAGCACTTGCGACAGCAGCCCATGAACGGTTTTGAGGCTTCCTCGATCGACTCCTAGACTGAGGTATTTTCGATTTAGAAGGCTCTCTATTAACAGGACGACTTCTTGATGTCGTTGGGGGCTTCAATGTCCCGACTCCAGCAGCATGGGTTTTCATTTGGAGCAAAAAAAATAAAAAGCATATTCTCTTCACATCGTAAACTCACACCAATTTCATAATATTATTTCCAGATTATATATTTTTAAATGTTGTCATCGAAATTCTCTAATCCAATCCATGGATCCTTCCTCAACAATCTCTGTCCATTTTCTCACGCAAGGGCAATCGGAGTCAATTGTGGGGCTCGCGGGGCAATCATCACAATTCCTGATATTTTTCGCTTCTTGTTTTTCTCCTTTTTTTAATTTTAAGGTTGTCATATCCTTGGGCTCCACTACTTCTAATAGGAATGAATAGGATGGACCCCTATACTGATTTCTCAAACTAAGAGGAAATATTGCGTGCACAAAATACGTCAACGTAACAAATAAGTAGGGATGTGCTTGTGACACGTGTCCAAACAGGGCTCAGATATGAGAGATTTTTTAATTTAGCGGGTATCTACTCTCTCTCTCTCTCTCTCCTATGTAAGAATAGACTAGAGTGCCCGCTGAATTTTAAAATATTTAAATTTGGAACCTATTAGACATGTGTTACAAGTTCATGCTCCTTTTTATTTGTTGCGCTAGCGCATCTTATTTACGTAATATTTTTTCTCAAACTAACGGATATAAGTTAAATTGACATACCTATATGTATATATGTATATGTGTGTATGTAACAAGAGAAAAAGTCAAGAAAAAAAAAAATTTAAATTATTCCTATTACAACATATTTATCTTAAACTTTTTCTTGTAACATAAAAGACCCAAAATTTGATATTTACCCTCCCTCAAGGTTTCGCTAGATGATTTTTTTAGCTAAAATAATATCGTTTTTATTTCACTTAAGTTACATGAGTTTCATGTTAATATTGTTTACATTCTGTCATCCATGTAGATATATTTTAACTGTTCTCATTGACACAATTTTGATGGAAGGTAAATTTGTCACACAAATACAAGTTTGAGATTTTTTGTGTCAAGGAAAAATGTTAGGATAAATGTGTCATAATGAGCATAGTTTGAGATTTTTGATGGCTTTTATCCATATAAAAAATGTATTTTTTAATATTTAAAATCATTTGTTTCCATAAACCTGAAGATGATTAAGTATATGCTAGAGTTTTCGTCAATGAGAATGCCACACTGCTGCATTCTATTAAATCTCTTAATAACTAGGTGATGGACGAGGACATCTAACAATTTTTGCATGAGGCCAAGAGAAATGTTCGGAAGTTTATTCTTCATCGATTGAAATTATTAGATGGGTAAGTCACAGAATCGATTTATCTATCGAAATTGGCCTTGCAATTTTTTTTTTTTTTTGAGCATGGCGCGCACCGAGGGGGCTCAATCTATATGCAAGCTAGGATTTGAATTGTCAACGCCGAGCAATGATTTTCATGAATATATGCTTCCCTATAATTAGAGGTGGCAAGGGCATATAATTGCTGGGGGACGTTCCGAAAATTATAAGGTCCATAGCCGCAATGACACGTCATTTTCACATCTTTGATGATGATGTTGAGTGGGTGAATAATTTCTCTACTATTTATAAAGCTATAAAGAAAATGACGAGTGGCATATAATTATATACTAGGATTAATTGCTATACAAGCCAACTTTACGAAATTAATTTACTAAACATAATTAAAGGATGTACATTCTACGTAATAAAAAAAAAAATTCTACACCTTGATATGCTAAACTCTTGACCTAATAATTTTAGACGATGAAGAATAAAATTGGAAAAATGACACACACCATTGGTCTATGAACTTTGGCTTAATTATCAGTATTGTCCCTACACTTTTAATTTGTTCATTGTGGTCCATAAACTATTGGTAAATATTTAATGTAGTCATTCCATTTGTTCAAATGACAAGTTAGATATTTTTTATTCTTATGTGGATTATTATATGCTAAGCTTAACTTTTTAAAATGGTGAGTCAACATGTCTATCTTTTTAACCATTAACATATCAATCATCATATGATGATGTGGTAATTGTATCATGGTTTGAGATGAATATCATACTTAGATAATCCGTGTGTAATTTTTTTTTTTTTTTTAGTTCACCATTCAAATTTAACGAGTTAGAAACCACATCCGTAAATTTTATTAACTTGAATTAAAAATAAAGACAACATCGCACATTTACATATAATTTAGGGATTAGGTTGGACATTTATTAACAATTGAGAGATGATATTGAATAAATTAAAAGTTTAGAAATAACATTATCATTAAACTTAAATTTATGAATTATTTATGTCATTTTCCCAATAAAGTTCAATAAAAGAGATGATATACACAGTATAAAAACAAATAAAAGAGTTGGATCACAGCGCCTTCACCAGAAAGCACATAGAACATTCAAATAAAAATTAATCCACGAATTTTTATTTTTTGGATAAGTGAATATATATCTAATTACTACACAAAAACTGATTAAGAAACTCACAAGATACTAACAAATAGTTACATAAAAAAATTATCAATTTTGATTCCAAATATCAGTTACATGTAGATGATGTATGAAAAGAGTAAATCCTAATTAGAATCCCAAAATTAAAAGGAAAAAAAAAACTTATACTAACTAGATGGGATGTTTTATGATCTATTTTATTTAATTCCTTGCTCCTTAACCTTTTGTGCGCGAAGCCCCAAAAAACATGAAGTGCAAAATAAAGCACGTGGGCATTGCATGGCTATGATTCTAGTCACTTGTCTCAGCACCACAATTTGCGACAATTTATCATAAATTGGTCGATGATCCGTATGGCTGTTTACCGTACATGTGTCGATGTATATTACATACATACATGTGAAGATATTAAATAGCAAAGGGAAAATTATTTTTTTATCAGTTTCTTCATGAATTTGAAAATATTTATGGCGCATTTGATAATCATTTTATTTTTTAGAATAATTTTTTATTAAAAATGATTTTTTTTAATTATGTTACTGAAAAAAAAATTAAGCATTTAAAGGTATTTGATAACTGCTCAAAATTTCTATTTTCATAATAGAATTAAGTTTCACACCATCCTCAAAATTTCTTATCCAAATCATTTTCTTTTATTTTTTTAATAATTTTATTTATTTATTTATTTATTTTCTTTCTATTATCCTTCAAGTTTTGGGTAGTCGCCGACCTTGAGATGACCGGCGATCGGCCAAACAAGGGTTGGCAACCTCGCTAGAATATTGTTGGCCCCCTACGAGGCCGCACCTTGTCGCTCTAGCCTCATCAACAACTAGGTGAGACTCGGCTGAGCTCGCCTAGCCACCAGCGCAACCAAGGTGAGGCCGACCTCACGGTGGTCCGATGGAGCGAGCTTGGTCTTGTTAGATTTGGGCAAGGTTGAGTCTCGTTTGGCCATTAGTGAGCTTGCCGGACCTTGCCCAATTGGTGATCAGCAATCAACGGAGATGACCGACGATGGCGGTAGTGATAGAAGAAGGGAGAAGGAAGAAAAAACAAGAAGAAAAGAAGAAAAGAAATTAGAGTTGGCTTAATTTTGGAATTATTCTTGAGAACAAAGAAGCAAATTTTTTTCAATTCCTTGATTGTGTTTCAAATCTATTTATTTGAATAAATTTGTTTTGAAATCAAAAAATTTATTAAACAGATTTTGGTTTCCAAAATTATTTTCAATTTGACAAGTTACCAAATACATGTATGATTGTTTACCGTACACGTGCCGATGCATATAACATACATGTGAAGATATTAGATAGCAAACGGAGAATAATTTTTTATCAGTTTCTTCATGAATTTGGGAACATTTACAGGTCACTCTGAACCGACATTTTTTTATATTTATTTTGCGTCACTTACTTCACGTTCTATCGTGGGTCACTTCACAATAACTTTATTTTAATTTTAGTTGTCGTACATAATAATGTATTTGGTCCAAAATGGATAATGATTGCTCTTGCTCGATCCATTTTGATTCAATAAAGTCATGGTAACTAATTGCACCGAGTAGAGTGCCATTGGATCCCAAAATTTCTACCTGGGGAAGTTACTACTATAGACAAAAGCAAGGCTAGAATGCAGGCCTGTTTTTCTTTCCCTCTAATCCTTTGTTGTAAGTAAAATTGCACGCGTTTTCCACGAGGATTCGTTAAAAGAAGAACGACCCATCCAATCATCAAAGAGACAAGTAACATCACGCTCATCATGAGCAAAACTACCTTCCTTTCTAGAGCATAAATCCCCCCGATCGGATTTCACTAGACTTGAAATTAGAGCAGTAATCACCGAGCGTGATAACCAATAATGAGAGGGTCACTCTAATCTTATATGAGGTCGGATTCGAGTCATGTCACAAGCTAATTTCTGGCCAACTTATCCTTTGGTATATACTATTTTGTATGAAGAGATTTATTGATTTTTGCCATGCTGATCGTGTTGGAATGGCTAATTCATGCACTTACGAATGAAGTAAGCATGAGAGGACTACCCACTTATTCCTAAATCTAATGTACGGATATAAATTTAATTTTAAAATTTTTGATTTATAAATGTAGTGTGAAATTCTAATATAGTCATTTTGATTCATTTTCATTGATAATCACTAATATGGTAATCTAGTCATCATCGGCCTTCATATGTAGACAACTTGTGAATTGCCATATTCAAGGATATTTGGCAATAATTAATTGTAGGGACTACGTTGGAATATCACGAAAAGGTTTAGGATTGCATTAACAAAATTAAAAAATTTAGTATTGAATTGATATCAGTATAATATGTTTATGACTGAATTGATAATCCCAAATTTTATTATGCTCCATTTGGACTAGATATCTTCTTCTTAGTTCAAGATTAATGCAATTTAAACCTGTTTGACGGTAGTCATCTTCCAACAATCCATTGTAACATGAAGTATACTCAGTCAATTTTTTTTTTTTTTTTTCCAGCTTATTCAAACGATGATAATATCTTGGCTGGTTTACTAGAATTTATATTTTCACTCCTAAAAGGGGCGAAGAATTGCTAATAAATGTGATTTAACTAAAAAAAAACCAAGGATCATCACAAGATAGTTCATTCGCAAACAATATATAATACCTATATGTACGAATGTATTCATATGCAACATAAGAGTGATGTTCACTTCTTCTACTTACTTAATAGTGCCAAGACACATTTTCATGAATTTTATTATAGTGCTAAAATGGTCCCACTAAAATTCTAATTTTGTAATTCTCAAATTATTACTCCATATATAAGCAAGGCTACACAAGCAGAACCATTTTCCTTCCCCATTTTCCCCGCTGTAAATGGCACACCTTTACCACGAGTGTTCACAAATAACAGCATGACCCATCCAAGCACTAGAGTGTATCATTAGCAAAATCGCCTTTGTTTCTAGAGCATGAATCCATCATCTTTATTCGTTATTATTATTATTATTATTATTATTATTATTATTATTATTATTATTATTATTGGTTTGCCAATAAGGACAATTCCCATGACTTGAAATTGCTAACGAGCATCGTGTGATATCCAATAAGGACAACGTTGTGTTGCCTCAAATGAAACTTTAATTTCAAGTCACATCTTAAGGTACTTTCTAGCTACCTCATCCTTTAAATATTTCTTACCTCACATGAAGAGACTTTTTATATCTGCCACTTTCGTGGAGCTGCAATGACCGGCCCTTACAACCGAGAATGGGACAAGTAGTCATGGATCAAATTTAATATTTTGTAACAGGTATCTGACTCTTATGATAATTGTCAATGGACAATAATTTCAGCCCTGTTTCATTGACCAAAGCTCATGAGAACAATGATAATAGTCATCTCCTTTTCAAGAACTAAAAATCAGCAAACGTAATAAAGAAAAAAAGAAAAGAAAAAGCACATTCATCCACCAAAATAGAAAAATACCAATATATGATAAGTCACAAAGAAAATAAAAATAAAGTTTAGACATAATCAAAAGCTTCAATAGGAGATTATATGGTATGTTGGTGCACATGGAAACACTGTTTCTTTTTTTGTTCCTCGGGAACGAGAAATAAAAAGAAAAAGTGTTTCGTTCCGAGGAACAGTTTTTGAACAAAAGAACGCCTTTGGTAAGTGTAAAAAAAAATTGTTCTTGGAATAAAAAAGAACAGAAACACGTTTGGTAAACGACAAAAAAATTTATGTTTTAAATTAAAAAAAAAAACCTTTTCTTTAATAAAGTTTAAAATTGATATTGAATTCTCATTCTTATGAAATGCTCATTAATTTTATTTTGCTCATGGTTAGTGAAGACAAACATTTTTAACATGATCATATGGCATATTTCGTAGAAAATTTTGTAATTAAAGTTTGTATCAAATTTTTTCAAGTACTTTTTTATTTTTTAGTTTTAAAGCATATAAACTTGATATTGATTTCTCATTCTCATTAAATGCTTATCAATTTAATTTTGAAAAATGGTGAGTGAAGAAAAATATTTTCAACATGGTCATATGTGCGCCCTTAAATGAAAATACCAGGTCTGCATTGCCATCGGCTATGGCTTTCATACCGAGCTCTCTTGTGAACCCTCCACTGCAAATAAAAGTGCCCTAATAAGCCCGTCTCCAAGCCCTCATCAACTGGATGTATCAATTTGTGTTTTAGTGGTCAAAAACTTATTTTGCGATAAATTTATCACATTTTCCGTGGCGTCAACTCTTTCTCTTGTGATATAGTATACATCTCCATCAAATTCACCTCACACAGCACCACATGCCGTAAGACAAAATGCGCGAAAGAGCTGCTCATGCAGGCAGCCGAACTGCAGTTGCGATTCAATGGATGTACGCAGGAGGAACAGACAGGGACTCAGATTGTCGCAAACACGCACCAACTTGTGCGCCCGCTTTCGTTAAGCAGTAACTAATGTTTGTCCGCCCTAAAAGAGCCATCACATTACAAGTGGTTACAAATGAAATGATACACATGATAAATTTTGCCAGAAAGGAAGAACTTATCGCGAACAAAATGTGTGCCGATTCTTGCTATGATTGATTTGGTCGACCACACCCCCCGAAGACAAAAATGTACAGGCTCCCAGATTCTTCTAGTGTTCTTGTTTCTTGATTTGTCTGATTTACACTCCGGATGACGATGTCCGGTTTATTCTGTGCGCCCAATTTTGGAGCGGTGGGTTTAGCTCCTCAGATTCTACTAGACGATAAAGGCTTGGTAGTGGTGGTAGGCGGAGGAGCGGCTATGGCAGCCCATGGATCGTCATCCGTTGTTACGGCAGGTTTTACAATCAGGTTTTGAGGCGCTCCTTGGAACCGGTGCTGTTATGGATCCCCACAAATCATCATCTTAATCTTTGGTGACTTTCACTACACTCTTTGGCCTCAAACTCGTCACTGAGAATCAAAATTAAAATACTTAAGCCTGTCGGATGTATCGGCAGCAAATAGCATTAATCAAAATCAAAATGCAAGAGAGTTGTTAATTGCAGTAAAATTTCATTTCTAACAACAATCCTTCGACGTTAAAGGACCAAAAGATGATTACCACCACGACCTCTTAACTTGAATACACTGTAACTGGCCCTCACACACACACACACACACACACACACATTCATGTAATTCAGAACCAATTATCCACAACAGCAACTCATTCTATAATATTCTAGTTACTATTGAAGATCGCATACTCACTAGACATTACAGA
This sequence comes from Eucalyptus victrix, assembly GCA_016097545.1. NCBI lineage: Eukaryota > Viridiplantae > Streptophyta > Magnoliopsida > Myrtales > Myrtaceae > Eucalyptus > Eucalyptus victrix. Next base: position 6,331,292 of record CM027842.1, read on the forward strand.
TACCGGAAACAAATATAACGATTTGAAATGAATTTTTCAAACATAAGATAGCATTTTGGACTAAAAAACTATCTAATGCAGCTCGTTGGAGCTGCTGCTCGAGCAGCTCTGCCAGCTCGAGCTGCTACTCGCTAGAGCTGCTGCAGCTCGAGTTGCAGCTCTCTGGAGCTACTGCTCGAGTAGCTGCAGCTTGCTCGAGCAGCTCGCTCGAGATGCTGCTCGAGCTGCTGCTCCAGCAGCTCGCTTGAGCTGGCAGAGAGCTCGCTCGAGAGCGAGCAGCCGTCCCAGATCTACGGTAGATCTAGGCGAGCCGTCCTAGATCTGCCGTCGGTAGCCTCAAGTGAGCATCCCAGATCTGCTGCGCTGAAGCCCATCATCGACCGGAGAAGGAGGAGCACCAGAAACGTACCTGGATTCGGAAGCTTTAGCTGGTGAGTCGCCGGAGTGAGGAGTCGCCGAAGAGTCAGCCGAGTGGGAGCCGCCGGAGAGATGGGAGAGACGCCGGAAAAGGGAGAGCACGAGAATGAAGCTTCAGCCGAGAGCACGAGCTCGCACGAAGGAGAAGCTTCAGCAAGTGTGTTCTTTTTGCTCCAATTTTGTTCCGGTTTGTTTTTTGTTCTTTTTTGCCTTCGAAGAAGTGTTTCTTTTATCCATAAACAACTTTTTTGTGTATGTTTTTTTTGCTCCAATTTTGTTCCGGGAACAAAAAAACAAAAGAGAACGTAAACGCAACCAAACGCGTTTCTTTTCTTTTTTTGTTCTCGGGAACAAAATCCGTACAAAAGTGTTCCGAAACGTTTCTTTGGAGCGTTTCCATGCACGCCCTTAAACAATGGAGGCCATTAGAAATTTGGTTTGGTAACTTTTGATTGGCGATTAAAGCTTTGAGTAATTTGAAACCCCTTGACATTTTGATTTAAAATTTTTCTTCTTGGCCAGTTTGAGCTCATGGATTAATTCAACAAGTTTGATTTCTATGAATATTAAATTGGCAATTTTTAATTATGCTAGTAGCAATGAATATTAAGTCGACTGAAACACATTAAATCCAATTTTAAACGTAAGGGGAAAATGACATCTCCGGATCCTAACCATCGGCTTTTATGATGTCAAAGCGTTCTCACGACTCTCATTACCAAATTGCTCTCTCTTTACCAAAATTTTACTTGCAGAGGACACCCCCGAACCATAACCATCGGCTTTTATGATGTCAAAGCATTCTGACGACTCTCTTTTTCATCCACTCTTTCTTGTCTTGATTCCATCATTCGCCTCGGGGCTGCCCTTTCTTCATTATGCAAAACCAGCCTTTTCAGTTTTCAACAGTGTTTGACCAAAAAAGAAAAATTTTCAACAGTGTAAACCATAATGCATATGATGTTATTCTGTGCACTGTGCAAAATTATTCCATGAAATAATTGAGCTGCTCCAGCTCAGCAGCAGATGGGAATTTCTAACTTCAATCCAAAGTGTGCGACCCCTATTTTTCACCATAATTACTTGCTAGTTACCATTACACAATCGTGCATTTCACATAATATATCTAAAAATCATGTACATTACATGAAGCAAGATTAAGTTAAAAGAATCATCTTCATGTAAAGGATCATGTTATGCTGTTTCTCTCAATTGTCATTTACAGTAGCGCAGGATCCACAAAAACTTGCGTTTCTATCGTAGGACCTTAGTTTTTACTGCGTCTGTTGGAAATGGTGTGTTCTTTCTTTCTCTTTCTCTTTCTCTTTCTCTTGTTTTTGCATCTAAATAATTTCTAAAAGTTCACTCCGACAGAAACAGAAAATTAACGTGTGTTTCGAATGTCATTCCTAGAAAAAAAAGAAGAAGAAGGGTTCCCAGAAAAAAAAAAGAAAAAGAAAAAAAGAAATAGAAGCAAACTTATTGAAGTATCAAAAAAGAAAAGTAGGAAAAGGAGAAAAAGAAGAAATAAAAAACAACACGTACCTCACGGGAGCTTTGACAATGACTGACGGTGGTGTACTGAAGATAAGGAATGCGTGGCTGAAACCCACATGACCATTCTTCCACGTGGTCTCAAAAGAGACGACACGATGCGGCATGATTAATGCCAACGGATGAAACCCTAGAGGCACGACAACCACAGCGATGGTAATTTGTCGGAGATGGAGACACCTGCATGGGAATGCATGAACCAAATATCAACCCAACGCGCCATGCTCTAACGTTCATTTCAATGTGATATCGTCAAATGAATCAACCATTTCCCTCTGAAAAATACGAAAATCCACTTTAATTGAGATTTTAATAAAATGGATGCACGAAACTGATTAGTTAAATATCTGCATAATAACCTTGATATGTGAAGAAATTTTGAGACCATGACCATGTTTAGATATTTCAATACTCCTTGTTTGAATTTTTATCCTAAAAATATATAATAAAAAAGCCATATATGAGATATCGTGTAAAATTTTATGACACAACTGTTAAGTATTCAAAAAATTTAAATTGATAGATAATGACTTTGTGTAATATTTAAATATTCTAATAATATTATGCCCCAAGAAATATCATATCTCAAAATTCATCTTACACACAGAAATTCTTTTTTTTTTTTTTTTTTTTTTTTTTTTGCGAATTTCCTGATTAAAAATTTAAGATGTTAGTCAACAAAAAAAGCTAACATATTACATTTGTAATATATCCCGGCAAATGAGGGGGAACAATCACATAGTGGTATGCTCATACTTTGGATTCTCATATCAACTTTACCGAGGGTACCAAAATCTCAAAATGATAATTCTTTTCAACGTTGTCGTCTTCTTCATTATCTGTCCAACAAGGCATTATGTGGACACAAAGTTTTGGTGGGATCAGATCGAAGAGTTTGTACAGAGAACGCGGGGAATCGTGCGATCCAAACGTGTGGTGTTCGTCCAATATTGGAGAGGGCGAATGATTTTTTTATAAAAAGAAAAGAAATGTAATAGAAAAGAAAAACAGAGGCAATAACTCACGCGAGCAGTTTAGGTGGTCGGTGGACAATAGATGGCTTTTGTTTTATACGATGTTTCTGCTCTTTTGAGGAGTATGGGTCGCACGTTTCGCCAATTTAGAGTGGCGCCGGTGGTGAAATTGAAATGTGTAGGTACGTCCACATACACGAAATCTAGGGTTCTGGCCCATCACCGTCCATTGGTGAGGCAGCGAGTTATTTCTTACATAGATAATACATCGATGGAAATCAATCTGAAGCTATTGAAATACCTCTTGTTAGCGGACCCATTACTCGATTGGTAAAATGCCGGAGGATGGTCCCCTAAAAAAGTATTTTCTAGTAGTAAATGCAGTCGGTAGTAAGAGTACTCCCTATCCTATTCAATGATGAATGGTGTTCATCACTCATTATGCATTACCTGCTCCCTTCTTTTGCTTTCTGGTTTTTTGTTCCTTTTAGAGTGCGGATCGCCAATGGTCTTAGCGGTGCTTAGGTATATTTGTTCTGTAAGACAAAATAATTCATATGCGGAAGCTAGGATCAATTGAAGACAAACCTCCAGCCATTGTTCTTGTTCGCGTTCGTAAGAAAAACCTGAAATCAAAGAAAATTGTGGACACTCTACTACCCCAATTCACTCTCGTACTGATGGTGTATTCTGAATGAGAGAGTTTGAGTTAGACCTTGTCATCACCCATCAGAAATGAACGTACGTTCCTATTTATACATCTTCTCCCATCAAGACGGGCGGTTGTCACGAAAGGGTACGAAGCGTGGAAAAACTTCATGTTGAACAGTTGCAACTTTAAGAGAAAATATGGGTCTAAAAAATGTGGGATCACAAAATAAATAACATTCTCCCGCTTGATCCCATCATTTTCATCTGCGAATTATCCAACTAATTCCACAAAAACTTTATGCTTAAAGAAAAGAAACAAAACACATGGATCATGGCGACATGTCCTCTAGGAGTAAGTAATATCTTCCATGTATCACAATGCACTTTATTTCTTTAATGTCAGCCTATATGTGACAATATATCTTAATGAATAAACCTCATGTTTATTCCGAACCAAGGATAAATGTTATTCTCATAAACAACAAAATGTGTACACAAAAATTGAGAATCAACATTACAACCTGAATAAGAGTTTCATACAATAAAAATCGTTCATATGTCGACAAATCACATGATAGGACCTATTCCCATACTAGTTACAAGATCCTTATACTTCATTGGTGGCATGCCTTTAGTTAAAAGATCGGCTATCATCAATTCAGTGCTGACGTGTTCAATGACCACTTTATTCTCCTTAACACGTTCCCTTATGGCTAAATAGTTAATGTCGATATGCTTACTTCGACTGCCACTTTTGGCATTTTTAGCCATAAAAACTGCAGCTGAATTGTCACAATATATTCTTAATGGCCTAGAAATAGAATCAACAATTCTAAGCCTAGCAATGAAACTCTTCAACCATACACCATGCGAGGTAGCCTCAAAACAAGAAACAAACTCGGCCTCCATAGTGGAAGTAGCGGTCAAAGTCGCTTGGCACTTCTCCATGACACGACTCCGCCTTGACTAACATGAAAATGTATCCAGATGTTGATTTTCGTGAATCAATGCAACCCGCGAAGTCCGCATCCGAATAACCGACCACTTCTAGGTTGTCAGTCCGTCTATACATAAACGTATAGTCTTTGGTACCTTGAAGGTATCTCAACACTTTCTTTGCAGCTCTCCAATGGTCTAAACCTGGATTACTCTGATATCTTCCCAACATTCCCACAATAAAAGCGATGTTAGGTCGAGTGCAAACCTGAGCATATATCAAGCTTCCAGCAGCAGAAGCATATGGAATGTTATACATTTGTTCCCTTTCTAGATCATTCTTTGGGCACTGGTTCAAATTGAACCTATCACCCTTCACAATGGGTGCTATATTTGGTGAACAATCTTTCATCCGAAATCTCTCTAGGACCTTATTGATATAGGTTTCTTGAGACAGTCCTAAAATTTCTCGAGGTCTATCTCTATGGATCTTAATGCCAATGACATAAGATGCCTCACCCATATCCTTCATGTCAAAACTCTTAGAGAGGAATTGTTTCACCTTATGTAGCAACTCCTTATCATTGGTTGCAAATAGTATATCATCTACATACAGCACAAGGAAACAAATTTTGCTCCCATTGACCTTCTGGTATATACATTGATCCATGACATTCTCTATAAAACTAAATGAAGAGATGACATCATGAAACCTTAAGTACCATTGGTGGGATGCTTGTTTCAAGCCATATATAGATTTTTTAAGCTTGCACACCAAATGCTCACATTTACTAGAGGAGAATCCTTCAGGTTGTTTCATGTAAACCTCCTCCTCTAGTTCTCCATTGAGGAACGCCGTTTTCACATCCATCTGATGTAATTCCATATCAAAATGGGCAACCAAAGCCAAAACAATACAAAGAGAATCTTTCTTAGATATAGGAGAAAAAGTTTTCGTGTAATCGATTAATTCCTTTTGAGTGAATCCTTTGGCAACAAGTCTAGCTTTATATCTTTCAATATTACCCAATGAATCTTTCTTAGTTTTGAAGACCCATTTACATCTAATGGCCTTCGCACCATCAGGTAACTGAACCAAATCCCAGACTTTGTTAGATGCCATAGAACTCATCTCTTCCTTCATGGCATTGTACCACAGATTGGATTTATCACTATCCATGGCTTGTGAAAACGTTTCAGGATCATTCTCAGCTCCAATATTGTAGTCAGACTCTTGTAAATACACAATATAATCACTAGGAATAGCCGATTTCCTTGCTCTACCAGATCTTCTTAATGATGGATCAACATTCTCTTGAGGAGCATGTTGCTCAACTGGTTATTCAATAGTTTATGGTAATTGCTGAACAATTGGATCTACTAGATCAATATTAACAGGTTGTGGAACTTTAACAATTTGTTGTTTAATAGCCGGCTGAATTGAAGGGGTATTATGAGCAACAACCAACCTTAAACTTGAGATGGAAGGTTGAGTGTCTGAATGATCTTCCTTAGGAACAAGATCCCTCAGTCGATCGCTCCCACTGATCAAGTCATTTTCAACAAATTTAGCATTTCTTGATTCCACAATCCTAGTGGTATGAGATGGACAATAAAACATGTATCCCTTAGACCTTTCGGCATATCCAATGAAATACCCACTTATGGTCCTTGGGTCCAATTTCTTTTCTTGTGGATTATAAATTCTTACTTCAGACGGGCATCCCCAAACGCGCACATGATGTAAACTCAGTTTCCAACCCTGCCTTGGTCGGAACTCTGTTTAATATGTACACTGCCATTTTAAATGCTTCAATTCATAAGAATTTAGGAAGTTTGGAGCTACTAAGCATACTACGCACCATGTCTAATAAGGTCCAATTTCTTCTTTCCGCTAAGCCATTTTGGTTCGGAGAACCAGGCATAGTATATTAGGCAACTATCCCATGCTCTTGAAGAAATCTTGCAAATGGACCAGGTGCTTGTCCATCTTCAGTGTATCTACCATAGAATTCTCCACCTCTATCTGATCTCACGATCTTAATTTGCTTATTGCATTGTTTCTCTACTTTCGCCTTAAATACCTTAAAGGCATCTAATGCTTCATATTTATTATGAATCAAGTAGAGATATATATAACGTGAGTAATCATCTATGAAGGAGATGAATTATTTCTAACCACAAGAGTCCATATCCGGACTACAAATATTTGTGTACTCATCTTGGCACATTTCTTTGTTTTGTTAGTCTGCTTTCCCTTTATGCAGTCCACACAAGTATCACAATCAGTAAAATCTAAAGTACCGAGTACTCCATCATTTACTAATCACTTAATTCTTTCTATGGAGATATGTCCCAATCTCCGATGCCACAACATAGAAGAATGTTCTTTCACAATACATCGTTTTATACCAACTTTATCATGAACATGCATCGCATTATAATAGGGATTGTCTTGTAAATTAATTCGAAAAAGACCATCAGACAAAGTACCACTCCCGACAATTTCAGATTTAAATGATAAACATAAGTTTGATACTGAAAAGTTAAAAGAGTATCCCAAAGGTACAAGTCTTGAAACAGAAATGAAGTTTCTAGAAAAACTAGGAACATAAAAGGTCTTTTCCAAATCTAAAACAAAACCACTATTGAGAACTAGTATATATGTCCCAATAGCTTCCACATACGAACGCATCTTGTTTCCTGAATAGATGCTTTGTTCACTTCCCACTGGCTTCCTGTGGTTTTGAAAACCCTGCAAGGAATTCGAAATATGGATTGTAGATCCATAATCAATCCACCAAGTGTTATGACTTACATCAGTCATATTAGATTCATAACAAACATAAGAGATTGGATTACCTTTCTTCTCGAGCTAGGCCTTAAATTTGACACAATCCTTCCTTATATGCCCCTTATGTCTACAGAAGAAACACTTAGATTCTTTCTTAATGTCAGCTTGGGGAGGTATTTTACCTTTTCCCTTATGCTTGCCATAGCCCTTATTCTTTCCTTGTGTTGCCAAATGAGCACTTTCTCCCAATTCCATAATCAGTATTTCTTCCTCTTGAACACAAATGGTCATGAGTTCATTAATTGACCATTTATTCTTATGTGTGTTATAAGAGATCTTAAAAGGTGCATACTGTTGTGGGAGAGTGTTCAGAATATAATACACAATGAATGATTCAGATATCTCAACCTCAAGGTTCTTAAGCTGAGCTACAATGTTCCTCATTTGCATGATGTGCTCACGCACACCTCTAACGCTAGTGAGCTTCAATGATGAAAACTTTATAATCAGGGTCATGGCATGCGCCTTCTTAGAACTTTCAAACTGCGCGTCTATGGCCTCCAATAAAGCCTTAGCATTGCTATGTTGAGAAATTGAACCACGAATACTAGGAGATATCTTAGCTCTTATAAACATGGCACAAACGCGGTTGGACCGCTCCCATTGGTTATAAAGAGCTATCTCAGCTAGAGTGCTCAAATCAGTAGGAGCAGGTGGTTCGTCTTTCCTTATAGCATAGTCAATGTCCATCCACCCCAATTGAAGAAGAACTGACTCCTTCCAAACTTTATAGTTCTCACCATTCAGTATGGGAACATCAAACTTAAATTCAGAGAAATTCACAAGTTGTGAAACTGCATATAAAATAATCATGCTTATGTCACAAAATTTGAGGCAAATATAAATAAATCATGTTTTACCAATGTAAACATGTCACAATATAAATCACATAGCATAAAAACTACCTGTGGGTTAAATTTTTAATTTAAATAGATTCATAATTACTTCATGAAGAAACTACCATATTATATGCCTTTTCTTAATCCTTGTGGGTAAATTAAGAAAAATAATATGATATTTCATCCTAATTAATCATATTAATATAATGAAAATTCCTGTGGGATAAAATTCATCATATTAATATAATTAATTACAATCAATGTCCATTTCTAAATATGATCCGAAGGCTTTTAATATATAATTTAATTAATTAAAGATGCTGTGGCCACTCCCTAATTAATTAAATATATGGACCATTGGACATTTAATTTCATGCATAAAATATTCATAAAAACGTATGAAATGACATAATAAATAAATGAATCAAGGGCAGAACAGTAAATAAATAAATTGGCCAAGGGCATGATTGCAAAATTTTAAAAAAAAAATTGGGGCAAAAGTGTAAAAAAGGAAAGGAGCCGCAGTGGGAGACGACAGGTGCGTGCCGAGCACGTGCGCGTCCAGCGCATAGGCGCGTGCTCGGCACGCGCCAAAATCCGCGCTGGCGCGTGCAATGCATGAGCTTGGCAACTGCCGCGCGTGTGGATCCCACACGTGTAACGGTTGTCGTGCGCGTGAGATCGCGTGGCGCGAGGATTCCACGCGCCTGCAACCGCAGCGCGCGCATGGGATCCACGCGCCTTCTTCCTCGCAAGTAGAAGCCTTTTTCTTCGTCGTTTTTCGCCGTTCTGCTGCGGTTTCGCCGGCCGTTTCTTCTCCGGCAGCCCATTTCAGACACAAATTAATAGTGGGTTTTGAAGAGCATGCCGGCACGACCACATGGGTCCAAGTTTCAGCGAAAATGAGCAAAAATTGGCCCCAAAATCAGACGAAAATTTCCCAAAACACAATTCCTTGAACCACCGCGACTTCTGCCGCCCAATTAGCCTCCGGCGAGCACCGATATACCGGAATAACTCATGGCTAAGGTTCCTTATGGCGGTGCGACCGTGCGGGTCAGAAATCAAGGGGTGGGTCACCGGAATTTGCCCGGAATTTGCGAGTTTCTCTCTTGGCCTCAACATTCCGAGTTACTATTCATGTTCTAAAAGCCCGAAAAACACACCAAAAATTCGAGAAAAACAAGGCAGAGGCACTAGACACGCTCTGATACCAAATGTAAGACAAAATAATTCATATGCGGAAGCCAGGATCAATTGAAGACAAACGTCTAGCCATTGTTCTTGTTCGCGTTCGTCAGAAAAACTTGAAATCAAAGAAAATTGGGGATACTCTACTACCCCAATTCACTCTCGTACTGATGGTGTATTCTGAATGAGAGAGTTTGAGTTAGACCTTGTTATCACCCATCAGAAATGAACGTACGTTCCTATTTATACATCGTCTCCCATCAAGACGGGCGGTTGTCACAGAAGGGTATGAAGCGTGAAAAAACTTCATATTGAATAGTCGCAACTTTAAGAGAAAATTATGGGTCTAAAAAATGTGGGATCACAAAATAAATAACACGTTCTTCTAATGAAAAAGGATTTACTATCTATTGCTTACATACTAACACTAGTCAAACAAAGTATTTTCACATTAAAATAGTTAGGTAATGTTATATTGATACATCCTAAGGTTATAAACAGTTTACTTGGTATACCTTCTTGCTTGGGAAGAAAGCAGACGGGGTAGTTCGTGCACCACCTTAGCATCACATATCAATGGGGAAAATTGTTTCAATTAGTCCAAAACTTATTATACATATATTAATTTAATTATAAAATTTTTGATTTTTTTTCAATTTAACCCTAAATCTTTGTGTATAATGTCAATATCGTCCTTTTGGTCAACTTTTCCCTTAAATCATTGACGTGGCAGTATGCCACAAGGATAGCTAGGATGATTGAATTGCTATGTTAGTGAGTTCTATTAAAAATTGATCAGAAGAACACATTGAAGTATCATGCAAGAATTTAAGACAATTGAAAAATTTTAAAAATTATGATCAAATTAGCATCGGTACAATGGTTTATGATTAATTCGGTAATATTCTCCGTATCAACATATATTCAAATGAAATTTATGTTATGGGAAGTAGAAACATTAGCAAAGGGCTTAACATGCAGTAAATTTTACACAAAAAATATTTAATTTAATTTAATTTAATTTAATTTAATTTAATGTAATTTATTTTTTTGTCCACGAGAGTCACGCACACTACTTCATTAAGCTTAGACAAGCAAGGCATTCTTTCCAACAATGCCATGATTCCACGAAGGGCCATTCACACGCGACGAAGCAAAGAAATGATGGTGGGGCAATTGAGAACATCGATTTCTCATGAGAATGATGGGACAATCAATGATTCCGCCAGATGCATTTGCCTTTTCCTTTTTTAGTAGCTGTGCATCGCCCTAATTTCATTATCATCTTTACGTTGCTTATTTGTCAATTCCATGTCCACTAACTCAGTTATACTCTTAGCAACTTTCAAGGGTTTGGAAGCTTTATTATTTCCGGGAAAAGTCAACATGATGACTAAAATATCAACCTGAGTCATTACACAAATATTTATTGGACAACCTAATAAGAGCAATCGTATTTTAATGAAAGATATTACTTGGAATGGAAATTTATTTGATGATTCCTTGTTCATGGAAACCAAGCAAGGCCTTAGGGTACTATGCAAAGAGTCTCACATTTGTTATGGAACATTTGATTTGAGTTATGACTATCTCATTTAGTTGGAACTCACACGTAAAAAGTTGGCAAATCTATCATTAAAGGCTGATTTATGTCTGCAAAGATTAGTAGTCTTTTTACATGAGGTAGAAAATGTGCAAATTGATCAAAGGTTGGCTCAAAATGCGATTTGAACTTGTTATCACGACTGTTATGCGGTATCCCATGATGTTGATGAGGATTAGAGCCATGATGAGCTGTATGGACTCTCTCCCCTTTGATTATTGTCTTAGGCCCAACTTTGCCTACTTGCTAAACGGCCCAACTTGTCTAGCTTCTTACTAAAAGAGATATCTGTTGGTTTTTTATTCAATTTATGATGTTCATTTTGTTTCAAAATATACTTGGTCTCTCACAATATATTTACATCAACCACAGAACTCATTGTACTTAATACGTAACATCAACTGAACTTAACATTCAAAATGTCTTTACGGATTTTAAATAAAATTTGGAGGAATTTTAAAGTTTGTGGCATTGTGCATGATTGCTTGTATTGAGAAGTTCGTTTTGTGATTTCTATCCTTGATGTATCTTAATTTATAGAAGTTTGATTAACTTGTCCATTTAAATGCAAGATGAACAAAATTATAGTTTCTTTACATATGGGAATCCAACTTCCCATTTCTCTCTCTCTCTCTCAGGAGAGCGTGCGCCGGGGGTGTTTTGGGGGGGGGGGGGGCGGGCTGCATTTTTTGGTTTTGCCCCTTGAGGAACAAGGAAACAGAAGAACTAAGGAAAAAGAATTTTGCTATAAGATAGTACATATAACAGAGTCAATCTCTTTATTTATTCGATAAAATGGCAATAAGGCCCTGAGAGGCTCTTATGGCCCTGCGGACACGCGCATCACACACGAGCTTATGAAAGTAATGCTATCCAGAAATACGTATCAGCCCTCTTGCGAACAAGGAGGCTAGTGTTACAAACCAAAAACACACGAAACTTGTAGCAAACACACTTTCAAAAAGCAATCCAGCATAAATATTTATTTTGTAAGTCGTATCCACTAAATAACATTTTAGTTTTATCGTGGAATTCAAAATCAATATGATTAACATCAAACCTGACAGCCGATCCATTTGATCAGATGTGAAATGTTGCTCGGCACAATGGATTCCGAGACACCCATACGAACCTGCAACAATAAAATCTCAAGCAGTTAGTAGCAACTTCTACACAGCCGTGCATTACAAACGACCTTCTTGAGTATCTCGGTCCCTATTCAATACCTTTCTGGTGTCGCTGTCCTTCTTGACGGGTGGGATGGCCTCGGCAAATATGTTGTTGGTTATCTGGAGGAGATCATTCATACTGCATTTTTCTTCTTCGGTGGAGTCATTAGATTGCTTTCCCAAGACCAATTCTAGGAACTGTTGGTTGTCGATGAAGTTGATTATGTCGGAACTAGCCATGCCATTCGCCATGTTGCTGCCACCATTGCCACGAAAGGCCATGTCTCTTCGACCGCGAGAGGAAGAGAAATAGAAAATCAAGTGAGGTTAATCAAAAGGATGAAGAAGTAGAAGATGATGAGGGACGTGCATGGGTACTTTTCACTTGCGTCCGTCTCTTTATATAGCCAACCATGCAGTGTGCACGCATGCAAAGTGGGAGAGGAAATATGGGTTAGTCTTTACAGTTTTGGAAAAGAAACAAAGTGGATCCCAGCTTCAATACACTTTCTCTTAAAGAAATATATGTTCCGTACCAAAGGTATCTTAATCAAAGTGACAAAATGTAAAGCTAAATTAACCCCAAACCCAAAATCATCTTAATGCTTTCCAGTCTGGAATGTGTTTTATGAATAAAACAAGCTTGTCGTTAACTCTTTGACGTGCTGGTTGTTGATGTCGATGTTACTGTCCGGGGTGTTGTGTTTCTCAGGCTAAATGATACTTGGTTGCATTTGTCAAGGAAAGTATATTCAGCGTTTGGGTACTAGTTAACAATAATATTCAAAGTCTACCACCAAATATTATAAGTTTTGCCCACTATGGCACTAATATCCTAAACTCTTTTTCCGTGTCACTAATATCCCTAAACTTGTATTAGTGACTCAAACTTTTTTTTTTCATCATCCATACTCCTATAGCTGCATCATATTCACGTTGGCTTTGTTTGCTTGTTGTTGTCCATGCAAGCTGCCATGTCAGATTTTAAAGGTGGTCTTGAATTAAACTATGATTGATGGTAGTTTTTATTTCATCAATTTAAGTTTATGTTACATGTTGTTTGGATTTCTAGTTAAGAAAGGATAGAATATCAAATTTAGAGATTTTACTATATCCTATCTACTATTTAGTGAATCATAATAATAAAACCACATATGTTCACATCTTATCATTGTTCATTGTTTGGCATAAATGAATATTGGTGTAAATGAATCTAAAAATTGCACAAACGGAAATAGTAAGAATCTTTGACAACGCTCTTGCTTATGTCATTTTTATTTCCTTTTTTTTAATTATTTTTCACTCTCTTATTTTAAATTCTTTTATTTTTAATTATTTTCTCCCTCAATCATTCTCTAATAAAATTTGAAAAAATTTCAAATAAGAGCGTAAAGTATTATGGTTTTCTCAAATAAAGGCTCGAAGTGAATTTTATTTCAAATAAATGTTTGAAGTAGCCAAATCGTTTCAAATAGAGGCCTTTGGTTGGTGATGGCTATTACTGCCATCACATAAAGGGTATTTTAGTCAACAAAAATGTAACTATATATATATTTTAATTTTTTTTAATTTTTTCCTTTTTCTTTTCCTTTTCTTTTCTTTTTTCTCTTTTTTCCCCCTCTTTCCTCCCAAAGTCATCAACAATGATGGCCGGCAGAGGTGGCTTGCCGGTGTTTGGTGAGGGCAACCGTAGCTAGCTTCAGTGAGAGCAACCCTCACCAGCCTAGGCAAGGGTAAGGGATGCCATCGCTAGATCCTTATTTGAAACAAAGTCCACTTCGAACATTTATTTGAGAAACCGGGAGCACTTCAGGCCCTTATTTAGAATTTTCCTGTAAAATTTTGTGAAATCATAAACTATACTAATATACTTAAATTACTAAAATACCTAAAATATATAATAAATATAAATAGTAAATATATTTTTATACATCTTAAATTTGTATTATAAGATTGGAAGAAATTCAAAGATATAAGAAAAGGAATATGTAAAAACAATTTTTTTTTTAATTTTGTAAATTTGAATTTATTTATATTAGAATTCACATATTATTTATATTCATATATATATATATATATATATATATATTACTTCTATTAATTTAAGAAGTTTGTTATTTGAAAAAAATAACTTATATATTATGTATATTAAAAACCCTTTTCACCTTTATTATATTTCTCCTAGTAGATAATTTTATTTGGGCTATATCCATTTTATATTAGACTTTATTTTTTCTTAAGCAAACACCAAATACGAGATATGAGAAATTTTATCATATTATGAATTTTATCCTAACTATTGAACGTAACTTAACGAGTATTGATGACACACTTTTTTTTTTTTTGGATATAGGTGTTGCAGTGGTTTTGTGACACAAAAAAAGTTTGGGGTATTAGTGTCAAAGTATACATGACTTAAGATTTTTTTTTTTTTGGGTGATTTGAACCCCTTTAAATTATGTTAAAAAGTAGATAAGTCGTTGTGGCTTAAATATTATTGTAACATTGCTCGTTGACGCTTTTGATTTTGTATACTGAGTTTTTTCTTGATCAATTATTTACCTGGGTTAATTAGTTATTATAGCGTGATATTCATGCATCATTATCTTCCTGGTCAGATATCCTTTAAATTTAGTGATCCTTTTGCAATATTGACATGTTAGCACAATACAGTTTGGACGATTGAGATTACTTCCCTAATTGCATGTTAATCCATATAGTTGATCAGCTCAAATAAAGTAGTATCATTTCATCAAACTTCTATCGCACTAATTATATGTACATATCGACCTATATTTTGTTGGCGAAAGCATTTTGAAGGTATATGGACATTATGATCTTCACAGACCCCAATTGACATAAAGTTAATTTTCATCTCTCTATCGAATAGCTTGAACTTGACGGAGGATAATGTGACCCACTTGTACTTCTTGAAATCCTTCAATCCGAAAATCAAAAGCACCTGCACTATCTCTAACATTCTAACCTACCTCCGACAAGTTTAGTTGCCATACACTTCTTCTCCCTTTTGATTTTTTTTTTTTTTCCTTTTCAGAATCGACAAATTATAGATTACCACGAAAGGATGTTCAATTTGAGGCCGCTAATTTTGCCTATGCACCATCGTCCAAGATAAAATATGCAAGAAAAAATTATATCGATAAAGAGTACATTAACCTATTTATAGATATTATAACATGACAACAAAGGATATGCACAATCAAGAGACATATGTGCACTCAATCCTAATATATATATATTTATATGTATGTATGTATGTATGTATGTATGTATGTATGTATGTATGTATAGATAGATAGATAGATAGATAGATAGATAGATAGATAGAGAGTTTATTAGCATTCCACATGAAACTCAAGATGGTGTGGAAGAAATCAATTGAATTTTGAAGAAAAGATTTTAAAAATAAAAAACCTGCATAGGCGGATGTACTTTAATGAAGATATCAATAATCTAATCAATCAATGGTAAAAAACAAGTCCGTCAAGTGGGAAAATTACTAAAAAGTCCTAAATTTATTGTGTTTGTGCCAACTAAACCTTTTACATATTGTCCAATTTAGTCATATTGCCCAGAATAGTTTGACGTGGCCTACCCAGTCATTGCCAGCCATCCTACATGGCATGGCTAGCGCTGACGTGGTCGCCGGAAAATAAAACGGCATTGTTTCCTTTAATTAAAAAAGAAAAAGAAAAAAAGAGACTCCACTTAGACCTAAGAAATGCCATCATCTCGCCTTTCATCTACCAAAACCCCAATTTCACAAACAACAAACTCACGAAGAACCCAGATTGCTTTTACTTTTTCTCTAGATTTGATCATCTTGCTTCAATCACATTCATCAACCACAAAATCATCAAGCCGAGTCTTTAGTGCGACAATCACAAATGAATCGAGTCCCCCTTTCACCTAACGCCTTTGTCCATCGTAGTCCTAGGTTTGAACATTCAAATCGTGAAGACCTGATTCGCTCATAACTCCATCAAGACCCGATTTGTCTACCACAAACCGCAGTGAACATGAGCAAGTGTTGTGGTCCCCATTTTCTTGAATTGTCACTAGCACTGAGCAAAAGTGACAACTTTATGTGGTGGTCCCGAACTCAATGAAGAACAATCAAAATGTATATCTTCCTTGTCTTATTATAAATTATACATTTGCATCAATTTCTTCGCATGTGTTGTTGCTATTCTTGCACTCACCATGGCGTATGATAGACTACACAATGACTAAGATGTTGTAAGAATCATGCAAGGCCATAATCACTAGACTTTAAATACATAAATGTTAGCTAATGTAATCGAACTATAAATCAAGTTGAATAAATTCTAGTTTGCAGATTCTCACTTCGAGCCCTCAAAACACATTATGATAAGAGATTTTAAACCATAAGAGTGACTCCAAAAGAGTGAATGCTTTTTCATAACAATTGATAAAAGAAACAATTTTCGAGTATCTATCCTAAATATGGGTAGTTATATAAGGATTTGATCATTCTTATCAACTTGCTCTGCTAATATTTTCAATAATCATAATAACATATGTCTAAATAAACATCAAATAGATTATATGTACTTTATGAGCATTATGAGGTGGAAGTACTTTACTCGTAGCAATTTTAGCATTAACTCATAATAACTTTCATGTTTATCTCATATAAAAAGTTTACAGAGGAATATATTGCATGCAATTATTTTTATGTGTTATTATATTGTTCCTTCATTATATGTCGATTTATAACATAAGTTGTGTTTTTGTGTAGAGTGGAAATGAGCGACAAGTTGGCACGGGTTTGCCTTTTCCATGGGGGAAAATTTATTCATTGCCCTATGTTGGGGGTAAGATGGATTTAGTGCAAGTAAACATCAATTCAAGGAGTTATGAAAGTTTTATCAATAACATAGAAAATGGGGTAAATAGTACATTCCAACACCTTTATCTTAAGTTTCTTGGAAAATCTATAGAAGATGGATAGAGATACATATGGAATGATAGCGGAGTTGTCAAACTAATTTTCAGTTATTTACACCATGGATTGATCGAGATATATGGAGAAAACTTTATAGTCGATGAGGGAGGTGAAGGTGATGGTCGGGATGTTAATGTAGGTGTCGATAAGGATGCTAGTCAGGGCACTAATGAGGGGGCTTGTAATGATGTCAGTTTAGGCAAAGATGTAGTCATTGAGAATGAGGGTGGTCTAGTTCATGATGGTGTATTTGATAAAGATGAATATACTAGCATAGAGGGTGATGAATTTATGGTGGATAATGATGAAGATGACGATGATAAGACAAAATTTTTAGTTGATGCGAGAATTTCGATGGACGATGATGATTATGATAATGAGGAGCTTTTAGAAGCGAAGAAGAACACCAAAGAGTTTCGCAACAGGGCCACAAAGTATTTAATTGCAAGGGAAACTTGCAGTTAATGTGGATAATGTAGTTGATTTTAAAGTTGGTTACCAAATAGAGTACTATGAAACGGATGAAAATGAGCATTTGAGGTCTAATTTAGAACTAGAAAATGATAATTTTACTAGATGGAGAAGTAGCTTTCCAAGGTATGATCCTAGTTGTGTTGTACCTATGTTTATTCTGTCTATGATGTTTGATAGTAGCAAACAATTTAAAAATGCTCTCATAAAGTATTCAGTGGTTAAGCGTAGAGAGATAAAATTTATAAAGAATGAAAAGAAATGTGTTAGAGCAAAATGTTTTAGTTAAATTTGTCTTTGGAGAATCTCTGGATCTATTGATGTTCATAGTGGATCATTTCATATGAAGACTTATCATTCAAAGCACACCTATAGCATTAGCTTTAAAAAATAACGAGGTAACAAGTTCTTGGTTGGCAAATCCTATCTTACTACAATAAGAGCAATGCTAACTACTAAAAATATTGCTTTGAGGGAACTTATCAAGGAGCAATTGGGGTTAGATGTGAGTATCAATCAATGTATTGAGGACAAGCTATTTGCTTATAAAGTATTAATGGGAAACTATAAAAAAGAAATAGGCGAAAATGTGGGATTATGCAGAGGAGCTTTGGATGAGCAATCCTGGAAGTACTATTACATTAACTATTGAAAAGTCTTATCTGTAATCTGAGGCATTGTTTGAGAGAATGTATATTTGTTTTGTTGCTTGTAAGAGAAGGTTCTTGGGTGTTGGATGGTTGCTTCCTGAAAGGAATTTGTCAAGGTTAGATCTTGTGTGCCGTTGGAAGGGATGAAAATGATCAAATGTTTCCAATTGTTTGGGCGGTTGTTAGAGTTGAGAGTAGAGACACCTAGACTTGGTTCTTAAAGATCTTACTTACGGTTTCGATCTTATGCACATATATGGATAAGGTTGGGTCATAATTAGTGACGAACATAAGGTAATTTCCTTATTTATTTAATTTTTCATTAAGCTTATTATATGAAAAAATTTGAAACAATTGATTTATATTGTAATCATTTTTTCTAGGTCCTTCTACAAGTTGTGGTTGAGTTGTTGCTTGTAGTTAAGGATAGGATGTGTGCCAAACATATCTATGCCAATTGGAGCAAAAAGTATAAAAGTATACAGAGACACAAATGCAAAGAATGTTTTGGCGGTGTGCTAAGAGTAGTACTATGTAGAGTATGATGAACACTCTTAAGCATTGAAAAAAAAAATTAGCCCCACTGCATATCATGACTTGGTTTAAATAGAACCAAAGCACTGGTTTAGGGCTTTCTTTTCAACTGATGCAAAATGTGATATTGTTGATAACAACTTATGCGAGACATTCAATGGAAGAATTATAGATGCCAGGTGTAAGTTCATTTACAGTATATTGGAGAACATGCAGATAATGATAATAACAAGAATCGCATACACAAAGGGATGAGTGTGCTAGATGGAGAAGAGATTGTGGTTCGAGAATTGCAAGAAAGTTGGAAGAAAATAGAGTTGGTGTGACTTAGTGTTAGGTGATATGGAATAGTAATGTTGGATATGAGGTGATGGAAAAAAGGGTGAGAAGCACATGGTGCATGTGTTCAAAAGAATATGCTCTTGTAGAAAATGACAGCTAAGTGGCATCTCTTGTCCTTACAATATTTCCGTTATAAATCATAGACAAGAGGATGCATATGACTATATTGATGAGTATTATAAGAAAGTCAAGTTCTTAGTTGCATATGAGAACATGATACTGCCAGTTCAAAGAGAGAAATTTTGGAAAAAAGACTAATAAGGAGCCATGGAAACCACTTTCAGCTAGGGTAAAGCCTAGTAGACGTAAATAGAAAAGATCAAGGGAGGAAGGTGAGGTGGCGCATGGAACTAGGATGTCAAGGATAGGAATGAAGATGATAAGTCAAACTTGCTTGAAGATGTAACGCAACAGCTCAACGTGTTCGATTAAGAAGACCGGGTTTACATCATCACAAACATGATTTTCAAGGCCAAAACTTTCAGTAAGTACTTTCATTTTCCATTGTGTTGTGCATGCTTATAAATTAAACCTTTAAATGATTTTTCTTTTTGTAGGTTGAAAAGCATACAGGCAATGCCAATGTAAGTGGTAGTGCTGGTGGCCTTACTAGTATGAATGTAAGTCCTTTTGCTACCGATATGGTACATAATGGCTTTATTTTTAGAAATTTAGTTTATATTAGTAAATATTTCACAAATATAATGAAATGTAGTCATGTTTGGTTGAGCGTACAAATACCAAAAGTTGCTCGTAATAGACGACGAGAAGTAAAGCACCACAAATACCAGTACAAGTTGAACTAACATCATTTGCACATGCAGTTGAAGTTCCAACAAAAGAAGTAGGACCATCAAGGAAGAAAAAAATGTCAAAAATGTTGACAAGAAGCAATGTTCACAAGAAGCACTTGTGGGGGTAGGTTTAGTAAAACACTGTCATGGCTATGTTTTTTCTTTTTTGTTGTTAATGGGTGACTTTTTGTTTTCAGATGATGAGTTCAATGTAGTAGTGTCTTGGTTTTTTATTGGAACAAATGGGATGTGAAGTCCTTTATTGTAATTCCTATCATTTTGCAATGAAATATTTTGTTCATTTGATATGATGTTTGTTTACTATTGTGGATGTTTACTGCATTGTAATGAACTAGTTTAACTATTTATTGAAGTAGAGGCTCGTTGTTTACTTCAAGTTGGGAAGCAATGAACAGGTTGAGAAACGACCAAAAACTCAAATAGGAGCTTGCAAACAACCTTCGATTTATTCCCATAAGAAGATTGTACATATATGTACTTCATGTGGAAGAATACATAACATGCTCAAAACATATATTAAAATAGCTAATAACACAATGTCTACAAACATACTCTATGACAAACTCATCATGTTGTTCATCTTTAAATTTCCAAATAACATGTGAGCTAAAATTACTATAAGCATCCATGACACAACCGACATTGTCTTCCATCTCAAATTTTCTTTTTTCAGCTTTGCCATGTCTTGTTTCACACATTTCAATTGTGCCTTGAGAGCTTTAACTTCAACATCCATTGAACTACCATCATCCTCATCAAGGGTTGGGATTGTTTTTTCTTTGACATTGCTTTGGTGAAATTTTTTTAACATACTTCTTGTTGGTTGGCTAATTGCCGCATTAATCCAATTAAAAACCTACAACTTTCCTCACTTTTGTATCTCGAGCAGCCATAAAATCTCCTTCCTCGATTCTCTTGTGTACATGCTATCCGTAGAGGAGATTTTAGACCATAATAGCAAAACACAGAATTATCTTTGTCAATAGGAGGAATGTAAGTCCTTGATTGTGACGAATTTGTGAATCTTTTCATGAATTCGTTGGATCTCTTGTTGTGATGACACTTCACCGTCGGTTATAGTTGGACTCGTTTTTATGCTTTCAGAATTACATTTTTGTGTGTCTATATATATATATATATATATATATATATATATATGATTCTTGTCTTTTGTAGAATGACATATTTATAAGGACCTTAGCCAGTCCATTAAAGTCAATTGACATGTATACGGGAGTAGCACTTACTGCTAAAACACAATATAGTTTTTGCCTCAATAACCTTCTACTATAGCTATTGTAAAAGACAAACAAATGTAGTATCAAACAATTCATATAATCTATCAAACATTTCAACATTGCACAATGCAGTGGAACGAATGATATGGTTGTTCCATACTTCAATATAACAAGATAGTGCTCAAAACAACATTTAGCATAATTGGAGCATTAAGTATGAACTGAGAAAGAACACTCTCAATATATATCAAATGGAACCTTAATATTGACTCTTCATATTACAACCTATTTTAGCTCTGAAAAGAGGCATGTTCCTTTAGTAGTGTGCAATCCGTG
This sequence comes from Eucalyptus victrix, assembly GCA_016097545.1. Taxonomy (NCBI): domain Eukaryota; kingdom Viridiplantae; phylum Streptophyta; class Magnoliopsida; order Myrtales; family Myrtaceae; genus Eucalyptus; species Eucalyptus victrix. The sequence goes on from CM027842.1 coordinate 6,352,856, forward strand.
ACTTATTCGTGTACTTTGATTTTGGAAGTAAAAGCTACTACCCATACTAAAAGGCGTTTTGACAGCTTCAGTCAAAGATATGCAATCCAAGCTATGCATATCTCATCCACTCATGTTAGAGCCCAAAATAATCAAACTCCAAGAGAGTACAAATTGCATTCCTCCACCTCCGCAAAAAAAAAAGAAAAAGAAAAAGTTACACTAAGAAACTGCAAGCAAAAGTTTCCTATGTCAATAAAGTAAGATTCATATTTCCAAACTTCAAAACTTGCATGAGCTATAAATTTACATTACCTTCTTCAAATAGTTCATTTGAGTGATCACACAGTTAGCCAAAATCATGAAAAAAAGGCAAGATTCATGTTTCCAAATCTTTGCAGATTGGACAATGTCGCGACCAAATTTTCGGGGTGTGAATCACCTAGGGTTTGGCTAATAGATTATTAAGCCTAGACATAATTCAGGCTCTCTCAAGCCCATACCAATTCGCGATTTAAGTTCAAGTTTTTAACATGCAATTGATTTTTTAATCAGGAGTCGCCACTAATCTATTTCTTGGTGGGTTGATTAGAAACCCAAGTAAAGTAATGGGAGTTTCACTTTACTCCTACAAACCAGAGACTATGGGTACGGGGACTTGGTTACACTAGATTTCTCTAATGCCTTTTCGGTACCATTCTTTTATTTTCAAAAAAAAAAAAAATTGCAGGCAGCTTAAATTGATTTTAAATCTAATTCCCTAACATGATCATGCAAATACGCAATCTACCAATTTAACATCCAGATAAACAATAAATAAATTGCAAAAACTTACCTCAAAGCAACGAAAGCATCTGCAATGTTAAATTAAAAACCACATCAACTACCCTAAATATGGTTCTTAATTAACACGCAATTTCTTTTTTGTTTTCACTTAATTAATGAAAATCATGCAATATGCAATGCAATATTAACTAAATGACCTAATTCTAACGACATGGAATTTCTAATTAAATGGACCTAACAACAATCTCTAAATGATGTGCATTTCATGAATCTATTTTTAATGACATGCAATGACATTTTTTATTTTTCCTAAAAATGCAATCTATCCTAGGGAATAGAACTAATTTATTCTAAGACACTTTTTGTATTTTTTCATGAAATTCGAAATTTGGTGAAATGTGAAAATTACCTAATTAGATTAAGATCCTATTTAATTTATATTAGGAATTATATTGAGCCAAATCCTAATTTAAACAAAAACATTATCTTAACATAAATAATCCTAAAATGCAATATATCTACAAAATACCTAAACTTATAACAAATTAAGAAAAAATATTATCTAGAATTAAACTAAGTGCAATTTAATCCTAATATGCAATGATGTGCAAAATATGCTTTAACACTACATGACATGTATATGATGATTTTTTTTTGTTTTTGTTTAATTTCGAAATTAATAATTTCCAAATAATTAAAGATGCAATCCAAATTAAAAATCTAGCAACATAAATTGATTGATATGATTTTTTTTAATTTTTATTTTAAAATTCGAAATAAGATTCCTATTCTAAATATGTAAACCCTAAAACATGCAATATTATAACCTAAACCCATTTCAAGATAAATAAAGCGATCATGACAAGCCAAACCAAGGATATCACACATCATTCAGATCAATTAATAATATTTTACTAATAAAATCGATAAATTGATCTTAAGCCTTAAAGATCAAAGTATCAATTTTATTCCCGCTTAATTAATTATTTTATCTAAAGGCTTACAGATGAAATAAAAAATTCAGGTGCGGTTGCAAATCGAGTGGTATGTCATAATTTCTAGTTATGCATAGGGAAACATTTCAAATAAAGAAAACAAGATACAATAAATAAAATATAGATAAAATAAATATGCATAATAAAATAAAGTAAATCTACCTAATTTGATTTTTTTTTTTTTTTTTTCTTCCAAAACAGAGCTTGGCAATCGGTTTAGAGCTTTAGCGCGAGAAGTCGGGTGCTAGTGCAGACGCGGGTAAGGCAAGCGGTGGTAGCGTGGGCGCGAGGCTGGCTGTCGGGCACCGGGGAGAGGCGAGCAGCGACGGCTGAGCGTCGGGCGGAGGCGAGCAGGGGCGGTGTGGTCTCCGGTGGCGTCGGGCAGCGGATCCGGAGCTGCAAGCGTTGGCTCGGCAATGCTAGGCGTTGGTCGCGGGCTGCAGAGGCGCGGCGGCGTCGGGCTCCGAGCGGATGCGTGGGCTAGGCGACACTTGGCGTCAGGCGGGGCAGCAACAGTGTCGGGTGGTAGAAGTGGCTCGGGAGAGACCGGCGAAGCAGCGGTGGCGGAACCGCGGTGGCGGCGTGGAGGTGGTGCTGGCGCGGTGGACGGCGCGGGCACGCCTGGCGCGGTTGGGGAGGGCCCTTCGGGGAAGACGACACTATAGCATTTTCCCCTTTTTTTTCTTTTTTGCCTGTGCACGCTATCTCACACCACTTCTCTACAGACTTTTCTGAACACTTTGCTGACCTTGACTTTTCCTCTCGAAAACAAGAACGAAAGAACTCCTTTTTTTTTTTTTAAATTTCAAACTCCAATAATATGAAGGAACTCTATACAAAATCTTACCTTTACCAAAAAATAATATGAAGGAACCACTCTCACCCTTTTTACTCCGAAAAAAATTTCTTCCCAGTATTTGCTATCTAATTTTTTCGAAAAACTCTCCCCGAATCTTTGTGCAAGTCAACTCCTTTTTTATAGTGGTTCCGATCGGCTGCTTTCTATGGAAAATTTTAAACTTCCATCTTGTGTTACATTAAATCATGGATGCAAATTGGAGCATGATTTCGCAATCAGCTCGATTTTGCATCGATTCATTCCATTTTATCAAAATCATTGCCATTTGTTCACCTAATTTTAAAATTGTTGCTGCATTTAACAAAATCTGGACATCCATCAGAATTCCATATTTCCTTGCATACTTCAATCAAATCAATTTCTCCCATTTTCATTTTTTTCTTTTTATTTTTTCAAAGTGCAATTTTATTTTTCCAAAATTAGGTGTCAACAGACAAGTAAATTTGCACAAAGGTGCCATGCGGGCGTCGAGCAAGCGTTGAATGAAATGGGGAACTCAACCACTATTGATTCAATGGAAGAAAAACTTGGCTCGAGGGATGTCGCGACCTCTTTTTTTTCGGCGCCCACAGTCGGGTACGGGTGCCTAAGGAGGCTAATGGCTCGGCTGAATTTATTAAGCCCGGACTCTCCCAAGTCCACCAATTCACGACTTAATGGTCTCAATTTTTAACCTGTAAATTAATTTTAAAACGGAGTCGCCACTAATCGATTTGGGGTGGGTCGATTAGAAACCCAAGCGAAGTATCGAGAGAAATACTTGCTCCTGCGTAACCAGAGAAATTAGGATCGGGGACTTGATTACACTAGTTAATCACTAATGCCCTTTCGGTACCTAATTTTGTTTAAACCCTGAGGTTTTTTGGATGTTCGAGGGATTTTCCATGCATTTTTGGGAGGAAAAACATTTTTTAGTCATTTTCTAATTTTTTTTGGACACAAAAGGACTTTTGGGTTTTTTTTTTTTTTTTTTATCTTTTTCTGAAAATATAAATCACATTTTTTGGCTTTTTCATGAATTTTTGGCCTTTTTTGGATTTTTGACATTTTTTGGAAAATATGAAATATTTTTGATATTTTTGATTTTTTGGAAAATAAAATATTTTTTTTATTTATTTAAAATATTATTTTATATTAAATTAATATAAAACTGACCCGGGTCGGATCCGCGGGTTGGGTCCGACCCGGGCCAGCGATCCGAACGAGGACGGGCCCGCGTTGCGGGCCCGACTCGGATTTTTTTGGTCTTTTTCTTTTTTGATTAAAACGAGCCCAGCCCAAAATTTTTAATTGAAGCCCAAGGAACAAAAGGGGCTCCTATCCGCATGAGACCGGCCCACCTGCGTCCGAACCCGCTTGGCCCAGACTAAACAAAACCCTACCCGGTCAAGACCCACGCCCGACCCGACGACCGGCCGCCTCTGGTTCGCGAAACCCTACCCGGTTTCGCGAACCGCGCCCGAACCCGCTCGTCCTAACGCCGAAGTCGCTGGCTTCTCCATCTTCCTGCGGCGCTGATGGAGGGGCTGGGGATGTCACCGGGAGACGGCGCGACACTTGACGACGGCAGTGTCGTAGCGAAAGACGGCGCGGCGTTTCTCGATGGCGGCGACGTAACGAGTCTTCTCAGTGAGGGGTTAGGGTTTCGCGGAGGGAGTGATGGCGGCGGTGATGCTACGGACGGTGGCTGCAGAGGCGAGCGTCGTTACCTGTCCACGGCGAGATGCGCGAGTCGGCTTCAAGGCTCTAGTTTTTTACAGCACGGCGGTGTCGACGGCCTAGCGTTGCAGGGGGTCGCAATTGGAGACGGTGTCGGAGCGGTGTGCGCGGGCAGACGGCGAGCGGCAACGATCGAATGGTGATGGTGTGGGGTAGACGACGACGGCGACGGGAGCTGATCTCACAGACGTTTCCCCCTTTCCGGATCTGGTGTCCGGACGATCCTCCGACTTCCTCTCCTCCGGATCTGGGACTCCCTCGGAACCAAACCCTCCGGCTCGACCAGATCTCTTCCCCTCCGGCCAGATCTGAGATCTCCGGTGGCTTGCCTTCAAACCTTCCCCGAAGTCTCTCGGGAAAGGTCTTCGAAGCTTGCTACCGGAGGTCCCTCACTTCGCCGTGTTCTCCTTCTCGGGATCGTTCGCCGCCAGCCTCCCCCGAAGTCTCTCGGAGGGAGGTCGGTTTGAGCTCACGACTCGATTCCGCCTTGCTCGCTCTTTGAGCTCCCCGAAGTCTCTCGGGAACCTCTCTGAGCTTGCTGGCCTCGTGGTTCTTCGACGGAGGTTGTGCCCTCCTATTTATAGGCGAGGAGGAGGCCGGTCGATAGAGGTTCGGCCGTTGGCCCTCGCACACCGACCGGACCCCCACGGCTGAACCGGCGTCCCATCCGAGCTCCTCCAACAACGCATGCTCGGCATTGAAGGAAGTCAATGATGGCGCTTGAGATCTGTCTCTTCCGGCCGACGTCGGCCTACACTCCTCGGCCGTAGGCTCCTTCGCGCGCGTGAGTTGCAGAGGTGGAAGGGAAGAAGAGGGAAGAAGGAAGAAGAAGAAGAGAAAAGGGGGGGGGGCAGATCGTGCGAGCCCACGTGAAGAAAAGGGGGTGGGCTGTTTTGCTTGCTTTTGCTTTTTGCTTTTCTATTTTTTGTTTTTTTATTTTTTCTTCTTTTGTTGTTTTTATTTGTTATTTGTTTATTTATTATCCGAAATGACAAAATAAAATAAAAACTTAATAAAAGAAAATTAACCTAATTAAAATTGAGGTGTCAACAAGGGAAATGGTAAGGAGTGATTGAATTCGGGAGAAAAACTAAGAGAAATTCAAGATCTTCACGATTTTAGGGTTCACGATTTTGGTCGAATCCAAATTGGGGCTTCAAGTAATTTGGGGTTTGGTTCATGAATGGGAGGAAGATAACATTCTCAGTAAAGACTCGGTTTGACGTTTTTGTGGTTGACAAATGTGATTGAAGCAAGATGATATCGGATCTTCACAATTTTTTCTTTTTGTGTTTCTTTTCTTTTTCCTTTTCTTTTCTCCCTTCTTCCTCTTTGGATTGTCCCCGTAGTGGCCGATGAGCCTCTGATGAGGCTCGTCAGCCTTTGCCCAGGGCCACTGGTGAGGCGGCTTCACCCGAATCTGGGTAAAGCCAACCTCGCCCTGGCCTTGTTGGCGAAGGTGGCCTCACCCACGGCCGGTGAAGCCATGGTGGCCATCACTAGGCCAAAGGCTCATTGGCCATTAGGCAATGGCCTCCATGGCCTTGCTAGTTGCAGGTGAGGTTGCCTTCGCCTGCAACCCTGAGCGAGGTCAATCGAGGGCCTCGAGCCTCATCGACCACTACAAGGACAGTCCAAGGAAGAAGATGGGAGAAAAGAAAAGGAAAAAAGAAAAGAAAAAGAAAAAAAGAAAATGAAAAAGAAAAAAATTAATAAAATTTCCAAAAAAAAATTGTTAATAATTGCCACATCAACGTTCGCCCACCGCCCGATGTCTACCTCAACGCCGGTAGGTCAAAATTGGCCAGATGGATTGAATTGGTACCAATTTAAAAGTATTTATGACTGAAATGGTATAAATGTAATAAGTTTATGACTTTTTTGGTACTTTTCCGAATTATCACAAGAGAATATTCAATTTTGGGCACGGATTTTGTCCATGTGCCATCCCCACTGAGTAAACATGTCATACCTATTCTAGCACTAACGCAAGTGTCTTAAGACTAGCATTGCACCTAATTTCAATCCCATCTCTAAAAGACTAACCAAAGTTTCATGGTACAAGAATAGATTGGGAATTGAAACTTGTGATTATCAACTAGTAAATTAATCAAGAGAAAAATTACTAAAAAAGTTCTAAATCTATTGTACTTGTGTCAATGCAGTCCAAAATCTTTTTTGGTAATTTTCTTGGTAATCAAGTTATGACTGCTTGATCAATTCGATAACATTATGATTTCACATGATGCACGTGATCTTTGTCAACCAGCTGTTGTACGTGAATAAGACACCATGACATCAAAATTATGTGTGTCCAAGAGTTTCCTCAAAAAAAAAAAAAAAAAAACAGACGATCACACTCTAGAATATAAGAATTGCAAGGCTGGAATTCGAATTGATGCAAAGCGATCATGATATGGTGTAAAATTTGTGAGGGGAATATGATCTCTGGAGTTCATAAAATAAATTTGAATGATTTTTATTTTTACTGAAATTTCATTCAAGCTGTTAAGGTAAATTTTTGTTGTTAATATTAAAGAATGAGTACGATGTTATATTCCATTAAACAAACGAAATCTTCTTTTAGGATTCATAATTTGGTAAAAAGACCATGTGAACGCTTCAGGTAACAAATAATCAAATTGAAGTGCCGAAATGGCATTAATTGAATAAAGGTCCGATAGTTTGTGAAAATTTTTAATCATTCTAAAAGTTTAAGTTATTAAATGAAAGCATGGCTAATTATTCAAATGTTAAGTTGCTCATCCATTATCTAAGTTGTTTTTGGACGGTATGTTGTCATTCCGTGGATGCAGGGAGAAATGTGAAAGAAGAAAAAAGCATTTTCAGAGCGAAAAACTACGTACTCAAACGAAGCACTTTACATGCCAACTTAGACACTGGTTGCCCTAAACGTAGGCAACTCACAAACTCATCAGGACTCAGCAAACAGCCCTTTTATTTCACGTCCCGGTCTGCAGACAACTCGCATAGCAACTTTATTGCGAACATGGACCAGCAGAGAGATGCATAGGTTCCCTAATGTGCGCCATGGCAACACTCAAACTTGACAATGTTCTTCATCATGCGGGGACAAACCGGACACTTCACGTCCTCCGGGATGTAGCCCATCATGTTCGGGATGTAGAAGTGGTGGCACTTCGGCAGGACGAAGACCCGATCGCGGTGCTCCTTGAAGGCCGCATCGAACGGCTTCTCATTCCCTTTGACCTGCTTCTTCCAACTGGTCTCGTACTGGGACAAGACCTTGGTGACGTCAACAATCGAGTCGTTGATCACGACCCGCGACCCCCTTGTGAGGACCGCGAACCCACCGTCCTTCTTGAAGTTGGTGTAGAGGCTGAGGATGTCCTGCATGAGGGGTTCGTGCACATCCGCTTTGGTTTGCAATTTCGACAGCACAAGGCTTTCGAGGCGGCTCCAGAAGAGCTGATTTTTGGTGACATTGTAGGCGGCGATGGGGACGCCATCTTCGATGATCTTCTTCACTGGCTCCTCAATTTCCTGGATTGCCTTGTTGTCTTCAGCTCCATAAAGGAGGATGTACTTTTGAGACTTGATCTGATCAGTGATAATCAATCGGATGAGTAATCAATGAAATAAGTTCTTAAGGATCAGTCCTCATATCTCTACAATACAAAGCAAACGATCATGTTCCAATTTCAAGTTTTCCACAAGATTTCAGCAAAGCCTACCTCTAACTTAAGATGGGTTGTATATGTTAGCAGAAATAAGACCCTCATTTTTTATCTAATAAATCTTCCAATTGATTCTAAATTTAAATCAAAATCTTTCTAACCCTCTATCAATTAATTAAGATCGCTTTATAATTTAACTCAGAGTACAGGTTTTCTTCGTTAAGCGAAAGGGTAAAAGTAAATTTTGAAAAAGAATAAGAAAACATAGAACTACTTACAACTTCATTTATCTTAGGAATGACCATGTCAGTCAACAAGAGCTCAAACCAGTTGATGCCAGGCTTGCCCCATAGGCTTGCTCCCACTGATTCAGTGAAAGGGAAAGCATCCCATCCCCAGAGCCTCATCATGCTCATGGCATTTTTGTTTGAGACTCTTCCTTGGGAATCCAACACAGTCATGATGGTCTCTTGCCTATAATGCCACTTTTCATTGATAATCTTGATGGCCACCTTGTTAATAAGTGTTGGGTAGCGCACTGAGTACCACGGCATTTGCGACTGTAGATTCTTGAACTGGTTGTTCACATCCTCGCCTTCTTGCTCGATGATTGGGACCCACACGATCTCAAGCGCTCCTCATGGAACTTGCGCTCACTGTAGATCTTGATGAGGATGGAAAGGTCGTGAGAGGTCAACTTTAGGTCGGAAATCAGCAGCATCACATTCTTCCTCCGCAGGGACTCGACCTTATCCTGTATGTAGGGGAACGATGAATAAGGATCAACATTTCACTCCTTTGGTCACTACACTAAAGTCAACTAGACAAATTTACGCAAGGCCAAAACTAGGTATATAAGTGCCACTTAGGTGAGAACAAATGTTATGTCTTGATTTCAATGAATCAGTTGAAAAAAAAAAATATTTGACAAGGACGAGTTTACGACCATAGCATCATTGCGGTACTCAACTAGGAACATAAAGTTTGACCAAAAAAAAAAAAAACATAAAGTGTTGTGGAATTAGAGAGTTAGAAGATTGAACCGTGGTCTTCTTTGAGCCAATGTAAAGTGGCTGAGGATCATCCTTGATGTAAACCAAGGCCTTGATGAGCTCCACATTATCAGTAGGGGCATTGAATAGTCTTTGCAGCCTCTGATACTCTATAATTTCCTCTGCGTTCAAATTGAAACTTATGAGAACGTTAGTCTAATATTCAAAGCATAATATCACAAATCGAAGAAATTAAATTTTACTCTTTTTTTGTTTGTAATCTTCATAATGTCTCTTGATAGTGTGGTGGATCATGTTCACTTTCCGCGCAAAGGTCGGGAGATCTTTTCCTTTGTAGCTGAAAATAACAGGAAGCCCTCTTTAAGAAAAAGAAAAAAATAACGCTCTCCTTTAAAATTCGAGTCTGTTGAAATGTTTTTAGATGATTCATTACATGTTTTCATGAAGAAATAAAATAAAGGCCGTAAAAGCATGTTTCTTTTTTCCCAAAAGAGACGCAAAAAAAGGGATCGTTAGTGACTCGTACTCATCGACGAGGCTGATGAGGCTGGTGAACTGAATCGAGCTTGCGAGGACACTGATGATGATTTGATAAACGCTGCTTGGGATGTCGATTGCTGTGGACAGCTCAGGAACATCTTTGCTGTCGTGCTTGAATTCCACGATGCACTCGGTCATGCTCAATGTGGTCTTGATCATTTCATTCAGAACTCCATACACTTGGATCTTTTGCACGTCCGAGGGCTTGGTGATTGCAGGTAACCCCTTGAGTATGGCCAGCGATTCAGCGAGCTTGTCCGATGGTTGGATCTGAGCGAGTCGCCAAAAGTCGCCATAGAATAGAGCGACCGACGAAAGGGTAATCACAGCCTTGTTGACCCAGGAGTAGCTCGACAGCTCGTGAAAGATCGAGATCATCGTTTCGCGCACATTTTTGGTGTCTAATGCCTTGCATGTGACCTGATAACATGATGATGATGATGTCAATACGTGGTATTAGCTATTACCGAGCTCTAAACGGTAAAAATAGCCAAAACAAAAGCCATTCTTCACTTAAAGGAAATATATATATATATATATATATATATATATATATATATATATATATTGGAAGGGACATGATAACATACCTCACAAGCCACTTCATTGATCGCTGCTAGGGGTGGATTGAAGCCTTCTTTTAGTTGCTTGAATGCTGGGCTTCCAGATCCTTGAGTGCCCTACAGTGTATGCATATGTAAGATTAATTGCTAGAGAGAGAGGGAGGCACTAATTAAACGAAATGATGAGAAACATTTCTTGGTTTTTAACTGTTAAGACTAAGGAAATCCACAGTTATCCTATAGAAATTACGTATAGATATATGATCAGCATTTATATCTAAAAAATTGTCAGTTTTTATTCAAAACTTCACTAATAATGAAGGTATATGTTAAGATGCAGTTGTTTCTTGAAAAAAAAAAAATCTAAATATTTTAAGAATGAAATCATTTTCGTAATGAAAAAAAAATTACTTGATTTATATTTTTAAGTGTTATAAATTCATTGATTTTTGAAAATGCTTATTAAATCACACTAAACAAAAGCGTTCTAAAAGTATGTTAACCACCACGCCGGCAGCCTACAGGCCACGGCAACGACGGTCCCAAGCACCACAAATGGCTGGGAGCGCCGGGCTCTCCCTTCCCTATCATCGCCGTTGTTGAGGGGAAGGAGCTGTAGCCGCACACAAGCTTGACCCGAGATTGAACGTGATTGTGGGATCTTTGGCACGGCAGCACTCGACCCAAGCCCTAGATCCAAATCTAGGGCTTGGTCAACGTCAGATTCAAGATCTAAAGCTCAAAAGTGTAAGCCGAATTCAGGCTAGAAGACAACGAGAAAAACCGCGGCCTACCAAGTGAAAATCAAAGGTGACGAGCCGACAGCCAAGAGCTGAGGCAGGGCTGGTGACTGGGTGTGGAATGCAAAGGTCGCGATGGTGGTTGAGGGCGGAGGCAACAACTGTCGGCTGTTATGGTGGTAGTCCTTGCACGGTGGTCCACAATTATCTACGGAGGTTGTAACGGGTGGCAGGCGGCCTAACCTTGGTCATGCAATTTCCTAACATATCGGCATTATGCTCACCTCCTAGGTGGGATTTTTTTTTTTTTTTAAATATCTGGATTTTACGTTACCTCAAGCATCAGAATGGATAAAAATTATCCGATCGAGGGCTGTATGCAGCCCATCAAAAACAATGCTGTGGTTTATTTGCGAAAGCTGGTCAAATTCACTACGGTTTACACCATAGACGCACCCTTTTGAAAGATTGATAAGCTTACATAGTAAAACCTTTTTAGACTAAATCTCTCTCACACGCGCCCACAAGTGCACAAAACACATGACATTATTTCAATTTTTACCTTAGGGTTGACGACAGAATCGGCAATCGCGGCAGTTCCACGGAGGGCATTGTCGACCAGAAGGAAGAGAGACTGGACATCAACGTCTCCTTCGTCAGGAGCGTGAATGTCGACCATCTCCTTCATGAACTTCTCGTCGTCGAAAATGGCAAGCAGGCTGTTCAACATGCTCTGGTCAACCTTGCTTCTCTCCCTCCGGAGAATCTGGCCGAGGGTCTTGCTCGCCATTATCCCGAATCTCATAGAAATAGAGCAAGAGAAGAGAGGCTAGGCTTTTGAGTGTTTAGAGAGAGCAAAACTAGAGGAGGAAGAGAGCGCGAGGGCGGTGTGGTGTGGTGAGGGCAGGCTTGCTCTATTTATAGCCGTGGATGCAAGGAAAGAGACTGGAGATACAAAAGATTATGTTTGAAAAAATGTTTATAGGCGAACGAAAAACTATCCAGAAGAGGGTGACCAATATCAACAAATGTCCAAGCATTACTACGAAAGTGGCATGCTCATTACAGAATATTATTTTAACAATAAAGTCTCGATGGACGAGCTCGTTATTCTAACCTTAACAAGGTGTCAGTATGTATATAAAGTCAAGCGTTGAACTCAGCACCACCTTAGATGACCCAAGGACTTTTGAGATTGAGATGGGTTTCATATTCGAAATTGGAACTATTTCTTCATGTATGTTGGAATTAATTTCGTATGACTTGACCAATCACATTACCATCACAAGTTTCCATTTGTGAAGTAATTCTTTTATAGGTTAATACCATGAAAAATTCCAAATTGGTGTATATGTGAAAAATTTACCCAAACTATTTTTTTTTTATATCAAAAACTCTAAACTAGTACATTTATAACAAAATTACTCTCCCTTAGTGATGAATTTACACTCCTCTTTGCCAAATTTAGCTCATTTAATTATGTGAGTGGTTTTTTTTTTTTTTGTGGTTAAAAATTAGTTTGGGGTAAATTTGTCACAAATGTATTAATTTAAAGTTTTTCATGTTATTAACAATTTAGTTTTCAAACCCAACCATGGGTAGCTGTGTTAGTATTAGTTCTCTCCTTTAACGTTGAGGTCGAGAGTTCGAATCCTTACAATGCTAACATGTCTTAAATGGGGAGCCATGATGTTGGGGTCTTGTGCTAGCCTCCCTCCAGGTATAGTCGGTGGTCTCCATTGGGCCTGTCGGGCTGGCGGCAACCGTGAGCACCCATAAAGTGTGCCGGGCCGGATATTCGATATAATTTTTTTTTTTAAAGCAATTTCGTTTTCAATATATAGACTATTTTCTGTATGTAAATTTCGATACTATCCGAGAATTGTTGTGTTAACATGCTCTAGGGATATTTCATGTAATCATAATTTGTATGTTGTAATTATTCGATATACAAATAGATTTATTAGAATCAATAAATGCTGAGCATTGGAAATAATAATCCTGATTATTATTTAATTTCAATGAGAATGAATTTTTTTTTTTCAAATAAGATATTCGTAGAAATATGCTTAACATTATTGTTGTATTCTGAGATTGTCACGCCTCGAACCTCGAGCACGCCAACATCCCACCATGGTCATGCAAATGCGACATTCCCAGGTAGTGTCGCCGACCCCATTCATTTATTATTGCGCAAGCGGAACGTATTATAAAACCCCTAACAATGAAATACGGGATAGAAAAGCAGGAAGAAAAACCACAATATAACACTTTCATAATTCAACAGAAATTACAAACAGAAGCCTACAGCCAAAAGTCTACAAAAGACCGGCTCTTCAAAAGGAACTGTGTTGGAGAAATCTTTCCAGAATATTTTGAAGCTGACAAAACGTTTCTATCAGTCTAGTCTGGAGCATTGCAGACCCTTCTATTTAGAGTTTGAAGATCTTCATTGGAGACCCTTCTAATTAGAGTCTGAAGACCTTCAGATCCCCAGACTCAGCACTCAAGACTCAAGACTCAAGACTATTATCATTGACAGTCTCTAATCCAGTGACGAAGATGATCCAGAGCTAAAGTGTTTGGTTGAGGATTTGGTCTTGTCCATTGGAATAGATCTCTTGACTGGGTATGATATAACGGATTCTTTTATTCGAAATCAAGATCGTTTGAAGATCCGATAATTGACGAAATACTCTTGGAAGGTTCTATTTTTGGAAACCAAGATCCTAATTATATGGGCGAATAGGATTGATGGGCTATCGACATGTTCCTTTAATAGCTCAAATGTTCTTCTTAATTGATTCTGTCCAACGGGAAGATTGGAAGAATTCCTTTGGTAAGTGCCAACGGGTATGATGGCATAAAGGAGTATAAAAGGAAGACGTTCTAGCTGTTCAAGAAGATGCACCATAGAGAAATTCTAGAGTCTGAAGCTCCTTGATTATTAGTCGATTCATATTGAGCAAAACTGTACTCGCAAAAAAGAGTCTATACTTAGTGATACCTTGAGGGAGTGTGGTAGATCTTCTACACCGTGAAATCAAGGGAGAATAGTGTTGTAACATCTCTTTGTTCATAGTGGAATCCAGCCAGTGGGCTATTAGTGCAGAAGAGTGGACGTAGGCTTGAAATAAGCCGAACCACTATAAATCTTGCATTCAATTTTCTCTTCACTATTCTCAGTCTTATTTTGATTGTTGTTTGACGAGAATCAATTGTCTCAATTCTATCAACTGTCTAGTATTGTGCGATTATCGTGAGAAATTACTTTTTACGCCTATTCACCCCCCTCTAGGTACTTTTATTAGCCATATCAATTGGTATCAGAGCTTGTGTACTCACTTTATTTGAAGTGTTTTACTTCAGAGTAAAAGGTCCATGGCTAGTATACTAGCTTCAGGGCTGATGGAAGGTCAAAGCAATACCAGACCTCCTTACTTTGATGGATAGGACTACAACATCTGGAAAAACAAAATGAAAGCATTTCTTCGATCAAAGGATCCTCTGGAATGGGACGTTGTGGAAAAAGGAATCACTCCTAAAGTTGCATCTGTCTCAGAAAGAGGGAAAGAAACCATTGAGACCAGCGGAATGACTTAGGAAGAGATAATCAAGAGACAAACTCTTGATGCGAAGGCTATTTATTCTTTATATTGTGCCTCGTCACCTACTGAATATAACAGAATATCTTCTTGTGTTACAGCAAAAGAAGTCTGGGATAGGTTACATATCACCTATGAAGGAACTGATCGAGTGAAAGAGACCAGAATCAACATCCTTCTCGGTCAATATGAAGCCTTCAAAATGAAACCTGGAGAATCTATAACTGACATGTTTAGCCGTTTTACAGATATTGTAAATGTTCTTGAATATCAATGACAACCAATTTCTGATCCCATGAAGGTAAATAAGCTACTGCGTAGACTCTTCAAGGATTGGAATCACATAAAGACTTCAATAAGAGAGACACAAAGAATCATGCCACTATCTGTCGACGAGCTGGTTGGAACTCTTCAGTCTTATGAAGTAGAACGAATTAATGAAGATGAACATCCAAAAGGTAAGAAATCCATTGCATTAAAATCAATTGATGATTCTGATGTTACAGATTCCTGAAGATGATATGGACGATGAAGAGCTTGCTCTCATGATAAGAAGATTCAGAAAACTGAATAGAAAATGAAGAAGGTTCAACTCAAAGAAACAAAGTTTTCAAAGACAACGGATCAAGTCTGTTGATGATGATGAATCAAACAGAGATGTAGTTTGCTTTGAATGTAAGAAAAAGGGACACATCAGACTCAACTGTCCTCTTCTGAAGAAGAAGAAAGGAAAAGCTGAAAAGTCTCGAAAGGCTCTCAAAGTCGAAACTTGGAGTGATACAGAGTGTGAAAAAAGTGATGATGAATATGCCAACTTATGTCTGATGGCACAATCAGACTCAGACTCAAACTTTGGATCAGACTCAGACAGTGAATTTGAGGTAAGTACTTTTAAAATTCCTGTCAAGGTTTCTAAGTATGTTGATGAACTGTGTCTTAGTCTTAAGACTTCTCTCAAAAGGATTTCCGAACTTAAAAAGGAAAACACTGCTTTAAAAAAACACGAAAACGTTTTAAAAGAAAGAGTTAAATATTTAGACATGAATGTTTCCACTCTTAAAGAAAATGAAGATAGTCTTTTGAAAGAAAATGTTCTTTTAAAAATTGACTCATCAAATATCTCAAAGAAATTTTTAATAGGGTCCGAGAAACTTGAAAAAATTCTTTCAGCTCAAAGACCTTGTTTCAATAAGTCTGGTCTAGGTATGACAGCAGAAACAATTCCCTTGATTGATTTTCCTAAAGTAAAAGAAAGAATTAAGCAAAGACCCTCGAGAGAGGCTTACAAAAATCATTTCAAGAAGGTTTTTGTAAAGTCTGTAGGTCGAAATGCTCTACGGTGTTTAAAGTGCAATAGCCCAGATCACTTTGAAAAAGAGTGTCCTATGGTTTGGAAACCTGTTAAAAAAACATGGGCTAATACTGTTTATCTTACTAACACCAATGAACCCAAGAAAATATGGGTACCAAAGAAAGCTTGAGACTTTCTTTTAAATGCAGGTCTCCATCAAGAAAAAGGTAAAGTGGTATATGGACAGTGGATGCTCAAGACATATGACAGAAGACTCAAATTGCTTTATAAAGATTGTTCAAGTAAATGGTGGAAAAGTCTCATTTAAAGGAAACAGCAAAGGAAGAATTGTGGGATTTAGAACTGTGAAAATTGAAAATCTCACAATAAGTAATGTTTCCCTAGTGGAAGGACTCAATTACAATCTTCTCAGTATCAGCCAACTGTGTGATACTGGTTTTAAGATCTTCTTTCAAGAAGGAATATGTTCTGGAACCAGTAAAGACTCTACTCAGTCTTTCATAGGTCGAAGGCATGGAAATATCTATCTCTTGGATGTGAAACCAGATGAATCACAATGCTTAATCTCAATTCAAGACGAAGCAAGCTTATGTCACAAAAAGCTTGGTCACATCAATATGAAGCAATTAGCCAAAATCTCATCAAAGCAGCTTGTTCGTGGTCTACACAATTTATCATACCAAAAGTCTGATCTATGCACTCCATGTATACTGGGAAAGTAGGTAAGAAATTCATTTAAGCCAATAAATCATGTCTCTACTAATCATGTATTGCAGCCGCTGCATATGGATCTCTTCGAACCAACTAGAACCCAAAGCATTGGAGGTAAGAAATATTGTCTAGTAATTGTGGACGATTACTCCCGATTTATTTGAATATATTTCCTTGCAAGTAAGTCCGAAACCTTCTCGTATTTTGAAAAGTTTGCTAAAAAGATTCAAAATGAAAAAGGATGTGTTATCTCAAGTATAAGAACAGATCATGGAGGTGAATTTGAAAATCAAGATTTTACAAAATTTTGTGATAAATCTGGTTTTAAGCATGTGTTCTCCTCTCCATATACTCCTCAGCAAATTGGAGTTGTGGAAAGAAAGAATAGATCTCTTCAAGAAATGGCTAGAACTCTTTTAATTGAAAGTAAGATTTCCTCACGATTTTGGGCTGAAGTTGTTTCAACAGCGTGCTATATTATTGATAGTCTTTTTAAGACCTATTCTAGAGAAAACCCCTTATGAGTTATTCAAAGATAAGAAGCCTATTGTTTCATACTTTCATGTGTTCGGTTGCAAATGCTTTATACTAAAAAATGCAAAAGATCGAGTTGGTAAGTTTGAAGAAAGATCGGATGAAGGCATCTTCCTTGGATATTCTACATCAAGCAAAGCCTACGAGTCTACAACAAGAAGAGTCAATCTGTGGAGGAACCAATGAATGTCAAATTTCAAGACTCTATACAAAATGAGTCCAGTCGGACTCATAATGAAGAATCTGAACCTGCTCCAGACTCTCCAAAGCTTACAACTCAAGAAGCATCTCAGACTTTGGAAGACCAGCATCAAGCTGTTCATGAAGATTCAAGTAAAGAAAGAGATCATCAACCCGACGAATCAACCAGTAACTGGAAGCATAAATCTAGTCATCCCAAAGATCTTATTATTGGCGACATTAATGAAGGAATTCGCACAAGATCCAAAAGGCGCGAAGAGTCTAGTGATGTGGCTTTCATTTCTGAAATTGAACCAAAAAGTATAGAAGAAGCTTTATCTGATGAAAGTTGGATTGAAGCTATGCAAGAAGAGCTCAGACAGTTCAACATTAAGGATGTCTGGGAATTGACATCTAAACCAAAAGGTAAAACTATTATTGGAGCTAAATGGGTGTTCAGGAACAAGATGAATGAAAAAGGAAAAATCGTAAGAAACAAAGCAAGACTCGTGGCCAAGGGTTATACGCAAGAAGAATGAATAGACTATGATGAGACTTACGTACCAGTAGCAAGGTTAGAAGCTATTCGATTATTACTTGCGTTTGCTTGTTATAAAAATTTCAGGTTATTCCAAATGGACGTCAAAAGTGCCTTCCTAAATGGTTTTATCCATGAGGAAGTTTATGTGGAACAACCACCAAGGTTTGAAGACCCAAAGAAGCTAGACTCAGTCTTCAGACTAAAAAAGGCCTTGTGTGGTTTAAAGCAAGCACCTCGAGCTTGGTACGACAGACTAAGTAAGTTCTTAATACAGAATAGTTTTATCAAAAGTAAAGTAGATACTACTCTATTTATCAAAAAGGAAAACAAAAGCTTTTTACTTGTTCAAATATATGTGAATGATATTATTTTTGGATCCTCTAATGAAAGTCTGTGCAAGAAATTCTCTAAGTCTATGTAGGATGAGTTTGAAATGAGTATGATGGGAGAGTTAACCTTCTTTCTTGGACTCCAAGTAAAACAATTGAAGGAAGGAACTTTTATTCATCAAGAAAAATATGCTAATGATCTTGTCAAAAAGTTTGGACTGGAAAAGTGCAAAAAGACCGGCATACCGATGTCAAGTTCTTTGAAGATAGACAAAGATGAAGAAGGGAAGAAAGTTGATCAAAAGCTGTACAGGAGTATCATCGGTTCACTTCTTTATCTTACTGCCTTTAGACCTGACATTTTGTTGAGTGTTTGCATCTGTGCTAGGTTTCAATCAGATCCTAGAGAATCTCATCTCAGTGCTGCGAAACGTATTATTAAATACATTGCTTCATCTTCAAGCATCGGTCTTTGGTATCCTAAGAAGGGAGACTTTAATCTTCTTGGATATTCAGACGCAGATCTAGCTGGTTGCAAAGTTGATAGAAAGAGCACCTCGGGAACTTGCCAGTTGCTTGGAAGCAGGACAATGTCTTGGTTTTCAAGGAAACAAAATACTGTGGCTCTCTCTACAACAGAAGCAGAGTATGTAGCTCTTAGAAGTTGTTGTTTGCAAATTCTGTGGATAAAACAACATTTACAAGACTTTGGAATTGAAGACTCATGCACTGAGATTAGATGTGACAACACCAGCGCAATCAATCTCACTAAAAATCCAATCCTTCACTCAAGGGCAAAGCATATAGAGATTCGACATCACTTTATTAGAGATCATGTTCAAAATGGAGAAATCTCGATTCAATTTGTTGATTCAAAGAGCCAACTAGCGGATATATTCACAAAGCCTTTGGAGAAAAATCAATTCGATATTATCCGTTCCAAACTCAACATTTTGAAGCTTAAGGAAGTTAAAGTCTAGAGACTCTCAGACCCTCAGACTCAGACGTTCATGGCTATAGACTGTAAGTTGTTTCAATATTCAATCTCGAAAAGGTACGATCTTTCGTTCGGTTATGATTGATTTATATTATCTTTAAAAGATGGAATTTTTCCTTTTCAAAAAGGATAACTTTTATTTAAAAATGGCAGTTTCCTTTAAAAAAAGGATGGTTATCGTTTTTAAAAGGGACGATTGTTCACTTGCCTTTATGTCGATTGGTTTTTCCTTTTTAAATTTGGTTATATATATATATAGTCAGTTGTTTTCTTTGCTTAACTCCAAAACCCTAAAAAGCATTCTCCTCCCAATCCTGTCTCGACTCCGTGTTCATCTTCGAGAAAGTTGTCATCTTTTCTTGGGAAAGCGAGTCAAGGAATCTTTCAACGACAAGAAACGATGTCTTCTTCGAGAAAGTCTTCAAGAATCGCGAGCAGGGGACCATAGAGAATGAGGGAGGGTCCTACCCATTTCGATCTCATCGAATAGGAAGAGTTACCGAGACAGCAACAGAGCCCGATTCACTCTCAACCACGTCACTCTCCACCATCTACCCCACAGGGTGTGGGTCAACAACCGGAGGAAGAAATAATCGAGGAAGTAGACCCAGATTTGGGAATTGCTCCCAAAGGAAAGGCTGAGGAAGCACTTGCAAACATTCCAAGTGACCCTCGTGTAGGAGGATTGAATCCCACTGACGGGAACGATGATGATAAACTGTTTAATGAATTTCAACCTAGGATGGGTGTTGCTGCAAAGGTTAAGGAAAAAAGAACGGAGTTGTTCAAATCAAAGGAACATGAGAATCTGTTCTTCAAACTGTTGAAACGTGGGGTGATAAACCCCAGAAGCGTTGATTTTGACTTTTTGGATGCCATCAATGTGAACTTGAGGGAAAAGTTCAATCTACTTCAACTTGAGCAATTCTACTCCGACACCACAGACGGCTATGCACAATTGACAGAATATTTATATTCAAATCTCAGCTTTTTAGATGCGAATAGAATATCCTTCAGTGGTCGAGACCAAGACTATGTGGTAGATGTGGACATGCTGGCAGATATAATTGGGGTTGAAAAAGGACGATATCAACCGGTCAAGGTTTCAATTGCTCGTACCTCATTGGGGCTCGTCAAAGACAGGAATGCAGAAGGGAGAATTACCTACGCAAGAATGCGTGCCATCAACATCATTCTTCACAAAATTGTGATCAACTGTCTCAGGCCAAAATCGACATCCAAGACTAACGTGTCCAACTCTGAGGCGAAATTGATGTACGCGATCAATTTAGGGAGAAAGTTCTCTCTCCCTCACACCATTCTTTTCCACATGTACAGAGCGATGGTGAAGGACAAGGGCCAGTTGCCTTACTCAGGTCTTGTGACTAAGATCTTCAAACACTTGAACATTGAACCTCCACAAACTCTTTGTGTTCGACCATGCGACAAAATGGTGGTGGGTTTGAAAATGCTAACAAAAATGCGTCTGAAAGAACTTGATAAGGCAATGGAGAAGTTCAAGGTGAAAACTCCGGTCAAATCTCATCCAGTATCTTCTGCATCAAAAAGGAAAGGGAAGGAGCCCATGGGTGCTCCATCCAAAAAAGAAAAGAACTCTTATCTTAGAGGATGAAGATGAAGAGGATGAACTCTCTATCTCTGCCTTGGCATTGAAAAGGCTCAGTCGTTCTGTATCTGAATCAACGGAACAATAGGAAAAAGGAAAAGAAGCAGAGGATAAAGAACAGAGAGAAGAAGAGGAAAAGGAAGAGACCAGAGAAGCAGAGGAGAAAGAAGAGAAAGAAAAAGAAGAAGAGGAGAAGGAAGTTGAAGAAGAAGAAGAAGCAATCAAAGAAAAGTCTGCAGATGAAGCCGAAGAGAAAGGCAATCAAGACGCTAACGAGCATGACCATCACTCATCCCCAATTGAGGCCTTAGAAATAGGGGGAGATGGCGAGCAAGGAAGGACTACACTATATCCTGTCCACAGTGAAGGTGTGAGTCGCTCACCAGCAAATCCAGAAGATCTTCAGGCTTCTCAAATGCTTGAGGAAGGACATGATACCTCAACGCCAAATCTGCGCGATTACACTGAAGTTCCATCGTCTGCCTTTACTCCATCCGAAAGAGCAAATGCCAGCACACAGACGGACACTACATCAGATTTTCGTCGCATCCTTGATCTTCTTCTGGAAATGCAAGGTCAAATATATGCTTTGGAAGGTGAGCTTCAAGTCCTGAAGAATGCTAGACAAGCGTCTTCTGTTACCCTGTCAGATCAAATGCAAGATCTCGCTCTTCAAATTCAAGCAAATGCCAAAGGGAAAGAGGTGGCACATCTACGGGAAGACTTGAAGAGGCTGGAAGGCATCGTACAGTCAATGGGAGATTTCCAGCTTGTGCGCGTTCCCAAGCAGACTTGACTTTTTCTCACCTTTTTAATGATGACAAAAAGGGGGAGAATTGCAATCTTTTGAACTTTGACTTTAAAATTCTTATTTTAGTTTAGTTTAGTTTGTTTGGATATTTATTTTGAGCATGACTTGGGTGTGGATTTGAAATTGACTGTCGCATTTATATCAAGTGTTATTGTATGGCTTTACTCATGAAAGACTAACCTATTTTCAGTAGATGCAGAGTCTAGTTGAGTTGTTAATCTTTATGAGATATCCATATTGCTTGAGTAATGTTTTGTAGGTCAAAGCTGTTCAAATCTACATGAAAGTTTTGTCACCATCAAAAGGGGAGATTGTTGGAGAAATCTTCCCGAGAATATTTTGAAGCGACAAAACGTTTCTATCGATCTAGTCGGAGCATTGCGAGACCCTTCTATTTAGAGTCGAAGATCTTCATTGGAGACCCTTCTAATTAGAGTCGAAGACCTTCGAGATCCCAGAGACTTAGCACTCAAGACTCAAGACTCAAGACTATTCTCATTGACGAGTCTCTAATCCGGTGACGAAGACGATCCGAGCTAAAGTGTTTGGTTGAGGATTTGGTCTTGTCCTTTGGAGTAGATCTCTTGGCTGGGTATGATATAACGGATTCTTTTGTTCGAAATCAAGATCGTTTGAAGATCCGATGATTGACGAAATACTCTTAGAAGGTTCTATTTTTGGAAACCAAGATCCTGATTGTATGGGCGAACAGGATTGATGGGCTATCGACATGTTCCTTTAATAGCTCGAATGTTCTTCTTAATTGATTCGTCCAACGGGAAGATTGGAAGAATTCCTTTGGTAAGTGCCAACGGATATGATGGCATAAAGGAGTATAAAAGGAAGACGTTCTAGCTGTTCAAGAAGATGCACGATAGAGAAATTCCAGAGTTTGAAGCTCCTTGATTATTAGTCGATTCATATTGAGCAAAACTATATTCGCAAAAGAGAGTATATACTTAGTGATACCTTGAGGGAGTGTGGTAGATCTTCTACACCGTGAAATCAAGGGAGAATAGTGCTGTAACATCTCTTTGTTCATAGTGGAATCCAGTCAGTGGGCTGTCAGTACAGAAGAGTGGACGTAGGCTTGAAATAAGCCGAATCACTATAAACCTTGCGTTCAATTTTCTCTTCCCTATTCTCAATCTTATTTTGATTGTTGTTTGACGAGAATCAATTGTCTCAATTCTATCAACTGTCTAGTATTGTGCGATTATCGTGAGAAATTACTCTTTACGCCTATTCACCCCCTCTAGATACTTTTAGTAGCCATATCAAACTGTCCTACGACCTACAAGTTGGACACATTCTCTAATCTTTATGACTTCACATCTGCAACTCCTCAAGGCCAACCAAAGCTATATGGTCGCTCTGTCCACCAGGGATCTAAAATTTTAATCCCCAAACCGGGATGAGACAATGTCTCAGTGAGTTCAACCCCCTAAATCCTTATTAGAAAGAAAATACACCCCGGGTGGCCTAGCCACATCACACAGAAGATTTACCTCGCCTCAATTCCTTTCTACAGGTTAGCGCAATTCAAATCACTCAATCACAGATAGTAATATGAACTTAAACAACTGGAACACATTCTCTTTCATATAACCAACAACCGCGGGGGCCCTGATTATAAGACTAAATCGTTATGACACGCCCCATTCCATGCCACACAATTCCGTCCCATAATCCGACACATCAGTAACACTCAACATGCATTCCAATTGTTATTCATTGCCACACAAGGGCATAGCCTACTCGTTGTTTGGCTATCTACTAGCATATAGCCAGGCATCGCCTCCCTACCTTGGAGTGCGGCTTCATCTGTACATCGATAGCGTTCCCGAAGGAGCATGGGCCCAGAATCAACTGCGACCAGTAACCACTGTGTGGGCATCTCATATAGAGGCAAGCCCGGCTCAACAGCCCAGGACGATTCCTCTTAATTATCACACAGCCAAATCATACTCGACCCCAGGATACTTTATATTTAAATCAAGGCTTCCACTTAAAATAGTGATCCCGGCCATTTTTCTTCATATTAAAAATATTCCAGAAATTATTCACGTGTGTGGGGACACGCTAATTTCGAATCAAAAAGTCAATATCTCACTTTTTCAAACCTCACTATTTAATATAATCATTAAAATCCAATTTTTGCATCAAAACCCGACACTTGGGTTTTTATGAATAAAATCCCTATTTATCATAATCAACACTCAATTTGCCACAATCAATATCAAATTCAAATTCTAAATACACAGCAGTGATTGGCACAAAATTATGAGATAATAAGGTCCCGAAATAATTTTCGAAATTTATTAAATAATTAAATTTATTTCGAAAATTAATTAAATAATAATATCCATATTTTTCACGATCCACACTCAATTTTGAATATCCAATCATCAATTTCAAAATCTGACTACACAGCAGTGATCGGCACGAAATTATGAGAATTTAGGGTCGACAAAATTTTCGGAATTTAATAAATAATTAAATTTATTCCGAAAATAATTAAATAATAATATTTTAATAATTTCGAATAATGATATATCATTAATTTATTTAATAATTTCGAGATATTTAAATAAATCAAAAGTAAATCCATTTATGTTAAATCAAGGCTTATTCTAAATAAACCTACTTACCCTTAATTAAGCACACTTTAAATTAAAACACCACCTTAATCTAATCTCCTCCTAAATAACCTAAACTAACAACCTAATAATACTTAACATAAACTAAACCTCCCTAAGCATAATTAACCCTCTAAGTGAGGTTTAGTGAGCTAAACTCACCGGATTAGCGAACCGAGCGGACCAAAACGACGAGGACGACGCGAGGATCGACTTTCCTCAAGGCGGGCCGAGCATCTAGGCTCGGGAAGGTGGCCAAAACGGGCCAAACGTCTGCTACTATACCCATTTTTAATTGCTACTGTTTGGGGCCGAAGGAGGGTAGATCCGAGCTTAATCGGGTGGAGGAACGGCGGAGGAAGGAGGCGGCAGCTCCAGGCAAGGCCTCACGGCGGTGGGGACGAGCTCTGGCAGCTCCTGGAATGTGCGAACAGGGGCAGACGGAGGCGGCTGGGCGTCGGCCAAGCGCGGGTGAGTGCGGGCGAACGGGCAGCGATGGCGAGCTCTGGTGAACGGGCGACGAGCGACGGCCATGGCTGTAGCTTCTTCGACAAGCTCAGATCTGATGGGTCTTCAAGCAAGAACCCGAGATGGAGGAGAGAGGGCGAAGGTGAGCGGACACGCGGCTGCGCGCGCGAACGACGACGACAACGACGGCACCGGCAGCAAGTGACGAGCGGCGAAGGAGGCGGACGGCGAAGTACTGCTTCGGCTTCTTCCTCTACAAATTTTCTGGCCTTTCGCACAAAGAAGATGGAGGAGAAACCAACGGAAGGGAGAGAGGAAGGAGAGAGAAGGAGGGGGCCCTTTTCTTTTCTTTTTCCTTTTCTTTAATCCAAAAAATGGCCCACCCTGACATCACTTGATGATGTCATACTCCACCATCTCCCACAACCTTATTCCAATGGGTTCACTTGCAATTTCCGCCGGAGTTCAATTCTTTGTACAATAACTTCTTCAATTTCACTCGATTCTCTTTTAATTGAATTAAATTAAAGCCCATAAAATTAATTCAACGTCACCACACTTCAATTCACATATTCACTTATCCATATAATCAACTTAAGTCCCAAAAGCGCGATCAAAGACGGGCCTACTAATTTCTCAAGCCAAATTAGCCATTTTCTGATTTAATTGCTGAAAAACTCTGATTGCATGAAGAATCTTCCAAAGATAAGTTAATGATCCTAAAATGATTTGTGCCACACCTAGACTTCCAATTTATGAATTCGATCTCAATTCCACAGTTAATTTCACTTTGGCATGATACTAGCGCGGCCCAACCTACCGGGTAGCCTTTAGAAATTTTTATGCATTTGACCCGTGGTTGATCATCTCAAGCCACAATGTACATCTTTGAAACATTGGCGACTTTTTTTTTTCGAGGAATCTCAAGGTTTCAAATACGAACACAGGGTACCCAATCGACAGAAAAGTCGGTCTAGTGCCAATTGACAAGAATTGTGCAATTTGGTGGAATCACCCACACCTGATCACATGCCTCTATCGAGTCGACCTATCTCCGATCTCTAATCGATTTTTAATTGTGTCGTAATGACCCTTACAGATTAATTCGGTCGAAAGGTCGCTTCCTAGTCAAATTCTCGAGTCTGATGCATTAGAAACTCTTAACGGCTTCACCTAATAGACTAGTTTTCACATGAGTGGCTGACCCAAGGAAAAGAACTATATGCGTGCCAACAAAATGCCCGTCTCAATTTATCGAAAATAGAATTGGAAAATCGGGATGTCACAAAGATACTTCTAGGATTTTTAGTTGTTTAAGAATAAAACGATTGATCCACTAAAAAATTCAACGTGCACTTTGGAGCAACGGATGAAATTAAATGCAATTTATGACCAAACTCGTTCCCTGCAAAGAATTTTTAATTTTCCAAGGTAAAGAAGTAAGGAGTTATATTGCAGAATATTCTATTTCAATTGCAGGATGAATTATTATTATTAGTCCAATCATTGTGGTTACCGAATTATTAAGTACAAAATTCTAAAAAAGTCCGCACAAAATGTATATCGTTGAGTTATGTTTTCAATTTTGTTTTGAAACTAGAATGTATTTTCTGATAAGTGCTCATCTAATTACTGTACTTTGATTTCTCATTTTACACGTTTTAAAGTTCTAAATCACCCAATTTTTGTAAATATTGTCATTGTTATGTGAATAAATGCGTTTACAACTATAACTTTGGGTGTGTTTGTTTTGCAAAATATATTTTTAGGGAAAACATTTTTCTCATTTTTTAGCGTTTGGTTTGCCTATGAAAATGAGTTAACGGAAAACGTTTTCCTAGTCAATAAAAAAAGTATTCCTATCAAAACTTAAATTTAGGAAAATGATTTCCCTTTTAAAAGAACTGAAAAACATTTTCTAAATCCACCAAAGCTTAGATTTGGTACTTGGTTTGCAAACGATTGTTTTTTCATAAAATTTTATTTA
Organism: Eucalyptus victrix; assembly: GCA_016097545.1. Classification (NCBI taxonomy): domain Eukaryota; kingdom Viridiplantae; phylum Streptophyta; class Magnoliopsida; order Myrtales; family Myrtaceae; genus Eucalyptus; species Eucalyptus victrix. The sequence continues at coordinate 6,379,450 of CM027842.1, forward strand.
AAAAATTTCGAATTTTTGAATATTCTTTTCTTCATTTTTCTTGTTCTTTTTTTCACCCATTGCCAACCACGGGGACAACCAACGAACTTTGGCCTCGCTAAATTGGGCAAGCTCACGGCCTCCAACGGTAAGGCACAAGCTTGCCTGAGGCCGATGAGCCCCAAGCCTCGCCAAATTAGGTGAGTTTGTGGCCTCCGAGGCAATCCTTGAGCCTCACCAAATTGGGCCAGCTCGTAGCCTCTAGCAACAAGTTGATGAGGCTCAAGCTTCACCACCAAAGGCCGGCGAGCCTAGACCCTCGCTAGATTGAGTGAGCTTGCAGCCTTAGGCGACGAGGCTTAAGCTTGTCGAGCCAACAAGCTCGCTACAAGCTTGCAGTGAGGCTCAAGCAGCAAGTGGCAAGGCTCGCCAAATCAAGCGAGCTCACGACCTCCGGTGACTACTCAAGCTCGCCCCTCATAAACTAGCTAAGGATGAAGCACCAAAGGAAGCAAGGAAGAAGAAGAAGGAAAAGAGAAAAAGGAAAAAATAAAAATAAAATAAAAGTAAATATAAAATAAAATGATAAAATTTTTTGATTTTTTAAAATTAAAAATTTAGAAAATAAAAAATTTAAATTTGTATACGGCTTAGATAAAGTGTGAAATCATTTTATAATAGAATTCAAAGGGTGGAAATTTTTTTGATTATACATCACTAAATAAAGGAAAACAAATTGTACTCATGAAAAATGCTTTTTAGAAAAGCATGTTTATTTATTATTGAGTTTTTCGCAAAACAGATGGAGCACTTGTGTATGCTTATCTTTAGATGTATTTGCCCATCTTTGCCCATCATATTTTATATTATTTATTAGCATTTCTTTAGTTACGGAAAAAAAAATTTCAGTAATGCGAGATATTTTGATAGAATAATAATTTCTAGTAATCATTGGGAACCCTTACCATCTTTTATATGTTATAAAATGGGAGGGAAAATAAAAGAGAAATTGGTTGAGAAAATGGAGGACGCGATTCACGTGTTTGATAGGACAAGGTGCTTCAATTTTGCATCGTCTCTTTTTGTGGTAGGGCAAAGGTGCTTTAACTCTCACCTGTCCCTCTCTCTCTCTCTCTCTCTCTCTCTCTCTCTCCAAGAATTCATTAGCACTCCTTTAACCAGGGACTTTCTTGGATTCTCGACTTGGTAAAGGGGTCCTCACCAAAAATAAAAGGGCCTTTCACTCCTACAAAGACTGCGGCCCATCCTTTTGCGAATTGCATGGACGGTGAGCTCCACAAATATATTCTTTATTTTAATATAAGGATGCTCGCATGTCTCATAGCCCTAATTCTCCCCATATCTTTTTCATCTTTAGAAAGAGAAAGTACCCTCTAATTACTTTCAATTCTAGTGATTCCGAGATTTGGACGAAGACTAAGATGAAGCTTTTTAGGAACTTGCTTAACACTGTATATCTCTCTCCCCAAGAATTCATTGGCATTCCGATTAGGCCTTAAATGAATTTGAGTTGCAACATTAACTAATTAGGGTTACATACTAAGATAATTTTTAATCTCTAAAGATTAAGCTAATTAGAACCCCTTTTTCTACTAACCATTTTAAGACTTGTTTCTTGCTTTGATTATTACATCTTAGTTTTTTTAAAATTTCTTGATCACGAAGATTTCGTTATCCTGATTTCATGATGTCTCATGTATAAGAAAATATATGATTGACTGGCAAATTAAAGTTTTAAGTAGAGTCAATGAGCTAAAAGATATTCTACCAAAATTTCATTGATAAATTCAAATGTAGTTAATAATATTATCAAATATCTACATATATATAATTTCAACAATATTGAAAGATTTAACTAGTAATAGTAAAGTCAAGTTTGACTTGATAACTTATGAATCAAACCACACACTAGTAAATTCAATTTAATTTTGTAGTTTTGTACTCCTCCAAATAAAGAATTTAAAATAAGTTAGTGGACACCCTAAATCTGAATACTTTCCGGTATTTATTTAACCCCTAACCAGCTAAATAGTTTGCCATCTACCAAATACATTCACTTATAGAATGTACAACTTGCGATTATGTACCTAGTTTCACTAATCTAGCATTCAATCAGCAAATTCACTGTGGATCACTAGTATCATGTATTCGCTTTCTCTTGTACCCTTATTTTCGGAAACGGATGGGTTTCAATCTCATTTTTTTGTTTATTAAGAATGGGGTGTTTGGAAGTCTTTGGTCATCTTTTTAAATGAAAGTCACTCAATGTCTTATGCATGTCAAATAGATAAAGAGCAAGAAATCAACACACAAAGTGACCCTCCAAAAAAATATGCAAGTAAGATGATTCACAATCAATTTTTAAACGTGGAAAGATCGAGAAAGAGGTTGCTCAATCAGCTGGACCTGCCTTGCATTGACAACTTTCGAGAATCAAATCAAATCTTATCCCTATATATCAACTTAGTTTCAGTGGTACAATGGCTCCATCATCATGTGTTTTCTTAGTCACTTGCCAAAGGCAAGAATGCGGATGCTTTTGTAAATTTGCTATTAACTAATGAAAGAAACAGCGCATTAATCTCACACCGGTGTAATATGACGGATGAAATGGTCAAAATTGTAAAAATAAAATGTAAAAGCAATGGACATACCTACAATCATGAATAGAGGCAATAAATGGACCTTTATGTTACTTTTTTTTTCCCCATAATACGACTTATGTAAATCTTTTCATTTGATTAATCTTTTATAAAAACACACAAATGGTTCGGTCCTATGATTTCATTAGCCGAACAAGAGACATAGTCTCCAAAATTATTGTTAGTTAATGAAGTTGCAATTGAGCAAAATATCCATCAATCCAAATCGAATACTACACCCCTTTTCCTTTGGTTCTGATAAGGCTAGACCTTCAATTGGTGTCAAGTATGTTGAGGGACGTCACCAATCACTCAAGCCATTACATCAGCACAAATGGACAGAAAATGTAGTAAATTCTTATAACTACTTTATGTCATCGTGTTTCATTATGTTGTTTCTCTTTCGACATGGGGGAAGGGTGGGGAAGAAGGAGGGGGAAGGGGGACCAGTTATTGATGTTAATAAAAAGAGCGTGGAAGGACCAACGAGAAATCTAAGGCTTTTCATTTAATTGCCTCAATAGGTAGGTAAAATTGGCCCCAATAGGACGTATTCAGATTCAGACTGACAACCACCTATTAAAATCTCTTAGATTCGAGACAATCTCTCTCTACTTTATTATAAAAATACATTATTGGTGACTAGAATCGTTAGACCAATCGCTACAAGCAAATCCAATGGTAATGAGTATGTTCCTAGTCCCTTTCCATAAGAGATGCTAATAACATTTATCAGAATAGTCAACCTCCCACAAGAATTATGCAAATTCTTGAATCTTGTAATCAATGCCCAAACGATGGAAATAATCAAATTAATACCAGTCAAAATAATCAAATCGATGATAATAATTTGGCAAACCAAACTAATCAACATGTTGATCAAACGCCAAATATTACAAATATAAGGCCAGTGACTCCATTGGTACCACCTAATGTGAATAATCTTGTATGTATAATTGCCGATTGATATTAATATAGATGATCCAGGAAGACCAACATCACCATCTAGGGGGCAAGATGGCCAACAAAATCCTCAATTAACCCCAGCATGGTGTTGTTAGACTCATGTATCAATCGCTAACTTGGCTAGGCTCTATCAATACAACAATGAGTCAATCAATGAGTATATTGTTTGATTTAAAAATGCTAGCAATAGATACCTCACTTCACTCTCAGATAAAAAGTTCATAAATCTAGAATGGTTGAAATTCAACATAAGAGCAAGAGTCGAAGGTCAAGATTTTGCCAATCTATTCCAAATGGCAATGAAAGTGTCCAAGTGTGAGCAACTACTTAAAAAAAGAGATAAAGAGTAACATGAAGACACTACACAAAATGTGGCTTTAATGGAAATATATGAGCTAATGGATGAATCTAACCAACGTAAAAATATTAAAATAGCTATGGCAAAAGTAGTGCTCGACAAGTTTTATGTTTTTCCAGGGGACAAGGACACCTGGAGTGCCAAAAGTTGGCACAAAGGGACACTTAAGCGCCAAAAGTTACGAAAGGTACACTTAAGTGTCAAAATCGGAGCAAAATGGATCACTTGAGTGCCAATCAGGCCAAAATCAGCCAAAATACCGATGTGACATTTTTCCAGCAAACCGAGCCTAAAACGATGCCGTTTTGCACACTGACATGGCCAAATAATGCAAAAACGGCGTTGTTTTGGGCTCATGTGATAAAAATATATATGTAAATTAAATAAATTAAATTTAAAATTAGATTTAGTTAAAATATTTAAAAAATTAAAAAATTTTAGTTAAAATATTAAAATATTAAAATTTAATTTAGTTAAAATATTAAATAATAATAATTTTAAAATTTTTAAAAAATTAATAAATTAATAAAAAGGGGGGCGGTGGCTGAGGGCAGCCTCAGCTACCACCCCCTTTTTTAAATTTTTTAATTTAAAATTATTTTTTTAAAATATTTTAACTAAATTTAATTTTAAAATTATTTTTTAATATTTTAACTAATCTAATTTTAAAATTATTATTTTTTAATTTTTTAACTAAATTTAATTTTAAAATTATTATTTTTTAATATTTTAACTAAATCTAGTTTTAAAATTATTATTTTTTAATATTTTAACTAAATTTAATTTTAAATTTAATTTATTTAATTTTTATATTATTTTTTTACCACGTCAACCCAAAGAGACGCCGTACGTCGGCATGCAAAACGGCATCGTTTTGGGTTCACTTCACCGGAAATTCATCGGAAAAATGCCACATCAGCCTTTTGGCAGGATTTTGGCCGGAGTGGCACTTAAGTGATCCGTTTTTCTTTAAATGTGACACTTAAGTGTACCTTTCATAACTTTTGGCACTTAAGTGTTTCTTTGTGCCAACTTTTGGCACTTGAAGCATTCTTATCCCCCTTTTCCAGCCTTAAAGCCTTCCAAAATAAAGAAAACAACAATGGCTAAGATTGAAGACACTCAAGTTTGCTCATTCAACATTAATAAATCTGACAAAAGTTTGAGTTGCTTTTGAAAGATGACCTAATTAAATTAACCAAAGGCCAAGTAATTTCAAGCAAAAGACAACTTAGTAAAGAAATTGCGAGTGACACCATTCATTGAGCCATACATCAATTAATTGTCCCTAAAAATAATTCAAGAGGCACTTGGGTGGCAAAATCAAATTTACTGGTGATAATGGGGTATATGATAATTCTTGATTATCTAACTTAGAAGAAATGAATAGTTGATAAATTATGCAATTTTTTTATGAGGGTATACTAGAAAATGTCCAAATATTGTGGTATACACCGTTAAAGTAGTGGAGTTGATGCAACCCTTGAATAGTAGAGTCGATATATTTGTCAAAGTAATAGATTTGCTTTAACTGTCAAATAATGAAATTGATGTGACCTTTAAGTAATGGAGTGACCTTTAAGTAACGGAGTCATGCCGACATTTGTATAATAGTCGAGTAATAAAATCTTGATAACTATTTGTACTAGTCGATTGCGAGTCATAAAACTTGCGTTGTACTCTTTGTATAGGATTATAGTGCAATTAGTGTAACTTTATCTTCCGTAGGGTGGATCCGTCCTAGTCCGATTTTGCATTGCACCATGGGATGAGGGACACGTTCAAAGACGGAGTGCTTTCACCTGGATCTGTTTCCATATCGGGATGTACCATGGCAATGACTGAAGTACGGTGTTTGTCTTCAAACGTGTTCCACGCATCAACCGTTTTTGGACGGCTTTATGGAGTAAAGCCAATCCTTGCCAGTACAGAGAAATCACATGCAACCGTTCGGACAAATTTGTAGTGTGAACCCGAGACCTCGCCTCTGCGGACCCAATACACACGGCCTTGAGTCGCGAGCCGAAAGGGATAATGAATGCATGTCTCTTCCCAACACGTGCCAAAAGAGAAAGGAATCTATCATGACTAATAATGAACGATGACTTTTTATATATATTTCTGCATTGTACTTTTTATAAACAACCGTTACTCAATCAAAGAATGCCCAATTATTCATATTTACTTCCAGATTACCACTACATTCCAGTACCTTTATTTCTGACAGCAATTGTTACCAATATAAGTGTTTTTAATTTTCTTTTCATTTATGGTTCTCATCCAACAACCAACACATGACCCTTCACTCATCGGTCCATATTTCGGTGAGTATTTTGTCCGATACTTTTCAATATATCAGGGTATTAACTCTTATTTTTAAATGAGCCATAAAATTCCTCATTTTCTCCAACTTGCTCTGCTTGCTCCCTCTCTCAGTTATCATCATGTCCTCTTTGTCCATGAGATTAGAGTGTGCAATTAGTGTAACTACCTCTCTTAAGGGTTACCATTGGAACTCCATACCATGCCACAAAGTATTTCGATTATGAGATTGTCAAGTCCGACTTTGCAATACCCCAACGCTACGTGTTCATTTCACACACGCAGAGATTATCCTCTTATATGTACATAGATTTGTTTCTATAATATGATGTGCCATGACAATGACTGAACTACGTTGTTTGGCTACAACGCGCTCTTCAGGTCTGCAGGGTACACTGAATCCTGGCAAATACATGCAAATACATATAGAAAAAGCCACGAAAAAAGAACCGAAAGGACAAATATGTTGTGTGAACCTGAGAAGAGGCGACCTCCATTGCCTTGGAGGGCCCAAGACTACAGCTTCAGTCATGAGACAAAATAGATCATGAGCACAATGTCTCCTCGTCATTATCGTAACGTGTGCCAAAAAGAGAGAGGGTTGCAATGGACCACTTGTCACTTCTTAGGACTATAATTGGGAAATTCAAATTTAATGTGACTTGATGGGCCGACCAATTATCCACGGACACATTGAAAATCGAACACTGAATTCCTAATTTATTGAACATTTCGAAATTTATATGTTTTAAATGTTTAAATGTTAACTTAAAATTTTCCAGTGCTATAAAAAAGTTAAATATAAAAGTTAGAAGTCGAGAGGCCCGTCGTGCTTTATCGAAAATGTATGCATTGTCCCTTAGTTTGGCACTAATCTGAGTTATTTATTTAGTCTAATGAGTTTAGTGTTTGTGATTTAAGAATCATCTATCATTACTCAACATTCTCAAGATGAATTTTAAAATAATCGAGAAAATAGATTTTGATTGTAACTTTCATCACATATAATGAATTTTCCTACCTGTCACTATGGCCTAAATTTTGCTTATATAAGAACATTCATCAATAGTGTATTTCAACTTGAAATTTCCTCACTTCTAATGATTACACATGAAGAAGCTCAAATTCTGCTAATCGTTTCATGTATATATTGTCCATGCGAATTGTTCATGATCTTTTCAATTTCTTGTCCGCATAAATGTAAATAAACGTCCTGTTCAACCACCAAATTAACCTCGTAAGTATGAGATCTCCCCAATTGTTGCATCAACATTAATCCATATCACTGATCGATCAAACAAATATTTTATCCAACTTTATATAAAGATCAACCTATATATTGTTGGCAAAAGCATTTAGGAGATATATGAACATTGTGAGATTGACACGCACCGATGCACATAAAGTCATGTTTCGTCCTGCTATCAAAAAGCTTGATGGAGGATAATGTGACAATCCAGGTGTGCATTTGCACATGTCAACTACTTCATGAAATCTTTCATCCGAAAATCTAAAGCACCTGCGCTAATTCTAACATTCTAACCTTCCTCCGGCAAGTTTAGTCGTTGTAACCTTTTTTTTCCTTAGATTATAGATTACTGCAAGAGGATGTTCAGCTTGTGGCTGCAGATTTTGCCCATGTACCATCGCGGACTGGGTGAGCTCGTCTATCCTCACCCCACCACAATGCGAGTAAGGTGTAAGATCCACGTTGCGCACCTATTTTTTTACAGACTAACCAAAGTTTTATGATACAAATGATAGATTAGGAATTGAGACTAATGATTATCGGCTTGTAAAGTAATCAAGTCATCACTGCTTGATCAACCACTGTGATGATCTTATGGATTTACATGATCCATGCATCGAAACAACGGTCACGTACGTGATTAAGATAACCCCTTCTCTCCATTTCCATTGCAGCCATGAACCAGAAGCAACCGTGAACTAAAAGCAGCCATGAGACAAAAGCCAGCAAAGACATCCCTCATCTCCGCCCATCTCTGCATCTCTTAACTCCATCCACCGTTGACCCTCTCAGCCCGCAGCCTCACATAGCCGACCACCAGGCCGCAACTCTCACATGCCCTCTCCTCAGCTTGTTCGCTTGTGTCATGACACCATTGTCTTAGCTCAAGCATCAACGATCTAGGAGTTTGCCTTCATTCCACGAAGCCACCACCGCAACTCACGAGGACCTTGTTGGAGAAAACTCCTTGGATGTTTTGAAGTTGACAAAACTTATTCAAAATCTATTCCGAAGATTTTTAGACTTCTATGTCAAAGTCTAAAGATGACCAGATTTTGTGGTAAAGTCTGAAGTCCCCCAAACTTTGTGTCAAAGTCTGCCCACACTAACAAATTCCATACCGAATGCTACTAAAGAATGAAGACTTATCCAGATGTGAGATTTTGTTTATTTCTTCAGGAGTTCGATTCATATGGCTTATGAATGGCTTTTCGGTTGGATATATCACTTACAAGATTGATTATCTTTATTGAAATCAATTTAAACAAATCAAATCTTTTCAGATTGCAAGTAAATATGGAAAGAATCTACTTATGGAAACCAAGATCCTGATTGTATGAGCGAACAAGATTGACGGACTTTCATCACAATTCTCAAACGACTTGAGATATCCTTGTTGATTCTGTCCAACAGGTAAATTGGAAGAATTCTTTTGGAAAGTGCCAACGGTCGAGAAGGCATGAAGAAGTATTTAAAGCAGACTCTTTAGTTGTTCAATAGAGTGCATGAAAGAAAAATTTTAAAATCTGAAGCTTACCATTTTCTTGTCATTCGATAAACTGAGCTCAAAGTTATATACAAAAGAGAGAAACACTTAGTGAGACTTCTTGAGAGACCAATAGAGACTATTCACTGTGAAGTCAAGATCACAAAGCTATAAAATCTCTTTTGATTCTTAGTGGAATCCAACCGGTAAGAGGGTCGGCGTAAAGAGTAGACGTATGCTTAATCTAAGCCGAATCACTATAATTTATGTATTCTTATTCTCTTCCCTAAACTCCTCTACTTTGTTCGTAATTCTATTTAATTGCTAAAGTCTGAACTTACTCAAAGTCTGTTGTTCTTCAGACTCTGTTTTAAAAGCAAAATATTTCTACTGTTTCTTTTGAAAATGTGTCTTCACACTTATTCACCCCCTCTAGGTGTTCTTACTAGCACTTACAATTGGTATTAGAGCTTATGTGCTTATTTTATTGAAGTGTTTTTACTTTTAAACTAAAGATCTATGGCTAGTATTTTGGCTCCAGGATTGATCGAAAGTCAAAGTAACACCAGACCTCCTTACTTTGATGGGAATGAGTACAATGTGTGGAAAAACAAGATGAAGACATTTCTGAGATTAAAAGATTCTCTGGAGTGGGATGTGGTAGAAAAAGGGATCAATCCCAAAGCTACATCAACCTTAGAAAGAGGAAAAGAAGTTGTAGATTTGGCGAAATAACACAAGCAAAATTAATCAAAAGACAAGCTCTTAATGCTAAAGCTATCTACTCTTTATATTGCGCCTTATCTCCTACTGAGTATAATCGAATTTCCTCTTGTGAAACAACGAAAGAAGTTTGGGACAGATTGCATGTTACCTTTGAAAGAACTAATCAAATAAAGGAAACGAAATCAATATTCTACTCGATTAGTGTGGAGCCTTCAAGATGAAGCTTGGAGAATCCATCACTGATATGTTCAGTCGTTTCACTAAAATCGTGAATGGATTGGCATATCAAGGACAGCCAATCTCAGGACCAATGAAGGTCAAATAAATTGCTGCGTGGACTCTCCATAGACTGGAATCACGTGAAGACGTCAATTAGAGAAACCCAGAGGATTATGCCTCTTTCACTAGACAAACTAGTAGGCACACTCCAATCATATGAAGTGGAGCAGATCAATGAGGAAGAAGATCCAAGAGGTAAGAAGTCAATTGTTTTAAAATCTAATGATGATTTTGATGATATAGATTCAAATGACGATATGAATGATGAGGAGCTAACGCTTATGATCAAAAAGTTCATAAAGTTAAATAGAAAGGGAAGAAGACTCAACTGGAAGAAACAGAGCACATAAAATTTCCAGAAGAGACCAACTAAGGACAGCAAAACCAGCAAAGATGTAATATGCTTCGAATGCAAGAAAAATGAGCATATTAGACCTAACTTTCCTTTGTTGAAGAAAAAGAAATGAATAACTGAGAAGTACAAGAAGGCTCTCAAAGCTGAAACCTGGAGTGACACTGAGTGCGAAGAAAGTGAAGAAGAATACGCCAACATTTGTTTAATGGTTCATTCCGACTCAAACTCGAATCGAAAGACTCGATTTAGACTCTAACAAAGAACTTGATGTTAGTAATTTAAAAATTCCCGTTAAATTCTCGAAGTACATAAAAGAACTTTATCTCGGTCTTAAAACCTCTCTTAAAAGGATCTTTGAACTAAAAATGGAAAATTTTAAACTCAAGTAACAGGAAATTTCTTAGAAAGAAAAGTTTGAAAGTCGGATAAAAGTTTTGTTGGCTTGAAAGTAAATTCTTATTCTCTTTCGAAGGAAAATGATTTTTTTGAAAGAAGATATTTCAAGTATCACAAAAAGATTTTCAAAATGATCTGAAACATTGGAGAAAGTTCTTTTAGTACAAAGACCCTATTTTAACAAGTCTGGTTTATGTATAACTTCATAAACAATTCCATTGATTGATTTTCCCAAAGTAAAAGAGAGACTTAAACAAAGACCTGCAAAGGCATTTTACAAAAATCATTTTCAAAGAGTTTTTGTAAAACCTGTTGGCTGAAGTGCACTCAAATGTTCAAAGTGTAACATCTGAGAACATTTTGAAAAACAATGTACCAAAGTTTGGAGACCTATTAAGAAGGACTGGGCAAAGACCGTTTTTAACGCTAACTCTCTTGGACCCAAGAAAATCTAGGTATCAAAGAAAACTTGAGTTCTTCTTATAATTGCATGTCACTATCAATAGAAAGATCAAATGATATTTCGAAAGTGGCTGCTCGAGGCACATAACAGGGGACTTAAGCTGCTTTATAAAGCTTATTAGACTGAATGGAGGAAAAATTTCATTTGGATGAAACAATAAGAGAAGAATTGTAGGTTGTGGAATTGTGAAGGTTGAAAGCCTGACTATTAACAATGTTTCTTTGGTATAAGGTTTGAATTACAATCTACTTAGCATAAGCCAACTTTGTAACATTGGATTCAAAATCAACTTCCAAGAAAGTATTTGTTCTAGAACAAGTCAAAACTTCTCCCAATCTTTTACTAGGCCAAGGCATGAGAATATTTATCTTCTAGATGTAAACCCAAAAAGTTCTCAGTGTCTTATTTCTATTCAAGATGAAACAAGTCTCCGACATCGAAAGCTTAGTCATGTCAACATGAAGCAAATTACTAAGATTTCTTCCAAGAAACTTGTACGTGGTCTTCCTAACCTAACTTATCAAAAGTCAAAACTATGTACTCCATGTATTCTGGGAAAATAGGTTAGAAGTACCTTTAAACCTATAAATCAAGTTTCTACCAATCGAGCTTTGTAGCTTCTACATATGGACCTTTTTGGACCAACTAGAACTCAGAGTATTGGGGGAAAGAAATATTGTCTAGTAATCGTGGATGATTACTCTCGCCTCACTTGGGTTTACTTTCTGGCAAATAAGTCTAAAGCTTTCTCTTACTTGTCAAAGTTTGTAAAGAAGGTTCAAAATGAAAAATGTTATGCTATTTCAAGCATACGAACTAACCATGAAGGTGAGTTTGAGAATCAGGACTTGATGAAGTTTTGTGATGAATATGGTTTCAGCATGTTTTCTCTTCTCTATACACTCCAGAACAAAATGAGGTTGTGGAAAGGAAAGATAGATCCTTATAGGAGATGACCAGAACCCTCTTAATTGAGAGCAACTTATCCTCTCAATTTTGGGTAGAAGCAGTTTCTATAGTTTGCTACATCATCAACAGAGTGTTCTTGAGGCCTATCTTGGAGAGAACTCTATATGAAGTATATAAAGGAAAGAAGCCGAATGTTTCTTATTTCCATGTCTTTAGCTGTAAATGTTTTATTTTGGAGAATCCTATTGATTGATCTGGAAAGTTCGAGGAGAAATGAGACGAAGGACTCTTCCTTGGTTATTCGATCACAAGCAAAGCTTACAGGGTCTTTAACAAGAAGACTTAGTTTGTGGAAGGATCCATGAACATCAAATTTGAGGAGACTCAACCAAACTAGACTCAACATGAAGAGTCTGAATTTGTTTTAAACTTTACAAAATCTACTTCTCCTGAAGAGGTTTAGACTTTTGGAGAACAACAACAAACAGATCGATAAGCTTCAACCGAAGTAGAGGATCTTCAGACTTTCAAATCAAGTAGCAACTAGAAAAACAAGTCAAGTCATCCCAAAAAACTCATCATTGGCAACATTCATGAAGGAATTCAAACCAGATCCAAAAGGCAAGAAGAGTCAAGTGCTTTAGCACTTGTTTCTGAGATAGAACCAAAAAGTATAGATGAAGCCTTGTCTGATGAAAGCTGGATCGAAGCCATGCAAGAAGAGCTCAGACAGTTCAACATCAACAATGTTTGGGAGCTGATTCCAAAACCTAAAGGTAAATCTATAATCGGGACAAAATGGGTCTTCAGGAACAAGATGAACGAGAAATAAAAAGTCATCAGGAACAAAGCAAGACTAGTGGCCAAAGGATATACTCAAAAAGAAGGGATAGACTATGATGAGACCTATGCACCAGTGGCGAAGTTAGAAGCAGTTAAATTATTACTCATTTTTGCCTACTATAAAAATTTCAGGTTATTTCAAATGGATGTCAAAAGTGCCTTCCTTAATATTTTCATTCAAGAAGAAGTCTATGTGGAACAACCATAAGAATTTGAAGATCCAAGAAAACCAGACTCAATCTATAGACTAAAAAAGGCCTTATATGGACTAAAGCAACCACCTCGAGTCTAGTATGAAAGGTTAAGTAAGTTCTTAATTCAGAATGGTTTTGAAAAAGGAAAAGTAGATACTACCTTGTTCATAAAGAGAGAAGGAAACGATTTTTTATTGGTACATATTTATGTAGATGATATTATCATTGGTTCTCCTAATGAAAATCTATGCAATAAATTTTCAAAGTCTATGCAGGATAAATTCGAAATGAGCATGATGGGTGAGTTAACCTTCTTTCTGGGATTGCAAGTTAAACAATTGAAAAAAGATATATTCATTCACTAGGAGAAATATGCCAAAGATCTTATTAAGAAATTTGGGTTAGAGAATTGCAAAAAGACAGAGACACCTATATCAAGTTCCTCAAAGCTGGACAAGGATAAAAAAGGGAAGAAAGTAGAACAGAAGCTTTACAAAAGCATGATCGGTTCTCTTCTTTACTTTACTGCATTTAGACTTGACATTTGGTTTAGTGTTTGTATTTGTGCTAGATTTCAATATGATCCTAGGGAATCTCATTTAAGTGCGGCAAAATGCATCATCAAATATGTGGCAACTTCATCAAAACTGGGTATGCGGTATCCAAAATAATGAGACTTTACTCTTCTTGGATATTTAGATACTGATTTAGCTGGATGTAAAGTGGATAGAAATAGCACTTCTGGAACTTGTCAACTGCTGGGAAATATGATGGTATTTTGGTTCCAAAAAAAGTAGAGTATTGTAGCTCTATCAACAACATAAGTAGAATATGTAGCTCTTGGGAGCTATTGTTCTCAAATTATGTAGATAAGACAACAGCTAAGAGACTTTATAATTGAAGAATCATGTACCGAAATCAAATGTGACAATACTAGTGCAATAAACCTCACCAAGATTCCAATTCTTCGTTCGAGGGCAAAGTACATAGAAATTCGACATCACTTTATAAGATATCATGTCTAGAATTGGGAGATTATGATTCAGTTCATTGATTTAAAGAATCAGCTAGCAGACATCTTCACAAAGCCTTTGGAGAAAAATCTATTTGAGTTTATTCGCACAAAGCTGAATATTATTTATCCTTTGGAGTAAAGTCTAGAGCTGTCCCGGACTTAGAATTTCCAGATGCTACATTAGTGAGAAACCGACTTGAATCAAGGTATTTTAATTTTAGTATAAAAATTGTGAAAAGGTATGACTTTATTCAAATTGTTGCTTACCTATTTTATTTTTAGAAATTATCTTTTTCAAATTTTTGAATTTCGCAGTTTTATTTCAGTTAATTTCAAAAAGGCAGTTTTCTTTTTCCTTTATTACGTTTCAATTATCCCTTTTCTTCATCTTCTTTATATACCCCTTTGTATTCGAACACTTCTTTTCAAAACTCTAGAGTATAGACTCTCTACTCTCTCATTGCTACTCTCAAGTGTGTTCCGTAAGTTTTCATCTTTTTCACTTGAACATGTTCGGAAAATCCTCCACGACTGCGAAGATGTCTTTTGAAAGAAAGTCATATCGGATCGCAAGCAAGGAACCACAGAATATGCCTGAGGGACTGACTCATTTTGATCTGATTGAAGAAGAAGAATCTCCACAACATTCTCCACAGCATGCTACACAGAATCCTCATCGTGAACTGTTGGAAGAGGAAATTGAACAAGATGTTGTTCCTCTTCGCACCATGACTCCCCAAGTTCTGTTTAAATTTTGTGGTCGTTTGAAAATGGGTGGTTTGCCAATGTCCCTCATTACTGATTATCTAAGAGAGCACGGTTACAAGAATGAAATGTTTTTTTTTTTTTTTTAGAACAATGGAGCGTTTAGGAATAGCAAAGAAATTTACAGCAAAAGAGGCTTTTAGTAACTTTCTTGTCGATCCTCGCTTTGGTACTTTCAATTAGCCTGAAAGCAAAAATGATGATGAGATGATGTTCTCGAATTTTTAGCCAAGGAAGGGCATTGCTGCTGAAATGACTGTAGGAACAAACCTTTTTCATTCCAAGGATCATAAAAAGATTTATTTCCAAATGCTGAAAAGAGGGGTGATGAACCATCGATCGGTCGACTTTGACTTCTTAGATTCAATCAACATGAATTTGAGGGAAAAACTAGCTTTCCTTCAACTTGAAGACTTTTGCTCCGAGACAACTATTGCTTATCCGGAATTGACTGCATTTTTCTATTCAAACCTTTCTTTTCTTAATCAGAATTGCTTCAAATTCACTATGAGTAATAAAGAATATTTGGTGGATGTTAACACTTTGGCTGACGTTATTGGGGTGGAAAAGAGTGGCTTCCAACCAATAAATGTCTCGGTTGGTCATGCAACAAGATTCCTTGTTAGGGATAGACTCCCTGAAGGAAGCATCACTTATTCCAAAATGACAGCCTCCAATGTCTTGTTGCACAAAATCGTCATAAACTGAATCAGACCAAAGCCTGCTTCAAAAACTGAAGTTTCTCGATTTGAAGCACGGCTTATGTTTGCTATCTCCAATGGCATGAAGTTTTCACTCCCTCATACTATCTTAATGCACATGCATAGGACTGCTATGAAAGATAAGGGACAATTGTCTTACTCTGTGTTGTTTACAAATCTATTCAAACATTTTCAAATCAAGTTTCCAGCCTCTCTCTGCTCTAGAATTGTTGCTCCTATGGTTATAGGACTAAAAATGGTTTCAAAGATGAGGCTAAAAGATCGTAACAAGGCTTTAGAGTGTTTGAAGAAGGCATCTCCTAGCAAAACCAAGAAAGAATCTGTTGCAAAGAAGAGAAAATGCAAAGAAATTGTGAAAGAACCTATGAGGAAGAGAATATCCCTCATCCTACAGGACAGAGAATGATGATCTTACCATTTTTGCCTTGGCCTTGAAAAATCTTTAGAGATTTGTTGCTTTTGAGCAATCCAATGGAATAGGAAAAGGAGGGAGAGGAGACACAAAGCAAAGAAAAAAAGGAAGAGAGACAGAGAAGAAGCAAAGCTAGAAGAAGAAGAACCAGGAAGAGAAGAAGAAGCAAGATAAGAGGAAGAAAGAGAAGAAGCAGGAAAAGAAGCTGAAGCAAAAGAGGGTCATGATGACTTCTATAAGACAACGGTAGCAGTATCCTTATCTGAGGTTTCTGAAGCAACTAGGAGTGTCCAAGCGGGAGAAAGAATAGAAAAAGAACATCACTTTCGTGGTGGAATTGAGAAAGAACAAGAAGAAGTTTTCTTTTCTCCAATTGTAGGCAAGGAAACAGGGGTAGCTCGTGAGAAAATAGGTACTTCTTCTCCTCTTTTTGCAAGTGATGATGTCAGTCGATCCCCTGCTGATCTAGAAGATGCCCATGCTTCTCATTTTTCCTAAAGCTAATATTGGAGAATCTACTCCAAGTCTTAGAAGTAGAGGAATTGATGTTCCCTCATCTCTCAACACTCCATGAACTGAACATGTTGAGACTAGTGCACAAACAAAACCTAATGCAGACTTTCAAACGCTACTCGAGCTCTGTGGAGATAAAAGCATAGTAATATGGAATAGAGTGTGAGATTCAGAAGCTTCAATCTGCTTTGCAATCTACTTCAGATTCTCCTAATGAGAAGGTACAATCTTTAAACTTTCTAGTTCAAGGTTTACAACAGCAAGTTTCACAAACTGCCAAGATCAAAGATGTTAAGAAGCTGAAAGAGATAGTGTGAAAGCTGGAGGAGACAGTTTAGTCAATGGAGGATTTCCAACTCATTCGCATTCCAAGACAAATTTGATTTCATCCTATCTCTTTTTAATCTTGATTTTCTCCACTTTGCTGCTGACAAAAAGGGGGAGAATGTGCAGATTTACTTTTGATCAATTATTTTTTAACTTAAACTAAACTTTTGCAGATTTGACTTTGTTTGACTAGTTATGATGATGTGATCATGGATATGGATGGATGTGGATATTTTAATCTTGGTGTTTGATTATTTTTCAAGATTAACATGTTTTCTATGGTTGCGGAATCGACGCCATCCACGAGATCCTTATCTCTTTATATATATATATATATATATATATATATATATATATATATATATATATCATGTCTTGCTAAAGTGTTGTTTTGCAGGTTATAAGTTCTTAAATCTGCAGGGATATTTCATCACCATAAAAAAGAGGGAGATTATTGGAGAAAACTCATTGGATGTTCTGAAGTTGACAAAACTTATTCAAAGTCTATTCTAAAGATTTTCAGACTTCTATGTCAAAGTCTGAAGATAACCAGATTTTGTGGTAAAGTCTGAAGCCTCCCAGACTTTATGTCAAAGTGTGCCCACACTGACAAATTCCATATTGAATGCTACTGAAGAATGAAGACTTATCCAAATGCGAGATTTTGTTTATTTCTTCAGGAGTTCGATTCATATGGCTTATGGATGGGCTTTCCGGTTGGATATATCATCTACGAGATTGATTATGTTTATTGAAATCATTTAGATAAATCAAATCTTTTCGGATTGCAAGTAAATATGGAAAGAAACTACTTATGGAAACCAAGATCCTGATTATATGGGCGAATAAGATTGACGGGCTTTTCTTACAATTCTCAAATAACTCGAGTTCTCCTTGATTGATTATGTCCAATGGGTAGATTGGAAAAATTCTTTTGGAAAGTGCCAACGGTTGAGAAGGCATGAAGGAGTATATAAGGCGGACTCTCTAGTTGTTCGATAAAGTGCATGAAAGAAAAATTTCAAATTATGAAGCTTACCATTTTCTTGTCATTCGATAAACTGAGCTCAAAGTTGTATACAAAAGAGAGAAACACTTAGACTTTGTGAAAGACTAGTAGAAACTCTTCACTGTGAAGTCGAGATCGCAAATTTGTAAAATATCTTTTGATTCTTAGTGGAATCTAGCCAGTAGGCTTTCAGCGTGGAGAGTGAATGTAGGCTTGATATAAGCCGAACCACTATAATTTATGTGTTCTTATTCTCTTGCTTAAACTCCTTTACTTTGTTTGTAATTCTATTTAACTATTAAAGTCTAAACTTGCTCAAAGTGTGTTGTTATTCAAACTTTGTTTTAAAAGCAAAATATTTCTACTGTTTCTTTTGAAAAATTGTCTCCACACCTATTCACTCCCCTCTAGGTGTTCATACTAGCACTTACAGACCCAAGGCAAGTAGATATCACTTATTCTATACTATATCGATCATTTGTCATGCGACGATGAGGGTTTCCTAAAAAATCCATTAAATTTAGTGTTTCCGAATGTGTAGCCTATACTCGCCAGTCTTGGATGAAGTTATATAGTTAAACGGGTTAAGATTTTAGCCATTTTATTTGTATATGTGTTATGGGAAGATTATATACCAAATCCACGTACATGCTTAGATTGAGAGTGCCACAAGTTGAGCCAAAATGAGAATTTATTGTCAAGTCTAGGTTTGGTTTAGCCTGACCCCGAGGTTTTACTAATTTTGTGTCGACTTATTTGATGCAAATTTCATGGAGCGTTCTCGACAAAAGTCATCCCTTGTTGGTTGTTCTACAACATACTTTAATTTTATAATTTTTGGACTTCATACGACAAAAATATATTTGAAAAGCTAAGGAGTGGGAAATCTATTTTTGGATTTACTGCACCGACCCCTCATTGTTTTCCATTTTCCACAAATTTTTCACTCCAAAATTCTAACATGTGTCCTTCATGAAAGTTGTAGAGTACATCCTAGCTACCACATATTAAATTTCCATAATTTTTCAGTCTCATTTGGTCGGTGAAATATTTATTCTCCTACTCAATTACATTTTGGAAAATCTTATTGTTCTGGGTCTGATTTGAAAAATTATTTAGAACTATACAAACTTGAATCAGACTTCGACTCCTTCATAAAAATGTCCCTCTAGGTCTTTTCTACCTCATATTAAAGTTTCATAATTTGTAAAACTCGTTTACCTAGGCAACAACTATTGTTTCTAAAGGTGCACAAGACACCTTATAAGGCTAGTTTAGGTCCTAAGATGCGAGAGACTTTTGACAGTTCATCTATCGGCACGAGCAAGCTTCTATTAGTCTAGGGGATAAAAATGACTAATGATTCATTAAATGCATGCTTGAGTCCCTGAATAGTAGTGATGTTGATGTACTTTTAATTGGATTAAGGAATTGATGCACTATGATGTGGATGTGTGATTGAGAATGCCATCGATCCTTCAGACAACAATGCCCTGGGTTATAGTAGGGATGCTTGGAGGGGTCATTGGGTTCCTCCAAATGCCTAAGGGTTGTAATGTAGGTCCCCCATATGTCCTCACAACATCGGATGGATGCGAGATGCGGGTGGGGGGAGGGGGGGAGGGGGTAACGGGGTTTCCGAATGATGATGGCAATATGAATTTATATTGAATATAGGTTTAGTACTCTGAACTGAACTACTAATTATCTATTGAGAAAAAGTTATTACCCGTATTGATTTGTCATATAATTTGAAAAAGTTCTCAGGTAAGTTGATGTGCAAATAATTTATTGAACCTTTTATTGAGGTTTTCTTTGTCAATATGATAATTGATTTATGTAGTATAGACCAATGAATCTTCTGCTTGTGAGGTTTAGACTCACTGGTTATTGACTTCATCTTTTCACATCAATAGAATGTCAATTCCACCTCCCTTCCCTATGGTCCGTTACGGGGCGCCAGTTGACTTCACATTGGAGTAGGATTAGTTCGTAGACCTTGGCTTTCAGGATATGATTTTTATCTTTATCAAGTGGTGTATGGTCGTGGACGTAGTGCCCTCAAAGGGGTAGGTCACGCTCGGTTTCATTGGGATGTACACCCATGTCAATGGGCGCACAATGGGTCCACTCCCACTGTTTGTCAATGGGCCCGAAGACTGAGGCAACCCCACTACATAGGAGTAAGATAGGAGGGAAGTTGGTTTTTGGGGCTAGGAAGATCTTTGATAGAATCAAGAGCTAGGGTTTAGGCAATCACATGTATAGCTAGGTTGGGAGGAGTGACTGATGTACAATAAGGTGAAGTCAGTAGTACTAACCTTCTGAAATTTCCTAGTGTAACAAACTGTCACCTAATAGATATATTTATATATATATATATATATATATATATATATATCTATATATATAAGAAATGAAGTTGCCATGTTCATAGAAATCGCAAGAACCCTAGAATTACTTTAGTCCCTTACACTCCCCCATGCTTAAGAAAAAGCAAAACAAAAAGATAATTGCACTGGTAGTTTTATAGTAACTGTGACATGTTGGGGATGTCATAACTCGATTGGTATCATAGCATAAGTTTGACTGGAGTGATAATGCTTGTTAGTGGTGGAAAGAGTTAGGATGAACGCTCATGATAAAACACTAAATGTATGTGATTGATTTGTTTTGGACAACAGATGATAGATTGTCACTTGAACAATTACAAGTTACTTGTGTATTCTAGTAACATGCATATGTTACTGATGTGGTTCCACTAACATTTGTACGATCAGTGACTTGGGTGTCACAAATCATTTACATGGGTAATACTTAGTAATTTGCAAGGAAACATGGTGAGGTCGAGAAGATCTTCTCCACCGAGGGCAGAAGCCACTATTTTGAGGGCAAAACCTCGAATGGAGGATGTTCTCCAGGCACTTGCCAATAGAGGGAATCTAATGGAGTTGCAAGCCCAATAGCAACCTACAGCAGAATGCCTTATATAAGGACTAGTAGAGCAATTTCTGAAGCTAAAGCCACATTCCTTTATCGATCTGAGAAGCCTAAAAAAGGCTGAGCAATGGATTGATGGAATGGAGAGAATCTTCTGGCCATTGAACTGTAGCAACACAGAGAAGATAACCCTGGCAGAGTATCAGCTGGAAGGAAACGCTAAGCATTGGTGGAGGGCCTCTAAGGACACGATCTTCCTAACCAATACAGTGGTATCATGGAATGAATTTGTTAGGGATTTTGGGTGCATTTGATTCAGCATTTGTAAAGCTTATTGGGAAAATGCAAAACAGTTTAGCCTAAAGGGCTTTAGAGGAAATGCAAAGACCGTTTGGTAAATTATGCTTTGAAAAGTAACTTTGAGAGAAATATTGTTTGGTAGAAAACACATTTACAAAGCTCCTTTGATGATTAATCTAAATATTTTAATTTTTATTTGTTTAAAATTTAAAAAAAAATGATGTTTGCAACTTTTTAATTTATATTTGACAATCATGTTAAAGATGTTGTGTAAACATCTTTTTTTACTAAAGCCCATCAAATGGAAAAAAATTACTTGCTCTCTTTCTCAATTATAAGAAGAATACTTTCATTATAATAAAAACATGATAACATATGCTTTGAGGAAAAAGCTCATTATCCTTAAAAATTACAAATAACTTTAATTATTTCCTAAATTCATAGCTATTTGATCACGTAAATATGCCATATCATATGCTACATCATCATTTGAAACATTATCCTCCTCATTTACATCATCAGAATCCGTTGTATATAAATTTGAATCCAAATCCACTCTAGAAAAATGTGCATCATTCACGGCATTTCTTCGTATATAATTGTGCCAAATCATCGTTGCTATCACAAATTTTACTTGCTTTGTATATGGATAATTTAGCATACTCTTTAAAATCTTCCACTTCTTCAATACGCCAAAAGCTTGCTCAATTTCTGATCGTAGTAAAGAGTGACCACAGTTAAACACTTCTTTATAACCCATCGCTTGAGGACCTCATTAAAACTCAAGTAAATGATATCTAACTTCTTTATATGGCCCCAAATAACCCGTGGGATTTGGATATCTAGCATCAACCAAATAATATTTACTTGCACAAAAAGATTGTAAATTTAATCAACATATAACACATACATATATTAATGCATAAAAATCATTAAGTAATGAACCTTTTGGAGGATGAGAAAATTGTAAATCATGTCTCCTAATGGTTTCATAAAATATACAAGTATCATGAGTTGTTCCCTCCCAACCGGCCCAAACATAAGTAAATTCCATTTTAAAATTACACACGGCCATCATATTTTGTGTCGGTGTTCCTTTTTGACCAGTAAAACAAAGCTGCTCACTCGTAGGTACCACCATCGGATATAAATACCATCTAGAGCTCCAATGCAATCCTAAAACAAGAACAAGAATATTATTTGATTAATATTTAATTCATATTTTCTATTGTATAATCATAACTTATCTTAAAATGTGGAAAAAAATCTTGTATTATTTTTTATCTTCTTTGGAACTTCCTTGAATTGCCGATCGGATGGTTGGATCAAATATGCTCCCATTTCACATATTTTATCCAAAACTAAACTAAATGACATGTATATGGTTTCCCTAGAATGCTAAAAGCACTCTCGTGCTAACCTATTACCTATATTATATCCTAAAATATGAAGAAACAATCATAGCATTTTTGCAACATCAATATTTCTAAATTCTTGCAAACCATATCGTGTCACTAAATCATTTATTAAATTTTTAAATATAGTTTTATCCATTCTAAACATTCGATAAAACATTTCAAGATTAGTTTCAATGTTCATCAACTCTTTTAACCATGTATTTCCTATATATGATGAGGTCATGCACGATATTTTTTGACCATATGTTGCATGATAAACATCATAGGTATATGTAGCTACATAAAGTTGCCAATATTCTTCTTCTTTTTCATAGTTTTCCTTTTAGGATAATCATCCATAACTGATTAAGGTAACAAAATAGAATTAGAATAGGAGATATAACAAATTATTTAAATCATTCATCAACAAAAAAACACTTATTATATATATTTATATGTATGTATGTATGTAAATATGTATGTATGCAAACTCCACTCAACAAAAAGAACACTAATTGGAAACAAGTTTGACAATATAGCATAAATATATCTCACCACCTAATACAAATAAGTAGTGCAAATATGTATCACATTACAACAACGTTACACATGAAAAAAAAAAAATAGCAAATGTCCTAGTGATGATTACATTGTGCCAACTTATACTTGAGTCATGTGACTTTCTCTTTATCACCATCCGTGTTCATGAAGATTTGCCTATTATCTTTCTTTTTTGAAAAATAATCTAATGCAAAAAAATATAACTCTTGGTCTTGTTTAATCTCCAATATAGTTTTTAACGTCTCTATGAGTTCCTTGTAAAGATCAAACTCTTTGACATAACTTATACTTTCAATAGCTGAACAAATTCTCTCCATTTGCGTTGCTAGCTTATCAGCCGTACTCAATTTCTTTTGTTTCTTTCCTTGAGATTGCCTTACCAAACTCTGCGACATTCTTTTATCACTTCAATGTTGTTCACTAGTCTTTTCACCCATATCGCCCTTTATATTATCATCAGTAAATCCTGCCGAACCACTGATGTCAAATTATGTGACCACAACATCCTCATCAATATATAAGCCTTGTGTGATGCTTCAAGTAGCAACGGTATCCCCAAACATTCTATCCAACAAAACTTGAAGATCCGAATGTATGCCTTTTGTTCTAAAAGCTCTAATTTTAGGATTTTCCTGTTATAATAAACATTTTCTTGAGCTTTATAGCCAAAAAAAAAGAAGATAATCTTTAAAAAAAAAAAGAATAGGAAAAAAAACTTGAATTTTCCTCTCCCACCATTCTTCACTTGCATCAATTCTTTTTTGGATCCCATCCTAATCCAATTTCCTTTAGGACCAATGTCCTCCATCTTTCCAATATTCATTAATATTATCTCACTTACTCTTCATTTGACATTTATCATACTTCTTGCCCCTTAGATCCTCAAACTTCTTAATTATAACCGTACATCCATCCCTTTTATTGTTTGCAGGACGATTGCCATTATCAATTTATTCAATGCACAACTTACAAAAGATTTCAACATCTTTAGGGCTCCAAAATGCATTTTCCTTTTATGAACTTGCCATTTACTAATAAATGCAACATAACAAAATGTAATTTAAGTTTAAAGACAACAAACAACAGATGCAATCCACACTAAACTGTTTTTTTCAATTTTAGATATTCATAACCTCAAACTAAATTGAAAAGTGAGTAGTCAAGAGAAAATAACTTTAAAAAATGTCAACTTGAACTTGTGAGTCAACATTTGGAGTGAAAAAACAAATTTTAAATTGACAAGTTATGCATACATGAAAAGAAAAATTAGCAAATGGCAGAAACATCAACAAGTTTTAATAGAATAAAGGTATCTTCCAATTACACAAGCACATAAGAGAAATGAGGCTGCACACGGTAACGTTTTGACAGTGCAGCTAAAGCAAGGAAAACATTAATGAAACTTTTTTGACAAATTAGAGTTTTCCAAATAAACATTGAGTTCGAGATAGATAAATTGGGACTGCTTTTAAAGACAAGCAACAGCACTATTTAGGACTTCCTTGCCTTGGATTAAACTAGCAATGAACATTTTCCTGGACGCAATCTAGCTAGATACAACATTTACCCATGTAGTCTTAACATATCACTATCTTAACATATTTTCAAATTGTCCCATGATGCAATTTCACCCAGCTCTTGTCTCCATTAGACACATATAATTTAAGCTAATACGCAAGATCCTAGGCACGGACACACTCCAAACACTTCCCTTGGGGGTAAGTACACTATTAGTGTCAAAAATTGTGTACGGCGCTTACTTTGGTGCCAAAAGTTTATTTTTGATCACTTAAGTGCCAACAAATTTGAAAATCGATAATTTTAGTGCCAACACCAATCAATTTGGCCGAAAATCCAATTGAGCACTTTTTTATTAATTTTTGAAGCTGACATGGCTCATCGGAAAGTTGAGTCAGCATCCAAACAACAAAACGACACCGTTTGACATCTTTCCCCCAACTTAGAACCCTAAATCCCCAAATTGAGAGAGAGAGAGAGAGAGAGAGAGAGAGAGAGAGAGAGAGAGAGAGAGAGAGAGAGAAGGCGTGTCTTCTTCTTCTCCGAAGAACAACACCCACAGCGAACAGCACCAGTAGCAGTAGCAGTAGTGCACCAGCAGCAGCACCTTCAACCCCTCTTCTTCCTCCTCCTCCTCCGCCCTCACCTCCTATTCTTCTTGCCACTTCTTGCTTGAGGAACAATCTTAGTCTCTCCTCGCTCACCTAGTCGAGTAACTACGATGGTGGCCGAGTGATAGTGGCCGAGCGATGGCGGGCAAACAACGGTGGCCAAGTAGCAAAGACAAAGAAACCCTAACCCTAATTTCAATCCACATATGAGCTATACGGTGTCGTTTTTACGAGGATGTCCACATATAACGGAAAAATGACGTTATTTCTTGAGAAGGATAGAAAATGACGTCATTTAAAAGCTAAGCAACTATTTTTTTTAATACAAAAGCCACGCAATTAATCTAGCTGGAATCTCTCGCCAGTGGCACCAAAGCAATCATTTTTTCTTCGATTTGGCACTTAAGTGATCCGACGGAAACTTTTGGCACCGAAGTGAGCGCCATACATAACTTTTGACACTGATAGTGTACTTACCCCCTTCCCCTGCCACAGGTCCTCTTCCAAGAAATTGACTATGGAGCAAATTGATTCAAAAGGCCTCTTCCAAGAAATGCAGTGATGAATAGCATATTATTAACCTTTTTGGCTCTAGAAGAAGAGATTGCTGTTCAAAACCCCTAGATTAGCTTATCTACACCTCTTGAGTAATGTATCTATTTTTTTGAAAAGTATGCAATTGAGTTCAAATTACAAGTATCCGAGCCAGCAATAACTACATAAAAGTATGTCATATTTTTCCAATAATATTCCAAAACCAGAGGATGATGAGCCAACTCAAGCCAAACATACCAAAAGCAAAATAACCCAGAAGACGGTTTTCTTTTGAACAAACAATGTGCCTACTGAACCAGATTGTGTCGTCAAGCCTTGTCTAACAAATAACCTGTTCGCATCACAAAGTCCAATCACAACATCAAGCATGTTATCATGGTTACACTTTAGTCCCCTAGAACATCTTCAAACCATTAACGCAAGATGACACAACAAGATGACAGGAAAAGAAAAAAGGGAAAGCTCATCAGCATCCCTTGCATTTATTATTCATGAAAAGCAAGTTGAAAAAGAACGCCTTTTTTCTAGAGACCCAAAATCCCCCGATAGTCATTGCAATCAGATCTTACTTCCAAAAGCAAATACGCACACTATAATTCGATGGAGCAAGACCAAAGCGCCTACTCATTTACCCTCACACCGCGATTAAAAATCAAATTTTTTTTCCGAAAAAGTGAACAAGCCCAATCCCCACGAGCAGCCCAATAGAACATCCATCCCCCTACTACACCTTGGAAAGGAAAGCTAGGGATCAAACAAAAAGCAACCCATGTCATCAAAATTCACTCCATCTCCATTTTCAATCCCACGAAACAAAGATAGTATCAGTGCATTGGAATTGCCACTGAAACTCGGAACGCACCACGCGTTCCCTTCAAGAACAAGCACTGGGTTGGCTTCCCAACAACGCTTCATGGCTAATAAGCAAGCGAACACCCCCATGGCACAAATTGCAAAAGGCTTCAATTCCTAGCTAGACGGGTGGCGAGGCAAGGATGGAGATGCGGCAGGGAGGAGAGGAAGACACAGCGAATCTGAAGTCAGCGTCGTCTTGGGGCTCTTGGGAGAGTGAGCGTGAGGAGTTTAGCGCATGAGCGTTTCTAGAGAAGCTACAAGGAGAAACCTAGGTTTTGTTCTTTTCAAAAGCGTAAATTTGGATTTCTGATGATTTTTTTAGGGTAAAAAAAGAACTCTACAAAATTTTATTGATGAAGCACTTCAGCCTTCCCAATGCCAACTTTCAACTCAAAGCTCATTGGAAAATAGTTGCCAAACACCCCAAAATTGTCCCAAGGGGCTTTCAGGCCTAAAGGGGCTTTCTAAATGCTAAACCAAACGCACCCTTCGACATGAAGCATTTCTATGACTATGTCAAGGACAAGAAGATAACAAAATTATCCAACTAGACTAGAAGGAGCTAACTATAGACCAATATGAAGCAAGATTTTCTAAATTGTCCAGGTACACTCCCCGATTAGTTGAAGATCGAGAGAAGAAAACCAAGAGGTTCCTGAAGGGCCTAAGATGGACATCAAAAAACAACAGATGCTCTTTAATATCAAGGATTATAATGAAATTTATGAGTGAGCCCGGCTCATAGAGCAGATTTTGATGAGAGAGTGGGTAGAAAGTGAAAGAAGGATTGGATTCAAACACCAGATTGCGCTAAATTATGTTCAATGAGACAAGAGACCCCCCCTCCTCATCTCAAGGATAGGTTGGCCCTTCGCATGAGAAGTGAAATTTTGGGAATTTTGGAGGAGCCAGGAAAGGTCAGGCCATGAATCCAGTACGATATCGGAGTGAATCATGCCAAAGGTGTGGTGGACGACATGGACTAGGACCCTGTCATGACTTAAGGAGATGTTTTGGATATGGACAATAGGGCCACATTGGGAGAGAATGCACTAGGAGAGGACCCAGGTGAATGCTGGCCCTACACGACCGACATAACAACATCTAAGTGGAGCATCTTAGAAAGAAAGACCGCAATGACCGCTAATGTAAGGACGGGTGTATGAGGAAGCGGAAGCTTCTAAGGACATCATCTCAGGTATAATTTCTTTAAATGATAATAAGGCTTATGCATTGTTTGACACGAGTGCCACGCATTTTTTTGTGTCTAAAAGATATAGACGATTGGGTGAGATAGAAACCAAAACCCTCAATATGCCTCTTAGTATTTCTACACCACTGAAAGATGCGGTGTTGTCTACATTAGTGTGAGAGAAATGTAACATATTTATAGGTGGATGAAATTAGGAAATAGACCTTAATGATGGCCATGTATGATTTTGACACCACCATAAGAATGGATTGGCTCCATAAGCAACGGGCCAAGGTGGACCATTATAGAAAGATGATTAAACTCAACCCACTGCATAAGCCTAGTTTTGAGTTCTACGGGGATGAGACAAACTCCTCAATGAACTTTATTTTGGCAGTAGAGGCACATATGCTCCTTAATGAAGGGTGTCAATGGTACCTAGTTATAAAGAACCGAACTAAGGAAGAAGCCAAACTCGATGAAATTTGAGTGGTCCAAGAATTTTTGGAGTTATTTCCTAAAGAATTACGAGGACTACCACTGAAACAGGAGAATGAGTTTGTAATCAAATTGATGCCTTGAACTAAATCAATATCAAAAGCCCCGTATATAATGGCTATAACAAAACTAAAGGAGTAAAATAATAGTTGTAACTTGATAGGGATTCATTAGACCTAGTGTGTCCCTATAGGGTGTTCCTGTCCTATTTGTAAAGAAGAAGGACAAGCTTATGCGTTTTTGCATTGATTATAGACAACTGAACTAGGCAATGATCAAGAACAAGTACCTGTTGCTTAGAATAGACGACCTATTTGACCAGCTATAGGGAAGTTCAATTTTTTCTAAGATAGACCTAACGTCGAGATACCATCAACTAAGAATTAAGAAGAAGATATTCCAAAAACTGCCTTCAGGACTCATTATGGGCACTATGAGTTCTTAGTTATGTCATTTGGCTTGAAAAATGCACCATCTACATTCATGGACCTAATGAATAGGGTATTCAAACCATACTTGGATCAATTTGTAATCGTCTTTATTGACAATATCCTAATATATTCTAAAAGGCCGAAGGAACATGAGCAACACCTAAGGATAGTATTGCACAGTCTTAGAGAACATAAACTGTATGCCAAATTTAGTAACTATAAATTCTAGCTCGATCCGGCTAGAATTTATAGTTACTAAATTCTAGCTTGATCAAGTAGTATTTCCATGTCACGTGGTGTCAAGAGAAAGAATGTCGGTGGGCCCAGCAAAGGTCGAGATAATAGTAAATTGGCCAAGAACAATGACGTCGACAGAGATATAAAGCCTCTTGGGACTTACAGGATATTAGAGGAGGTTTATAGAATGACTTTCACGACTTGTATGTCTGTTGACCCAACTATCTAG
Organism: Eucalyptus victrix; assembly: GCA_016097545.1. Taxonomy (NCBI): domain Eukaryota; kingdom Viridiplantae; phylum Streptophyta; class Magnoliopsida; order Myrtales; family Myrtaceae; genus Eucalyptus; species Eucalyptus victrix. The sequence continues at coordinate 6,408,725 of CM027842.1, forward strand.
GAAAAATGAGAAGTTTGAATAGAGTAATGAATGTGAGCGAAACTTCGAGGAGCTCAAGAAAAGATTGACCACGGCTCGATACTAGCTATTCCATCTAGATCTGGTGGATTCATGGTATACAGTGATGCCTCTCAAAAGGGGTTGGGATATGTCATGATGCAGCATGGAAAGCTTATAGCTTATGCATCGAGACAATTAAAATCTTATGAATTGAACTACTTAACTCATGACTTAAAATTGGCAACAATAATTTTCGCACTGAAGATATGGAGACATTATCTATATATGGGAGAAATTTGAAATTTATACAAATCATAAAAGTTTGAAATACCTATTTGAAAGTGTTAGTATGAACACCTAAAGGGGGTGAATAGGTGTAAAAACATATTGAGATAAAGAGATTCAGGGAAGAGAATAAGAACAAAAGGTTTATAGTGATTCGGCTTAAATCAAGACTACATCCACTCTCCCACGCTAATATCCTTTTTGGTTGGATTTCACTATGTAATCAACAAGAGATTACAATTTTGAGTGCAAACACTTAGTAGATCACACTATCTCACTAAGTCACTCTTTTGGTATTTCTCTCACGATCACAAACGTTTAAGCTCACAAGAGATAAGTGTATAATCGAAGATCGCTCAAACTTTGAAACTATAAATTCTACGCTCCATCTCTTACTTGCTCATCGGTCCTTCATCTCCTTAAATACTCTTCCACTTCCAAACTAGCCGTTGGATAATATCTTGAGGATCATCTTCCAATCTACCCATTAGACAGCTCTATATCTAGAAGATTTGATAGCCGTTGAGTAACAAAAGTAGAATCCCAAATTAATTCCGATTGCCCATACAAACAAAATTTTGGTTTCCATAAATAGCGCTTTTTCGTATAGAAAGTTCTTGTCTTCAATATCTAATCGTCAATCAATTAGATTGAGTCAATCAAATCAATCTTGATGTAGAATCCAAACCAGATCACTAGCCGTTATATGATTGGGGCTTGTGTTACGTTCTGTCGAATCTGGATGTAAAGTCTAAGTGTAATAGACTTTACAATCTGAGTCTGAGTGCAATAGACTTTACAATCTCGGTCTGAACATATTCTTCTTCTGAACAGATTTAGCTTTAAGTTTTGAACACCGTCTGAATAAGTTCAACTTCAGCATAGAGTTTATCTTTTGGTTCTTCATTCACGTTCATTCTAGAATTTGTCAGAGTTGACAGACTTCTAATTTAGAACAGACTTTGACACTAAAGTATGGCAGTCTTCAGACTTTAACACAGAAGTCTGGAAATCTTCAAAATATACTTTGGACATGTGTTACGTTCAGTCTTCTGGCCGTCTTCAGACTTTGACAATATCATTTATATGTGGCATCCTAAAAATTCAGAGCCAAGCCATAAGGTGTGTTAAAGTCTCTAATTAGGTGATAAAATTTTCCATGGCTTATGCCTTAGCCATTAGTCTTTTTAATTAGATGATTTGTGCATATGTTTGTGAAATTTTAAATTTGATAGATTATGATAATAATCTATGCTTGGCCATGTACTTTATAAATTAAATTTCAATAAACAAGATGTCCCAAGAATTTGGCCAAGATGAAAATTGAAATTTGAAAATATTTATAGAAAGGAATTTCAAAAAAAAAAAAGGGGAAAAGGTCAATTTTTAGGATGGGCCTTAGGCCCATTGGCCTAAGCTTAGTGGGCCGAATGGCTAGCCCAAATGGAGGCCCACGGAGGGGCTGTCGACCAGCCCAAGAGGGAGGCCCAATAGTGGCCGGCCCAAGCCCAAATTCAAAAGCCCATAAGACAAATGGCACAAGACTCTCATGTATTGGCTTAGGGAAGAAGGCCATGCATTGGCCATGGTTAAGGCAAGTAATGATTAGCAATGATGAGAGGTTGGGGGTATAAGAGGGAAGAGAGAGAGAGGGGTGGCCGGTTCCCTCATTCGGCCAAGAGAGTGAGAGAGAGAGAGAGGAGGAGCGCCCAAGAGAGAGAGAGGAGGAGGAGGAGCCGCCGTGTGCCGCCGTGTTCGCCGCCCTACGCCGTCGACCGACCGATCTAAAGGCAAGTGGGAGTCCTCTAGCTTCTCTTGCATGCTTGTATGTTGTTTGCATGTTAAATTTTTGGGTGTTTAAGTGAGAAAAACCGAGGTGTGGTTGGCTTATTCTTGAATTGCATGACTGTTCTTGCTCGGATCATGTGAGTCAGAAAGTTGTTCGAGCTTGCATGCATGTTTAGAGTCCTATGCATGTTTAGAGTCCTATTTTGGCTTCGATTTCTTCATGAAAGTTGTAGCTAACATCTTTTACTACAACATACTAAAATTTCGTGGAAAATGATGGAGATTTGAGTGGTTAAAGTCTCATCCTACGGAGACCTCAGATCTGGAGAGTTTTTACTGACCTTTTGATGGATTCGTGATTGCATGTTGGTTTGTGATGAGAATCTCACTTTTATTTCTTCATGAAAGTTGTAGGGGATACCTTAAAATACAACATACTCAAATTTTAAGTGAAACGAACAAGTATAGCCTAGTAAATCGACTAGATCTTGAAGACGATGATTCTGGTGATGTATTCCGAGACACCCGAGATTTCAAGGACCTAAATAATGACTATATTCTGGTTATTTGACCCAGATCTCTTCATGAAACTTGTAAAGGACATCTTGATATATAACATATCTAAATTTCAGAGAAAACGAAAGAGAACAGGTAGGTGAAATCTCAATATTTCGGAGATGTGGACACTGGACAATGCGGTAATGGATCTAGAAGTTTCGTGAGACTATATGAAATAATCTAAAAAGAATCTGGCTTGGAGTTCTTCATGAAAGTTGACGAAAATGTCTTGGATATAACTCAGTAAAATTTCATAATTTTTGGAGGCCATATGGATATTTTAATTGAATTTATTCGGAAACCATGCATTCTGGTTTCATCCGAGAATCATAGAATGTTTTGTGAAAAATGTGAGATGGTGTAAAATTCAATTTGGCCATTAATTTTGCATGTAATTATCATCCTATTGGTTTGTTTAATGATTTCTTGAATTTTTATAATCTTGGGAATTTATAGAAATTAAAAATAAATAAATAAATAAATAATATAGATTATTTTGGCCATAGATTCCATTTAATTAATTTATGTTGCGTGTGTGATAAAGTCTTGATATATGTATGACATTGAATCGAGATGCATGTGTGATAAATTCTTGGTATATATATGACATTGAATCGAGATGCATGTGTGAATTCCATGCAAAGTATGACTTGTTTAATGTCATGCCATGTGCCATGTTAAATTGAGATCAAAATAATGGTAAATGTGGATAATGATAAGTGAGGAGGTGGTTGTGGTGGAGGTTAATGCCGGAATGTATAGAGATGCATTGCCGATTTACCCTGGGAGATTCAGGATGCCGGGAACGTGGGGGTGCCGGAAGCCCTGTTGGAGGTTTCTGCCTGAAGGGAATGCCTCGCGATGCTAGAATTTGGGGTGCGGGATGCCCGGCCAGGGAGTGTAAATGCCGAAAGCCCTGTCGGAAGTTTCTACCCGAAGGGAATGCCTCGTGATGCCAGTTGGGATACGAGATGCCCAGAATGTGGGGGGCCGAATGCCCGGTGGCCTAAGAGGCTGAATGCCGGAAGCCTTGGAGGTCTTTGCCCGAGGGGATAATGAAATTGATGATTTGAGAAATGGGTGATGTAATGATCAAATTGAAAGCAAAAAGTAGAAATTAAACCATGGCATGATGATATGCATGATGATATGCATGATGATGATGGTGACGATGATGATATGTGATGTGAGATAATGATGATCACCCATGGCATGATATGCATGATGATGATGGTGACAATGATGATATGTGATGTGAGATAATGATAATCACCCATGGCATGATATGCATGATGATATGTATGATGATGATAATGATGATGATATATGATATGGCATGATGACATGTGTAATGTGATGATGTCATGATGATGATGATGATGATGATATATATGATATCATGATGCCGTGATGATGATGACATGTGAGATGTCATGATGTCATGATGATGATGAAATATATGATATAATGATGCCATGATGATGATGACATATATGATATGATGGTGCATGATAGTATGTGCATGGCTTCGAGTTAAATAACGCCTGCAATGCATGTATGATTTGTATGATGCATTGAGTTGTTATTGGATTCCTTATCTGTTGAGTGGTTGTACTCACCCCTTTTAGAGATCAACATTTCAGATTAGCAGTATGCCGCTTCCTGCCGTCACGCGGGGTACATTTTACGGGTTACCATCCGACGTCGAGATAGAGTGTGAGGAGTTCAGTTGTCCTTCTATGCCTTGACTCACCTACATACGTGTGCGCTGTTTTGTTACATACGACATAGGCCTGGCCGAGGGTCCAGTCGTCCAAGAGTTTGTCTCCGTCCACATTCGCCGCAATGGGGTGATGGGAGGGATGCTACCGCCGCCGCCGCCTGACGCACCGGACTGGGTGTGAGACTTGTGTGCAACGAGTAGGGGCTGTGTTTTTTGGGAGTTAGTTAGCCGACACATATGATGGAAGTTGAGCACATGTGATGTAAAGGGTCAAGGATCCTTTTTGAGGTTTTAGGTTGGACATGGCAGAGTCCTAGCTTTTCCTTTTTGATGTCTGACCCAAAAGAAGTCCCATCTTGAAAATATATGTAGATAAAGTGTCGTGGCGTGTCTATAAAAATTATGGTGATTAGTGGTGTGTATTGGTATCATGGATTAGTAGGGGGATAGATGGTGATGCTTTATTTTACTTCCGCTAATGAGTCGTGATAACGACGCTTCTTCTAAGTATAAGTACAAGAGGGTATTAAGGTGTAACATTGGTGATTGTGCCGACCGCCGAAGGGTTCGGGGTGCTACATTATATGTTCTATCATCTGCATGGTCTATTACTTAACTATTAAACACGTTAATAGCCTTTGATTTATTTTGTCATCTTCAAAATATCATAAGGGATTTCCCTAACACTATTCTCCCATAAGGAATTAAATATGAGACAAAGAATGTGGATGGAACTACTAAAAGTTTACGACTATGAGATACTGTATCATCCAGGAAAGGCAAACAAAGTAGCAGATGCTCTCGTCATAAGTTGACAATGGGTATGGCGAGTATAAGGACGAGAGAATGAAACTTGTTAAAGACAATAACCAATTCGGAATTTAAGTTATAAATAAACCATCTCATTGGTGTACTGACTACACTGAGAATTGAGCCAGAAATTATTCAGAAAATTAGAACGCTACAATAATCGGACTCATAAATCATGAAGTTTCGAGAAGATGTATTGTTAGGGAAAAGACCAGAGTTCCAATTTTCTGAGGTTGGAATAGTGAGATACCAGGGACAATAATGTGCGCCTAACAATGAGGAAACAAGGAATGAAATCTTATCGGAAGCGCATATAAGTAACTATAGTGTCCACCCTAGAAATACAAAAATGTACCAAAACCTTAGTCAACTGTTCGTGAAATTCTAAATGCAAGTACACGTATCGAACAAGTAATATAATGATGAGAAAAAGTATCGTCCCACGGAGATCGATGATTAATAAAATACTAAAATAGATTAATTCTAAAATTTATCTAACAAATCAAAATATAATTTAGAATAAATTAAAAACAAAACTTGAAGACTAAATGCAGTAAAATCAATTAAATAAATATGTTAGAGCATCCGATTTCACCATAACCATTAGATATGAATTTCAGATTGTTGTGAATATAAGAACGATATCAAACATGTGATAGCGGAATTTCCTAATCTATTTACTATCCTATCTCTAGGTATAGCAAACCTACTCAGATTATTAATCCACTATATTATTATGTGAATTAAAATAAACATGAGTGCATTAAAAATTATGAATATTCCCGGTTTACAATGAGTCTTTTGGATCACCTAATCACCGAAAGCTACACAAATAACGCGGTATATTTCTATCCACATTTAATTCATGGTTATATATTATAATGAGCAATTGCATATTATCACCTCTCAGTCTCAAACATGCACATCGAGATCATTCAAGTGGTGGCCGGTCACTCAAAAGCATTAAACATAATAATATATAACTCACATGAATGAAATCAATTGTAAAATATAAAAATTATGAAATTCACATCATCATGGTTAGGCTACATCGTAGCCCTAACAAAATAAAATTAGAACATACTAGAATAAGAAATAAAAATAAAAATATAGATCAAACCGAGCATCTTGAATCAAAGGACAAGAATTCTATCACCACTTTTGTCTTCTCTTCAAAATACTTGAAAAACTCTCAAAAGAATGAAAAACGATCTAACCCCCAAAACCCTAGCTGCTCTCTCTTCCTATTTATAGGAAATCTAAAATATCTACTTGTAGTTAATATTAGGGAACAAAATCAAGAATTTCCTGATTTGATATCCATCTTCCATCGCTACTTTTATTTGAATTCCTGATAATTGCCATTCTTTTCCTTATCTTCTCCATATCTCATTATTTTGCTTAAACAAAGAAAATTTAAATAATCAAAAGGAAATCCAAATATTTTCTCATAGATAATGCATTAATTGTTGCCTAAAATAGGTAAAATAACTCTATTTTTATAGAGTTATTCATCAACAAAAGGTACTAGTGGAATGGTATGAAGATGGATATTACCAAGCACATTTCTTAGTGTTTGACCTGCCAACAAGTGAAGGCCAAATATCGCAAACTCATGGGAATGCTAAGACCGTTGGATATTTTGGAATGGAAATGAGAGCATATAACAATGGATTTTATGCAATGATTGCCAAAGACATCAAGCGGCCACGATTCTATCTAGGTAATAATACGCGTTTGATTGCCAAACACATCTGACTAAATCTACCCATTTCTTAGTAGTGCATGTGAATTGTCCGATGGACAAATACGCGGAGATATAAGGCATATAGCATGCTTAACATGTTGTCCCAATGACCATCACTTCATATCGAGACTCGAGATTTACCTCAAATTTCTGGTGGGGTCTCTAGACTACATTAGGGACCAAACTCCAATTTAACCCTGCCTTCTATCCGTAGACGAATGGACGAGCATGAAGAGTAATCCAAGTGCTAGAAGATATGTTGAGGGCTTGCATAATTGACTTTAAAGGAAACTGGGATAAGAAGTTACATCTAGTAGAGTCCATATATAACAATAGTTTCTAGTAGAGTATTGGTATGGCCCCATGCAAGGCACTATATGGAAAAACTTGCAGGACCTCAATCTGTATGAATGAAGTTGACAAGAGAAAACTCACAGGACCCAAATTGGTACAAGTAACTCCTGATACAATAGAAACCAGTAGAAGTCGATTAAGAACAACCCAAAGTAGACAAAAAAGCTACGTGAATAAGCGTCAAAGACCATTGAAATTTAACGTGGAAGACCATGTGTTCTTGAAGGTATCACCAATAAAGGGCGTATTTAGATTCAGAAAGAAAGGCAAGTTGAGCCCAAAATTTATTGAACCCTTTAAAATCCTCGGAAAGATAAGGGATTTAACCTCTCCTAAGTTGTTGAACCTACACAATGTCTTCCACGTGTCAATGTTCAAGAAAGGGATAAGTACACTATCAGTTCTATAAGTTGTGTACGGCGCTCACTTTGGTGCCAAAAGTTTCTATTGGATCACTTAAGTGCCAAAAAGTTAGAAAAACAATCACTTTGGTGCCAACTCCGATCTGGTTGGCCGAAAATCCAACATGGCACTTTTTTATTAATTTTTTAAGCTAAAGTGGCTCACTAGAGAGTATAGTCAGCATCCTAACACCAAAACGACGCCGTTTGTTGTCTCCCCCAATTCAACCCTAAATCTCAGTCGTCGTCCTCGACGGCCCCCGCGCTAGGTGGCCACGGCTCCGACCCCGACCCCAACCCTAACCCCGACCGCAGCGATGGCCACTCGACGGCCGCAACTCCTACCCCAATCCCGACCCTAACGATGGCCACTCGATAGCCGTGGCTCCGACCCTGACCCCGATCCCAACCTCAACAATGGCCACTTGTTGGCCAAGTCGACGGCTGTGATCTAGTCGGTGCTCAAGGAGGCCGCCGACGAGTGTGCCGCCATTGATGTCTCCCTCTCCATCTCCGATCTCATCGACAAGTGCCTGGCCTGGTGCTCCAATAACTGGGGCTAGTGCTCCCTCGTGTGCCATCAAGGGCATCCGAACAGCGTCGAGCAATGGCAGCTGAGCAAGTGATAGCAGCCTAATGACGGTAGAGGCCGAGCGACGACAAAAAAAACCCTAATTTCAATCCCTAAATTAAAAAAAAAAAAATCCCCAAATGAGTTCAACGACGTCATTTTTGTGAGGCCATCCATGTAGGACAGCAAAACGACGTTGTTTAAAGGCCTTGTCAATTTTTAAATAAAAAAAAATCACGTAATCATTTTGGCCGGAATCTTTCACCAGTGGCACCAAAGTGATCGTTTTTTCTCCAATTTGGCACTTAAGTGATCCAACAGAAACTTTTGGCACTAAAGTGAGCACCGTGCACAACTTATGACACTGATAGTGTACTTCTCCTTTCAAGAAGTATCAACGACGACCTCGCTCATATACTTGGATAATGAAATTATCGAAGTAGATGAAAAAGTGAAATACGTGGAAGAGCTAGTGCGAGTACTAGATCGAAAAGAGCAAGTTATGTAAACAAAGGTAATCCCAATTGCAAGGTTTTATGGTGACACCACAACGTAAAAGAAATCACATGGGAAAGCAAAGAGGAAATGAGGCAAAAGTACCCCATCTCTCCAATAGAATGTAAGAGACGTTCAATTTCGAGACTAAATTTCTTAAGATGGGGAGATTTGTGACATCCGAAACTTTGTTCGATAAGATAGCGAGCTCTAAATACTTAACGGTCCACGCTACATTAGCAAGCTCATCACCGAACTGCATTATCTACACTACCGCGAGTACCTACCCCTCGGCTCATCCCCGTCATCACCAAGACAACTCAACCGCTACACCTCAAGCCACGCCAAGTTATCAATCATGACCCCGCAACACTGCGTCATCACTGAACCAGACCAGCTCAGCGACCGGCGCCACATCAGTGTGATCGGGTGCTACCGAGTTACACTGCGTGATGCCACATAATCCTCCAAGCTACAACATATCACTTCCCACAACTAACCTTCCCTTTCACCCCGCCGAATTGGCCAGAAACTAAGCCAAGGCTCATCCCATCTATTGCCGCAAATGAGCAACAACGCATGGAGGGATGCCGAGTCAACAACCACCGCTAGAGAGAGAGAGAGAGAGCGTTGACTGTGGAAGGGAAGAAAAAATGGACAAAGAGAGAGAGAGAGAGAGAGAGAGAGAGAAAGAGTGATCCGTCCATCCCCTACCCTCACACCCTCTTCAATGCCTTCTCTCCATTTCCATTGCAACTGTGAATTAGAAGTAGCCGAAAGACAGAAGCCAATGAAGACATCCCTCATCTCCGCTCGTCTCTACATCTCTCAACTCCATCCATCGTCGACCCCCTCAGCCCACGACCTTACACCACTGACCACCAGGCTGCAACTCTCACGCGCCCTCTCGTCAGCTCGTCCGCTTGTGTCACAACGCCATCATCTCAGCTAGAGCATCAACTATCCAAAAGCTTGCCTTCATTCCACCAAGCCGCCACTACAACTCACGAGGACCCGAGGCAAGTAGATATCCTTTGTTCTATACTACATCAATCATTTGTCATGTGACAAGGAGGTTCCTAAAAAATCCTTTGAATTTAGTGTTTCCGAAGACGTAGCCCCTAGTCGCCGGTCTTGGTTAAAGTTATATAGTTAAACGGGTTAAGACTTTAGCCGTTGGATTTTTATATGTGTTATGGGAAGATTATATACCGAATCCTTGTACATGCTTGAACTAAGGGTGCCGCAAGTTGAAGAAAAAAACGAGAATGTGTTGTCAAGTCTATGTTCAGTTTAGCCCAATCCTAAGGTTTTGTTAATTTTGTGCCGACCTATGTGATGCAAATTTCATGGGATGTTCTTCACCCCATTGGATGTTCTACAACATGCTTTAATTTCAGAATTTTTGGACTTGGTACAACAAAAATATATTTGAAAACCAAATAGTAGGAAATCTGTTTTTGGACTTACCGCACCGACCCTCCTTGTTTTCTATTTTCCACAAATTTTGGTCCAAAATTCTAACATACATCCTTTTTGTAGATACATCAAAGGCTACTACATATTAAATTTTCATAATTTTTCGGTCTCATTTAGCTGGTGAAATATTTATTTTCCTACTCAATTATGTTCTAAAAAATCTTATTGTTTTAGGTCCAATTTACAAAAATTATTTAGAACTGTACAAGCTGAATCAGACTTGAGTCCTTCATGAACAATTCCCTCTCAATCCTATCTACCTCATATTAAAGTTTCATAATATCTTAAACTAGTTTACCTAGGCAACGGTTATCATTTCTAAAGGCATGCAGGATGCCTTGTAAGGCTAGTTTAGGGCCTCAGATGCGAGAGTCTTTTGACAATTCACCTAATATCGGCACAGGCGAGCTTATATTAGTCTAGGGGATAAAAATGACTGATGATTCGTTAAATGCATGCTTGATTCCCTGAATAATAGTGACGTTCATGTACTTTTAATTGAATTATGAAATTGTTGCATCATGATGTGGATTGTAGTAGGGATGCCTGGAGGGATAACTGGGTTCCTCCATATGCCTGTGGGGCCTAGGGGTTACAAGGTTCCCTAGATGATGATGGTAGTTTGAATTTATATTGAATATGACTTTAGTACTTTTGAATTGAAGGATTGATTATCTGTTAGAATAATTTATTACTTGCATTGATATGTCATGCAATTTGAAAAGGTTCTCAAGTAAATCAATGTGCAAGTAATTTATTGAACTTTCTATTAAGGCTTTATTTGTCAACACGATAATCGATTTGTGTAGTATAGACTGATGGACTTTTTGCTTGTTGGGTTTAGACTCATTAGTTGTTGACTTCATCTTTTCGGATCAATAAAATGTTGATTCCACTGTCTCTCCTATGGTCCATGGTAGGGTGTTAATTAACTTCTTGTGGGAGCAGGACGAGTTCGTAGATCTTGGCTGTCTGATTACAGTTTTCATTCATATCAAGTCGTGTATGGTTGTGGACGTAGGGCCCTTAAGGGAGTAGGTCATGCTCAGTTTTGTCAAGATGTATGCCAGTGTCAATGGGCTCATAGTGGATCCACTCCCACTGTTGGTCAACAGGCTCAAAGATGGAGGCAACCCCTCTGTGTAAGAGCGAGGTAGGAGGGAAGCTGGTTCTTGGAGTTAGGAAGACCTTTTACAAAAGCAAGGGCCAAGGTTTAGGAAACCACATGTATAGCTAGGTTGGGAGGGGTGATCGACGCACAGTACGGTAAAGTCAATAGTACTAACCTTTTGAAATTCCCCAGTGTAACCAACCTAACGCCTGACAAATATATATAAATAAATAAGAAATGAAGTTGTCTCGTTCATAGAAGCCATGTGGACCCCCAGAATTACTTTAATCCCTTACGCTTCTGCATGCTTAAGAAAAAAGTGAAACATAAAGATAACTGTGTTAGTAGTTTTACAATAGCTATAACTTGTTGGGGACGTCACATTCTGCCTGTGAGGACAAGGGATAAGACACCCCCGTTGGCCTTTGGCAAGGCAGGCAAGGGTGTCTCAACCAACCCTCACTGGCCTTTAGCATTGCCAAGGGGCCTCGTCTAGGTGAAGTTGGCCCTCGCCAGAGGCAAGAGGACAATGAGGGCTTCCTAGTGCTCACTGACCTTTGCCGCCCTCTAGCAAGGGCTAGACGAGGGTCCCCTCGCCAAAGGCTAGTGAAGGCTAGTCTCACCTGTGGCCGAGGGCATCCTGACCCTCACCCTTCGCTTAACCGTCAGAGGTGGGTGGAGGAAATTGAGGAAGAAAGAGGGGGAAAAAAAGACAAGAAGCAAACGAGAAGGAAAAAGAAAAAGGAAAAATTAATAAAAAAATAAAATTTTCAAAAAATAATTAAAAATTATATAAAAATGTTTACGTCAATGCCGGTCGTGCCATGTAGGATGATCAATGTCTCAATAATTTCCATTATAAATTGGATGAATGGACTTAATTGGTACCAATGTGAAAATGTTAAAAAATAAATTAGTCCAATTAAAAGCGACACCATTAAAATATGTTTAAGACCTTTTTTATACTTTTCTCCATATAAATGCTTGGTTCTACAAAAGATGACACCATCGAGACCTCTTTTTTGGCGTGCTTTGGGCCTCTCTATAAACATCACCTTTTCCTATCAAGTCTAGGAGCTAGTCACGTTGATTCGGCAGATTTGTTCTTAATGTATCACTTATGAAATAGGAGAATGAGGATTTCAATTTCATGAAGAAATCAATGATTCCGCTACTTACTTCGTTTCCCTTTTGGATGGCTTCAACTCTAGACCTTAACAATATCTCACCTTTTCTGCTAGGAAGAAGCACATTGAAATCTATTCCCACATTTTTATCAGGAGAAGGTTCGAGTTTATTGTTAACATGCGCATACGAGTATTAAGCAAAAAGAAATATAACATTCAAATGTGGAGTAAAGTTGAGTAACTAATATATCTCAGTTTGATCATGTCTTAGTGATTCAAGCTTTTAAGTGAAATTGAATGTAATTAGATTAATTAACGGGTTCCGACTTGACCTCCCTTTTAGTGATTTTTTCTGCAAAAGATATTAGGCTTCTTCTGCATCGATCTAATAAGTGGTATAAAAGCTAATGATTGATTGGTAAGCCCCCATTATCGACATGCATTCGATAAATATATCAAAAATAATAATAATCTCAAATGTGACTCCAATATTAAGATGAAGGATGGTTTCTCTCGACTTTCCGACAAAAGCTTGGTTGGGTCAAGACGATTAAGGTAGAGTCTAAAGGGCAGATATTATTCCTCACCAACATTGGCCATAACTTGGCCGGGCAAAGTGAAGATTTGAGTTGAGATAATATCGGTATGGAATGATACCTAGATTAAGAGGGAGTGAGCCTAACATAGGTCATGTGTGAGGGAGATTTGTTGAAGTGCATGTTTGTAGTCTAAAAAATCCTCAACTTTAAATCCACATCTAATTTTATCATAATATTTTTCTCATGGAAAACCTCCAATTTTAGGTCTATTCCCAACATACTCTAATACTTTTGGTGTTCTATAAAACCCCAACTTTAGGTCTAGTCACCCCTTGTAGCATCTGTCTCCCTAATTGCTTTGTGATCAATTGATGTCGCAATCGTTATTAGGGTTGCAGAGACAGAGAGAGAGAGAGAGAGAGAGAGAGAGAGAGAGAGAGAGAGAGAGAGAGTCATCTTCGCCCCACTGGTTGTTGCATTGAGACCCAATTGCCAGCGCTATCGTGCTATCTCGGGTGGCCTCTACTCTCCATTTGCTTCGTTATCAAGTGACACGGGACCCCAGCCATTCTTGGACTCATTGTCCATGTGATGCTAACAAACGTGACACCCCATGCGCCCTCTGTCCTTTATTTGTCTCGTGATCAAGTGTCATGGACCTGAACCACCCTGGAATCCGTGGCCGTCTAGTGTCTCAACCACTACAGGGGTTGCAAATTAAAGAGAGAAAAAGGTGTTAGAATATCCAACTGATTAACTAAAGTTAGCCGATAGAGGGAGGTCGCATCTTTATAAAGTATGTATGAGCCCTATAAACAAGGGATGTAAGATTCTTTAACAACCCTTTAATGCGTCAGCTGGACTAGAAATAATATGCATAATTTGATGAATAGAAACCAGACAGTAGAAATAAACTAAGGTAAACTATTTTCGATACCATATTAAAATATACAGCCCAAAAATTTAAACTAATAAATAGAGGAAAACTACATATGCAAGTAAATAAGAGATGTGTGATACTTTAATAAGGAAATACGTGACACATTCATACATAACTTACTCATAATTAAGCATACGCAAATTACACATTCTCCCGGTACATAAAGGAAAAATCCGAGCAACAAGGTTTCACATTGTTTGTCTCATCACAACACACTCTTTGGGGCCAACAACATCTTCAACACACATACCAAAAGCTCCTACTCTCTCCAATTCACAATGCCTATTGACCTACTAAGCCACATTATTGACAGGACAGGCTTCAAACCTTTAAGCCAGTGCTGTACACTAATGTGCACCATGGCAGCACTCAAACTTCACAATGTTCTTCATCACCCGGGGGCAAACCGGGCACTTCACATTCTCGGGCACGTACCCGGCCATGTTCGGGATGTAGAAGTGGTGGCACGTTTGGGGAGCCACCACCTTGTCGTGGTGCTCCTTGAGCGCGACGTCAAAGGTCTTGCCATCCACGTTCACTTGCTTCTTCCAGGTATCGTACTGGGCCAGCACCTTTGACGAGGAGGCCAAGGGCGTGTTGATCACCACACGGGTCCCCTTCGTGAGGAGGGCGAACCCGCCGTCCTTCTTGAAGTTGGTGTAGAGCTTGAGGATGTCTTGCAGCAGCGGGTCGAGGATGTCCGCTTTCCCCTGCAACATGGAGAACATGCAGCTTTCGAGGCGAGTCCAGAAGAGCTGAATCTTCCCGACGTTATAGGCCACAATGGAGTTCCCGTCGTCGGAGATCTTCTTCAAGTGCAATTCTACCTCGTGCACTTCCTTTGTGTCTACGCCTCCGTACAAGAAAATGAGCTTCTCCGATTTGATCTGATTGATCGATATAACAAAATCATCATGTAATTCATTCAATTTTGAGCAGTTTTAAGTTGTTCTTTTGGGTTATTTGGATGACGCTCTTGTGACACACATTGAAATTCACCATGCTTGTGTTAGTTCACTTACCGCCTCTTGCACGTTAGGGGCAATGGAGTCGTTCACAAGGAGCTCGAACCAGCTGATGTCACGCCTCCTCCAAAGGGTCGCCACCACACCATCCGTGAAAGGAAATGCATTAAACCCCCACATCCTTATCATGCTCATTGCGTTCTGGGACTCGACCTTCCCTTGCGGATCCAACACCACCACGATGGGCTCGTTCCTAAAGTGCCACTTCTCCTTGATGATCCTGATGGCCACCTTGTTTATCAGTGTCGGGTAGTGTGTCGAGCACCACGGCATCTGTGACTGCAGGTTCTCGAAAACGTTGGGCAGGTCCTCGCTGTCTTGGTCCACAACCGGGATCCACAGGATCTCGTGATTCTCGTGGAACTTGGGCTCATTATAGATTTTCACCAGGATCGAGAGGTCATGGGAGGATAGCTTCAGGTCAGAGATGAGCAGCAACACATTCTTCCTTCTGAGGTATTCAATCTTATCCTGTCGACCCATACGTAAACCAGACATGATCAACCTCACTACTTAAATTGGAAACAAAAACATTCCTGATGAAATCGAAGTTAGGTGTTTAATTAAAGGCTAACCGTGGTCTTCTTGGAGCCAATGTAAAGCGGCTGAGGATCGTCCTTGGTGTGAAACAGCGCCTTAATGAGCTCCACATTGTCCGTAGGTGCAGTAAAAAGCCGCTGCAGCCTCTGGTACTCTCTAATCTCCTCTGGATTAATAAACATTCTTCCATCAGATTCCGTCAGTACGTTTTCATGAGTATTCAAAATTGAAGTTCTCTGATCCTATTTGATTTGATTGTGGATCTCGTAACTCACCCTTTTTTTGCTTAAAATCCTCCAGCTGCCTCTTGATGTTGTGGTGAATTATGTTCACTTTGCGAGCGAATGCAGGCAGATCTCGTCCCTTCGACCTAAGATCAAGAAATCAAATGACCATTCATTAGGAAGACGAGTTTTTCACTAAATTCGACAAAGAGCTAGCAGCGAAAGCACAAGAAACATACTCGTCGACTGGGGTAGTCGTAATAAGGGCAGTGAACTGGATCGAGCAACCAAGGACGGCGATGATGATCTGATAAACGCTGGAAGGAATGTCGATGACCTTGGCTAACTCCGGGACATCCTTGCTATCGTGGTCAAACTCCACGATGCACTGAGTCATTTCGAGCGTGGTCTTGATTAAGTCGTTGAGCACTCCGAACACTTGGATCTTCTGCGGCTCGACCGGCTTTGTGATTGCAGGTAACCCCTTCAATACGGCCATGGACTCCGCGAGCTTGTCCGAGGGCTCGATCTGAGCGAGCCGCCAGAAGTCGCCGTAGTACAGCCCCAAGGACGACAGTGTGACCACGGCCTTAGCGACCAATGAGTAGCTCGATAGCTCGTGGAAAATCGAGGACATCGTTTCGCGCACATTCTTGGTGTCCAAGGCTTTGCAAGTAATCTGTCAAAACGATTGTGAATGTGTTCGATAAATATTAGAAACTTTTGAAGTTGTTCATCATTGTGCTTTAATCTGTGCCGAATAGGGTGATATTCACTATTTAGTAGATAAGTTTAGATCTAATATATCACGCTGGATTTTCAATAAAGCTCACAGGAATTTGGTAGATGTTTCACCTGTTTATAATATAATGGTGCAAATAAACTGGTTATGCCGAACACACCACATGAAAGCTTAACCTTAATCTACTTAATCTATTGACCATTAATTGATAATTACCGGTTCTCCCATTCTTGAAGAACGACCCCATTTTATTTGTAGAAAAATTAGAATTGGAAAAATATTTCCCTAATTTTAAGTTTTTTAACATTCAAACTAATGAGTTGATGATAAATGTTTTCACAATTAACAATACTCTATACTTCTCGTATCTTTCGCAATGAAAAAAAAAATCCCTATTTTTCTAATCGAAGATACAAAAACATAATGATCACATTTCGGACAATTTTAATTTATCGAATAAATGCAACCAAAATTGCCTATACGAAGCCACTCACACTTCGCTCGGGGTTTAAACCGGATGTGCTCAAAAGTAGCTCTTTTAAGGCTAAGAATCAAACATGAAAAAGTGGTGGGCACACATATGCATTAAAATATGAAAAGGACAAATTGCTGTCAGGTCCATTAAATTTTCCAATACCATATCCACATTTAATCTGAATTTTGGTAAAAAAGAAAATAGGAAAGTTCATCGGGTAATTGCTATTTAAAATAATTTAAGCGAATGATTTGATTACATTTCCTTTTCTTTGGGTCCTAAAACAACTGGCTAGCTCATTCTAAATCAAATTATCGACTATATAGCTCAAGTTCATCATAGCGACACCAAACCCTACACCAAACCGTACTCTTTGAGCACATGATTATGATTCGATGTGTGAGGTGTGAAGACAAATAATCGAGGGGCATCAAAAGCGATCACTGAAAGTAAATAATGTTTTCACGATACATCACCTGGCAAGTAACTTCGCTAATTGTCGATAGTGGGGGAGTGAAACCCGCCTTCGCAGGCTTAAATTCTGGGATCGCAGCTGGTGTCGAGCTTGCCTGCACAGATCCAACCTGGTTAGGTGCGAATTCAATTATTGTACGGTGATCGGTAGGAAGAAATCATTTAAATGGTGCCTCACATCGCTCAATGAATGCTCAGGTGTAGCGTCGTAGCCTTATGGATTTATTTCTCACCGGTCAAAATCAAAAGCGATCCGTCCACCTCCACCTCATGTACGTTTGCTTTCCATAACAAGGATACCGTACTTTGGACTTAAAGCAAATCCTTAAAACACTTCGTCGTGACCTAATCTCACCGATCAAAATCACAAGGGATCCGTCCACCTCAACCTCGTGTACGTTTTCTTTCCATAACAAAGATACTGTACTTGATATTCCATTTGCATTTCTACTCTATACATAAAGAAAAACAGTGGACCTTTTGCACCAAAACGAAAGAATTTTAAAATAGAAAAAATATATATCTCAAGTTGCGAAAGTTATAAGAATTTTTTCTACGGTACTAGCTGAGGAAGAGGAAGAAGGAAAATAATATATATATATATATATATATATATATATATAATTCACAATTTTAAAAAAATATATAAAAAATTGTACACCTAGCGTCATCCATATCATATAAGACAATCGGAATCCGTATCCGTAATTTCTAGCTGAAATTCTCAAAAAAATTAGAATTTAATTGACATCATTTGAAAATTTATAATTAAATGACACGCATTTAATATATATAAGACTCTTTTTACTCAACTTGATAGGATAAGGACAAGGCCTGTGGGGTCAGGGTAAGTAATGTTTAGGTAAAATTGAATTTTTTTACTCAATTAAATCACGATAATTTAAAAAAAAAAAATCCAAACTAGCTTTGATGTTTCGTCTCCGTGTGCTGATTATATTATGGAAAATGTGATCGATTTCAATTAATTCTTGCGGGGCCCAAGTTTCTCTTTCAACATTTTCAAATAATGTGACCCAACCCGATAAACAACATTTTTTATCTTTACCTTGTTCGGGTTAACTACATTGTCGACAATGGCGGTAGAGCCCTTGAGGATGTTCTCGACGAGGGCGAAGAGGGCCTGAATGTCAACGTCACCCTCGTCGGGGGCATGAGTGTCGACCATCTCCTTCATGAAGTTGTTGTCGTCGAAGACGGCGACCAGGCTGTTGAGGAGTCCCTGGTCGGGCTGCTTGGCTCGCTGAGAGCCGCCGAAGACCGCCGAGATGAGCCGGCCCGCCATGTCAATGGAAGAGAGAAGAACGCAGGAGGGGTAGAAAAAGCTAGGGTTTCGAGAGGAAGAGGAGGGATGCGGGGGAGAGAAGCTGAGGCTTTTGTGTGATGAAAGTTGCCTGCTTGGGCACTCAATTTATAGCGGTTGGAGTGGAGGAGAGGAACGAGGAGGCATGTGAGAAATTTGTTCGATTGTCGTGGGGACGGGAATGGGTAATGGGGTGGTGCATTATCTTGTGGTCCTGAAGCTTATCTTCACAACGTTTAGAATCTTCTATTATTGCACGTGTTCCAATGGAGAGAGATATATACCAAGGAAAATTATCGTAGAAGTCATTAATCTATTATACAATAATCAATTTAATTCTAAAATTTTTAATTTTATCAATTTAATTTTAAATATTTTGACAATTTATCGATTCATTCCTAAACTTTTTAATTGTACTAATTTAATCATAAAATTTTAAAGGATTTTCCAAACTAATCCAAAATCTTTTAATAAATTACCAATTTAGTTCCTCCCACTAATTTTGGTCAGATATCACTAATGTGGCGGCCCACTCAATATCCACCATCCTATGAGGCGGCAAGCTCTAATGTAGATAATTTTATAATACTTTTTTTGAAATTTTATTAATTTTTAATTTCTTTAATTTCCTCTTTTTAAATAGAAATGATGGTCGCCGACCAAAGTAAGGGCTAATGGGGTTGCAAAGCCCAGGAGCCCTCATCAATGGCCGATGAGGGCGTTGCAAGCCCTCACGGGCCACAACGAGTGCATTGCATTGAGGCCCTCACCCACCCTCATTACACTCGCCAAATCTAAGGCAATTGTATCAATGTCACTATTGCAAAAGTTTATGGTTTTTTATAGAAGACGGTAGGTATATATCATTTTACTATAAGTTTTGGGATATTTGTGAAACAAAATTTTGGAATATTTATGTCAATCGGAAAATTTTTAGGATTTTCAATTGTATCTTTTAAAAAATAAAAAGTATATTCTCTCCATATCCGTAAATTCACACCGATTTCATAATATAATTTCCAGATTATATATTTTTAAATGTTGTCATCGAATTTTTCTAAACCAATCTATGGATCCTTGCTCTACAATATCCGTCCATTTTCTCACGCAAGGGCAATCGGAGTCAATTGTGGGGCTCGCGGGGCAATCAAAACAATTCCTGATATTTTTTTGTTTTTCTCCTTTTCTAATTTTAAGGTTGTCATATCCTTGGCTCTCCCACTTCCAATAGGAATGAATAGGATGGACCCCTTGGACAAGATACATCAACGTTGTAGGGATGTGCTTGTGACACGTCTCCAAGTAGGGCTCAAATGTCAGAGATTTTTTAATTTAGCGGGTATCTACTCTCGCTCTCTTGCTCTCTCTCTCTCTCTCTCTCTCCCTGATGTAAGAACTTTCTAGAGTGCATGCCCCTTCTTATTTGTTGCATTGGCGCACCTGGTGCACCTAATATTTTCTCTCAAACTAAAAGACAGAAGTTAAATTGACATACCTATATGTATATATGTGTATGTAACAAAAGAAAAAGTCAAGAAAAAAAGCCATTAAATTATGCCTATTACAACATGTTTACCTTAAACTATTTCTTGTACATAAAAGACCCCAAATGTGATATTTACCCTCCCTCAAGATCTACTAGATGATTTTTTTAGCTAAAATAATACCGTTTTTTATTTCACTTAAGTTACATGAGTTTCATGTTAATATTTTTTACATTCTATCATCCATGTAGATAGATTTTAATTGTTCTCATTGATACAATTTTGATAGAAAGTAAATTTGTTACACAAATACAAGTTTAGGATTTTTTTATGTCACGGAAAAATGTTAAGATAAATGTGTCATAATAAGCATAGTTTGAGATTTTTTTTATGGTTTTTATCCATAGAAAAAATGCATTTTTTAATATCTAAAATCATTTGTTTCCATAAATCTGAAGCTGATAATGAATAAATCAAAAGTTCAGAAATGACATTATCATGAAACTAAAATTTATGAATTATTTGTGTCGTTTTTCCGATAGAAGTCAATAAAAGAGATGATATACATAGTATATAAACAAATAAAAGAGTTGGATAACAGCGCCTTCGCCAGAAAGCACATAGAACATTCAAATAAAAATTAATCCATGAATTTTTATTTTTTGGATAAGTGGGTCTATATCTAATTACTACGCTAGAGCCGAACAAGAAACTCACAAGATACTAACAAATAGTTACATAAAAAAATTATCAATTTTGATTCCAAAAATCAGTTACATATAGATGATGTATGAAAAGAGTAAATCCTAATTAGAATCCCAAAATTAAAAGAATTTAAAAAAAAAAAACCTTATACTAACTGGATCGGATGTTTTATGATCTATTTTATTTGATTCCTTGATCATTAACCTTTTGTGTGCAAAGCAAAAAAAAAAAAAAAACATGAAATGCAAAATAAAGCACTTGGGCATTGCATGGCTATGATTCTAGTCACTTGTTAGCGCCACAATTTGCGACAATTTATCATAAATTGGTCGATGATCCCTATGGCTGTTTACCGTACATGTGTCGATGTATATTGCACACATGTGAAGATATTAAATAGCAAATGGAAAATTATTTTTTATCAGTTTCTTCATGAATTTAAAAATATTTAAGGCGTATTTAGTAATCATGTTGTTTTCAAGCATAATTTCTTATTAGAATTTTTTTTTAATTACATCGAGAACAATTTCTAAGTATTTGAATGTGTTAGGTAAAATCGCTTTCAAAATTTCGATTCCCAAAACAAAATTGTGTTTAGTTGTTATCAAAATTTCTTATCCAAATCATTTTATTTTAATTTTTTAATAATTTCATTACTTATTTCTTTTTTTGTTCTTTTATTTATTTTTTTCTCTTTCTCTTCTTCTTCAAGCTTTGGCCGGTCGCCGACCTTGGGATCATCAGCAACCAACTAGACAAGGGCTAGCAACCTCACTAGAGCATCGCTGGCCCTTGTCGAGGCTGCACTTCATCACCTGAGCCTCACTAGCAACTAGGCTCGGCTCGGCTGAGCATGCCCAACCACCACCACAGCCAAGGTGAGGCCAACCTCATGGTGGCCCGGTGGGGCGACCTCAATTAGGTTAGATCTAGGCAAGGTCTAGCCTTGCTCGCCCGACTAGGCGAGCCTCGTTTGGCCACTAACAAACTCACCGGACCTTGCCCAATTGGTCATTAGCAATCGATGGTGGTGGCCGACAATGGCGGCGGTGGAAGAAGAAGGGAGAAGGAAGAAGAACAAGAAAAAAAAAAATTAGGGTTGGCTTGATTTTGAAATTATTCTTGGGAACAAAGAACCAATTTTTTTTACTCTTTAATTATGTTCCAAATCTATTTATTGAAACAAGTTTGTTTCCAGGAATAAACAAATTTACTTAACAAATTTTTGTTCCAAATTTATTTTCGATTTGACAACTTACCAAATACATATATGAATGTTTACCGTACACATGCCAATGTATATAACATACATGTGAAGATATTAAATAGCAAACGTAGGGTATGTTCGTTTTGCAAAAAAATATTATGTTTCCGGAAAACATTTTTTTGGAAGTCATTTTCCAAAAAAATGACTCTATTTTAGGTGTTCTAAAACTTAAAATTTGAGTGAAAAATATTTTCCACCATTCGTTAACTTATTTAATTGTTTGGGAAAATTATCAAAAAATTGAATTTTAATATTTTTAATTGACCAAAAAATTAATTTTATTTTTTTATATTTTTTTTAAAAAATGAATTTTTAATTATTTATATTTTTAAAAAATAGAAATTTTTGTTATTTTTTATTTTTTCTTTCTTTTTTCTTTTCCTTTTCCTTCCTCCTTCCTCCTCCTTTTTCCTCCGCCGCCTCCTTCCTCCTTCTTCGCCGTCGCCGCCTCCTTCCCGCTTGACGATGCTTGGCTACCCAACGACCGACCAAGACCCGGTGGCTAGATCTATCGAGCTTGAGGCTCAGTCAATCTCACTCGAGCTCACCGCGAGCTTTGCTGGGCTCTGGTGAGCTGCGAGCTCGTCCAATCTAGCAGAGGAGCTCGTGGCTCGCTAGAGCTTGGCAAAGCTTGCGGCAAGCTCAGGCGAGGCTCAAGCCCCGCCCAGCTCACTGGATCTGGCGAGCCACGAGCTTTGCCTAGGCCAGCGAGAGCTCTGCCTCGGCTGATCGGGCTAGGCGGAGTCTCGTTAGCCGTTGGCTTGCAATCGGTTGCCGGCCACCACCAAAGAAGTAGATGAAAATGAAAGAAAGAAAAGAAAAAAAAGAAATTAAAAACTCAATTTAAAAAAAATAAAAATTAAAAAGAAAGCACAAAAATTTAAAAAATTTTTGATAAAATGAAGTAAGAGGGAAGAAGTTATGGAAAACGTTTTCCACTTTTTTAAAGTGGAAAATGTTTTCCTCACTTTAAAGGTTGTTTTTTTCAATGATAAAAAAATATTTTCCTCGACGCTAGTTCATTTTTCCCAAACGAACACTAAAGAATTCGGAAAATATTTTCCTAAAGGTCATTTTCTACGAAACGAATGGATCCGTAGTTTGATCAGTTTCTTCATGAATTGGGAACATTTACGGATCACTTTGCACCGACACTATTTTGATTTTGTGTCACTTACTTCACGGTCTATCGCGGGTCACTTCACTATGACTTTATTTTAATTTTTTTTTTGGGTAAAGACTTTATTTTTTTATTTTTTATTTTTTTTTTTTAATTTTAGTTGTCGTATATAATAATTTATTTGGTCCAAAATGGATAATGATTGCTCTTGCTCGATCCATTTTGATTCAATAAAGTCATGGTAACCAATTGCTCCGAGTAGAGTGCCATTGGATCCCAGAATTTCTACCTGGGGAAGTTACTACTGTAGACGAAAGCAAGGCTGGAATGCAGGCCTGTTTTTCTTTCCCTCTAATCCTTTGCTGTAAGTAAAATTGCACGCGTTTTCCACGAGGATTCGTTAAAAACAGCATGACCCATCCAATCATTAAAGAGACAAGTAACATCACACTCATCATGAGCAAAACTACCTTCCTTTCTAGTACATAAATCCCCCCGATCGGATTTCACTAGACTTGAAATTAGAGCAGTAATCACCAAGCGTGATAACCTATAATGAGAGGATCACTCTAATATTATATGAGGTCGGATTCGAGTCATGTCACAAGCTAATTTCTGGCCAACTTATCCTTTGGTATTTACTATTTTGTATGAAGAGATTTCTTGATTTTTGCCGCGCCGGTCGTGTTAGAATGGCTAGTTCATGCACTTACAAAAGAACTAAACATGAGAGGACTACCCACTTATTCCTAAATTTAATGTACGGATACTCATTTAGTTTTAAACTTTTTTTATTTTATCAATATAGTGTCAAATTCTAATATAGTCATTCCGATTAATTTTCATTGAAAATCACTAACACGGTAATCTAGTTATCGTTGGTCTTCATATGTAGACAGCTTGTGAATTGCCATGTTCAACAAATATTTGGCAGCAATTAATTGTAGGGACTACATTATAATATCACGCAAAAGTTTAGGATTGCATTAACAAAATTAAAAAATTTAGTATTGAATTAATATTAGTATAATATATTTATGACTAAATCAGTAATCCCAAATTTTATTATACTCCATTTGGACTAGATATCTTCTTCTTAGCTCAAGATTATTGCGATTTAAAACTGTTTGACGGTAGTCATCTTCCAACAATCCATTGTAACATGAAGTATATTCAGTCAATTTTTTTTTTCCAGCTTATTCAAACGATGATAATATCTTAGCTAGTTTTGCAAATTGCTAGAATTTATATTTTTATTCCTAAAAGGAGTGAAGAATTGCTAATAAATGTGATTTAACTACAAAACCAAGGATCACCACAAGATCGTTCATTCGCAAACAATATATAATACCTATATGTACGAATGTATTCATATGCAACATAAAAGTGATGTTCACTTCTTCTACTTACTTAATAGTACCAAGACACATTTTGATGAATTTTATTATAGTGCTAAAATGGTCCCACTAAATTCTAATTTTGTAATTCTCAAATTATTACTCCATCTATAAGCAAGGCTACACAAGCAGACCCGTTTTTCCTTCCCCATTTTCCACGCTGTAAATTGCACACTTTTACCACGAGTGTTCACAAAAAACAGCATGACCCATCCAAGCAGTAAAGGTATCATTAGCAAAATCGCCTTTGTTTCTAGAGCCTGAATCCATCATCTTTATTTGTTGTTATTATTATTGGTTTGCCAATAAGAATGCCAAGTCTCGTGACTTGAAATTAGAGCTAACAAGCATAGTGCGTGATATCCAATAAAATGATAATGTCCTGCCTCAAATGAAATTTTAATTTCGAGTCACGTGTTAAGATATTTTCTAGCTATTTTGTCCTTTAGGTATTTATTACCTCCCATGAAGAGATTTTTTATATCTGCCACGTTCATGGAGCTGCAATGACTGGCATGTACAATCAAGAATGGGACGAGTAGTCATGGTTCAAATTTAATATTTTGTAACAGTATGTGACTCTTATGAATAATGTCAATGGGCTATAATTTCAGCCCTGTTTTTCTTTTTTTACCAAAGCTCATGATAACAATGATGATAGTCATCTCCTTTTCAAGAACTAAAAATCAGCAAACGTAATAAAAAAGAAAAGAAAAGAAAAAGCACATTCATCCACCAAAATAGAAAAATACCAATATATGAAAGTCACAAAAATAAAAATAAAAATAAAAATAAAGTTTAGACATAATCAAAAGCGTCAATAAGAGATTATTTGGTATGTTGAACAATGGTAGCCATTAGGAATTTGGTTTGGTAACTTTTGATGGCGATTAAAGCTTTGAGTAATTTGAAACTCATTGACATTTTGATTTAAAATTTTTCTTCTTTGCCAATTTGAGCTTATGGATTAATTCAACAAGTTTGATTTCTACGGGTATTAAATTGGCAATTTTAAATTATGCTAATAGCAATGAATATTAAGTCAACTGAAACACATTATATCCAATTTTAAACGTAAAGGGAAAATGACATCTCCGGACCATAACCATCGGCTTTTATGATGTCAAAGCATTCTGACGACTCTCTTTTTCAGTTTTCAACAGTGTGTGACCAAAAAAGAAAAGTTTTCAACAATGTAAACCATAATGCATATGATGTTATTTTGTGCACTGTGCAGAATTATTCCATGAAATAATTGAGCCGTTCGAGCACAGCAGATGGGAATTTTTGACTTCAATTCAAAGTGTGCGAGCCCTATTTTTCACCATAATTACTTGCTAGTTGCCATTACACAATCGTACATTTCACATAATATATCTAAAAATCATGTACATTACATGAAGCAAGAATAACTTAAAAGAATCATCTTCATGTAAAGGATCATGTTATGCTGTTTCTCTCAATTATCATTTACAGTAGCGCAGGATCCAAAAAATTGCGTTTCTATCGTAGGACGTTAGTTTTTACTGCGTCTAGTGAAAATGGTGTGTTCTTTCTTTCTCTTTCCCTTTCTCTTTCTCTTGTTTTTGCATCTAAATTATTTCTAAAAGTTCACTCCGACAGTAACAGAAAATTAACGCGTGTTTCGAATGTCATTCCTAGAAAAAAGAAGAAGAAGAAGGGTTCCCAGAAAAAAAAAAAAGAAAAAAAAAGAAATAGAAGCAAACTTATTGAAGTATCAAAAAAGAAAAGTAGGAAAAAGGAGAAAAAGAAGAAATAAAAAGCAACACGTACCTCACGGGAGCTTTGACAATGACTGACGGTGGTGTACTGAAGATAAGGAATGCGTGGCCGAGGTTTTACCCCCATGACCATTCTTCCACGTGGTCTCAAAGAGAAGACTCGATGCGGTGTGATTAATGCCACCCGATGAAACCCGAGAGGCACGACAACCACAGGCGATGCTGATTTGTCGGAGATGGGGACACCTACATGGGAATGCATGAACGAAATATCAACCCAACGCGCCATGCTCTAACGTTCATTTCAATGTGATATCGTCAAATGAATCAACCATTTTATATTTTTTTGCCCAGGATCCGTCAGGCCCGCCGGGCTTATGCCGTACAGCCCACAGCCCATAGAGTAAGCAATGCATCCCGGATCAAACGTCAATATCTGAAAGGAAGTTAGCACAGAGACCTACCATCATGACCCTCACATTTAAGACGTGTTGATAATGTAGAAATTTGAACTTGTTCCCTAATGTAATAAGGTATTAGAGCTCAATCAACCGCGCTATCCACTCGTGGGTGTCAAATGAATCAACCATTTCCCCATGAAAAATACAAAAATCCACTTTAATTGAGATTTTAATAAAATGGACGAATGAAACTGATTAGTAAAACATCTACATAATAACCTTTATATATTCTTACCAAAAAAAAAAACGTTGATATGTGAAGAAATTTTGAGACCATGTTTAGATATTTCAATACTCTTCGTTATAATTGAATTTTCATACTAAAATTATATAATAAGGAAGCCATATATGAAATATCGTGTAAAATTTTATGACACAATTGTTAAGTATTCAAAAAATTTAAATTATTCAAAAAATTTAAATTGATAGATAATGACTTTGTGCAATATTTAAATATTCTAATAATATTATGCCCCAAGAAATATTATATCTCAAATTTGATCTTACACACATAAATTTTTTTTTTTTTTTGCGAATTTCCTGATTAAAAATTTAAGATGTTAGTCAACAAAAAAGAGCTAACATATTACATTTGTAATATATTCCGGCAAATGAGGGGGAACAATCACATAGTGGTATGCTCATACTTTGGATTCTGATATCAACTTTACCGAGGGTACCAAAATCTGAAAATGATAATTCTTTTCAACGTTGTCGTCTTCTTCATTATCTGTCCAACAAGGCATTATGTGGACAGAAAGTTTTGGTGGGATCAGATCGAAGATTTTGTACAGAGAACGCGGGGAATCGTGCGATCCAAACGTGTGGTGTCCGTCCAAGATTGGAGAAGGCGAAAGATTTTTTTAGAAAAAGAAAAGAAATGTAATAGAAAAGAAAAACAGAGAGGCAATAACTCACGCGAGCAGTTTAGGTGGTCCTTGGACTTTAGATGGCTTTTGTTTTATGCGATGTTTCTGCCCTTGAGAGGAGTATGGGTCGTACGCACGTTTGGCCAATTTAGAGTGGGGACGATGGTGAAATTGAAATTTGTAGGTACACATACATGAAATATAGGGCTCCGGCCCACCGCCGTCCATAGACGAGGCAGGGAGTTATTTCTTATGCAGACTATACATCGATGGAAATCAATCTGAAGCTATTGAAATACCTATCGTTAGCAGACCTATCACTCAATTGATAAAATGCTGTAGGAAGGTCCCCTAAAATTGTATTTTCTAGGAGTAAATGCAGTCGGTAGTAAAAATTATTTTTGCTCCCTATCCTATCCAATTATGAACGGTGTTCATCATTTCACTCTCTGCGCATTGCCCGCTCCCTCCTTTTGTTTTCTGGTTTTTTGTTCCTTTCAGAGTGCGGATGGCTAATGGTCTTAGCGGTGGTCAGGTAAATGCGTTCTTCTAATGAAAAGGGATTTACCATCTATTGCTTACGTACCAACACTAGTCAAACAAAGTATTTTCACATTAAAATAGTTAGGTAATGTTATATTGATAACATCGTAAGGTTATAAATAGTTTATTTGGCATACCTTCTTGCTCGGGAAGAAAGAGGATGGGGTAATTTGTGCACCACCTTAGCATCGGAAATCAATGGGGAAATTGTTTCAATTGGTCCAAAACTTATAATACAGATATTAATTTAATTATAAACATTTTGATTTTGTTAGTTTAACCCTAAATCTTTGTGTATAATGTTAATGTAGTCCTTCCGGTCAATTTTTGCTAGAAATCATTGACGTGGCGGTGTGTCACGAAGGATAGCTAGGATGACTTGATCGCTATGTTAGTGAGTTTCATTAAAAAATGATCAGAAGAACACATTAAAGTATAGTTTAAGATTAAATTGGAAAAATTAAAAAGTTTAGGATCAAATTGGCATCTTTATAATGTGTTTATTATTGATTCGATAATTTTCTTTTTGTCAATATATATTTAAATGAAATTTATGTTGTGGGAAGTAGAAACATTAGCAAGGGCTTAACACGCAGTAAATTTTACACAAAAAGAATTTTTATCTTTTGTTTATTTATTTATTTAATTTGTGTCCACGAGAGTCACGCACGCTGCTTCATTAGCTTAGACAAGAAGGCATTCTTTCCAACCACGCTACGATTCGACGAAGGGCCATTCACACGACGAAGCAAAGAAATAATGGTGGGGCAATTGAGAACATCGATTTCTCATGAGAATGATGGGACCATCAACGATTCCGCCACATGCATTTGCCTTTTCCTTATTCATTAGCTGTGCATCCCCCTAATTTCATTATCATCTTTACTTTGCTTAATTGTCAATTCCATGTCCACTATCTTAGTCATACACTTAGCAACTTTCAAGGGTTTCCAAGCTTTATTTTTTTCCTGGAAAAGTAGCATGATGACTAAAATATCAACCTAAGTCATTACACAAATATTTATTGGACAACCTAATAAGAGCAATCTTATTTTAATGTAAGATATTACTTAGAGTGGAAATTCATTTGATGATTCCTTGTTCATGGGAACCAAGCAAGGCCTTAGTATACTACCCAAACAGTCTTATATTTATTATGAAATATTCGATTTGAGTTATAATTATCTCGTTTATTTGGAATCCTCCTGTCAAAAGTTCGCGAGTCTATCATTAAAGGCTTATTATCTATGTCTGCAAAGCTTACTAGTCTTTTTAGATAAGGTAAAGAATGTGCAAAATGCATATTGACCAAAGGTTCACTCAAGATGTAATTTGAACTTGTTATTACAACCGTTACATGGTATTCGATTATGTTGATGAGGAGTAGTACCATGATGAGCTGTATGGACTGTCTCCCCTTGATTATTGGCTTCGGCCCAACTTTGCCTACTTTCCAAATGGCCCAACTTGTCTAGCTTCTTACCGAAAGAGATACCTGTTGGTTTTTATTCAACTTATGATATTCATTTTGTTTCATATACTTGGTCTCTCACAATATATTTATGTCAAACATAGAACTCATTGTACTTGATATGTAACATCAAGTGAACTTAACATTCGAAATATCTTTACAGATTTTAAATAGGATTTGGATGAATTCTAAAGTTTATAGCATTGCGCATGATTACTTGTATTGAGAAGTTCATTTTGTGATTTCTATCATCGACATATCTTAATTTGTAGAATTTTGATTAATTTGTCCATCTAAATTCGAGTTGAACAACTATAGTTTCTTTAAATATGGGAATCTAACGTCCCACTTTCTAGAAATTAAAAAAAAAGCACAGATTAATTCCTTCGCTTAGAGAGAGAGAGAGAGAGAGAGAGAGAGAGAGAGGCATTTTTTGGTTTTGCCCCAAGGAAACAGAAGGACTAAGGAAAAAGAATTTTGCTACAAGACAGTACATATAACAGAGTCAATCTCTTTATTTATTCAATAAAATGGCAATAAGGCCCTGAGAGGCTCTTATGGCCCTGCGTCCACGCGCATCACACACAAGCTTATGCCAGAAATACGCATCAGCCCTCTTGTGAACAAGGAGGCTAGTATTACAAACCGATAACACACGAAACTTGTAGCAAACACACTTCCACACCTTATATACACTCAACAAACAGCAAACACACTTTCACACCGTACACACTCAACAGTCAACATGCTCTGGACTGCCCGCTTTTTATTTAGTGTTGGCATTGGTTATGGACCTTGCACGTTGCGAGCCCCCTTTAGTTGGAATCGGAATGGCAACACCTGAAGCTCAGATCATACCTCATGAATTGGCTACAGAAAGGGCAGCGCAAATCCCCCAGACCAGTATAATCAGGGATGTAGACATGCACGCAGGCAGACCGTTCTTGAACATTGTTATTTTTCTTTTTGAAAACTTCTGCAAGATTTATTCTCCCACCCTGGGCAGTCGGATCTGTGAACTTTTCCCAAGTCTTGTCGAAGGGGCCAACATGCAACATCGACAGATCAGATCCTTCGGTGAGTATTGCAAACCCACCTTCTTGACAGGCTTTATAGGCTTCACACAACTCGGATACATCGTGATCATTCAATGGCTCAATTTCAGGTTTCAGAATTTGCAGAGCCTGCAACCTACAAATCAAGCAACTCCTTAAACGGATGAAGAAGCGCTTCGTGTTCTCAATGTGAACCACTCTAAGGTTGGAAAATTTGCCGGTGACCTCAACTGTATTCGCAGAAGGAGTGCCTCCATAAAACAATGTGTACTAGTCCTCCTAATCTGTGTGAACATGATAATGTTAGATGTAAGATTACTCAGTACAATTCATGCGCAATGTAAATTATTTTCATGCGTGAGGTCATGCTCGTTTATCAATAGGAATAAATACTGTGAGTACCCAACAAAAACTACCATTGACAATTTAGAAAGATGAGTCTGTTTACCGCATCCGATGTCTCGGGTGAGACTATTGGTTCTTTGATTACAAGCTGAACCCAATTGCGTGGTTCCCTCCAAGGATGGGTACTTTCTGTCCCTGTGTAAGGGTAAGCATCCGTCCCCCATATGCGTAGCATGGGCATAGCATCCGTGTTCTCCACCCAAGCAAGCGAGTCCAACACCACAACCATGGTTTCTCGCTTGAAATGCCACTCTTCCTTGATATATGTAGCGGCCCACTCATTCATCTTAAGTGGGTTTACCCTAAAAGCCCAGGGCATCAGAGACTTAAACTTTTGCAGTTCTTCCTTATTATCGTGCTTCGCATCCACAACAGGAACCCAGACAAGTTCATAGAGTGTCTCCTTTTCGGTTAGAAACTGGCCAAAACCATCGTTCGAGTCGTACTTTTTATCGAGCCTTCCCTTAGTATAATTATGAACACTTTCAAGAGTTGTAATGTCATCCGTAGAGATTTTTAGATCTGAAATAATCAGCAACACATTCTTGTTCCTGAACGACTCAAACTTGACCTGCATATGTCCAATGAAGAAAACAAGGACGTGTATAAGTCGTTTAGTTAATATAAGCGGAAGCAATTAGGGAGCCAGAATAATGACTGAGTTCGATACTTCCTAAAACTAAACAAGTATATTTAAGCATAAGCTGAAGTTTTCTCTTCTGGTCTCTATCTGGTACTCTAGCGGGATATTGTGTGTAGTTTGCCAATCACCTATCACATGTGAAAACTGGCGTCAAACTAGGTGACCAGTCTGGACACATAATAGAGGATAGTCATATTCTCTCATCTCTCAATGACATAAAAGGCTTACAGAAAATATCTAAAGAAGCCATTGATAAATGGAGAATTTTTTGCCTTGTCTCCTGGAAAATGAATAAACTACAAAAGTAAAGACTAAAGAAATATAATGTGGACAGGAAACTATTTTTTTTTTGTCAGAAGTACAGTAAACACACCTTAAAAATTAATGAATGATGTTAAGTGAAAGTGATTCCAAGACCATCAAAGTGGTAAAGACTATCCTGGCCTCTATTCTCTCTCTGTCTATCTCTCTCCAACGCATGAACACAAGATGACTGTGGACCGACGAAGGTAATTTACAGTTTTCCGTAGGAAAATGAGAGCCTTTAATGTCAGAATAATTATATAGACTTTAGATTTTCCTGGACAAACATAGCATCATCATAAAGCAGCTTTAGAAGCATTTGAATACTAGACCGGCTTTCCGCATAACCAAGGAAAAGTAGCATAGGTCACTGTATGTCCAGCCGTGACTCTAATAGTCCGATAAAGTGACAAGTGTGTATAGTTGGAATGAATCCTGTGGTACATTCCCTTTATCTTTGCACGTGTCGTCCGATAAAGTGACAAGTGTGTATAGTGGGAATGAGTCCTGTGGTACATTCACTTAAACTTTGCAACGTACCTCTTGGAACAACCAAGGAATATGCCGACATGTTGACCTAATAGTCCCTATTCCATAATGCCATCCCACATGTACGAAAATATTCTATTCTAAAATTGTGGAACAAAATTAACTTACTCATCCTATGGAAAACTAACTAATCATTGCTCCATATGATTTCTTCAGGTTTATTGCCTTAAGCCCAAATTCAAAGAATGACTCATTACTCGGAAGAAATCTCCTCGTTTAAGACCGAGGGGAAATCCACCCATTTTTTTATTTTTTTCATCCACAATCAAATTGTCGGTTCCAGCAGTACAGATTCCTAGAAAAAAGATTGAAGAAGTGGGCAAACTAGGAGATTCTGCAGAGGGCAAACCGGCGCGTCATTGGGACCAGTAACAATTAGATCCTGCAAGGAGTTCTCCACAGCAATCATTCTGGTCAGAAAGTCCACAATGTCCACAGGAACTCTGACCTTTTCCACGTACTTCTGATACTCCATCCGGGCTAAAATCAATGAAATGTGGACATTAAGCCGTCGAACGCGAGAAGAATATCAACGCCCTAAATCAACTATCCATGAATGGGCTACCTATTTGCTTCTCGCAAGCCCCGACCGCCGTGAGAACAGCCCTTTTCCTTTCCCACACGCTCGACGTAAGACGTGTCAGGTCTCTCTCTTCAAACCTGAAATCATTGCAGTAACTATAGATCACTAGACAAAAAAGCAGAGCTCCATCTTCTTGTGCGTCACCACATTCTACCAGGAAAACACAGAGTCATCGACAAGGTATATAGCAGAGCAAGTGCATATGAACAGACAGCATGTGAGTCTCCCATTTTCTCATGGTTCAAAATCTGAAGGGTCCTAATACCAACGAAAAGAAAGGGAGAACAAAAGGTGCATTTTTCCAGTTGACATTTCGACAAACACACGGCGTGCTCATGCAGTATCAGATAGATAAACCAATAAGCCGCGGTCGTACTTATAATTGACATCCGTGAGCCTAGCGAAAAAGTTTCCAGTGGCCAGGATGGTGATGATGGTCTCGCAGCTCCACCTGGGTATTGTTCGAGCTGTTTTTACCAATTCAGGCACAGGCTTCCGATCGCGCTCATTCACCAGCTTGTAGAGATCGAGCAAGCGAGTGGTCAACTCCAAGAGGTCGTTGACCACCTTGTTGAAAGGTGTTATCGCCGCCTTCTTGTTCTCATCGGATGTGAGCTTCTTCTTCAGTGCGCTCAGGCCCTTCAAGACGCCAGTGGACAGGGCGAACGGAGCTTCGGAGATGTACCAGAATTCGCCGTATTGCAGAGCCAAGGCTGCGAGGACCAACGCGACTTGGGTGGTCCGACGATAGCTTGATAGCTTCAGGAAGATCGCCAGCAACCTCTCCTCCAGATCTTTGCCGTGCGTAACTTCGCATGTCATCTGAAGAAGAAGAAGAAGAGAACATTTTGACTAATTCCTTTTGAAATCAAATAAAAGCATCTCAGATACAAAAGCATATTAAAAATCCAACATAAATATTTATTTTGTAAGTCAAATCCACTAAATAACATTTTAGTTTTATCATGGAATTCAAAAACAATATGATGAACAGAAAACCTGACAGCCGATCCATTTGATCAGATGTGAAATGTTGCTTGGCACAATGGATTCCGAGACGCCCATACCAACCTGCAACAATAAAATCTCAAGCAGTTAGAGCAACTTCTACACAGCCATGCATTACGAACGACCTTCTTGAGTATCTCGGTCCCTATTCAATACCTTTCTGGTGTCGCCATCCTTCTTGACTGGTGGGATGGCCTCGGCAAATATGTTGTTGGTTATCTGGAGGAGATCATTCACACTGCATTTTTCTTCTTCGGTGGAGTCATAAGATTGCTTTCCTAAGACCAATTCTAGGAACTGTTGGTTGTCGATGAAGTTGATTATGTCGGAACTGGCCATACCATTCGCCATGTTGCTGCCACCATTGCTGCGAATGGCCATGTCTCTTCAACTGCGAGAGGAAGAGAAAATAGAAGATTAAGTGAGGTTAAACGAAAGGATGAAGAAGAAGCAGAAGATGGTGATGTACGTGCATGGGTACGTTTCACTTGCGTCCGTCTCTTTATATGGCCAACCATGCAGTGGGAACGCATGCAAAGTGGGAGAGGAAACATGGACAAGTCCCCACCGTTTTGGAAAAGAAAAAAAGTGGATCCCAGGTTCAATACACTTTCTCTTAAAGAAATATATCTTCCGTACCAAAGGTATCTTAAACAAAAGGAAAAAATTTAAAGCCAAATTAACCCCAAACCCCACAAAATCATCTTAATGCTTTCCAGTCCGGAACGTGTTTTATGAGTAAAACAAGCTTGTCATTAACTCTTTGACGTGCCGGTCATTGGTGAGGGTGTTGTGTTTCTCGGACTAAATGATACTTGGTTGCATTCGCCAAGGCAAGTACATTCGGCGTTTGCCTCGTCTCCCAGAAGACGAGGCGCTCGGCATCGGTATCTAAAAGGAGAGTGCACTATAGTTTGCACTTTTCAGTCAGAAAGAAAAGCAAGTGGCACGTCGTGTTGCGTGTTTCCCACCTATTTTGAATGGGAGAAAACACCACCGAAAAACATAAGTTATGCTCATTGGGACTATAGTACCTTATATTATTTTTTGTGTTGCCAAAATTATAAAATTGTACCGGTGTGACAAAAATACCACCCTTCTATCATAAAAAAAAAAAAACCCCATATTTTGCTTATAGTGATACCAATACCCCAATTTTTCTCTCATGTCATCGATGTCTTGAAACTTGTACCAATTAACAATAATACTTTATGTCTACGACCATATGTCATAATACCCTTAACTCTTTATCCATGTCACTAATATCCCTAAACTTGTATTAGTGACTCAAACTTTTTTTTTATCACCCATACTCCTATAGCCACATTATACTCACATTGGCTCTGCTTGCTTCTTGTTGTCCACACAAGCTGCCATGCCAGATTTTGAAGGTGGTCTTGGACGAAACGATGACTGAGGGTATTTTTTGTCACATCAGTTTAAGTTTATGTACATTTGATTGTTTGAATTTCTAGTCAAGATAGGATAGAATATGACATTTAAGGATTTTACTATATCCTAATCATAATAATAAAACAACATATGTTCACATCTTATCATATCCATTGTTTGGCATAAATGAATATCGGTGTAAATGAACCTAAAAATTGCACAAACGGAAATGGTAAGAATCTTTGACAACACTCTTGCTTACTTCATTTTTATTTGCTTAATTTTTTTATTAATTCTTTTTTTTAATTCTTTTTTCCCCTCCATCATTCTCTAATAAAATTTGGAAAAATTTCAAATAAGAGCCTAAAATGCCATTGCTTTCTCAAATAAAAGCTTGAAGTAGATTTTGTTTCAAATAAAGATTTGAAGTGGCCAAATCGTCTTAATAAGGGCCTGAAATGGCTAAATCGTTTCAAATAAGGACCTTTGGCAGGTGGCGGTGACTATTATAGTCATTGGAGAAAGGGTATTTTGGTCCACAAAAATGTAACTCCATTTTTAAAATTTTTTTATTTTTTCCTTTTTATTTTTTCCTTTTCTTTATTTTTTCTCTTTCTTCCCCTGGCCATTGACAATAATGGTTAGCGGCGAAGGTCGCTCGTCGACATTAGGTGAGGGCGGCCCTTGCCAGATCCAGTGAGGGCAACCCTCGTCAACCTAGGCGAGGCTAAGGGATGCCCTTGCTAGGCCTTTATTTGAAACAAAGTCTATTTCGAGCATTTATTTGAGAAAACAAGAGCACTTCAAGCCTTTACTTAAAATGTTCCATAAAATTTTATTAAATTGTAAACTATACTAATATACCTAAATTACTAAAATAGCTAGAATATGTAATAAATATAAATACTAAATATACGTTATACATATTAAATTTATATTATAAGATTGGAAGAAATTCAAATGTATAAGAAAAGGAATACGTCAAAACGAATTTATTTATTTATTTTGTTGTTAATTTGAATTTATTTATATTAGAATTCAAATACTATTTATATTCAAATATATATATATATATATATATATATATATTACTTTTATTAATTTAAAGAGTTTGTTATTTGATAAAAATAACTTTTATATTGTGTATATTAAAAATTTTATCTACCTTTATTTGGGCTATATCCATTTTATGTTTAACTTTATTTTGTCTTGTGCAACGGTTGTGGCGGTACCGCAGTGTGGCTTGACAGAGTCACGACAAGTTCAAAGGGCTATCGTTCGGGACACCAAGAAATCCGTGGCGTCGAGTTGAACAGGAAGCAGCGACGTCGATGCAGCAAGATCGGCAAGCTTCACCGATGTTGGGCTGGGCCGTGATGGGCACAATCCAAGGCTGAAGAACTGGCGAATACCTCTTCACTAAGAGATGGACGCTGGCGTGGCTATTCAGACTGCTTTGAAGCACACCTGGACTGCTGGTGGAAGCTGGGATGCGGTGGGATAGCAACAAAACACCTGGCGTGGCAGATTAGCGGGGGCAGCACCTGGCGTTTGAAGATCCGAGCGTTTGCTGGAGAAGCTGATGGCACCGCTGCTATGGGACGACAGCAGCACACCAGGCGTGGGAGAGCAACGGGAACAGCGGGCAATTGATGCTAGGCGTCTTTCAACGAACGTGATTGTATCATCAAGAAGGAGCTGTAGGCGGGCGTGGAGATCCATGACGTCAAAGAAGTGCCATTGAACTACCGAAGGCAGAATTCAATGTTCCTCACGATCCGCCTATTCTCTTAATTTCTCGAGCGTGTTTTCTCAATTATTGTCGTGTACTCAATTATGCGGCTCCTTTTTCTGTGGTGTAGCAACCTATCTATGGGTGAGTGGACTAGGGTTTTAAATCAACATCCACGAGGATTTTTCAACGCAATATTCCTTCACTAATTTTATTCAAGATTGTGATAGAATGTGATAGAATTTTTCTCAAATCACAAATCTTGCAAAGATGAGCTCGCGATATTCTTTGTTACACTTGCCCTATCTGATGATATTGAAACATCCCCATTATATCCTAGAAAATTTCAAATCACTATTTCTCACCAGATAATTTTTGTCATAAAAGAAAACGGGCTTAGGCCAATTTGCTCCCTTTGTGGGCTTAGTCCTACTTGTCAATTTAAAGCTCAGAACCACCAAGTCGAACCCATCCGCTACCGGTCCAATAAATAAATGCAAATAAATAAATAAATGCAAATGCAAAATAAATGCACATAAATCTATATGCTATGCAATTAATATTTTTTTCAGGGACAAAATTAACCTCTAATTTTCTATGCAATAAATAAATGACCGGATCACCAAAATTTAGGTGTCAACACTACTAAATCATAAAACGATTATAAAATCACATTTTAAGATATTATGGAGCTGTGAGATTTGATGGATTCGATTTGAAGTTATGATATGATTGGGGTGAACTTTTGGAGACTGCATGTGCTACCGAATTGGTTACGAATTTCTTATTTCAATGATGGTTTTCACCCATCTTCGGCTGTTTTTTGAGTTGATGAAGCTTTGGACCCTTTAGTATTTCGAAAGGGCTTTCTATGTTAAAAGGAAAAGCAAATGGTACTTAGACAATGGTTGTTCTAGACTTATGACTAGAAATTCAAGTAGTTTCGTAAAACTAGAAAAACAAAAAGGAGGAAATGTTTCATTTGGTGAGAATAGTAAAGGAAAAATTATTGGACATGAAACAGTAAAGATTAGAAGTTTAATCATCAATAATGTTTCACTGGTAAAATGTTTGAATTACAATCTTCTGAGCATAAGCTAGCTATGTGATACATGATTCAGAATCAATTTTCAAGAAGACGTCTGTTCTACAGTTAGTCGAGACTTGTCTCAATCCTTCACCGAGCGAAGACATATGGCCTACACTATTATCGCTTTGAATCCTTCCAACTTAGAGTTTATTCAGATAGAGATCATGGTGGAGATATCAATGATCAAAAGAGCACTATAAGCTTTATATTTTTCTTGTGTGACATTGCTTTCACGTGGTCATCAAAAAAGCAATTCGCTGTCACTCTTTCGACATGTGAGAAGCTGAATATGTAATTGCATCCTCATGTGTTTGTCGTGCAATATGATTGAGAAGACTACTCAAAGATATTCTTATGGAGCAAAAGAAAGAAACTGAGATTTGTATTGATAATGTTTCTGCTATTGCATTGGTGAAAAATCTAGTTTCTCATGACCGAAGCAAACATATCGATGTTTGATATCACTTCATTCGAGAACAAGTTAAAGAAAATGATGTTGAAGTGTTCCATGTGAAGATGGAAGATCAAGTAATAGACATTTTTTACTAAATTTCTCAAGATCAATGCTTTCCAAAAGTTCAAGAGCCTGCTTGGAATGATCGATGGAAGAGAATTTGGTTTAAGGGGGAGTGCCAGAAATTAAACCAAATTCATCGGTGTCGATACTTTGACACCGAGATCCCAAAATTGATACCAAAGATTGTTTGGTACCCACATTGACGAAGAGTCATAATTACCGCATTACTTTTAATGAGTCCGTTTGAATTTTTTAGGTGTAGTGATTGTTTCTAGAGATATGAAAAGATATGGTGAGATATAATGAGATATGATGATTAATCTGTAAGTTTCTAGAGATTTATCTTATTTGGAATGCTAGCTATGTTTATGAGGAAGAGCAAAGGTCATGTAATAAGTTTATAAATAAGGGAGTTTTGTAATTATTTTCGTTAAGATGAAATAAATCGACAAGCCTATTATCTTCTTCTCTTCTTTGAGTGAGTTGTAAGCGTTTTACTTTCAAATTTATCCCATCAATATTGGGCACGCCAGTGACATCAGCTGTTATGGCGGCAGTTCCTCCATAAAACAATATGTACTCTGTCGTAATCTGCATGAACATGATGATGTTAGGTGTAAGATTACTCAACCCAGTTCATATGCAAATTATTATCACTCGTGAAGTCGTGCTCGTCTGTTAATACAAGCGCAATAGGAACAAAAACCGTGCAAACCCCACAGAAACTACCATTGACAATTCAGAAAGATGAAGTCTGTTTACCTCATCCAATGTCTTGTGTGGGACTACCGTTTCTTTGATCACAAGCTTAACCCAATTGCAGGGGTCCTTCCAAGGATCGGTACTTTCATTCCCCGTTTAAGGGAAAGCATGTTGCGCCCAACCGAGCGAGTCCAGCGCCACAATTATGGCTTCCCGCTTGAAACGCCACTCTTCCTTGATATACTTATGAGCCAATGCATTCATTTTTTTGTGGGTCTACCCTGTAAGCCCATTGCATTAGAGACTTAAATTGTGCAGTGCTTCCAAATTCTTGGGCGTGGCATCCACAATAGGGATCCAAACAAGCTCATAGAGTATCTCCTTCCAGTCATCCTCTTTAGGACTCCTTCAAATGCGATTAGGATCATCGCGAATAATTTTAAGAGTCTCAATGTCATCCTCATAGATCTTTGGGTCCGAGATAATCAGCATTACACTTGTTAAAGTTATGTTTCGAGTTTGAGTTTAATACTCAATTCGATGCACATGAGGAGCATTTGTTGATTAAAGTTCGGCGCAAATTGACAAGCGCAAATTGACAATAAAGAAGCAAAGCATGAAGGCCCTCTGCACATGTGTACATTTGTCAAAGATGTGCATGCATGGCGAAAAATGGACGTTGAAGACTAAGGCCAAAGAAAAAAGTTGTGGGCTTGTTTTGTCTTCTTTTATTAACTTCTTGTTTCTTTCCTTTGCTATTTCATTCAGCTGCAGCCGACAAAAGGAAAGAAAGGGTAAAACATTAATTGAAGGAGTTGAACGTCATGGACATGATCTTGGAAGACGGCGGCCATCCTTTTTTTATGCTTCTCTTCAAAGATTATGGGCGCATGTTTTCTGCCTCATTAAATGTGTTCCATGCAAAGTGTGCATGCGTGCCCATGAATTTTGGTGGGCGTCGGTGCTGATTGTGAGCGCATGAATGAGTCCACATTTCTGTCTTGTTTCGGAGAAGAGAAGCAAGGCAGAGCTGGACAGAGAAGTCGTGAGCCTTCCTGAGAAAAGGCAGAAGCTCTCGGCAGAGAAGAATTTTGTCGTTGTAATTATACCCAAGTGTTTTAGCTAGTTAAATTCTTGTGAGTAGAATTTGTTTAATTCGTTAAGTGAAGTTTCACTAGGAATTGTGAGGGGCTAAACACTGTGTAAGTTATTTGGATGTAATTTAGGGCTGAGAAACACTGAGAGTGTGTTTGAGTACTCAAGTGATTGTAATCTCCAGTGTATCGCTTGTTTCTATAGTGGAATTCCATATTACTCTCCCCGTGGACGTAGGTTCTGATATTTGGACCGAACTGCGTAAATTTAGTGTCCGATTCCCTTTCCTTAATTCCGACTATTTTATCTGATTCGCTTGTCCATATTCCGCAACAACACTCTTCTTCCTGAACGACTCAAACTTGACCTGCTTATGTCCAGTCAAGAAAAGAAGTGTATAAGCGGTTAGTAATATAAGCAGAAGCAATCGAAGAGCCAGAATAATGAATGAATCTGATACTTTTCCAAATTCATCAAGGATATATATATACATGAGCATTAGTTGAGGTTTTTCTCTTTTGGTCTCTATCTGGCACTCTCGTAGGATATCGCGTATGCATTACCAGTCAACTATTACATACCAAGAATAGTGTTAAACTGGGTAACCAATCTGGACACCATAAAAAAAAAAAAAAAAAAAAAAAAGTCATATTCTCTCCTTCCTCTATGACAGAGAACTTCTGAGAATTATCTAAACAAGCACTTGATAAATGGAGAATTTCTTGGCTTCCTGCCTTCCTGGAAAAAAAATGAATGAAATATAAAAGAATATAATGTGTTCGCCTTTGCACAATTGTCGCTTCCGCAGTATAGAATTCCTAGAAAATAGATTGAAGAAGGGTAACGGAAGAAGATATTGCAGAGGACAAACCGGTGTGTCACTGGGACCAGTAACAGTCGGATCCTGCAAGGAATCCTTCGCAGTAAGAAGTGAATTCAGAAAGTCCACGATGTCCACAGGAGCTTCCACAATTTTCACGTACTTCTGATACTCCTCCATCTGGCCTAACGTCGATGAAGTGGACATTAAGCCGTCGAGCACAAGAAGAAAATAAACGCACTAAATCAACCGTCCATGACTGGGCTACCTATGTGCCGCTCGCAAGCCTTGGCACCTTTGAGAACATCGCTCATCCTGTCCGACATGCCCTACGAAAGAGTATACAGTTCTGATTTCACCACCCTGAGATCATTGCCGTAACTATAAATCACTTGACCAGAAAGCAGAACCTCATATTGTTATGCGTCAACGTGCAGCACCAGGAAAACACAGAGTTACAGACAAGGCATGTCGCAGAGCAAGTGCATATGAACAGTTGCATGATTCGGATGTATGTCCTGTTACCTCATTCAAGATCTAAAGGCTCTTAATAACAAATACAGAACAGGCGAACAAAAAGGTGTAGGCGTATATCCTCTCGGGGTCATTTCGAGAAACACATGGCGTGCTCATGCAGTATCCGAGAAATAAACCGAGAAGAGCGCATCGTACTTATCACCATCTATAAGCCAGGGGAAATGGTTCCCGGCGGCCAGAATGGCGATGATGGTCTCGCAGATCCACCTGGGTATCGTTCGAAATGCTTCTGCCAACTTAGGCGCGTGCTTCCCACGGTGCTTTATAACCAGCTTGTCGAGACCAACCAAGGAAGTGGTCAACTCCAAGAGCTCGTTGACCACCTTGTTGAGAGGAATTATCGCCGCCGCCTTGTTCTCATCGGAAATGAGCTTCTTCTTAAGTGAGCTCAGGCCCTTCAGAAGGCAAGTGGACGGGGCATTTCCAACGTCGGAATGAGCTTGATAGCTTGATAGCTTCTGGAGATGTACCAGAAGTTGCCGTATTGCAGAGCGAAGGCCGCGGGGATCAACAGGACTTGGGTGGTCCATCGATAGCTTGATAGCTTCTGGAAAATCTTCACCAACCTGCCTTTTACATTTTTGCCGCGCGCAGCCTCGCATGTCATCTGAAGAAGAAAGAGGAGGAGGAGGAGGAGGAGGAGGTCGTTTTGACTTTTTTTATACTTCGGAAAAATCGATTAAAAGCATCCCATGTTAATCTTGAAATATATATATATATATATATATATATATATATATATATATAATTCAAAAATAATATGATTAGCTTTATATCATGCAATGACTCAAATGTTATATAAAATTAATATGTTAAAATTCATTATAATACGCTGTCTTATTGTCATATTCCTTTATTAAAAGCAAACTCCGGGATTCATATTATAAATAGTGAAAATGAGTATTTGAGTATTTTTTTGAAGAGCTACTCAATTTTTATTTATAAGAGTGCATTTGTTTTGTGAAAAATAAAGAATTGGGAAATGTTTTTTGAAAACTAATCACTTGAATTACTTACAAATATAAATAAACAAAATATATTTCCATAGTCCACGATTGACCAATTATTTCATATTATGCAAATGATATTTCTAGGAGAATTATTTAAATTTTTTAAAATTTTCATGAAACAATCAGAGCTTAAGAGAAGAATGGTGTAAAAGCTCAAATGTCGTATTTACTTATTATGTTCTATGATGAATGAGAAACAAAAGCTTGCGTGTTGAAGCAACATTACATGAACTCCAGCTTTCACCTTCCTTTAGTTGTTGCTATTTCTTGTTTTAGTAAAAGTAAAAGCTTAATAGATCTTAATGATTGCCCTACCTAGAAGAACACAAAACTCCAGCTTTCATCTTAATGATTGCTCGGAACAATGGTTTGTGAGACATCTATAGGAGCAATTATAAAAACTCAAACATTTAGGTGCAACTTCTACATAAATTCGACATTAAGAAATGATACCAGTCCCTAAACAAATACCTTTATTTTCGCAAACCAGATATTCAATAAGTCCGGGGACATGATTACGCTAGATTAGTTTAACGTCCTTTTGGTACATTTTTATTTTAATTTCAAAAAAAATATTTTGCAGGCAATCTTGATTAATTTTAACCTAAGCTACTAACATGCAA
This sequence comes from Eucalyptus victrix, assembly GCA_016097545.1. Taxonomy (NCBI): domain Eukaryota; kingdom Viridiplantae; phylum Streptophyta; class Magnoliopsida; order Myrtales; family Myrtaceae; genus Eucalyptus; species Eucalyptus victrix. Next base: position 6,452,577 of record CM027842.1, read on the forward strand.
ATGATGTTCATGCGGGTGCACAATCAATGAAATAACATTCAATAAACCAAAATGACAAATTATAAGAAATCATAAACTACAACCTTATTAAAGTCTATCCTCTAAAAAAAACATTTTAAAAAAATGATAATAAAAATGCATGCCCTAAACATGATTTTCTAAATGACATGATATCTAATTAAATGTAATCTTAATTTAAATTTGATATGCATGAATTTTACTTTAATGATATGTGAGATGCAATTCATATGGCATAACTTGAACTATCACTATATGTATGCAATCTTATTTACATAATCCTAACTATGCATGTGTTACATGACATGGGATGGATGACATAATAATTCTATATGCATATTCTTTTTGTGGTTTTTTCATTTTAAAATAATGCAACCCTGATAAATTATACTTTATACATATGCACCCTATATTAAACAATGATGATATGAAATGGGATTAATTATGAACTAACCTATTAATTAACCAAGTAAATGACTTTTGTGTTTTTTTTTTCTTGAAATGACCTAATAATTTTTATTAAAAAAGAAAGTAATGTAATGATGCAATGCTAATTTTTTGGCATATATATTAAAATACTACATAATGAGAATGTTAAAACATTAACCTATAACCCACTAATTAAAACGCAACATGTAATGTGCACATTATGAAATCTATATAACCTAAATAACATTTTTTTTTTTTTTTGGTTTTGGTTTTATTAAAGGAAAATCATCCTAATTCTACATGAATCTTAAAAAAACTAAAATGCGAAGCTTTAAATATGAAATGCATATGGACCTAAATACCTAAATCCTAGATATGACATATAATGCATGACATGTGATGAACAAATAACACACCAAAATATGTCCTATTGAAAATTCATCAATATAAATCAATGACATATTATTTCAATGGTATAAATCAATTCATGAATTTGTCATAAAAAAAGTCGAAATAATCAAAAATCTAACCCGATGTCTCACGGCTCAATATTTTTGATTATCATGACTTAATATGAAAAATTTTCTAATTGAATAATAAATCAAAACAAATCAAGTTAGAATGAAAATAATAAATAAATAAAAACTATGAAACCAAATATCTAAAAATTTACCTAGTCTAACTCGCGGTGGACTTAAGAAATGGCAAGGAAACAGTAATGGCTGAGCTGCGATGGTGGTTCGCCAAGGGTGATTGATATAGCTAGTATAAGTACCTAGAGGGGGGGTCTCGATAATTGCACAATACTAGACAGTTGATAGATTTGAGACAAACAATAATCAAAGTAAGACTGAGAGAAGGGAAGAGAAAATTGAACACGCGGTTTATAGTGGTTCGGCTTATTTCAAGCCTACGTCCACTCTTCTGCACTGACAACCTATTGGCTGGATTCCACTATGAACAAAGAGATGTTACAGCGATGATCTTCCTTGATTTCTCGGTGTAGATGATCTACCACACTCGCTCAAGGTCTCACTAAGTATAGACACTCTCTGAGTATATAATTTCGCTCAAAATATATCAACTAATAATCAAGGTGCTTCAGACTCTGGAATTTCTCTATCGATCATGCACTAAAGCAACTAGAACGTCTTCCTTTTATACTCCTTTATGCCATCATACCCGTTGGTACTTACCAAAGGAATTCCTCCAATCTACCCGTTGGATGGAATTAATTAAGAAGATCATTCGAGCTATTAAAGGAACCTGACGATAGCCCATCAATCCTGTTCGCCCATACAATCAGGATCTTGGTTTCCAAGAATAGAACATTCCAAGAATATTTCGTCGACCATCGGATCTTCAAACGATCTAGATTACGAATAAAAGAATTCGTTATTTTTATCCAGCCAAGAGATTTTCTCCAGAGGATAGGACTAAATCCTCAACCAAATACTTCGGCTCTGGATTGCCTTCGTCACTGGATTAGAAAAACTGTCAATGAGAATAGTCTTGAGTTTGCCAATTGAATTTTAAATTTTATCACGTTTTGCCAATTGAGTTTATTTGATTAATTTTAGTCAGAATTCATTGACATAAACATTAATCATCCCATGTAACATGGTAAGCACGACATGATAAATTTTTAATAATATTTTAATATTTATCTAATTTTTTTATTTTTATAATAAATACTTTTTTTTTTTTTTCTCTTCTTTCTTTTTCATTTCTCTTTTTTCTTTTTTCCCTTTTTCCCCTCCATCAGCCTCAAGCAAGGGCCACCCTCACCGGATCAAACGACAGCAACCTGCCCTCACCCTCACCCAATTTAGGCGAAATCTGGGTGAAGGGCTGCCCCTGCTAGATCGCACTCGCCTGCCCATGGCGACCTCCACCAGCCATGGACAAAATTTTTAATCTTTTAGTCTCAAAGGAAGGAAACTCCCCCGAAAGGAGTGTTCTTGGGTGTTCTCTGTTTTGCCTGGAGAAGAGACGTGGAAGAACTTGAGGAAACATGATGGCGGAAAAGGAATATCTAGGCTTGTCTTTGAGCCTGAGCTTCCCTCGCAGCAATCAGCCTTCCCAGCTCGGTCTCTCTGCATTCGCTTTCAACCTCCACAGGCCCTCTCACCATGACTGTGAGACTTTTGCTTTATTAGGTGGGTGGTCTTCTTTATATCTAAACAGATCTCCCGGGAGGAAAATTAAAGGAAAACTTTCTTCATTTTGAAGTTTTTGACCGAACGTTTCGCTTGGAGATCGGTTCTCTATGGCAGAGGTGCGGCCGTTCTAGTGGGGCATCGATATGAACTGTCCACTGCTATCAACGGCAGGAGAAGGAGGAGGCGGGGGTGTTGTCGCCCAGGCCTAGTGATCTCCGCCAGCCAATGATGAGGCCCGGTGATGGCCGGCTGAGGGTAAAAGTAAAAAAGAAAAAGAAAATAAGAGAAAATGGAAAAAAAAATGAAAAGAAGGAAAAATTCATAAAAAAAAATTCAAAAAATTGTAATATTATTAAAAAATTTCCACATTAGTGTCAGTTATGCCATATCAGATGGCTGGTGTTCGTGTTAGCAAATTTCAGTCAAAATTGGTCGGATAGACTTAATTAGCAAAACGCGAAAATATTTAATACTCAATTGGTAAAATTTAAAGATTTAGGACTAAATTGACAAAAATGCATTAGGTTTAAGACATTTTAGACAATTTTCCCGATATTAGAGTTAGATTACCCATAAGTTTGGACTTAAAGGGTACATAACAAGTCTGGACTAATGGGTGCAATGGAGATCTAGGTTCTTACGACTCTAACCATGGCATGATATGCGAGGTGGAGATTATTGAGGTTATCCCACATTAGTTGTAGAAGGGACTTGTATGAGATATCCCACATCAATTGTGGAAGAGTGAGGGGGATAATGTTGGAGTTATCCTAAATTGGGAAAGAGATTAATGATCAGTCTATAGTGAAGAAGAGTCTCCCTTTTTTAGCTAATTTTTAGATCCAAACCATCCAACAGTTGGCTCCCAGCTAAATAGATGATTGTGAATGCCAATATGTGCTGCTTTTCAAAGATACAATGATTTCAATACTTTAAAGTTGAATTCGAAATATTAAATATAAAAAGTTAAAAGCTAATCGAGATGTTACTCTCCAAGGTGCTTGCTTAGAATGATACTTAGTTTTACTTGCCAAGGGAAGTATAGAGCATCTAAAAAGTAATCTTTGTGAGAAAGAAAAGGCACATATTACATTGTTTTGTGATGTACGTTTCCCACCCATTTCAATTTTATAGTATTAAATAATGTCCAACATTCACATAATATTAGGGCTTCGATCCTTTAATATTATCCATCCTTGCTTTTGATTTTCTATATTGAGCTTTATTTTTATTTTTCTTTCTTTTTTCAATAATTCATTTGAGTTTATTAGTTATCAAGGCATCAGATTTGTGCATCTATTTTTAATTGGATATCGTCTAAATTTAGAGATCCTTTTGAGACACCTACATGTTAGCTCAATGCATTTTGGACGGTCTTTCGGCCTTCTTTTTTTTTTTTTTTTTTTCTTTCACCTTGTACCCTTTTTTTCCTTTATAAATCTACCCCCTCCCATCTGTTGCGCTGCATGCCACGCATGCATCACACAGGGTTGTTGTCTGGTCGGGGCCGGCGAGAGAGGGGGGGGGGCGTTTGAATATCCAGGGCATCCTGATATTTCGGAGTGAAAGTTTCACGAGAATTTCTAACAAAAAAGGTCTATAGCAAATCCCGGTGAATCAATCAAAAGAAAACAAAAAGAACAAACAAATTGGTAGACGGCTTGACTTTTTCTAAAAGCTTAAGACCGTTAGGAAATCGGCCGAGAAAGACTGGAAGGAAGAAATTAATTTCCGTTCAACTTTTGTACAAACTAGAACTTCAGTTCAAGCTAATTTATTGCGATAACAATAAGAGTACATCGTGCATAATGACATTGCAATCGTGAAACTTTTTTTTTTTTTTTGCCAATTCAATTGTAAACTTTTTGCAATTATGTCAATTCAGTTCATCCGGCTAATTTTAGCCGGTAGGTGCTGACTTGGGCCATCTAATTCAATCTTAAATATATATATATAAATATATTTATGTATGTATATATATATATATGTATATATATAAATACATACATATATATATATATATATATATATATTTTGCCAATTCAATCTTAAAATTTTTACAATTATGCCTATTCAATTCATCTAGTCAATTTTGATTAGCTGGCGCTCATGTGGACATTGGCCGGCGTTAGCCATTCGATTAATGGGACATGGTAATTTTTTTAATATATATATATATATATATTAATATTTTATTTTCCTTTTCCTTTTATTTTTTCTCTTTTTCCTCCTTTTGTTTCTTTGCCCACAGTGGCCAGCAAGGCTAGGTGAGGTTAAGCTCTCGTCGGCTCATGGCCACTAAAAGGCGATCTCACCCATAGTTGGTGAGGCCATAGTGACCTTTGCCCAGGCCATGGCCTTGCTAGCTATAGGCAAGGTCGCCTTTGCCGCGACTAGTAGGGCCATGGCAAGGCTGGCCCAATGGCTTGCAGTGGGTAAAGAAGCAAAAGAAGGAAGAAAGAAAAAAAGAAAAAGGAAATGGAAAAAGAAACAGAAAAATAAAATAAAATAATTAATTAAAAATTCGAAAAAAAAATTATTAACAAATTGCCATGTCAATGTTAGTTGGATGGTCGACATCCACGTTAGTGTAGGTCGGCCAAAATTGGCCAGATGAACCGAATCGACACAATTATAAAAGATTTAGTATTGAATTGGTTAAAAAAATTATGACTAAATTTGTACAATTACAATAAGTTTATAATTTTTTTTTCATAATTTTCCCTTTGAGCATGTGCTCATGGTTGTTGTTCCAATTATAAGGTATGTTCACGCCGAAAATGGCAACAATAAAAGAATAGATGGACAAACAAAACAGTTCCTGAACATAGGAAGAGATCTAGTTGCAACCATAGGCAGAGAGAAAAGAAGGAAAAAATAGAAAAATTCAAAATTCAAAAAATTTAAAAATATATTAAAATATTATTTAAAATTATTTACGTCCGATCGTATCACGTAAGATGACTAACTTACACATTAGCGAATCTTCTACCAAAATTAGCTTAATGAACCTCTTTCAATACATAAGTAGAGACTAGGGAGTAAGGATTACGAATTGAGTTTTATTTATATTTCATCATGTTTGAGTTTTATTTGTATTTCTTTAGATCGTGGCTGTCATTACTAGGATAATATCTTTCCTAGAAGGCCAAATTATCCAAACAATTGGAAAGGAATCCTTATTCCGATGGATGGTATTACTTGGCACAATACTTCATTTGATGATTCCTTGTCCATGGAGATCGAATGAGGCCTCAAGGTATTCCCCTACAATATTCGATTAGAGCCATGATTGGTTCATGGTAGGGGTGTGCAAGCGGACTAGGTTTACCCGGTTCCTAGACCGGTCCACCCGAAAAACAGGGTCGGGAACCGGTTCCCAAAATTAGATTTCGGTTTGAACCGGTCTAGGAACCGGTTCCAAGGGATTACCCACTCGGGAGCTGGATCGACCGGACTAGTTCAGGAACCGGTTTGAGAACCGATTTGTAAGCCCAACCCAAAAGTCCAAAACCAAAACCCTAATTTGTTCCCCTATTTCTTTCTTTACCTCTCTCTCGTAGAATCGCACTCGCAAACTTCGTTTTCCTTCATCGTTCATCTACTTCGAGTAAAAGACCTCTTCTTTGAGCTTGCCTTGGATTGGGGAGGACTAAGCAAGGCTGAAATTGGGGTTTTCCTTCATCGTTCGTGTGTCTTCCTCACTTGCTTCCATCCATCATCAGCCTGGCTCACAGTTGCACTATCACCAGCTCTCCGTCGCTCTATTTCATCCATCGCCAGCTTCCTCATCTATAAGCTCGAGTCCAAGTCCACCATTGGCATTGAGTTCGCCACCCACACTCTCGTTGGTGACGTCAAGGCCGTCAAGGCTCAGATTTGGGACACCGTTGGTCAAGAAAGGTCTCCCCTTTTCTCTAACTTTTGATTCTTCTTTTTCTTTTTTGAATTCTTGTTGTTCTATCTTGGATTTGGTTCTGCTGCATAACCAAAAGGTCAACTGCATTGCAGTTTTGGATGGTTTTGGCCGATTTACCAAACTCTAGGAGCTTGAATTTTGTCAGGGATTTTGTGATTGTTGGTTCCTCTCTAATCATACATGATGAAAGGAAAGACAATTTTCAATGCCTGTGTATGTTGCTTATTGAAATTTCGAAGTGCCACTGTGGGTTCTGCTGCTTAAAACTGTAGTTGGTGCTAACTTTGTCCAGTATAATGAGTATAATGCTGTTTTTAATAGTGCACAATCATAAAACTTATTTTGTTTGAATCTGCTTGTGTAAAAGCATCTTAGATCTATCCTTTTGATTCAGTACCTTTCTTTTGGATCCTGCGGGTTAGCTTAACATTGAATATCTCCGCTGACTTGCAGTCGGCATTTAAGTGGAACACAAAACATGTTAAGCAATTGAAGCCTTCACTTGCTTTATGTTTGTGCAGATGACATTGTGTTTTTGTGAAAAAGAGAAAATATTTTGACATCCTTTTAGAGTAGACTACTATGGGATCTTTTGACAACTATTGAGATTTACCGATTGGCAATGGAATATGGAAGCTGTTTGTGTAAATCGTTGGCGGATTTTCAATTGGGATTCACTTCGTATTTCGGTTTTGAGATTAGAGAAGTTCTATTTTCTTTGAGATCGATTGTTCTGCTGGTTTGAAAGCGTGCATGGTGATACCTAGGAACTTTTGGATAATAATGAGAGTCATTAGCATTTCGATTGACAATATTTTTAATCGCTAGTCCTCGCGGTTTTTATGCAAAACAGGTTGTTATTGTACAGCAATTTTTATGCAAAACAGGTTCCAATATAGTCCAATGCAAATAGGGTTGGGTACAGGGTCCAAGTCTAAACCTTACCCACCTTGGACCCGATCACCCCTAGTTCATGGTAGTTAGTGAGCCTATCACTATAGGCTTATCAATGTATCCAAAACTTACTACTCATTTTACATAAAATAGTGAATGCCTGAAGCACAAATGGCCAGAGGTTTGCTCAAAATATAATTTGAACTTATTACCAATTGCTATGTGGTATGCAACTAATGTTCACGTCTCCAAAGAGTTGTAGCACTGTTGTGGGCTATATGGACTCTCTCCCCCTAATTATAGTCTTTCATCCCCCAGGCCAAACTTGTCAAGCTAGTTCTTACCGAAAGAGATATCTGCTAGTCGCTGACTATATATATAAGTTGAACACAAAAAATCATTTGTACTTGATATGTAACATCGAGGGAACTTAACATTCAAATGGGATTTCGAGGAATTCTCTAAAGTTTGTGGTATTGCACGTATTTACTCACTTTTAAAAATTAGAGTTTCGTGACTTCTATCTTTGAAATATCTTAGTTCAAAGAAACTTGATTGATTTATTGATTTAAGTACGATATGAGAATTCTGATTTGCAATTTAAGAAATTAGAATAGCATAGATTGATCCCTTGGAAGATATGACGTGATTGTGGGATAATTGGCCGTCACATTTATTGGAAGTTTTGATCTTGATTGATCATGATTTGTATGTATATATCAATTAAATATTAGATTTAGATCTAGATTGATATTTAGGATCATTTACTTTCTTGCACAGGTAACAACTTGTATTATATCTTAGGAGATATGTACATTCACAATTACATTGAAAGAATACAATCAAATTTTCCTACGTCTTCTCTCTGGACTCCGTCCTTCTCTATCTTTCCTTCCTCTCTTTACCTTCTTTCATGGTATCAAAGCCAACTTGGTCTCTAACTTGCTTCCACCTCAACCTGCTGCTAAAGAAAACCTTCAACCTACAAAGGAATTGATCATCCGGCATTAGGTCCACTCTAAAAGGAAGGAAACTTATTTACTTACCATGGCCTCTCCGTAGGATTCCAACCCGGATGCCGGCGACAGAACCACCGGAGAAGAAGGGAGTCCTCAAGCTTCGCAGATCCAGAATTTGCCTGCAATACTTTTAGTACCCGACCAATAATCAGCTCAAGCCCAACCCATGCAGTGGCGACCCACGTAGGCTCAATTCCATTTGGGGCAACCCATGACGAGCCAACCTTACTAGTGGATTCCATATCCACTATATTTTAGGCCAAGCCCAAGTTCCTCATCACTTGGTTTTTTGGGCCACTAGAGCTATGTCCAACCCAATGGGGGCCCGCCAATCACAAATGGTGCAAGCCCAACCATAGGAATGGAGTAGTCGAGCGGGTCAAGTGAACCGGATATGGGAACTAATCCCTACCAAGGATATCTCAATGCAAGTTATCCAATCAGGTCGAACGAATCGGGTCAAGGGATGAATCCCTACCCGAATCTCATGCCCGGATTTTTGCCAGTTCCAGTGGCGGCGTTCACCGAGCGACCAAAACTAGGCGACCCTCTGTATGTCTCCACCACTAATAGACCAGAGCTTTGACTGATAAGCCAGCAATTGACCGGGCCAGAGAATTATTCCAAATGGTCACAGGAGCTTTAGCGCGCACTGGTGACAAAGGACAAAAACGGGTTCCTTGACGGAACCTTCATAGTCCACTCTGATGAATGCCTAGCCCGACACCGGAGGAAGTGCAATCAACTCGTCCAAACGTGGATAGGAAATTGCATATCCCTAGAAGTCGCGACTAGGCTCCCACCGACGAAGGATGCGAAAACCATGTGGGAAAATGTAAAAGAAATGTACGGTAAATTGGATCAAGCCAAAACTTTCAATCTTATGAAGGAAATTAGCGAGCTCAAACATGGGAACATGACGGTGACGGCCTGCTTCAATAGGCTATCGTCACTCTGGAATCAACTCGAGGCAGTAAAAGAAAAGCTCGTAGGGCCAGAATCTACCTTTAAGCAGTATAAAACCAATAAAGAAAGAGAGAAAGCTATGCAATTCTTGTTGATTCTAAACGAATCATACCTTACATTTCGCTCACGGATCCTTCCGATGGATCCAATGCCACCGATTGGACGTATTTTCCAATTGGCTGTGCAGGAAGAGAGTTAGCGACTCGCGATGCCCGAACACACGAGGAACGGTGAGAGTGTCACTCTCGCAACCCGCGATGAATGGAGAGAGGCGGCCACCAAAACCCTAACCTTAGCTCTCAAGAAGGAAAAGAGGAGCCCTTTAGGGTTCGGCGAAGGAGATTCGTGCCCCCTTAAAAAGGATGGGACAAACGGCCCAAATTACACGCGAGGATCGGACAGTTCTCAAGGAGTTGAGATCATACCTGGATTGGACGGTGGACAGGAGATCGCGTTCAAAGGAGTGGACGGCCAGATCTTTGCCACGTCATCCAGAAATTTCACGAAAAATTTAAAGGGAAAAGGTAAATATTTTTGCAAATATTGCAAGTGTACTAACCACATGATTGACAACTATTGGAAATTACATGGGAAGCCCGAAGAAAAGGAGAAAAAAATTTCCACAACCTATTAGGTTACTGGACCAACTGGTCCCAAAATTGAGCAGCCCATTTCATATGATCAGTATCAGCAACTTATGTAGGCACTACATAAATTGGATATTTCCAACAAAGGGGGAAGTTTCTCAGGTATTTCACATTGCCTAATTAATTCTATTTCCAGAAAAGCATGGATTATAGACTCTGGGGCAAGTGATCATATTATATGCGACAAGGGATTTTTTTCAAATATAAATGAAAGCTTGGACTTTCCTGTTTCTGTCTAATTACCCAACGTAAATATTACTCATGTCAAAGTGACATGAACAATTAATCTCAGTCCTCAGGTCATTCTTCGGAATGTACTCTATGTCCCAGAACTCCAATTTAATCTCATATCAGTATCTAAAGCCGGCAAAGAAAATTCATGCCGAGTGATTTTCGATGCTGATACCTATTTATTTCAGGCCCTTTCGACTGGCAAACTAATGGGCTTGGGTAGCCTTTCTGAAGTATTATTTTTCTAGACGAGTTTTCCAAGTAATTTCAATTTTTCCTGCAATTCCTTGAATAAGAAATCATTGTGTAATTTAACTAGCAATGATAAAACTTTTACTATGAATATGAGATTGGGTCACAGTGCCTCATTTCCATATCTTGAATGTCCTATATGTCCCTTTGCAAAACAATCTCGTACACCATTTCCTTCTAGTACCTCCCGGACTAGTGAAATCTTTGCATTAATTCATGTGGACATTTGGGAACCTTATCGTACAATAAATCATGATGGGTCTCATTACTTTCTTACGATAGTAGACAATTATTCTCGTGCGACTTGGATTTTTTTGATGCAGTTTAAGAATCAGGCTTATTCTCATCTGAAAAATTTCATTATGCTATCCAAGAATCAATTTAAGAAATTCATTCAGCGGATCCGTACTGATAATAGGAAAGAATTCTTCAGCCATGATTGCTCCCTGTTATTCAATTCTCATGGTATTCAACACGAGAGCTCATGCGTTTATTCACCACAACAAAATGGAGTGGTTGAGCACAAGCATCATCATCTATTAGAAGTTGCCCATGCTTTGAAATTTCAAGCATCGATTCCAGAAAACTATTGGGGAGAATGTATTACCACATCAGCTTATCTTATTAATTGAATGCCCACTTGGATCCTTAATGGGCAAACACCATTTGAGCTACTGTTCGAGAAGAAGCCTGAACTAAATCACCTCAAGGTTTTTGGATGTCTTTGTTATGTTACAACAATGGGACCTCGAGATAAGTTGAGTCCACGTGCACACCGATGCATCTTTATGGGATATTCCAATCTGCAAAAGGGGTATCGGGTCCTTGAGATTTCCACAAAAGAATTCTTGGTAAGTCGTGATGTGATTTTTCATGAGAACATTTTTCCTTTTTCTAAAAACACATCTCCAAATGAAGACTCAGAGAAAATATCCAGCCATCATAATTTTCTTCCTGATGAGGTATTATCTCAAGATCTCTTCTACATACCAATAGCACAGCCAAGGAATCTTGTTCTTCCCCCAACTCCAACAACATCGAATTTCATTATGAATTTGAATTCTTCTGATAATATTCAGGAAGATACATTAGAAGATTCCACTGCAAATGAGGAAGTTCAGGCCACTGCACCGTCATCCTCATCAGAGACAATACAATCCACAACTGGAGTCGACTATCCAAGGTGCTCTGGACGGGCTACGCGACCTCCAACCTGGATCAAGGATTATGTTTGTGCCACACACAATTCTCTAGGTATTTAGTACCCAACCTCATCCTATGTTTCCTTCCATAGATTATCTTAGGAGCATAGATGTTGCATTAGCCGTTTATCCGATGACAAGGAACCATCTAGTTATGACAAAGCTTCCATTGATCCAAAATGGCAAGAAGCCATGAAGGCAAAACTGAAGGCACTTATCGATAATCACACATGGGATCTTGTCCCACTACCACCTCATCGGAAACCGATTAGATGTAAATGGGTCTACAAGATCAAGTATCGTTCTGATGGCTCTATTGAATGGTACAATACATGGTTGGTAGCAAAAGGATTCACCCAATGAAAAGGTTTCGACTACCACGAGACATTCTCTCCAGTTGCCAAAGATGTCATAGTTCATTCATTCTTAGCCGTTGCTGCCATTAATGATTGGCATCTACACCAGATGGAAGTCCACAATGCCTTCCTTCACGGTGATTTAGATGAAGAAATCTACATGGATATTCCTCAAGGCATACGGAGACAAGGGGGAATAAAGTATGTCGTCTCCGTAAATATTTCATATGTGGTTTAGACACTTAGTCAATTTATGCACAATCTGAACCATTCTCATTTGGATACTACTTTAAAGGTTGTGAAATATTTGAAGAAATGTCCAGGACTTGGGATACTTCTATCTAAAAAATCTGGCATGAGGATGACAGCATATTATGATGCAAACTATGCAACATGTCCCATAAGTCGAAGATCTGTCATTGGATATTGCATTAAATTGGGAGAATCACTCCTTTCTTGGAAGACCAAGAAACAGTCCACTGTGTCCCTATCCTCAATCGAAGCAAAGTATCGAGCTATGGCCAAAGCCACTTGTCAAATAGTCTGGACATGAGGATTACTTAAGGATCTTGGAGTAGAAGTGCAAGGACCCATGAAGTTATATTGTGATAATGATGCGGCTCTTAAACTTGCATCTAATCCTATAGTGCATGAAAGAACCAAGCATATAGAAGTAGATTGTCACTTTACGCAGGAAAAGATCCAGGAAGGAGTAATTGAGACAAGAGGAATTGAGACAACAGAACAACTAGTAGACATCTTCACCAAGCCCTTATGTCAGAGACAACACGCATATCTATTGAACAAGCTAGGCATCTTGGACATCTACAAGCCACCAGCTTGAGGGGGAGTGTTGGAAGATATGACGTGATTGTGGGGATAATTAGCCATCACATTTATTGGAAGTTTTGATCTTGATTGATCATGATTTGTATGTATATATCAATTAAATATTAGATTTAGATCTAGATTGATATTTAGGATCATTTACTTCCTTACATAGGTACAACTTGTATTATATCTTAGGAGATTTGTACATTCACAGTTACATCGAAAGAATACAATCAAATTTTCCTACGTCTTCTCTCTAGACTCCGTCCTTCTCTATCTTTCCTTCCTCTCTTTACCTTTTTTCATTGATCGTATGTGGATGGTACCGGACGAAGGGAAACATACAGGCTAAGGAACAAGAATCTTGCTACAAGATAGTACACATAACATAGTCAATCTCTATATTTATTCGATGAAATGGCAGTAAGGCCCTGAGGCTCTTACGGCCCGAAGCACAATCGCATTACAAGCCATACGAAAGTAAATACCAGTTAGCTCTCTCGTTAACAGAGAGCCTATTATTAACACACCACACTAGTAGAACACACTTGTCACACCTCATACACTCCACAGCCAAACATGCTTCGAACTGAAGGTTTCTTCTCAGTGTCGGCATCGGCTGAGGCCTTCGCGCGTCGCGAGCCCCCTTCAGTCGGAGTCGGAATGGCAACACTCAAGGCAAAGATCCATGAGCTGGTTACAGAGAGGGCAGTACAAATCCTCGAGATCGGGATACTGCGGCACGCAGACGTGCAGGCACTTGGACTGCTGTTGAGCGTCTTCATACTTCTTCTCGAAAACTTTTGCAAGATCTGTCCACCCATCCTCGGCTTGATCCCTCACCAATTGTAAATCACTCGAAAGGCCCACAAGCCGCAGCTCCAGAGCTTGCCGTTTGGTGAGTATTGCAACCCCGCCTCTTTGACAGGCTTGGTAGACTTCACTCATCTCGTATACCATGCGATCAAGCAATGCGTTGCCGCCTTCTTTCCGAATTTGTAGATCTTGCAACCTAGTGATCGAGCAACTCCTTAAGAGGATGCGGAAGTGCTTCATATTCCCAATGGGAACTTCCCTAAAGTTATGAACTCCGCCGTAGGCATCACCTGGTACCTCCACAGCTGGAAGTCCTCCCGAAAACAATATGTACTCATCCTTAACCTGTATGATCATGACAAACGTTAGGTGTAAGATTAGTAAATCCAATACAAAGCATGAAGTCGAAGCCGAAATTAGCACAGGAAAACAGTGCGCACGCCCGACTAAATCTATCACCAGACAGTTTTAGAAAAATGAGCGTGTTTACCGCATCTAATGTACCATCCTTTTCCGGTTTACTTAATAGAAGATGAAACCAATTCCGTCGGCCCTTCCACAGGTGGGTACTTTCATTCCATGTGTAAGGGAAAGCATCTATCTCCCGTAGCCGGAGCATGGGCATGGCATCTGTGTTCTCCACCCAACCAAGAGAGTCCAACACCACAACCATGGTTTCTCGCTTGAAATGCCACTCTTCCTTGATATATCTAGCGGCGAACTTATTCATCTTACGAGGGTCTACCACAAATGCCCATGGCCTCACAGACTCGAAGCTCGGCAGCTTTTCCAATTTGTCGTGCCCCGCATCCACAATAGGAATCCAAACAAGCTCATACCGTGTCTCGGAGACAGTCACTGGCTCCTCCACATTTTTCTTTTGAGATTCGTCCTCCATTTGAATCTGGATAATCCCACCTTTTGGGCTTTCCTGACGACCCTTATGTACGCTCTCAAGAGTCGCAATGTCAAATTCAGAGATTTTTTGGCCCGAAATTATCAGCAACACAATCTTCTTCCTGAACAACTCATACTTGACCTGCATATGTCCAATGGAGAAAAGAAGAGAGTGAATGAGTCGGTTAGTAATATAAGCATAGGCAATCACAGAGTCAGAATAACCAATGAGTTTAAATACTTCCTAAGATTAACAAAGACGTATCTATGCATTGGTTGAATTTCTATTTTGGTCTCTATCTGTTACTCTGGTAGGCTATCATGTACACTTTACCAGTTAATTGTCACATTCGAATAATAGTGTTTAACGGGGTAATCAGTCTAGACACATAAAGGATGGTCGTATTCTCTCCTTCCTCTATGACATAAGGAGCTTACAGAAAATATCTAAACAAGCAATTGATAAATGGAGAATCTCTCAGCGTCCTGCCTCCTTGAAAATGAATAATCATGAGACTTGAAGAATATAATGTGGCCTGGAAACATCTTTCTTTTGCCAGAAAGACAGTAAATACGCCCACAAATATCTCAAACATGAATGATGTCTGCCGATATTGTTCCAAGACTATCAAGGTGGTAAAGACTGCAGACCATGACCTCAGTTTCTCACACATGACAATTGAAGCTTCCTCCTGGCCCCCATTCTATCTCTCTATCTCTTTCCCCCACCAACACATGCCCACAAATGGGCCAAGGAAGGTAATTTAATGTTTTTATAGTAAATTGTCGTTGCTGAATTTTACTACGAAGTCTCTAATGTTGGAATATCTATATAGCCTAATATTTTCGAGGACAAACATGACATCATCATAAAAATAGCTACAGAAGCATTTCGAGGGGTAAACCAGCTTTCAGTACAACCAAGGAAGAGTAGACATGGTGTCTAATTGGGTGAAATATGTAAAGTCGGAATGAATCCTGTAGTATATTCACAAACTTTGCAATGTACCTCTTGGAACGACCAAAGTGAGATCCACTCATTTCTTTTTTTCCCTACACAATCAAATTGACGATTCCGCTGCATGGAATTCCTAGAAAATAGATTGAAGAAGAGGCAAAAAAGGAGATTCTGCAGAGGGCAAACCGGCGTGTTACTGGGACCACGGGCAAATGGAATTTGTTTGGAATCGTCCTCAAGCAGTAATCTCAGACAGTCTGCAATATCCACAGGAGCTTCGACGTATTTCACGTACTTTTGATATTCCTCCATGCTGCCTAACATTAATGAAATGGAGATCAAGCCGTCCGACACTAGAAGAAAGTCAAACACACTAAATCAGCTATCCAGGGATGGCTACCTATTAGTCTCCTCAAATCATCGACCTTCTGGCGAAGAGCTTTCATCCTGTCTGAGACGCTCAACTTGAGAATCTCCAGTTCTGATTGTGTAAACCTGAGGTCATTGCCATAACTATAAATCACTAGACCAGAAAGCAGAGCTCCGTCTTATGCGTCCCCATGTTGTACCCGGAAATCATAAGTCATAGACAAGGTATAGAGCAGAGCATGTGCATATGAACAGTTCATTATTGGAATGTGAGTGTCCTGTTACCTCATGTTTCAAAATCCAAAAGGGTCTTAATAACAAAGACACAACAGGAGAATAAAAGGTGTATTTCCTCTTGGGTACTACGAGAAACATGTGGCGTGGTCATGCAGTATCTGAGAAACAAACCAAGAAGCCGCGATCGTACGTTGTATTGACACTGATGATCTGGGCGAAAATGTTCGCTGCAGCCAGAATGGCGATGATGGTCTCGCAGCTCCACCAAGGTATTGACTGGAATGCGCTTGCCAATTCAGGCAGGTGCTTCCCACGGTGCTCATACACCAGCTGGATGAGATCAAACAAGGAAGTGGTCCACTCGCAGAGGTCTTTGACCACATCGTTGAGAGGTTTTATCGCCACCTTGTTGCCGTCGGGTATGGCCTTCTTCTTCAATGGGCTCAGGGCTTTCCAAAGGTAACCGGACATGGAATTTCTGTCCTCAGGGGGAGCTTCGGAGGCGTACCAGAAGTCACCGTATTGCAGAGCGAAGGCCGCGAGGACGAGCAGGACTTGGGTGGTCCATCGATAGCTTCCTACCGTCTGGAATATCTCGTTCCACTTCTCTTCCATATTTTTGCATTCCTTGGGGTATGTCATCTGAAGAAGGAGGAGAAGATGATGAAGATGGTGATGACGATGATTTGGACTTTTTATCCTTCTCAAATCAATTAAAAACATCACAAACATATGAACGGATAATAATAATAATAATCCTGATTAAGTACTTATTTTTCAATTCTTGTATATTAATTTTCCTCGTTTTGACGAGAAAATTATTTTAAAAGTAAATATAGTTCACTTTATAATTTTCCTAATATTCGGTTTCAAAGAATGTGAAATGCCCTCGTAAATACCAAAACGTGCATGAATCACGGCCTCACCCACTTACATCGACATTGGAAGCCGTGCCATCGTGGACATGGAGCCTCTCCTTATGTACGTAAACGGGGCCGTTTGCATGTATTTGTGGGAATTAATTATGTCGTACAGGTTTGGATATCCCGTGTCCTAAGGAAATAACAATAATAGTAATAGAAAACCTGACAGCTGATGCGCTCGATCAGCCGTGAAATGTCGCCCTGCATACTGGTGTCCGGGGCCTCTGGAAGATCCTGCAACAACAAAATCTCAAGCGATTAGGAGCAACTTCTACAAGGTTCAATTCTCAGAATTACACTAGCCTCTCTGTTACTTGATTGACCATCCGAATTTTATTTAAATGAATGATAATTTTTGAATTATATGAGGTTATTAAAATCTTTCGGTTCAAATAATCCAACGGATGCACAAAACCGTGCATTAGGAATGACATTTTTGGATAAAAAGGAAAGTCAAATTCAATATTAATAATTGACATCGATCACTATTCGATACCCGTTTGGGGACGTTTTCCCTGTCGAGGAGCTGCGTTGCGTCGACGAGCTGGGTTGTGACAGAAATGATGTTCTTGACGATTCCAAGGAGATCATCCACTTTGCATTTTGCTTCTTTGGTGTGATCATATGACAATTTTCCTATGACCGACTCTATGAACTGATATAAGTCGCTGATGTGGGCAGTGAGCGCGGTCTTCGGCTTGCTGTCGCCGCCGCCACCGCTGCGAGGGGGGACGGACAATGCCCGTTTATCCATGTATGTTCGACGGCGGAAGGGAGAAAGCAAGAGATCAAGTGAGGTTAGCAAAAGGATGAAGTAGAAGATGGACGTGCTTTGCTTGTTTTCTCTTGCGTCCGTCTCTTTATATAGCCAACCGTGCAGCACAACGCATGCGTGCAAAATGGGAGAATGACGTTGATTGGTCCCACCTTAATTACACCCTTTAACCGAATATGTTCCCTTACAAGAAGCACCTTCATTAAGGGGACGCAGTATAGAGAACTTTGAATGCCAGTATGTCAAGATCCCAACCTCAGGGAAACGATATGATCACTGAATCATCAATTGTAGGAGTTTAATACATCAAGTATGTGGAAAATGAACACATAAGACTACAAATATGAGAAATCGAATCTTTTGATATGATAATCAAAATGGGTCATTAACTCATTTTTTATTAAAGTGAATCATAAATGATTCAGCTCAAATTTGTTATGTAAACTATAATATGTTTTTGAAAGAAAATTTGAAGATTAATAAATTTAAATGGGTCTCTCTTGAAACCCACTTTTGCGCGTATAACCAGAAGAATAATGGTGAAAATGTCCAAGGAATTTTTTTTTTTAAATATGAAAATATTATTAAAAATTGTTCATGCTAGTAGGATAGTCGACATCCACATCAGTGAATTCTAAACAAAACTTTTTGGATGGACTCAATTTGTGAAAGTGAAAATATTTAGGGCTTAATCGGCAAATTTGAAAGGTTTAGATTTGAATTGACAAAAGTATAATAAGTTTATGACTTTTTAGACAATTTTCTGCTTAGTTATATTCAAGTAAATTGGTCATAAATGAGTTTAAACATAACATAGGTATAAGATGGGTCATAAATGTGTTTACAACTTACTTAGATCTCATTCGCTTATATGATTCTCTCTTCATTCTCTTTTACCCTCATTTGATCTCGCATCCACTCATTCCATATCCTCACCTTAGTTTGGGTATAAGTTTTCCTAAATTGGTTTAAATATGAAAGTATTTTAGCATTATAGGTTGGCATGGATATGAGTAACAAGAATTTACATTGCATGGAAATGGGTCTATTTGCATATTTTTGACCAGATCCAAATTCAATTTGACTCGTCCATTTGACGGGTCTATAATGGAACAGACCCCGGTGAAATTGTTAGTTTATGTCTTGTTGCAACGAAATAGCTAATATTAAGTATAGTTTCACCGTGCAATATCAAAGGAATAGAGATGAAATTTCCAGAATGCTTCTCTTTTGTATGTATTTATTTAATAGCAATGTACTCATTCCATCAAATAGGCATTAATATGACTAGATGAGGGTTTAGCTAGAAAGATGATATGTTTCTACAAAGTTTACTGATCCATAATCATCTTGTGAGATTGATCCACCTACGAATCAAAAGAAGCAGGTTTCGCCCGACCTGTTTCATCCATCATCCATCATCATCTTCTTCTTCTTCATCATCCTTTTGATTAACCTTAATTGATCTCCTATTTTCTCTTCCTTTCGCCCATCCAAGAGACATGGAGACATTGGCATTGTCCTACTCTCTTGGCAACAGTCAAGATCATAGTATCCAAGCACTAATCTTATGGGGTTTTTTAATGTTGTTCAATATCATAAAATTGGAAAGGGTGGGAAACATGCCACATGATGTTTTCTTTCAAACGGTACTTACTTTTTAGATGCGATCTTCTGTCCTACTGGATGAAGCCAAGTACCATTTTGCCCGTGAAAACAACACCCTCGACAATGACATCTTTACACAAAAATATTGTAGCATCAAAGTACTAATCTTATTGGACTTTTTAATGTAATTCGATATCATAAAATTGAAAAGGTTGGGAAACATGCCACTTGACATAATATGTGCTTTTCTTTCCAACGGTAATTACTTTTTAGATGGGATGTTCTTTCCTTAGCAAATGAAATCAAGTATCATCTTGCTCATGACAACACCCTCAACAGTGACATCACTATACGAAAATATTGTAGTATCACGCGACAAGATGTACTATGCTTTGTTCTTTCCAATAGAAATTGCTTTAAGATGTGATGTTCTTTCCTTAGTAAATGAAATCAAGTATCATTTTGCTCATGAAAACAACACCCTTGACAGTGACATCTCTATGCAAAAAGACTTTAGCTTTGCTAGCATAACAGTTTTTGAACTACTGTGAAAGTAATGGCATTCTATGAACCACAAATTCTTAAAGAATTGAACCCCACAATAATTTCTAATTATTTGTTATTAATTTTTTTAAGACCCAAAATAGATTATTGATCTTATAGCAGATTAAGGACATTCATATAGACATTTCTCGTATAAATTCTGCCTTATGGTGAAATCACAATCTCATTATGCATAATTAACTCTTATTGTTATGGTAAAGTGAATTTCTAATTTGTACAAAAGTTAGAATGAAAATGGCCCTCTTTCCACTACTTTTTTAACTCACACACTTCCTTCTATATGTCCTTCTTCACTTAACTCACAAACTACCCACTATATGAACTGACCATTTTAACCTTTGCTTTTTCCACCTTCCGCATGCTTGTGCCACATTAACTCACATGTGGGGCTCATCTGTTATCCCCCCCCCATTTTTTCCTTTTTTTTCTTTTTTTTTTCCGAAAAATACTTATGTGACTATTATTAATCCATTGTGAAATTAATAGTTTGTTTTGGACCGTAAAAAAAAAATTAATAACAGATAATGAGAATTATTATATAATTTACTCTTTCAAGAATTCGTGGCTCACAACATAATGATCCAAAGATTGTTATGTTAGCAAAACCCAACATATAACACATCAACAAATTATAGCCACAAAAACTGAATTTTTTTGTTTTTTTGTTTACCGCTAAAATTATAAGCCTGATTTAAGATGCAGAGTCTAGTCTTTATCTTTGTAAGACTCCAATAAGATTCAATTTGAAAAGGATCAAGGATCAAGCTATTTTTATTTGGAAGCTCAAAATGTTTTTGGACAGTGAATTGTCGAACATACCAAATCGAATCATTTTGATCTTTTAGTGGTTGTATGCAGATGAAGTACACAATAGGCTTTGTTTCATCGTCCTTGCAAGTTCAAATATTTTCAATTGTCGAACCTATCATAACCGTAAGCTCAGCCATGTCCACAAAGAAGATCACCACCATATTTGGCCCGAGAGACAAATTAACTTTCTTCTCGCAATAGAACACCAAACCTAAAAGGTAACTCAAACTCCAAAATCTTTTTATCACGTATTGTCCATGAAGACATCTCATGAGATATGTAATATCAATGGTATTATCGCCCATGACGAACATTTCATCCACATAAACAAGAGAAGAATTGATCATAATCGGTTTTGTCAAATAAATGCAGCATCATATCAGCATAGCTTTGAATGGATTGAGCAAGATAGTCCAACAAACTACATAAATTCACCACCAAAAGGGAACACCGTTGGAATCTACTGAGAATTACGTACTTTGTTAGTACTGATTATTTGAAGGATAGTTACAAGTATCGTGTGTAACGAGATATATGGTACACCCAATCATCCTGTGTGAGATCAAGAAAATTTATGTAAGTAAGGGGAGAAAAATGATTCCCTATAAGCTTTATCCACGATTGCTGCTAATGAATATTGTCCTGAGGTATTTTTCGTCGTATGGTTTATCAACTCAAATCGGGAATGAGAGAGTGCACCAACAACCTCAGCCACACCAGTACAACAATTATCAGCCATCTGAATCAAAACAAACTCCATCCTCATGGCCCTGCCATTTAGTTGTCCCGAAGGCCAGCTCGAGAGATGCAAAGTCAAGAACCGACCAATCTTTATAGGGTCAAGACCACCCAACAGTTGAGTCCCAACTTAATAGATGACCATGAATGCCGATATGTGCCGGTTTTTGAAGATATAACGAATTCATTACTTCGAAGTCAATTTCGAAATATTAAATAGGCCGTAGGTGTCCTGTGTGTGGGTTGCAGAAGCTGAGGAAGAAGACAAGAAGGAGAGGGGGCCGGGCCAAGAAGAAGAGAAGGAGTGGACCTTGGGCCCGTGTGAGTGGGGAAAAGGAGGAAAAAGGGCTGGGCGCGAAGGCCCAACTCCAGCGGGCTGGGTGCGAAAGCCCAGCCCCAGTGGCTGCCCTTTTTTTTTTTTATTTTTATTATTATTATTATTATTATTATTATTATTATTATCCGAAAAAAGCGAAAAATAAGTAAAATAAAGGAAAATAAAGATTAATGGATGCAAATAAGAACTAGGACCTCATTGATGGAAAAAATATTTTTGTTAGGGTCGAATTGATCCCTGATTTTTTTTATGTAAATTAATTTTAAATATTTAGTTAAAATTTAGGTGTTAACAGCCATGAGATTAGTGCATCTATCTTTAATTGAATGTCGTCTAAATTTGGGGATCCTTTTGAGACATCCACATGTTAACATAGTGCATTGTGGATGGTGTAAATCGATTCTTTCGTCATTTTCTTTTCTTTCACCTTTTACACTTTTCTTCATTTTCGAAATTTACCCCCTCACGGTGCATTTTGGATGGTCCAGATTCTTTTGTCTTTTTCTTTCTTGCATCTTTTACCCTTTTTCTTCCTTTCTCAATCTGTCCCCTCCCATCTTTTGCCAACTCTGCACACCATGAATGCACAGCACACGAGCTTGTTGTTTAGGGTGATGATTTCGCGAGAATTTCTAGCAAAAATGGTCTATGGTAAAACTTAGTGAATGAAAAGAGAAAAAAAAAATCGAACAAATTGGTTGACGGATTGATTTTTTCTAAAAACCAAGACCGTTAGGAAACTGGCCAAGATAGACCTGGAGGGAATAAATTAAATTTCATTGAACTTTTATACAAACTAGAACTTCAGTTTAAGCTAATTTATTGCGATAGCGATAAGTATACATCATGCATAATGAAATTGCATTTTCACTTCAATACATAAAAAAGAAAAGAATCCGATCATTATCAGTTCTGCCAAATACATGCAGCATTTATATCGTAAGGGCTTTGAATAGATTGAGCAAGATGGTCCTACATGCTCTGCAAATTCACCTCCAAAAGAGAACACCATAGAAATCTACCAAGAATAGCATACTATAAGTACCGATTATTCGAAGGTTCTTTAATTTTGCAACTTGACTGCCCATTTAAGGAGGCGACCCATGTATGTTTTGATCGAATATCCACCCTATGGTCGTTCCATGTCCATTTGACCGAGGATCTCACCTGCCTTCAGCTTTCATTTGAACCTGACATTTCTCTCTAATAGGGACCATTACCGGTGAAACTGCTCCTCCATGTGCTACAAACCAGAGGTGGAAATATCCATTTTGCCCAACTTACGGCTATATCATAGAACTGATTAAAACTTTAAAGGACTTAACTACGTGTAAAAAGCAGAAAATAAATAAGTATGCCGTAGACGTATTTTTGAATATATTTCTGTGTAATAAACAATTAAAGCCTTGAAATGCATCCATATTTGTATTATCCTACATCTTCTAATTTGGCACAGGCCATCGTGTGAGGGTGTGCAAGCAATAAATAAAAAAGGCTGATATAAAAAAAAAAATCCAAATACAACTCAATGTTAACTAATGCAACTTGTTACTCATGTTCTCATTAACCAAAAAGTCCTAAATTATATTTTACAGTGGTCAATTCATTTATAAACTTTTCAATTTACCTAATATAATATCCATATGTTTTGCGGAAAATGAATGGTTTCTTCTAAAAATGATCCCTTACAATAATATTGAAGGATGTTCTCATTATCGATAACAATTTATGTACAAAACATTTCATGGACGATGAAAATCATTTTTCTATTCATTTTTGTAACCAATAAAAAAAAAAATAGCTTAGAAATATATTGACTAAGTTGAAAAGTTTAGACTGAATTGATCCTTTTACCATATAAGTTTAGGACTTGGGACAATTAGACCTATTCATGAATATTTCACAGCGCAATACTAGGAGAAGGCCATATGTTTGAGGCGCCCCTCAATCAAATATTCAAAATTCCATGTCATTAGATAGTAGAAGATATAAATTTATCTACAAAGCTAGCAGTCGGTTGGCTTTTGTGTCAAAGTTGGCATTGCTAAAATGATTTGAGAAATGTTGCTCCCAAATTGCCCTTTGCATAATTGTGCTTTTGTTCATTGGCTTCATTAGACTGCACGCCAGATTGGTTGGGGGAATTTACCATGGCTGCTGCTGCAAGGCCCCAAATGATGATATTTGCAAGTCCAATATGCTAGTATTTATGACCCGAACGACATAACACGAAACTACGAATGGCGTAGTATGACCATGCCATCGTACGGCTTTTACGAAGCTCCGCCGCATGCTTTGTTGACCAAAGTTGTGCTTGGATCGCCCCTCGCGGGGTTGTAGATGGAGGACATCCTGAATGTAAATTACTATGACTTTTTTGGAGAATGCACAAAGTAACATCTCTCCAGTTCTTCTTATTGCTATTTTACATAGTTTCTCCCTCCACCATGTACATTTTCTCCATCTCATTAATCCATCCAGTAAGCATATGAATTTCCATCCTCTCTACCTTTACCCTTTCCAAACGGTTCGAGTTTTTTTAGGAAAAATTACCAAAAACATCCTTAACTTATTGTAATTATATTAATTCAGTCTTATTTATTTTTATTTTTTTATCAATCGAGTCCTAAACCTTTTCTCAAATGGTTTGAGTTGTGTTTTTTTACCCATCCATCTTAGGGCCGACTTCGTCTTTATATTTGGGGCGTATTATTTTCCTAACCACTTGTAAAACATACCAAATCATATCACTTAGTCCATTGATATCCTATTGTATTTCAATATGGAAATCAAGACAGCTAATTCAATGGAAAGACTAGGGAAAAAAAAAAAAAAAAACAGACAATGAAATGTCACAAGGCCATCATGCATTGCACTTTTCCATATTAAGCAATCAACTTTCCAACAAATGTGATTGGCATTCTCTTATTTTTTTTTTTTTTTTGCCTAGAAAGAAGCCGGGACATTCCCAAAAGAGGCATAGTACTAGGAAAGGTCACTAACTCATTCCTCATAAAGAACATGTATCTCAAAAGTTATCTTTTTGTCCCACTTCATTCTCTTATTTGGTTGAGTAAATAAGAAGACCTTTTTATAACTTTTTATCCGATATAGCTTCTTCTTCTTTTTTAACCAAGTACTTTATTCCTTAGAAAATCTCCAGCACATCCTCTATACTGCCGCAAATGATGATCAGAACCGGAGGAGTCATTGTTGGTGATTGGGTGAAAGAAGATCAAATGAAGAGCGAGAATGCAAGGCCAAATAAGAATGAGAGAGCTGCCATGGTGAACGGTGTTATGGCAAATGGCGTTGTCCTTGAGGTTTTCTGTGGGGATTAGGGGAGGGGGTGATGGGGATGCTGGCGAGTTTAGTACAGCAGAGGAGCATTGGGTAGTGGCAGAGATGGTGGCAAAGATGGAGAAGGAGAGGCTATGGGGGGATGCGTAGGTGGAGACAGGGTCAAGGCATTTCAAGCACTCTTGACAGTAAAACAGGACAAAACAAAAAAACCAAGGGCAAAGCATTTCAAGCACCCTTGACAATAAACAGGAAAAAGAGCAACTAAAACAGGGCAAAACAGAGTGACTAAAACAGGGCAAAAGTATCATGTGTATCAATATTTGTGGTACACCCAATCATCCTATGTGAAATCAAGAAAATTTATGTAATAAGGGGAGAAAAATGATACCCTATAAGCTTCATCTCCGATTGCTGCTAATGAATACTGTCCTGAGATATTCTTCCTTGCATGGCTTATCAACTCAAATGGGAAATGAGAGGGCGCACCAACAACCTCAGCCACACCAGCATAACAATTTTCAGCTATCTGAATCAGAACAAGCTCCATCCTCATGGAGAGATGCAAAGTCAAGATCCAACCAATCCCTTATGACGAGCATATGCGATTATAAGGATGAATAAGAATGTGCAAGCAGCTCCAGCCACGATCATGACCTGCCAGCATTAGGGCGCAGTTTTAAGGAAAAGTGAAATCAAGAAGAGAAGTCGAGAAGGAGATGAGACGATGACGTTATTAATTAAAGCGTTCAGGCCTGCCATTTGAACAGGTAGCCATGGTTATTGTTCCCATCATAAGGTATGTTCACGCCGAAAATGCCAGCAACCAAAGAATAGATGGACAAACAAACAGTTCCCGAGCTCAGGAAGAGCTCTAGCTGCAACCATAGACAGAGAGGAGACAAAGAACATAAAAGAAATCAATTCAACGACTCCATACATTGGCAACTAAATGAAGAGGTGAACTACTTGGGCACACATTTAAAAAAGAAACAATTGAGAACATGAACGCACACAATAACAGTGCGTGAGAGAGAGAGAGAGAGAGAGAGAGAGAGAGAGAGAGAAGGACCTGAATTAGCTCATTACGGTGATTATCAAGATGAGGAAAGAGAAAGTACTAAGAATTTCAGGAAAAAGAAAACATTGACTAGACTCTATGCAAAACTTGCGCTTTTCTCCTTTTTATCTACTCGATTCTCTTTATAGAAACATGCTATACAACTAATATAATCAATCCAGTTACCCGGATGTTAATGTAGTCCTCGGTGTCATCGATATATTCCCGAAGCTGCACATGAGCAACCTAAGCAAATCAAATTTTTCGAAAGATGGACATTATACAGAAAATCAAACTCTCAAAAGTACAATCATTCTAGTCATGCATCACAAGCGATCTCGAGCAAGCAAAATGAGAATTTGAATTACTATTTGACCAAAGTACATAACGAATTAATTAGTTCAAAATTTCCGACTACCTTAATTGCGTAAAATTAACACAAAATCAAAATGTCTATAATTTATCTGCTACCCTGGTAAACAGAAAAGCAAATCATTAGTAGAGGACATTTTCGACTTCAATTACAACAGCAAATCACAAATTTCATTCTCCCAACACCATGACAACTGTTAATTGTTGACCCCGTACTGGTGTAGAAAACCTATAGTCTCTCCTTGGCAAAGAGAAATTTTTTAATGGATTCAAAAGCTCAAATATAGTAATTAGACGGGTTTCATTTAGCCATCCCAACTCACATGATACTGTAAATACTAACAAGTTCCACAATCATCATTCCTAATATAATCATGTATCATAATGATGCCGACAAAAATGACAAAACTATCTCTAGTACAAGCATCGCTGAAATTCATTGCCTATCTAAAGCATCAATGAAAACACTCTACCCAAGATTTTACAACAGATAAATGCAGGCGAATACTACAGCAACTAAAGGATCATGCAGAGAATTCCCTGTCGGAAACAAGTACTTACTGTTGTCAGCTTGTTCAATATGCCATCAATTTGCATAAAGTAAGCCTGAAAAAATAAGACATTGATGCCTATTCAAGAAATAACAAAACATAAAAATACCATCCACAATAATATCGACAGGAGATAGCTTGAAACCTCAAGTAACATTTCCAACTCCTCAACATCATCTTCGTCTCCACGAACTGTTGCCACACTCGCCCGACTGGCTCAAGATATCTTCGAGCCAATGGTATGGGAAGCAGGAAACCGATTTTGGGCTCCTGAACCATTTATAGGGGAAGACGCACCAACTTGTTTTCTTGACAAATGCAAGTCAGCCATACCATCATCATCATCATCATCATCATCATCATCATCATCTAGTAGTTGCTCAAGCTCATCCCTTACCTGCAATGTACCACGAATACCTTTCAAGATGTTACCCTCCTACACGTCAAAGGTACCCTGAAGAAGACATCCGGGTATAGTGACAGAAAAGTCCATAATGATTGAGAATATCAGCAATAGGTTCTGTTCAACGATGTTCCTCTAAACACAGAGAGAGAGAGAGAGAGAGAGAGAGAGAGAGAGAGAGAGAGAGAGAGAGAGAGAGAGTGCAGTGTTCAGTCGGACACCATTTCATGAGGACAATAAGATCTATCTCGATCATTTACATATTGATCAAATACTAAATTTTCATACAAGCTCATCTAAATACTCAATTTGAAGATAGAAACATTTTATCATACATAGGATTGTCAGTCAGTCTAGGCCAAGTCCTTAAAGTTGCATAAGTACATAGAATCAAGAAAGTCAAGGACAACTAAAATTTTATGTTACACACGAAGATATCATACTCAGTCGAGAACTTGATAGATAATGGCAAGGTAAACCATTTTGATTTCAGCAATGACCCAGAAGTTACATAATTTTGCAGGACAAAAGGTGACTCACAATACCTTTGCACCCTTGCTGTTAGCCTTGGCATCGCACTCTTCAAATTACGAACCCTATCCAAGTTACGGCTGCTAATCTACAAAGATCACAGACAGCAGACACGCAAATTTAGGAGACATTTCAAACTGAGAATGAGCATAGAAGCATGATCGACCAGCCAGCAATGAGACATTGTTGTAGAATTCCAAGCATAAAGTGTAATGGCTCGATTAGTACAAAAAACTGTGTTAAGCAAAAAAGGCAAAAGCCTCATAAGAAAAATTGCATCATCTTGATCAATCAACACTTTCAGAAGCACAACAACGAATCTCTAGGAGAAATAGCAACTAACAAAATTCAGCCGATCATGCATAACATCACATCAAGCATGCAAAACCAAATGGACCAGTCTTCAAGAGTTCAGCAATCTCTCAGAAATAAAATCCTTAGAGGGAAGCAGAAATGCCTAGAATTGGACAATTGAAAGCTACACTAGAATTTCAACCGGTAAAACAATACCTATTTCCAAACAAACAATACTATTAGCTAAACTAAGAACTGCAAATGACAATTTTCAGCCGCATATCACTCCTTCAGATATAAGGGAGAAAGAAATTTGCCACTAGAAGACATCAAATTTCATTCTTGCACAACCATTGAAGTACATCATAAGAAAGGTTTTATCTTTTCTCTGAGCAAAGCTTGAATATAAGTACCTAGCTGGTTAAGTAGTCTCACATAAAAAACAGAGACACCTGCTCATGCAAAAGGTCTACATAGCTTAACAGCCAAAAGGAAATATCTAAGGACTTGAGGATAACGAGAAAGCTGTGTTCAGTCATAATTGGCTGGAAATAAAAGGAAAAGGCATATTATAATTTCAGAATTGAAGGCATTCCCTGGGTTGAACAGTTGTGATTCAAGCTTGCAACTAAAAGACGAATACTGAACTAGGGAGAAATTCAGTGCTTGGCTAATTAAGGCCCGGCGACTAAACATTTAGCAACCTCAGAATTCCAGTCAATGGTACTAGAACTCATTGCATTAAAAAAACACTTCATCAAATGCAAGAAGAAGCAAATCAACTGAATTAGTCAAAGAAACATGAAAAACATGAATACATCCCAAGCTAAACCAAAGTAAGCTCTTCCAAAACAGAAGTGACAACACACGGGGCTTCCAGACATCACACGAGTACCGGTCTGCTCAATAAGCAGACATTAACCACTAAGAAAAACACCAGTCGCTACGCACTAACCTCTTCGGCAGTAATAATTGCCTTGATATGCAGCAAAAAGTTCAAACACCCACAAATGCAACAGTGAAAAAAAAAAAAAACCGAAAGGCAGCACCAACAATTCAAGGAACTTCAAGAAGAAAGGAGAGAGAGAGAGACTCCCATTTATAAACAAGATCCAAAAGAATAAAAAGGGGACCTCCAAATTGAGAACGATGGCCCTCTCATTGCCGAGGATGGTGGAGGGGTAGGACAAGAGCGGGTCGACATGTTAGGCCCTGTTTATTTTTTTTTGTTTTTGTTCCCTAGAATAAAAATTTTCGTTCTTTTGTTCATGGGAACAAAAAAAGAACAGAAACACGTTTAGTAAAACTTTTGTTCCCAAGAACAAAAAATCTATTTTTTTGGTTCCCGGGAATAGAAACAAGAAGTTGAAAAAAAGTTATTTCTTGTTCCAGGAACGATTCCGAGAAACAATTTTTCTCTCTCCTCTTTATTTCTTCTCTTTTTTTTCTTTTTCTTTTCTTCTTCTTTTTCCTTTTACCGATCACCAGCCTTGGCCATGGCTGGCGCCGATGACTAGCTAAACGAGGGCCGGTGACCTCACCGAAGCGTCGCCGGCCCTCGGAGACGTCAAGCCACGGCAAGGCTCATCGGGCCAAGCCTCCCCGTGGCTAGGTGAGGCTCGGCCTCGCTGGTGGCTGGGTGAGCTCGACCTCGCCAAGCCAAGGCAAGGCCAACCTCATGCCACCAGGTGAGCCTCGCAAGGCCTCCGGCAAGGCTCAACCCCACCTAGGTGGCGTGAGGCTTGCCTGGTCACTGTGGCCACCAGGAAGGCTTGGCCTTGCCTAGATCTAGCGAGGCTGAGCCTTGCGGTGGCCTGGCAAGGCTTCGGTGAGCTCGCTAGAGCTCACCCAGCTGATCGCTAGCCGTCACCATGGCTAGCGACCAGCCACAAAGAGAAAGAAGGAGAAAAAATAAAAAAGGAAAAAAGGAAAACTATATAAATATAAATATATATAAAAATATATATATATATTTTTTTTTTTGAAAAACTAAAAGAAACAACAAAATTATACAAGTTTACCGAACATATTTCTATTCCTAGAGTAGAAATTTTTACAGTTATCAAGCGTGTTCTTATACTTATAAATTGTTCTCGGGAACCAAAAAAAAAAACTATTTCTGTTCAAAAATTGTTCCCCGGAACAGAAACGTTACCAAACGCGCCTTTAAGGTGCGAATGGTAATATTTCTATTCTAGGGAACAATTTCTTTTGACAAATAATTCTTTTCTTTTTCTACTATGGGGAACAATTTCTGAGTAAAATAAGGTATTTGGTAACTATACAAAATTTCTATTCTTGAAATAAATAAAAAGAATAGGAATGTGTTTGGTATGATTTTTTATTTTTTGTATTTTTTTATTTTTTTATTCTTGCTCATGGACCACCTCCCGCCGTCGCCTGTTGCCGCTACCTGCGGCCCGTTGTTGATGGCTGCCGTTGCTGGACCGTCGACCATTACCGCTGGATTGTCGATCGCCGACCGTTGCTGCCGACTACCACCGCACGATCGTCACCCACAGCTCACCAGTTGTCGCCTCCCACGGTTGTCCGTATGTGGGTGGCGATCGTGCGGTGGCGGCTAGCGGCAACAAGTGGCGACCGGCGACGACAGGCGGCAAGCAACGGCCACAAGCAACGGTCAGGCGGCAACGATGGTGGTCGAATGGCGGTTGGCGGCGACAGCGACGATTGGCGGTAGCCACCAGCAATTGACGATGGCAACGGCAGTCGGTGTCGATTGTTGACAGTCAGGGGTGGCTAATGGGCTATGGTTGGCAGCAACGATGATCAGACAACAGAAGCCACGATGGTCGTCACCGGTCGACTGGCTACGGCCATCATTAATTGACCACCAACTGTCGGTGGAGGTGGCCAACGATTGGTAGGCGGCCACCCAAGGCCACAGCAAGCGACAAAAACAAAAGAAAAAAAGAAAAGAAAAAATTAGTTTATTTCTAGAAATTGTTCCCAAAAACAAGAAGCTACTTTTTTTTTTTTAATTTCTTATTTCTATTTTAAATCTATTCCCCTACTTTTCTATTCCGAGGAATAGAAAAATAAGTTGGCATTACCAAATGAATTTCTATTCTTTTTTTGTTCCACAGAACAAAAGAACAGAAATTCGGAGAAACATAAACATTACCATGCAAGCCCTTACTCTCCAAGGTGCTTGTTTCTCCAGACAAAATGATACTTAATTTTACTTGCCAAGGGAAGAACATAGCATCTAGAAAGTAAATCTATGTGAGAAAGAAAAGTCACCTATTATATTGTTTCATAATGCACATTTCCCACCCTTTCCAATTTTACAGTATTTATTAATGTCTAACATTGATATAATATTAGGGCTTCGATACTTTGGAACATTATTCATCTGTGCTTTTGATTTTGTATATTGAGCTTTATTATTATTTATTTTTTTGTCATTAATTTAACTGAGTTTATTAGTTATCAAGGAATCAGATTTGTGCATCTTTATTTAATTGGATATCGTCTAAATTTAGAGATCCTTTCCAGACACCTACATGTTAGCTCAATGCATTTTGGACGGTCTAGATTGATTCTTTCGTCCTTCTTTATTTTTATTTCACCTTTTACCATTTTCTTCCTTTCTGAATTTACCCCCTCCCATTCGTTTCACTGCACGCCACGCATGCATCACGTGAGGTTGTTGTTGTCTGCCATCATCTCCATTGCCACTATGCCCTCGCCAACACGTAGTCGTCCCCCAAATTTATCTGGTCAGGGCCGACGCGCGCGCGCGCGCGAGAGAGAGAGAGAGAGAGAGAGAGATGTTTGAATATCCAAGGCGTCTTGATATTTCGAAGTGAAGGTTTCACGAGAATTTCTAGGAAAAAAAGTCTATAGCACAACCCGACGAATCAATCAAAAGAGAACAAAAAGAACGAACAAATTGTTAGACGACTTGATTTTTTTTCCTAAAAGCTTAGACTGTTAGGAAATAGGCCGAGAAGGACATGGAAGGAATAAATTAATCTCCATTAAACTTTTGTGCAAACTAGAACTACAGTTTAAGCTAATTTATTGCGATAACAATGAGAGTACATCGTGAATAATGACATTGCAATCATGAAACTTTTTTTTTTTGGTCAATTCAAATCTAAACATTTTGTAATTATATTAATTCAGTCTATTTGGCTAATTTTGGCTAGCAAAATCTGACGTGGGTCATCTAATTTAGTTCTAAATTTTTTTTGGTCGATTCAATCATAAACCTTTTGCAATCATACCTATTCAGTTCATCGACCAATTCGATTAGTTGGCACCGCGTGGATGTCGGCCATCGGCAAATGCCGACGTAGTAATTTTTAAATAATTTTTAATTTTTTTTAGAAATTTTATTAAATTTTAGTTTTAATTTTCCGTTTCCTTTTTATTTCCTTTTTTTCTCTTTTTCCTTCTTTTGCTTCTTTGCCCATAGTGGTCGGCGAGGTTGGGCGAGGGCCATGAAGCCCCCGTCGGCTCATGGCCCGCTAATGAGGGTCACAGCTCTTACTGCCTAGGAAAAGGAAATAAATTAAAAAATAAATTAAAAAATTAAAAAAAAATTATTAACAAACTACCATATCAATATTGGTTGGATAGTCAATAGCCACGTCGGCTCTGGTCGACCAAAATTGACCAAATGAACTAAATCGACACAATTACAAAAGGTTTAAAATTGAATTAATTAAAAAATAGTTTATGACTAAATTGACACAATTTTAATAAGTTTATGATTTTATTTTTTATGGTAATTTTCCCTTTGAACATGTATCCATGGTGGTTGTTCCAATTATAAGGTACGTTCATGCCACAAATGTCGGCAACGAAAGAATAGATGGACAAACAGAATCGTTCCTAAGCTCGGGAAGAGCTCTAGTTGCAACCATAGACAGAGAGGAAAAAAAGTAAAAAATAGAAAATAAAAAATTAATAAAATTTTGAAAAAATATTAAAATATTATTAAAAATTGTCTAAATTACCGATTGTGCCACGTAGGATGACTGACTTCCACATTAGCAGATTTAGATCAAAATTGACCAAATGGACTCAATTGGTAAAATTAAAAAGTTTATAAATAAATTGGCAAAAGTATAATAAATTGAAAAAATGACACGTGTCAGTCTCAAAGATGATGAACCTCTTTCAATACTTAAGCAGGGACTAGGGAGTAAGGATTACAAATTAAGATTTATTTATATTTCATCATGTTTGAGTTTTATTTGTATTTCTTTATAAGGCAGCCATTGTTACTAGGGTAATATTCTTTCCTAGAAGGCGAAATTCATCCAAGCAATTGAAAAGGAATCCTTATTCTGATGGACGGTATTATTTGTCACGACAATTCATTCGATGATTCCTTGTTCATGGAAATCAAATGAGGCCTTAGGTTATTCCCATGCAATATTCGATTTGAGGCATGATTGCTCCATGCTAATTGGTGAGCCTTTCACCACAGGCTTATCATTGTATCCGAAGCTTACTATTCATTTTACATAAAATAGCAAATGTCCGAAGCACAAATCAACCAGTGGTTGCTCAAAATGCAATTCGAACTTATTACAACAATTACCGCGTGGTATGAGAGTAGTACTATGGCGGGGTATACGGACTCTCTCCACCTAATTATAGTCTTTCACCCCAGGCCCAACTTGCTTGTTTTAAGCGGCCCAACTTGCAAAGCTACTTCTTACCAAAAGAGATATTTGCCGGTTTCGGACAATATATTTAAGTCGAACACAAAAGATCATTTGTACTTCACGTGTAACATCGAGGGAACTTAACATTCAAATGGGGTATTGAGGAATTCTCTAAAGTTTGTGGTATTACATGTATTCACTCACTTTTAAAAGTTAGAATTTTGTGATTTCTATCGTCAAAATATTTTAGTTTGAAGAAGTTCAGTCAATTTGTCGATCTAAGTACGATATGTGAATCCCGATTTTGCATTCTAAGAAATTAGAATAACATAGATTAATTCCTTCGCTAAGGAATATGATCGTATGTGGACGGTACCGGATGAAGGGAAACAGAAGGGCTAAGGAACAAGAATTTCTTGCTACAAGATAGGACACATAACATAGTCAATCTCTATATATATTCGATGAAATGGCAGTAGCTCTTATGGCCCGAAGCACAGGCGCATTACAAGCATATGAAAGTAAATAGGAGTTAGCTCTCTTGTGACAAAGAGGCTATTATGAACACACCACACTTGTAAAACACACTTGCCACAGACCTTATACACTCCGCAACCAAACATGCTTCGAACTGAAGGTTTTTTCTCGGTGCTGGCATCGGCTGAGGCCTTCGCGCGTCGCGAGCCCCCTTCAGTCGGAATCGGAATGGCAACACATGAGGCAAAGATCATACCTCATGAATCGGCCACAGCCAGGGCAGTACAAATCCTCGAGATCGGTATAATGTGGGACGCAGGCATGCGGGCACGTGGACTGTCCTTGAGCGGCTTTATACTTCTTCTCGAAATCTTCTGCAAGAGCCGTCCACCCAGCCTCGGCAACCCGTTCCGTCGCCATTTCTATATCACTCAAAAGGCCTACATGCTGCACCTGCAGATCAGGCCCCTTGGTGAATATTGCAACCCCGCCTCTTTGACAGCCCTTGTACGCTTCACTCATCTCGTATACAATGCGATCGCCCAACGTGTTGCTCTCAATTTTCAGGATTCGCACAGCTTGCAACCTACAGATCAGGCAACTCCTCAAAAGGGTGCGGAAGCGCCTCATGTCCTTAATGGGAATTTCCCTAATACAAGAAACTTCGCCGCTGGCATCAGCAGCGGGTTCCTCCCCAGCAGAACATCCCCAAAACAATATGTACTCATCCTCAGCCTGTATGCACATGACTAAAGTGTAAGATTACTAGATCCATCTCCAAGTATGAAAGGCAAATCTAGAAAGATGAGTGAGTTTACCGGTTTCCCTTGCTGGTCTACCAGTAGCTGGTCTACCAGCTCTCTCAATACTAGCTGAACCCAATTCCATGGGCTCATCCAGGGATGGGTGCTTTCATTCCCTGTGTAAGGGAAAGCTTTCGTCTCCCATATCCGGAGCATGGGCATGGCATCTGTGTTCTCCACCCGACCACGCGAGTCCAGCACCACAACCATGGTTTCTCGCTTGAAATGCCACTCTTCCTTGATATACATAGGTGCCCACTTGTTCATTCTCTGTGGGTCTACCCTATAACCAACTGGCATCCGAGACTCGAAATTTGAGATTACTTCCCAGTCCTCGAGCCTCCCATCCACCATAGGGATCCAAACAAGCTCATAGAGCGTCGTTTGAATAGGGATATTACCATCTTCTTGGTCGTCCTCTTTAGGGCATTTTCGAAGGCGTTGAGGATCTTCATAAATGATCCTAAGAGTCATAATGTCATCCATAGAGATCTTTAGATGCGAAATAATCAGCAACACGCTCTTCTTCCTGAAAGACTCAAAACTGACCTGCACATTTCCAGTCAAGAAAAGAAGGAAGTGCGTAAGCGGTTAGTAATAGAAGCAGAAGCAATCAAACAGCCACAATATTGAATGAGTTGGAAATTCCCAAAGTTTCACAAAGATATATAAGCATTAGTTGAATTTTTCTTTTGGGCTTCTATCTAGTATTCGCCTAGGATATCAGGTACGCTTTACCAGTACACTATTAAATACCGAAATAGTGTTACACCGGGTGACCAGTCTAGACACATCATTAAAAATTAGGCATATTCTCTCCTTCTTCTATAACATAGAGAGCTTCTGAGAAAATATCTAAACATGCAATTGATAAATGGGGAATTTCTAGGCTTCCTGCCTTCCTTAAAAAAAGTGAATAAACGATTGAGGAATATAATGTGTTGGCTTTGCACGATTGTCACTTCCACAGTATACATTTCCTAGAAAATAGATTGAAGAAGGGGCAAAAAAAGGAGATTCTGCAGAGGGCAAACCGGTGGTCCTTCCGTAACAAATGGATCCTGCGGGGGATCCTTCGCAGTAAGCAGTGAACTCAGATAGTCCACAATGTTCTCGGAAGCTTCGACGTCCGTCACGTACTTTTCATACTCCCTGCAATCCTTGAGCATTGCGATAACAAGTCTCTTCTTCTCCGACACGCTCGACGCGAGAGTATGCAGTTCTAATGGTTCTGCCGACCTGAGATCACTGCAATAACTATAATTTTACTAGACCAAAAACGAGAGCCCCGTATTCTTATGCGTCACCATGCAGTACCAAGAAAACCGCAGGGTTATAGACAGAGCACATAGCAGAGCAAAGTGCATATGAACAGTTGCATGGTTCGGATGCGAGTGTTCCCGTTACCTCAGTTTTCAAAATCTAAAGGGTTTTAACAACGAGAAAGACGGAACAGCCGAACAAAGAGGTGTATTTCCTCTCGGGGCATTTCGAGAAACACACAGCGTGCTCACGCAGTATCGGAGAAGTAAACCAAGAAGCGGGCATCATACTTATCGTCATCCATAAGCCTGCCGAAATAGTCCCCAGTGGCCAGAATCGCGATGATGGCCTCGCAGCTCCACCTGGGCATTGTTCGAAATGCTTCTGCCAATTTAGGCAGGTGCTTCCGAAGGTGCTGTGTCACTAGCTTCTCGAGATTAACCAGGGCATTGGTCCAGTCCAAGAGGTCGGAGACCACCCTGTTGAGAGGAACTACGTTCGCCGCCTTCTTGTCAGGTATGAACTTCTTCTTAAGTGAGCTCAGGCCATTCAGGAGGGCATTTCCGCCTTCGGAAGGAGCTTTGGAGATGTGCCAGAACCAGAAGTCGCCGTATTGCAGAGCAAAGGCCGCGAGGACCAGCAGGACTTCGGTGGTCCATCGATAACTTGATAGCGTACAGAAGATGCCCCGCAACCATTTTTCTAAAGCTTTGGCTTGCTTGCCGCTCTCAGCCTTGCATGTCATCTGAAGAAGGAGGAGGAGGTCGTTTTGACTTTATTTTTTATTTTTTACTTCTGAAATCAAATAAAAGCATCCCAAGTTTATATTGAAATTGTTATATATTTATATTTTTTTAATTTTGACGAGGAATTCGAAAATAATATGGTTAGTTTTATATCGTGATATGACTCAAATGTTACATATAGCTAGTATGTTAAAATTCATTAGTATACTGTTATTGGCATTCCCTGTAAAGCATCCTGGTTATACCAGGTCAGGCCAGGTCATTTCCCTGTAAAGCGTCCAGGTTGTTTCACCTGGCGGCTTCATCGCGGGGATCACTGGTGGGTCCCTCACCCTTTCGGGCTTGGCCGGGAAACCCAATGGGGACGTTATCCCATACTACCCCCCCTCACTTGCCTTAAATGGCTTGTGAGGGAGAGTCCTCCCGGGATATCCAATTCAGGAGGGAGCAGTTTAAAGACCTACTCAGGTCTTCATTAGTATACTGTTATTGGCATTTTTCTTCATTTTTCTTTAATAAAAACAAAACCCTGGAGTTCACATCATAAATAGTGAAAAATGAGTATTTCTTGGAAAGCTACTATTTTTATCTTCAAGACTGCGTTGTTCTATGCAAAATGTATCACTTGGAAAATGTTTTTTTGAAAAATAATTGCTTAAATTACTTACAAAATTGTGAAAAAGTGAATCAAAAAAATATTTTCATCTTTCACGGCAAATAAATTACTTAAATTATACAAATGATTTTTATTAGGAAAATAATTTTTAAATCATTTATTTTTTATGAAACAAACGGAGCTTAAGATAAGAATTGTGCAAGAATTCTAATGTTGTATTTACTTCTTTTGTTCTATGATGAATGAGAAACAATTGCTTGAGTGCTGAAGCAACATTACATGAACTCCAGTTTTCACCATCCTCTAGTTGTTGCTATTGCTTGTTTTAGTAAAAGTAAAAGCTTAACAAGTCTTAATAATTGCCCCACCTAGAAGAACGCAAAAAGTTTTCGAAACCGTGTCACTCGCTTGATGAATGTAAACGGGCAGTTTGACCCCACCATGTTACAAAACTAATAATAATAACAAACCTGACAACTGATCTCGTATATCACATGTAAAATTTTGCTCGGAATAATGGTTTGCGACACATCATTGGAATCCTGCGATAATAGAAACTAAAACAATTAGGTGCAACTTCTACAAAAATTCAACATTAAGAAATTATACGGGTCCCTGTTCAATACCTCTTTGTAGCGCGTATCGACAAGCGGGAAGACGCCCGAAAGGATGTTTTTGACGATGCCTTGGAGATCATTCACATTGCACTCCTCTTCAATAGAGGAATCATAAAGTTGATTTCCTATCATCGAGTTTATGAACTGATGGTTGTTGATGAAATCGATTATGGGCGAACTGGTCGCGGTACTCGCCATGTCGCTGCCAGGAGAGGGTTTCTCTATGTATCTTCCACGATGGAAGGACGAAAGCAAGAGATCAAGTAACTTAATAAGAAGGAGGAAGAAGAAGACGAGGGACGTGCATGTTCATGTTCTCTCTTGCGTCTCTCTTTATATAGCCAACGGTGCAGCATGGAATGCATGCAAAGCGGGAGAATAACACTTCGATTAGTTGGAAAAGCAACATAATTGGTGTTAGGATTACTCGACATCAGTTATAAAAGAGGTTGATGGTTAATTTATAAATTTGAGAGAAAGCTTCACCTTTAAGTTAGATTTTACGGTGAGAGAGGTTCAAGATTACCCAACACTGGTGTCAGAGCCCACTTACCAGCAAGTCTGAACCCAACAATCATATGAGAGATGCCGATTGTTGCAACTCCGATCTAGGCCCTAATGTGTGAGGGGGAGCTTGGTGGGGTTATCCAATAGTAGTTGTAGAAGGAGCTGATATGAGATATCCCATGTTGGTCGTAGAATAAGTGGGTATGAGATACAGATTGTTACAATTCCAATCGGGACCTGATGTGTGAGGGGAAGATTGTTCTAGTATAAGATATCTCACATCAGTTGTAGAAGGGAGTGGAATAAGATATGGGTTGTTACGACTTCTAATGTGTGAGAGGGAGATTGTTATGATATGAGATATCCCACATGTTGTTGTGATTCTGATCAGGGTTATTCCACATTGGTTGAGAAGGGGCTGATGGTCGAGTAAGTATAACGGAGTTTTTAAAGATATGATGAATTCAATACTTTAAATGGAATTCTAAATATTAAAGATAAAAGTCAAAACTCAAAAGCTAGCCAACATGTTACTCTCCAGGGCACTGCTACTCCAAAACATAACGATTCCTACTGGAAAGATAGACCGTGCAGCACAATGCATGCATACAAAATGGGAAAATGACGTTGATTGGCTCCAGCTTAATTACACCCTTTAACAAAATACGTTCCCTTGCCAAAAGTACCTTCATTAGGAGGACGTAGTATAGAGAACTTTGAATGCCAGTATATCAAGATCCCAACCTCGTGTATGCATAAAGAGAAACGATATGATCATTGAGTTATCAACTGTAGGAGTTTAATGCATCGAGTATGCAAAAAATGAACAAATAAGACTACAAATATGAGAAATCTAATCTTTTGATATGATAGTAAAAGGGTCATCAAAATGGGCCATTAACTCATTTTTATTAAAGTGAATCATAAATGAGTCAGCTTAAATTACTTTGTAGATGCGATCTTCTATCCCACCAAATGAAACCTAGTATCATTTTGCCCGTGAAAACAATACACTCGATAGTGACGTCTTTACACAAATATTGTAGTATCAACATACTAATCTTTTTGGACTTTTTAATGTAATTCAATATCATAAAATTAAAAAGGGTGGCAAATGTGCTACATGACATAATATGTGCTTTTCTTTCCAATGGTAGTTACTTTTTGGATGCAATGTTCTTTCCTTAGCAGATGAAACCAAGTATCATTTTGCTCGTGAAAACAACACCCTCAACAGTGACATCTCTACACGAAAATATTATAATATCAAAACACTAATCTTATTGGACTTTTTAATGTAATTCAAAATCATAAAATTGAAAAGGGTGGAGAAGGTTCCACAGGACACAACATAATATGCTCTTTTCTTTCCAACAGTAATTACTTTCAGATGTGATGTTCTTTCCATAGCAAATGAAACCAAGTATCATTTTGCTCATGAAAACAACACCCTTGATAGTGATATCTCTATACAAGAAGATTTGGGCTTTGCTAGCATAGTGGTTTTTGGGTCACTATAAGAGTAACGGCATTCTATGAATCACAAGTTCTTAAAGAATTGAATCCCAAAATAATTTCTAATTATTTTTGTTATTCAAAATAGATTATTAATCTTACAGTGAATTCAGGACAATCACATAGGCTTTTCTTGTATAAATTCTGCTTATGGCGAAATCACAATCTAATTATGCATAATTAACACTTACACAAAAATATTGTAGATCTTGTCAGACTTTTTAACGTAATTCAATATCATAAAATTGAAAAGGGTGGGAAACGTGCCACACGACATAATATGTGCTTTTCTTTCCAATGGTAGTTACTTTTTAGATGCAATGTTCTTTCCTTAGCAGATGAAACCAAGTATCATTTTGCTCGTGAAAACAACACCCTCAACAGTGACATCTCTACATGAAAATATTATAATATCAAAGTACTAATCCTATTGGACATTTTAACGTAATTCAATATCATAAAATTGAAAAGGGTGGAAAACATACCACACGACACAACGTAATATGCTTTTTTCATTCGAACAGTAATTACTTTCAGATGTGATGTTCTTTCCATAGTGAATGAAACCAAGTGTATCATTTTGCTCGTGAAAACAACACCCTTGATAGTGACATCTCTATACAAGAAGATTTGGGCTTTGTTAGCTTAGCGGTTTTTGGGCCACTATAAGAGTAACGGCATTCTATGAACCACAAATTCTTAAATAATTGAATCCCACAATAATTTCTAATTATTTGTTATTAATTTTTTCCAAAACAGATTATTAATCTTACAATGAATTAAGGACAATCCCATAGGCATTTCTCGTATAAATTCTGCCTTATGGTGAAATCACAATCTCCTTATGCATAATTAACTCTTATTGTTATGTAATAAGTGAACTAAAGTGAAGTTCTACTTTGTACAAAAGTTAGAATGAAAATGGTCACTCTCTTTCCACTACTCTTTTAACTCACACACTTCCTTCTATATGTCCTTCCTCACTTAACTCACAAACTCCTCACTATATGAACTGACCATTTCAATGTTCTTTCCTTAGCAGATGAAACCAAGTATCATTTTGCTCGTGAAAACAACACCCTCGACAGTGACATACATTTCTACATGAAAATATTATAATATCAAAGTACTAATCCTAAAGGACATTTTAACATAATTCGATATCATAAAATTGAAAAGGGTGGAAAACATGCCACACGACACAACGTAATATGCTCTTTTCATGCAAACTTAAATTACTTTCAGAATCAAAATGTCTATTTGACCAGAGCACATAACGAGTTAATCAGTTCAAAATTTCTGACTACCTCAGTAGCGTGAAATTAACACAAAATCAAAATGTCTATCATTTATCTGCTACCCCGGTAGACAGAAAAGCAAATCATTAGTAGAGGACATTTTTGACTTCAGTTACAACAGCAAATCACAAATTTCATTCTCCCAACACCATGACAACTGTTAATTGTTGACCCCGTACTGGTGTAGAAAA
Organism: Eucalyptus victrix; assembly: GCA_016097545.1. NCBI lineage: Eukaryota > Viridiplantae > Streptophyta > Magnoliopsida > Myrtales > Myrtaceae > Eucalyptus > Eucalyptus victrix. Next base: position 6,494,724 of record CM027842.1, read on the forward strand.
ACTATAGTCTCTCCTTGGCAAAGAGAAATTTTTTAATGGATTCATAAGCTCAAATATAGTAATTAGACGGGTTTCATTTAGCCATTCCAACTCACATGGTACTGTAAATACTAACAAGAGAGTTCCTCAATCATCATTCCTAATAAAATCATGTATCATAATGATGCCGACAAAAATGACAAAACTATCTCTAGCACAAGCATCGCTGAAATTCATTGCCTATCTAAAGCATCAATGAAAACACTCTACCCAAGATTTTACAAAAGATAAATGCAGGCGAATACTACATCAACTAAAGGATCGTGCAGATAATTCCCTATCGGAGACAAGTACTTACTGTTGTCAGCTTGTTCAATGTGCCATCAATTTGCATAAAGTAAGCCTGAAAAAATAAGACATTGATGCCTATTCAAGAAACAACAGAACATAAAAATACCATCCACAATAATATTAACAGGAGATAGCTTGAAACCTCAAGTAACATTTCCAACTCCTCAACATCATCTTCGTCTCCACGAATTGTTGCCACACTCGCCCTACTGGCTCGAGATATCTTCGAGCCAATGGTACAGGAAGCAGGAAACCGATTTTGGGCTCCTGAACCACTTATAGGGGAAGACGCACCACCTTGTTTTCTTGACAAATACAAGTCAGCCATACCATCATCATCATCATTATCATCTAGTAGTTGCTCAAGCTCATCCCTTACCTGCAATGTACCACGAATACCTTTCAAGATGTTACCCTCCTACACGTCAAAGGTACCCTGAAGAAGACATCTGGGTATAGTGACAGAAAAAGTCCATAATGATTGAGAATATCAGCAATAGGTTCTGTTCAACGATGTTCCTCTAAAAAGAGAGAGAGACAGAGACAGAGAGAGAGAGCAGCGTTCAGTCGGACACCATTTCATGAGGACAATAAGATCTATCTCGATCATTTACATATTGATCAAATACTAACTTTTCATACAAGCTCATCTAAATACTCAATTTGAAGATACAAACATTTTATCATACATATCGACAAAAAAAAAAAGCCAAAATGCTCGCACGGGTACTGTTCATCGCCTCTCTTCCTCGGGGTTTTGAACTGTAGCTCGCCGGCGTCAGTTGCTCGATCCGGCCGATCCAGACCTCCGATTGGCGTGAAAATTGGGGGTTCAGCTCCTCTGGGAAGGCCCTCCCTCCTCACCGAGCGGATTAGACTCTCTCCATCCCTGTGGCGAGATCTGAGCTTCGGAAATCGCCTACTGCTGCGCCGCTCGACCCTTGGAGGTGCGGTGCTGGTGCGGCTCGGGTCTGTGCTTCGCAGGCGTCCCAACAACGTTAGGTAAGCCTCCCTCGGCTCAGATCTTGAACGGTTGCTGGTGCTCCTCTACTGTGCCGTGCCCTGCACCGAACTGCTGCTGGTGCTCGACGCTGTGCCGTGGCCTGTTCTTGAACGGTTGCTGGAGCTCCCCTGTTCGAACCTTGCCGTGCCGCACCCTGCTCTTGAACGGTTGCTGGAGCTCCCCTGTTCGGACCTTGCCGTGCCGCTCCTGCTCTTGAACGGTTGCTGGCGCTCCCTTGCTCCGCCCCTGCTGTGCCGCGCCCTGCACCGAGTTGCTGCATTGCTCGACCCTTGAGGAGCAGAGCTGGTGTGTCCCGGACCTGATTGAAGCGGGAAGAGGGCGTCAGGTAAGCTGCCTTGCTCCTGAGCGGTCTGTTGGTCCTCCTCCCTGCCCCGTCCTTGCTGCGTCCAGCCAACCCGAGAGGTGCGAGGCGTCCGAACGGTTAGTCTCTTACTCTCTAGATGGCTGATGTGTAGAGGACTGGTTTTAGCTGGTTGGGTAGTGTTATGGCTGCTCCAATGGCTGTGGGTGGTGAGCCGAGTAATACGGCACAATTGAGAGATGAATCGGAGAGGACGCCTAGCCCCCTCAATCGAGACAAGGAGGCCCGGGCCTCCATGCACACGGGCAAGGCTCCTGCACTAGCAGAGACCTCAAACCGTGGTCCCAAAGTTATAGGCAGGGATAGGCACTCGAGAGGACGAAGTAGAGCGAGGTCGGCTTCCAAACGGCCCCAAGCCTCGCAAAAACAAGCGAAGAAACCAGACGCCCCAGCTGTCCGGACGTGGGCAAATGTTGCAAAACTTGCAGCGAAAGGGTATGACCTTACCTTTGTTCCTCCCTCGTTTGAGGATGATGTCCCGGTGGTGGATCTTCCTGAAGAAGTGTTAGATGCGGTGGATCCCAAATGGCGTGAGTGTCTGGTTGGATATTATGTAGGAAAGAGTTTGCCGCTCCAGCTCACGGAGAACTCTCTCAAGCTATGTTGGGGACCGAAGCTTGTTGAGGTTTTTGCCGATGACCAGGGTTTCTTTTTCTTCTGCATCCCTGACCCCGAGTTCAGAAGGAAGATTTTGGAAGAAGGTCCTATAACGGTTGCAAGGGTTGCACTTGTTTTGCAACAATGGAAGCCGCTCCTAGAGTTGAAGAGGGAGAAGCAAACCACGGTGCCAGTGTGGATTCGCTTGAAAAACCTACCTCTTGACCTATGGACAGCCCCGGCAATTAGCGCCATCGCGAGCACCATTGGCAAGCCGTTATTTGTTGATCAACGCACGGAGCAATCTCAAAGGATCTCTTTTGCAAGAGTTTGTGTGGAGATTCAAGTAAACAAGCCAAGGTTCTACTTGACCAGGGTAAGACTAAACGGAGTTGTTCGGTCGATTGCCATTGAGTATGAGTGGAATCCAGCGGAATGCTTGAAGTGTGGCTCCTTTGGGCACAATTGTGCAACCTCTTTGAATGGGCGGAAGGCGGTGCAAGGCTAGAAGCAAGTTCGGACCATTCCCCCCCCCCGCTAGTGGAGGCCCGCCCTACGAGACTTCACCAATGCTGGTGGTAGACCTAAATGAGGCTGATTTTGGATGGAAGCAAGTCAAGGGAAAGAAGAACAAATCTCCCCCCCCCCCAAGGAGACATGTTTGGACCATCCAGCAAGCTCTGGAGAAGAGGAACCACCTCTCAAGCAGGCAGAAGCAGCTCTTAAAAGCTTGCCATCAACCTCCATCCGGAGGGCTCAGAGTGGGTTTCAAGCACTAATCAGTGTGGATGACCACACCTCGACAATGGAGGAAGATCCCATTAGCCATCCAGAGGTAGGCTTAGGGAGTGGAGCGGAGTTGAATGAGTCTGTCAACCACCTTAGCTCAGATGAAGATCTTCTCTCGCCTTGTCAATCGCTGAAGGCCCCTCCAGATCTATCGCCGAAGGCTCCTCCAACGAAAAACATGGAGGAGAACACCCAGGACAAGCCGCTGGTGCTTCCTCCTGACCCACCTCCTCCAGCGGCTCGAGCGGCTCCCACTCAGAGCCATCACAAGCCTCCGAAAAGGAGGTAACCCTTCCTCGTTTCCTCTTTTGTACATATGTATATAGGTTGCTGGAATATTAGAGGTATGGTTGATTCGACTAGACAAGCGGAGATTCGTAATTTTATTACTTCAAACCACTTGTCCTGTGTTGGTTTGGTGGAAACTAAGGTGCCACAGGATCGCTTTAACTCCATTTCTGAATCTCTATTGAGAGGTTGGTGTTGGACCGCAAACTATGACTTCTTCCCCGGGGGGTAGAATTTGGGTCGGATGGGACCCCATGAGAGTCAAGTTTGAAACCTTCTCTCTTTCCAAGCAGGCAATTCATGGGAACCTTGAGAGCCTAGACTCTGGGGTGGCTTGCTGTGTTTCTTTTGTTTATGGAGATCACTCCTTTTCGCCGAGGAGAGACCTGTGGGAAGACATCATCATGAAAAGCACCCATCTCCGAGACACTCCTTGGCTTGTCTTAGGGGACTTCAATGCTATTAAGGATCCATCGGACCGGGTCGGTGGCTCCGAAGATTGGCTCCCTTGTTTCAATGAGTTTGGACAGTGCTTGGAGCAAGCTGAGCTGGAAGACTTGAGGTTCGTTGGGTTTAGATACACTTGGACTACGTCTTCAGGGCATACTAGGAAAGCAAGGAAGATTGACAGGGTTCTAGTTAATGCAAAGTGGATCTTGGATCTATCTTACTCAGAAGCCTCCTTCCTTGCTCCTGGAATCTCAGACCACTCGCCTATGGTGGTGAAGATTCTTAATCCGACTCATACAAGGAAGCCCTTCAAGTTCTTCGACTTCTGGATGAAGCACCCGGAGTTCAATGAAATTATCTCACAAGTGTGGAATGCGCCGGGGAATGGTGTCCCTATGTACAAGCTTGTCTCTAAACTCAAGGCTCTCAAATGTTGGCTTAAGCAACTCAACAGAGATTCCTTCTCTAATATATCTGCTAGAACTCTTGATGCGCGGAAGATGATGGAGGCCACCCAAGCAGAATTACAACTAAATCCCTTTTCTGCCGACCTTGCTGAGGTGGAGAAAAGCCAAAGATGTATCTTTGCAGAGTTGCGCTCCTCGGAGGAGTCCTTCTTCAGGCAAAAGTCCAGGGTTAGATGGCTCAAGAAGGGAGACCGAAATACCAAATTCTTCCATCAATATGTCAACAAAAGACAGTTGAGGAACAGAGTCCTCTCCGTCCTCGACTCTTCGGGGAACATACTGACGGAGCCACGCCTGGTGCAACGAAGGTTTGTAGAGTTCTTTGAGGACCTCTTGATGCCACAAGGGGAGATTATTAGACCTTCGTTAGAGGACTTGAGGGAGGTTATCCAACATCCACTTTCGATTGATCAGGCTGCTCTTCTTGCTCAACCAGTTACAGAGATAGAGATCCGGAACACTATCTTCTCTTAGCCCAAGGGAAAGGCTCCTGGGCCAGATGGTTTCACAGCAGAGTTTTTCAAAGAAAACTGGGACACGGTAGGTCCTTTAGTAACGACTGCAGTGTTGGACTTCTTCAACTCCGGAAAACTCTTGAGGGAGGTTAACAATACCATCTTGGTAATGGTTCCGAAAGTGCTCAACGCCACTTCTGTGGAGGATTATAGGCCTATCGCCTGCTGTAACACTATCTACAAGTGTATTACAAAGGTGCTAGCTAATCGGGTGGCCCTAGCTTTGAAGAACATGATAGGCCCTTTTCAGACTGTTTTTATAAAGGTAGACGAATTAGGGACAATATATTACTGGCCCAGGAGCTATTCTCTAGCTTCCACCTTCAGCCTTATCTACCTAAATGTGCGATAAAGGTGGACTTCAGGAAAGCATATGATACGGTGGATTGGAGCTTCCTTGAGAATGTGATGCTGGCCTTTGGCTTTCCTCACTCTGTCACTAGCCTAATTATGACGTGTGTTCGCACTCCTAAATTCTCAATTGCTTTGAATGGAGAGCTCCACGGGTTTTTTGCGAGCGGTCGAGGTCTTCGCCAAGGGGATCCCATCTCTCCTTACCTTTTCACTATGGTCATGGAAGTACTCTCAGGGATCATTCTTAAGCAATCCTCAAGGCTTGATTTCAAATTCTTTTGGAGGTGCAAGGCAGTGGGTCTATCACATCTCTTCCTTGCAGATGATGTCTTTCTTTTTTGTGAGGCGCACCTTCCTTCGGTAACTCTCCTTAAGGAAGCTCTAAACATATTTTCCTCCTGGAGTGGCCTTCGTCCTAACTCGTGCAAGAGTGAAATCTTCTTGGCGGGTGGCAATCCCTCCCTAAGGAATAATATTCTATTGGAGTTGGGCTTTCGAGAAGGAAGCCTGCCAATTCGGTACCTGGGGGTTCCCATTATCACTTTGAGAATCAATAAAGCAGACTGTTGTACCCTGGTCAATCGCATCACTGCAAGGGTTCAGTCTTGGACTCACCGATTCCTCTCTATTGCTGGTCGGCTTCAGCTTATCAGGTCAGTTCTTCATGCTATACAAGCCTACTGGGCTAGTGTCTTTGTCTTACCTTCAGCTATGATAGAACAGATAGAGAAAATATTTAGACAATTCCTATGGAAAGGTCCGGACCTAGGCAGGGGTGGTGCTAAGGTAGCCTGGGATGACGTTTGCCTTCCAAAGGATGAAGGAGGGCTAGGTGTTAGGAGGCTCCAACATTGCAATAAAGCCTCCATGCTAAAGCATATTTGGATCTTGTTCTCCGACAAGGAAGCGCTATGGTGTAGATGGGTCCATTCCACGTTCTTAAAAAACAAGAATTTTTGGGTTGCTAGGAAGCCAACTTCTGGTTCCTGGGCCTGGAAGAGCTTGTTGACCCTAAGAAGGAATTTCAGGATGGCCTTCGTCTGGAAAATTGGCGATGGCCAAACAACCTCTCTGTGGTTTGACAACTGGCATCCTAGAGGGCCCTTGAACCTGTTCTTTTCAGACTCTCTTATCTATAGCTCAGGGCTCTCTAGACAAGCTTGTGTTGTTGACCTCTTCTCAGATGCTGGCCAAGCTCTTAGATTGGTGCTTCAATCGTGGGGGCAACCTCTTCCGACCCTGACGAATGACCCGGATCGTTGCTGTTGGCGAGAAAGCTCTTCGGGCCAATTCACTATGGCATCGGCGTGGAACTTCATCAGGAAGAAGAGGACGCGGGTCCACTGGTACTCCTTTGTATGGGACAACGCCATAGTGCCTCGATATCAACTCAATCTTTGGCTCACGGCCAGACGTAGGCTTCCAACCCAGGACCTCCTTTTGGCCTATGGTATTATTGGAAATGCTACCTGTGCATTTTGCAAGAATGTGCCTGACTCTCTTGACCACTTGTTTTTTGACTGCTGTGTCACGGCTAGCGTTGTCTTCTTTTGGGCGTCCAGATGCAATTTACCCTGGCGCAACAGAGGTTGGGGGGAGAATTTTAGATGGGCAACTACCTATTTGATGGGGAAAGATTTCTATAAGTGCATAGCCCGTTTTTCATTTGGCGCGTTGTGTCATATCATTTGGAAAAATGGGAATGCCATCATCTTTAGAGACCAGCTTCTCTCTATTCCGGCCATTAAAAACCACCTCTTTAAAGTGGTTCGCGACAAGGCTATCACCTTCGGGGAACGTCGAAGACAATTTCGAAACGTAAGGCTGAGAGAAGTTGGAGTCTAGACCCGATTATTTTCAATGGGGACCCTTAGGTCCTAGATCAGACGATGGCCTCCTCTTTGTTTTTTGTCTCTGCTTGATAGCTGGTCGAGCTAGCTGTGCTTAGTTTGGCCTTGTTGTTATAGTTGTTGTGCCGCCTCTGCGGCTTTTGCTTCTCGTCACCCTTCCACTTCTTTTGTTACTACATTTGGAGTGCAAGTTACTGGTGACGAGATCTTTTGTACATTTGGCTTTTCTTAATATATATCTTACCTTTATCAAAAAAAAAAAAAAATTTTATCATACATAGGATTGTCAGTCAGTCTAGGCCAAGTCCTTAAAGTTGCATGAGTACATAGAATCAAGAAAGTCAATGACAACTAAAAATTTATGTTACACACGAAGATATCATACTCAGTCGAAAACTTGATAGATAATGGCAAGGTAAACCATTTTGATTTCAGCAATGACCCAGAAGTTACATAATTTTGCAGGACAAAAGGTGACTCACAATACCTTTGCACCCTTGCTGTTAGCCTTGGCATCGCACTCTTCAATTTACGAACCCTATCCAAGTTACGGCTGCTAATCTACAAAGATCACAGACAGCAGACACTCAAATTTAGGAGACATTTCAAACTGAGAATGAGCATAGAAGCATGATCGACCAGCCAGCAATGAGACATTGTTGAAGAATTCCAAGCATAAAGAGTAATGGCTCGATTAGTACAAAAAACCGTGTTAAGCAAAAAAGGAAAAAGCCCAATTAGAAAAATTGCATCATCTTGATCAATCAACACTTTCAGAAGCACAACAACGAATCTCTAGGAGAAATAGCAACTAACAAAATTCAGCCGATCATGCATAACATCACATCAAGCTTGCAAAACCAAATGGACCAGTCTTCAAGAGTTCAGCAATCTCTCAGGAATAAAATCCTTAGAGGGAAGCAGAAATGCCTGGAATTCGACAAATGAAAGCTACACTAGAATTTCAACTAGTAAAAAAATACCTATTTCCAAACAAACAATACTATTAGTTACACTAAGAACTGCAAACGACAGTGTTCAGCCGCATGTCACTCCTTCAAAAGGAGAAGCAACAAAATAATTAAAGAACCTTAACAGAGCATTTTTATTTTTGGTTTATTTATTTCCCAGTGAGATGGGAAAGTGAATCTACTTACTTTTTAGGTGAGCGCATCTAAAGCAGGATAAGCAGCAGTCTCCAATTCAGTAGTACGTGCTGCAGGAAAGCTACAAATTGCTTCCAAAGCTACCTCCAAGGCGTGAAATTCAAGTGGAGACTCTGCATTGCATCACCATCATATTACTATAAGAGTTTTTCTAGTGTGGACTACATTTAATGATATTATAATTTACTATTTTACGAGGTTAGTTTAAGGTGAGATAGAAGGTTTCTTAATTATTTTAATATGGGGTTGGCTAGTGTGGGCCGAGTTGAACTGGGCCCTTAATGAAAGGGCCTGGTTAGAAACTCTATAAATAATGCTAAAGTCTCTCCTCAAATTCTAATTCTTACAATTATCCTCACAAATGAGCATTTACCTAACGCTAACAGGTGAAGGGCCGTTTCATTGAACCGGTGATACAGAGAGCAATAGAGGAGGACTTGCATTTGGATCATCACGTTTGCACTTCTACATCAAAAACGATGGATTCTAAAATAGATGCGTTAATCTTTCTACTCGATTATATGTGTTATTGTTCTAACTATGGAGGTCTTGGTTGCGCTTTCGTGTCTTACAATTACAGCTATCAAAAGATGGCCACCTCAAAACAAATCCAATTTGAAAGAACCAACTCAAACACATTCCATACCATCATCTTCCCCAGCTTCAACATCATTTCGCCCATGAGAATACTCTTCTGCATCATCTTGACCCTGGCATATGGCATTAGCTAACCGTCATTGAAGCTCCTCGACAACTGGTATAACATTCATGTCTGATGCGTCTAGAAGCAACGCCTACAAGCCAATAATGCAAGTGCCAGCACTACTTACGATATAAAACATGAAAATAAACTGACCCAGAACCAACTTATTTCTCTACATAAGGGAGAAAGAAATTTGCCACTAGAAGACATCAAATTCCATTCTTGCACAACCATTTTAGTACATCATAAGAAAGGTTTTATCTTTTCTCTGAGCAAAGCTTGAATATAAGTACCTAGTTGGTTAAGTAGTCTCACATAAAAAACAGAGACACCTGCTCATGCAAAAGGTCTGCGTAGCTTAACAGCCAAAAGGAATTATCTAACGACTTGTGAATAACGAGAAAGCTGTGTTCAGTCAGAATTGGCTGGAAATAAAAGGAAAAGGCATATTATAATTTCAGAATTGAAGGCATTCACTGGGTTGAGCAGTTGTGATTTAAGCTTGCAACTGGAAGACGAATACCGAACCAGGGAGAAAATCAGTGCTTGGCTAATTAAGGCCCGGCGACTAAACATTTAGCAACCTCAGAATTCCAGTCAATGGTACTAGAACTCATTGCATTAAAAAAACACTTCATCAAATGCAAGAAGAAGAAAATCAACTGAATTAGTCAGAAAAAAACATGAAAAACATGAAAACATCCCAAGCTAAACCAAAGTAAGCTCTTCCAAAACAGAAGTGACGACACACGGGGCTTCCAGACATCACACGAGTACCGCTCTGCTCAATAAGCAAACATTAACCGCTAAGAAAAACACCAGCCGCTACGCACTAACCTCTTCGGAGTGATAATTGCCTTGATATGCAGCAAAAAGTTCAAACACCCACAAATGCAACAGTGAAAAAAAAAAAAAAAAAAAAAAACGAAAGTCAGCACCAACAATTCAAGGAACTTCAAGAAGAAAGGAAGGAGAGAAAGAGAGAGCAAGAGAGAGAGAGAGAGAGAGAGGGAGAGAGAGAAAGACCCATTTATAAACAAGACCCAAAAAAATAAAAAGGGGACCTCCAAACTGAGAACGATGGCCCTCTCACGGCCGAGGATGGTGGAGGGGTAGGACAAGAGCGGGTCGACATGTTACTCTCCAAGGTGCTTGTTTCTCCAGATAGAATGATACTTAATTTACTTGCCAAGGGAAGAACATAGCAGCTAGAAAGTGAGTCTCTATGAGAAAGAAAAGTCACCTATTATATTGTTTCATGATGCACATTTCCCACCCTTTCCAATTTTACAGTATTTGTTAATGTCTAACATTCATATAATATTAGGGCTTCGATACTTTGGAACATTATTCATCCGTGCTTTTGATTTAGTATATTGAGCTTTATTATATTTATTTTTTTGCCATTAATTTAACTGAGTTTATTAGTTATCAATGCATCAGATTTGTGCATCTTTATTTAATTGGATATCGTCTAAATTTAGAGATCCTTTTGAGACACCTACATGTTAGCTCAATGCATTTTGGACGGTCTAGATTAATTCTTTCGTCCTTCTTTATTTTTATTTCACCTTTTACCATTTTCTTCCTTTCTGAATCTACCCCCTCCCATTCGTTTCACAGCACGCCACGCATGCATCACGTGAGATTGTTGTTGTCCGCCATCATCTCCATTGCCATTATGCCCTCGCCAACACGTAGTCGTCCCACAAATCGAGAGAGAGAGAGAGAGAGAGAGAGAGAGAGAGAGAGAGAGAGAGAGAGAGAGAGATGTTTGAATATCCAAGGCGTCTTGATATTTCGAAGTGAAGGTTTCACGAGAATTTCTAGGAAAAAAAGTCTATGGCACAACCCGACAAATCAATCAAAAGAGAACAAAAAGAACGAACAAATTGTTAGACGACTTGATTTTTTTTCCTAAAAGCTTAGACTGTTAGGAAATAGGCCGAGAAAGACATGGAAGGAAGAAATTAATCTCCATTCAACTTTTGTGTAAACTAGAACTACAGTTTAAGCTAATTTATTGCGATAACAATGAGAGTACATCGTGAATAATGACATTGCAATCAAGAAACTTTTTTTCTTGGTCAATTCAAATCTAAACATTTTGCAATTATATTAAAGAAGAAGAAGAAGAAGAAGAAGAAGAAGAATGTTGGTTGGATAATCAATATCCAAGTCAGCTCCGGTCGGCCAAAATTGACCAAATGAACTAAATCGACACAATTACAAAAGGTTTAGGATTGAATTAACTAAAAAAAATAGTTTATGACTGAATTGGTACAATTTTAATGAGTTTATGATTTTATTTTATTTTTTAGTAATTTTCCCTTTGAACATGTATCCATGGTGGTTGTTCCAATTATAAGGTATGTTCATGCCACAAATGTCGGCAACGAAAGAATAGATGGACAAACAAAATAGTTCTTGAACTCAGGAAGAGCTCTAGTTACAACCATAGATAGAGAGGGAAAGAAAAGTAAAAAATAGAAAATAAAAAATTAATAAAAATTTGAAAAAATATTAAAATATTATTAAAAATTGTCTACATTACCGACCGTGCCATGTAGGATGGCTGACTTCCACATTAGCAGATTTAGATCAAAATTGGCCAAATGGACTCAACTGGTAAAATTAAAAAGTTTATAAATAAATTGGCAAAAGTATAATAAATTGAAAAAATGACACGTGTTAGTCTCAAAGATGATGAACCTCTTTCAATACTTAAGCAAGGACTAGGGAGTAAGGATTACAAATTAAGTTTTATTTATATTTCATCATGTTTGAGTTTTATTTGTATTTCTTTATAAGGCAGCCACTGTTACTAGGGTAATATTCTTTCCTAGAAGGAGAAATTCATCCAAGCAATTGAAAAGGAATCCTTATTCCGATGGACGGTATTATTTGTCACAACAATTCATTCGGTGATTCCTTGTTCATGGAAATCAAATGAGGCCTTAGGTTATTACCATGCAATATTCAATTTGAGCCATGATTGCTCCATGCTAATTGGTGAGCCTTTCACCATAGGCTTATCATTGTATCCAAAGCTTACTATTCATTTTACATAAAATAGCAAATGCCCGGAGCACAAATCAGCCAGAGGTTGCTTAAAATGTAATTCGAACTTATTACCACAATTGCCGTGTGGTATGAGAGTAGTACTATGGCAGGCTATATGGACTCTCTCCCCCTAGTTATAATCTTTCACCCCCAGGCCCAACTTGCCTGTTTTAAGCGGCCCAACTTGTCAAGATAGTTCTTACCAAAGGAGATATTTGCCGGTTTCGGACAATATATTTAAGTTAAACACAAAAGATCATTTGTACTTGATGTGTAACATCAAGGGAACTTAACATTCAAATGGGGTATTGAGGAATTCTCTAAAGTTTGTGGTATTACATGTATTCACTTACTTTTAAAAGTTAGAATTTTGTGACTTCTATCATCAAAATATTTCAATTTGAGAAAGCTCAGTCAATTCGTCGATTTAAATAAGATATGAGAAAATCGATTTGCATTCTAAGGAATTAGAATAGCATAGATTAATTCATTCGCTAATGTATATGATCATATGTGGACAGTACTAGACGGAGGGAAACAGGAGGGCTTAGGAACAAGAATTTCTTGCTACAAGATAGTACACATAGCGTAGTCAATCTCTATATTTATTCGATGAAATGGCAGTAAGGCCCTGAGAGGCTCTTACGGCCCGAATCACAGGCGCATTACAAGCATATGAAAGTAAATACCAGTTAGCTCTCTTGAGAACAAAGAGGCTATTATTAACACACCACACTTGTCAAACACACTTGTCACACCTTATACACTCCCCACAACCAAACATGCTTCAAACTGAAGCATGTTACTTAGTGTTAGCACCAGCGAAGGGCTCCGCGCGTTGCGAGCCCCCTTCAGTCGGAATCGGAATGGCAACACACGAGGCAAAGATCGTATCTCATGAATCGGTCACAGACAGGGCAGTACAAATCCTCGAGATCGGTATAATGTGGGATGTAGGCGTGCAGGCACATGGACTGTCCTTGAGCGTCCTTATAATTCTTCTCGAAACCTTCTGCAGGAGCCGTCCACCAAGCCTCGGCAACCTGTTCCGTCGCCATTTCTTTATCGCTCCAAAGGCCTACATGCTGCACCTGCAGATCAGGCCCCTTGGTGAGTATTGCAACCCCGCCTCTTTGACAGGCCTTGTAGGCTTCACTCATCTCATATACCATGCGATCGCGCAACGGGTTGCTCTCAATTTTCAGGATTTGCACAGCTTGCAACCTACAGATCAGACAACTCCTTAAGAGGGTGCGGAAGCGCCTCATGTCCTCAATGGGAATTTCCCTAATACTAGGAACTCCGCCGCCGGCATCAGCTGCGGCTACCTCCACAGCAGGAGGTCCCCAAAACAATATGTACTCATCCTTAGCCTGTATGCACATGACAAGTGTTAGGTGTAAGATTACTAGATCCATCTCCAAGCATGAAAGGCAAATCTAGAAAGATGAGCGCGTTTACCGCATCCGATGTCCCATGCTGGACTACCAGCTCTCTCAATACTAGCTGAACCCAATTCCATATGCCCATCCAGGGATGGGTGAATTCATTCCGTGTGTAAGGGAAAGCGTTCGTCCCCCATATCCGGAGCATGGGCATGGCATCTGTGTTCTCCACCCAACCATGCGAGTCCAGCACCACAACCATGGTTTCTCGCTTGAAATGCCACTCTTCCTTGATATACTTAGGTGCCCACGTGTTCATTCTCTGTGGGTCTACCCTATAAGCCCACGGCATCAGAGACTTCAAATTTGGCAGTGCTTCGCTGTCCTTGAGCCTCTCATCCACAATAGGGATCCAAACAAGCTCATAGAGCGTCTCCTTCTCGGTTTGAATAGGGATATTACCATCTTCCTGGTCGTCCTCTTTAGGGCTTTTTCGAAGGCGTTGAGGATCTTCGTAAATGATCCTGAGAGTCTCAATGTCATCCATAGAGATCTTTAGATGCGAAATGATCAGCAACACTCTCTTCTTGCTGAACAACTCAAACCTGACCTGCACATGTCCAGTCAAGAAAAGAAGGAAGTGTATAAGCCGGTCAGTAATAGAAGCAGAAGCAATCAAAGAGCTACAATAATGAATGAGTTTGATACTTCCCAAAGTTACACAAAGATATACGAGCATTAGTTGAATTTTTCCCCTTTTGGTCTTTCCCCTTTTGGTCTCTATCTAGTATTCGCCTAGGACATCAGGTATGCTTTACCAGTAAACTATTAACTACTGAAAATAGTGTTAAACCGGGTGACCAGTCTGGACACATCATTAAAAATTAGGCATCGTCTCTCCTTCCTCTATGACATAGAGAGCTTCTAAGAAAATATCTAAACAAGCAATTGATAAATGGAGAATTTCTTGGCTTCTGCCTTCCTTAAAAAAAGCTAATAAACTATAGAGGAATGTAATGTGTTTGCCATTGCACGATTGTCGCTTCCGCAGTATACATTTCCTAGAAAATAGATTGAAAAAGGGGCGAAAAAAGGAGATTCTGCAGAGGGCAAACCGGTGTGTCACTGGGACCAGTAACAATTGGATGCTGCGAGGAATCCTTCGCAGTAAGCAGTGAATTCAGAAAGTCCACGATGTCCACGGTAGCTACGACCTTTTCCACGTACTTATGATACTTCTCGATCCGGTCTATCCGGTCTATCCAGTCTAACATCAATGAAATGGACATTAAGCCGTCTAAAACAAGAAGGAAATCAACGCTCTATATCAACTATTCATGACAGGTCTACCTGTTTCCCTCTTGCAATCCCAGAGCAATGAGAGAGCAGGGCCCTTCTTGCCCAACACACTTGACGCTAGAGTATGCAGTTCCAATGGTTCCGCCGACCTGAGATGATTGCCATAACTATAATTCAGTAGACCAAAAAGCAGAGCCCCATATTCTTATGCGTTACCATGCAGTACCAAGAAAACCGCTGGGTCATAGACAGGGCATATAGCAGAGAAAAGTGCATATGAGCAGTCGCATGGTTCCGATGCGAGTGTTCTTGTTACCTCAGTTTTCAAAATCTAAAGGGTCTTAACAACGGGAAAGACGGAACAGGCGAACAAAAGGTGTATTTTCTCTTGGGGGATTACGAGAAACACACGGCACACTCATGCAGTATCCGAGAAGTAAACCAAGAAGCCGGCATCGTACTTGTCATCATCCATAAGCCAGGCGAAATAGTCCCCGGCGGCCACAATGGCGATGATGGCCTGGCAGCTCCACTTGGGCATTGATCGAAATGCTTCTGGCAATTTAGGCGCGTGCTTCCCACGGTGCTGTGTCACCAGCGTCTCGAGATTAACCAGGGAATTGGTCCAGTCCAAGAGGTCGACGACCACCTTGTTGAGAGGAACTGCCTTCCCCACCTTCTTGTCAGATATGAGATTCTTCTTAAGTGAGCTCAGGCCCTTCAGGGGGGCATTTCCGCCCTCGGAAGGAGCTTTGGAGATGTACCAGAAGTCACCGTATTGCAGAGCGAAGGCTGCTAGGACCAACAGGACTTGGGTGGTCCATCGATAACTTGATAGCGTCGAGAAGATGCCCCGCAACCACTTTTCTGCATCTTTGCCGCGCTCAGCCTTGCATGCCATCTGAAGAAGGAGGAGGAGGTCGTTTTGACTTTATTATTATTATTATTATTATTATTATTATTATTATTATTATTATTATTATTATTACTTCTGAAATCAAATAAAAGCATCCCAAGTTTATATTGAAATTTTTATATATTTATATGTTTTAATTTTGACGAGGAATTAAAAAATAACATGATTAGCTTTATATCGTGATATGACTCAAATGTTACAAATAGCTAGTATGTTAAAATCCATTAGTATACTATTATTGGCATTTTTCTTTAATAAAAACGAAACCCGGAATTCACATCATAAATAGTAAAAAATGAGTATTTCTCGTAAAGCTACTATTTTTGTCTTCAAGACTGCATTTGTTCTATGGGAAATTAATCACTTGGAAAATGTTTTTTTGAAAAGTAATTGCTTGAATTACTTGCAAAATAGTGAAAAAAAAATGAATCAAAAAATATTTTCATTGTTCACAACGGATAAATTATTTAAATTATATAAACGATTTTTATTAGGAAAATGATTTTTAAATCATTTATTTTTTGTGAAATAAATGGAGCTTAAGATAAGAATCGTGCAAGAATTCTAATGTTGTATTTACTTCTTATGTTCTATGATGAATGAGAAACAATTGCTTGGATGCTGAAGCAACATTACATGAACTCCAGTTTTCGCCATCCTCAAGTTGTTGCTATTTCTTGTTTTAGTAAAAGTAAAAGCTTAACACGTCTACATAATTGCCCCACCTAGAAGACCGCAAAAAGTTCTTGAAACCGTGTCACTCGCTTGATGAATGTAAACGGGGTAGTTTGACCCCACCATGTTACAAGAACTAATAATAATAACAAACCTGACAACTGATCTTGTGTATCACACGTGAAATTTCGTTCGTAATGGTTTGCGGGATATCATTTGAAACCTGCAATAATAAAAACTAAAACAATTAGGTGCAATTTCTACACAAATTCAACATTAAGAAATGATACCGGTCCCTATTCAATACCTTCTCGTGGCTCTCATCGACAAGCGGGAAGACGCCTCGAAGGATGTTGTTGACGATGTCTTGGAGATCTTTCACATTGCACTTCTCTTCAATAGAGGAATCAGAAACTTGCTTTCTTATCGTCGTGTCTATGAACTGATGATTGTCGATGAAGTTGATTATGGCCGAACTGGTCGCAATACTCGCCATGCTGCTGCCAGGAGAGGGTTTCTCTATGTATCTTCCACGATGGAAGGACGAAAACAAGAGATCGAGTAACTTAATAAGGAGGAAGAAGAAGACGAGTGACGTGCATGTTCATTTTCTCTCTTGCGTCCATCTCTTTATATAGCCAACCTCGCAACATGGAATGCATGCGAAGCGGGAGAATAATGCTTTGATTAGTTGGAAAAGCAACATAGTTGGTGTTGGGATTATCCCACATCGGTTATAGAAAAGGGTTAATGGTCAATTTATAAATATGAGAGAAAGCTTCATTATTAAGTTAGTTTTTGGAACGAGAAAGGCTCAAGATCACCCAACACCGATTTCAGAACCCCCTTACCAACAAATCTGAACGTCACATGTGAAATATTGGTTATAATCGAAGGGGCTAATGATTGAGTTGTAAGTATAATAGAGTTTTTAAAGATATGATAAATTCAATACCTTAAAGTGGAATTATAAATATTAAAGATAAAAGTCAAAACTCAAAAGATAGCCGACATGTTACTCTCTAGGGTACTGCTACTCTAGAAAATAACGATACTTACTGGAAAGACGGACCATGCAGCCCAACGCATGCCCTGCAAAATGGGAGAATGACACTGATTGGTCCCAGCTTAATTACACCCCTTTAACCAAATATGTCCCCTTACAAAAATTACCTTCATCAGGAGGACGTAGTATAGAGAACTTTGAATGCCAGTATGTCAAGATCTCAACTTTGTCTATGCGTAGAGGGAACCAATATGATCATTGAATTATCAATTGTTGGAGTTTAATGCATCAAGGATGCGAAAACTGAACACATAAGACTGCAAATATGAGAAATCGAATACTTTGATATGATAAAAAAAAGGGTCATCAAAATGGGCGATTAACTCGTTTTTACTAAAGTCAATCATAAATGAGTTAGCTTAAATTTCTTATATAATTTATAATGGATTTTGAAAAGAAAAATTCAAGATAAATAGATTTTTTTGGGTCTATGACCACCCGGTATCCGGATCCTTCGGCCCTGACTAATTCGGATGCAAGCACTGTCGCATCCATAATGGGGGGCTCTCCCGGCGCCGTCTGCTCCATACACAAGGCTCGAATTTGAGACCTTTTTAAGGAAACCAAGCTCCTTACTAATTGGGCCAACAGATGTTGCTAAGATAAATAAATTTAATGGGTCTGTCCTGAAACCCACTTTCGTCCATATAACCAGAAGAATAAATTAAGAAAATAGGTCTACCTCTGTTGTCGGTTGGCAATTGGATCAATTATAGCGACTCGTTTTCAAGGTGGAGGGTGGAATTAACAGTAGAGTACGTTATCGCTCTTTTGCTTTATCCACCAGGCGACACAATGCGAAGTCCTTTCTCTTTTCTTTTTTTAATTGTTTTGCCTTTGTTTCATTTCTGTCCTCATTTATCTATTTCATATTTTCCTTGAGAGTTCAAAGAAACCAGCACTTCTCATGTTCAAATAATAACTTCAGCATCACCAACATTTTTGGCTTTCTAAAAGTTTGCGTTTTAGCACAATTTTTTTTTTAACTTTTCAATCAGTAATTTTGTTTATGACCAAAAAAAACCTAGAGTTTTTTCAATAGAAAAAAAGAAGAAAAAAAAACCTATAATTTCATCTCAATCTTGCGAAACTGAACGAACACACTTGGTCATAAATTGGATTTGGCAACAAACAGAACAGATTAAATTGACTTGAAAATAAAGGACGCATTTGTGGTATGTATCATCGCAACACGTTCATACTTCTCTTGTTTTTATAAGTATCACAATATTTAGGTTTCTTTTTCCTTTTCACTTTATTTACTTACATTTCTTTATAGTGCTGATTTATTTTTCAATTCGATATGAAATTTTTCTGGTAATATTTACATATGAAGAGTTTAAAGTGGGTTAAAATAGGTTGGGTTGAACATGAATGTGCTTTAGTCATGTGTCAGGTTGGGTATGGTTTGGATACAGGTCAGGTCGGTTATGGTCGCTAGATTTGTAGTGTATATAAATGGGTCATTTTGGATTGGACTATTTTTTATCCGATCTGACCTACCCATTTGATGACTTTACTCAATAAGAAGGATTTAGATCGTCTAAAGGTAGGGAGTAACTACATGTAGTTCCAAAAAGATCAAGATGCCCCAAAAAAAGTCCTATACCTATGCATGCTTGGCGTGTAGAGTTGGTAAGGGATTGGAACAAGGCAAATTGGATAAAAGGTGAAAGAAAAGAAATGGAAAAAAACCTCGTTGGCCACAAGCAAGGATCGTGCAACCCACACGCTTTGCTGCAATTGCCTTCTCGGCGAGGGTTGTGAGTTTCAACTCAAGTTCCCAGCGGAGTCGCCAAGCTGTCGCGACCAAATTTTCGAGTGAATCACCTAGGGTTTGGCTAATAGATTGTTAAGTTTAGAATTAACTTGGGCTCTCCCAAACCCATACCAATTTGCAACTTAGGTTCGAGTTCTTAACATGTAAATGATTTTCAATCAGGAGTTGCCACTAATCTATTTTTTGGTGGGTGAGAGAGAGAGAGAGAGAGAGAGAGAGAGAGAGAGAGAGAGGAAAAACAAGGAAATAAATAAAAGGGAAAATATATAAATAAAATTGAAAAAAATTAAACATAACTAAAAATTGTCCATGCTAGTAGCACAGCCAACATCCACATTAGTGAATTTCTAGCTAAAATTGATTAGATAGACCCAGTTAGCAAAATATGAAAATATTTAAAACTTAATCAATAAACTTGAAAGGTTTAAAAATATAATAGGTTTAAGACTTTTTGGATAATTTTTTGCTTAGTCATATTCAAGTAAATTGGTCATAAATGGGTTTAAAGATAACATAGGTGTTAAATGGATCATAAATAGATTTATAACTTACTTAAATTCAATTCACCTCTATGACTTTCTTTTCATTTTCTTTTGCCCTCATTTGATCTTGTACTCACTCACTCTACATTCTCACCTCAGTTTCAATATGAGTTTTCTTAAAGTGGTTTAAACATGAAGGTATTTTAGCATTATGGATCGGCTTAGGTATAAGTTACAAGAATTTGCATTGATGGAAATGGGTTAAAACGGAGTAAACGGGTCTATTTGCATTACAATATTTTCAACCCAACCCAAACTCAATCCGATCCATCCATTTGATGGGTCTATAATGGAACGAACGCCAGGGAAATTGTTAGTTTGTGTCTTGGTGCAACGAAATAGGCAATATTCTGTATGATTTCACTGTACAACATCAAAGTAACAGAGATGAAATTTCCAAAATGCTTCTCTTTTGTATGTATTTATTTAATAGCAATGTACTCCTTCCATCAAATATGCAACAGTATGACTAAATGAGGGTTTATTTAGAAAGATGATGCATTTCTATGAAGTTTAATGATCCATAATTATCTTGTGAGATCGACCCACCTACGAATCAAAAGAAGCAGGTTTCGCCCGAAATGTTTCATCCATCATCTTCTTCTTCTTCATCCTTTTGATTAACCTTAATTGATCTCCTATTTTCTCTTCCTTTGACCCGTCCAAGAGACATAGAGACATTGGCATTCTCCTACTCCTCTCTCGACAACAGTCAAGATCATAGTATCGAAGCGCTAACCTTATCGGACTTTTTAATGTAGTTCAATATCATATAATTGGAAGGGGTGGGAAACGTGCCACATGATGTAAGATGCGCTTTTCTTTCCAGTAGTAATTACTTTTTAGATGCAATCTTCTATCCTACCAAATGAAACCAAGTATCATTTTGCCTATGAAAACAATATCCACAACAGTGACATCTTTATATAAAAATATTGTAGTATCAAAGTACTAATCTTGTTGTACATTTTAACGTAATTCGATATCATAAAATTGAAAAGGGTGAGAAACGTGTTACATGACATAACATGCTCTTTTCGTTCCAATGGTAATTACTTTTTAGATGCGATGTTCTTCCCTTAGCAGATGAAACCAAGTATCATTTTGCTTGTGGAAACAACACCCTCAATAGTGAGTTCTCTACAATAAAATATTATAGTATCAAAGCACTAATCTTATCAGACATTTGAATGTAATTCGATATCATAAAATTGAAAAGGGTGGAAAGCGTGCCACATGACACAGCATAATATTCTCTTTTCTTCCCAACTGTAGTTACTTTCAGATGTGATGTTCTTCCTTAGTAGAAGAAACCAAGTATCATTTTGCTTATGAAAACAACACCCTTGATGATGACATCTCTACACAAAAAGATTTGGGCTTTTACTAACATAACAGTTTTTGGGCTACTATGAAAGTAACAACATTCCATGTACCGCAACTCACCCCGCGGTAGATGAGATGGTTTGTGCCTCGCCCCTCAACCGGCAGGGAAGAAGTTCAAAACTTCTCGCCCCCATTGCCCAACTCACCTGCGGATCGTGGAAGGTGGGTCCCTACAGGTCGCCCCAGGTTTACGGCGCCGCCTTCTAGTTATATGATAGTTCCCAGGTCACCAAAAAACAAAAAAATTCCATGAATCGTAAATTCTTAAGGAGTGGACCCCACAATAATTTCTAATTATTTGTTATTAATTTTTTTTGGCCCAAAACAGACTATTAATCTTATAGCGGATTAAGAACATTCACGTAATCATTTCTCATATAAATTCTACCTATGGTGAAATCACAATCTCACACACTTCCTCCTATATGTCCTTCCTCACTTAACTCACAAACTCCCCGTTATATGAACTGACCACTTTAACCTTTTCTTTTTCCACCTTCTGCATGCTTGTACCTCATTAACTAAAATGTGGAGCTCATTTGTTATCCCTCTTTTATTTTTCTTTTTTGGAAAAATACTTATATGGCTATTATTAATCTATTGTGAAAATAATAATTTGTTCTGGATTGTTAATAAATAATTAGAAATAATTATGAAATCCCTTATTTTGAAAATTTGTGACTAACAACATGTCATTATCCTCACAATGACTCAAAGACCATTATACTAGCAGAACTCAATATGTAACACATCAACATATTATAGCTACAAAAACTGATTTTTTTTTTTTTACAGCTGAAATTTTAAGCAAGATTTAAGATGCAGAGTCTAGTCTTTATCTTTGTAAGACTCCAATAAGATTCAATTTGAGAAGGATCAAGCCCTTTTTATCTAGAAGCTCAAAATGTTTTTGAACAGTGAACTGTCGAACATACCATATCGAAACCTTTGGATCTTTTAGTGGTTGCATGCAGATGAAGTACACAATAGGATTTGTTTCATCATCCTTGTAAGTTCAAATATTTTCAATAGGAATCGATCCTATCATATCCATAAGCTCAGCAATCTCCAGAAAGAAAATCACCAGCATATTTGGCCCGAGAGACAAAATAACTTTTATCTCGCAATAGAACACCAAATCTAAAAGGTAACTCAAGCTCCAAAATCATTTTATCACGTATCGTCCATGAAGACATCTCATGAGGTATGTAATATCAACAGTATCGTTGCCCGTGACAAACATGTCATCCGCGTGAGCAAGAGAAGAATCGATCATAATTGGTTTTGTCAAATAAATGCAGCTTTGAATAGATTGAGCAAGATAGTCCAAAACACTACACAAATTCACCTCCAAAAAGGAACACTGTAGGAATCTACTAAGAATTATGTACTTTGTTAGTGCCGATTATTTGAAGGTTAGTTACAAGTATCGTGTGTAACAAGATATGTGATATACCCAATCATCCTCCGTGAGATCAAGAAAATTTATGTAAATAAGGGGAGAAAAATGATTCCCTATAAACTTTATCCACGATTGCTGCTAATGAATACTGTCCTGATGTATTTTTCCTTGTATGGTTTACCAACTCAAATGGGGAATAAGAGAGTGCACCAACAACCTCAGCTACGCCGGTATAACAATTTTCAGCCATCTGAATCAAAACAAACTCCATCTTCGTGGCCCTACCATTTAGTTGTCCCAAAGGCCAGATTGAGAGATGCAAAGTCCAAATCCGACCAATCCCTTAGAGGCTTAAGACCACCCAATGGTTGAGTCCCAACTTAATAGATGACCATGAATGCCAATATGTGCTGGTTTTTAAAGATATAATGAATTCAATACTTCGTATTCAAATTCGAAATATTAAATATAAAAGGGAAAAGTCAAAAGCTAATCCACGTTTTACTCTTCAAGGTGCTGCTTCTCTAGAACAAAATGATACTTGGTTTTACTTGCCAAGGAAAGAACATAGCATCTACAAAGTAATCTCTGTGAGAAAGAAAAGGCACCTATTACATTGTTTTGTGCTGCACGTATCCTGGCCTTTTGAATTTTATAGTATAGAATAATGTCCAACATTCATACAAGATTAGGGTTTCGATCTTTTGTAACATTATCCATCCTCACTTTTGATTTTGTATATTCGGCTTTCGTTCACTTTTTTTTTTTTTGTCAGTAATTTATCGGAGTTTATTAGTTATCAAGGCACTAGATTGGTGCATCTATCTTTAGTAAGATATGGTCTAAATTTAGGGATCCTTCTGAGGCATCCACGTGTTAGCACAGTGCTTTTTGGGTAGTGCAAATCGATTGTTTAGTCCTTTTTCTTTTCTTTTCTTTTCTTTCATCTTTTACCCTTTTCTTCCTTTCTAAATTTGCCCCCTCACAATGCATTTTGGATTGTCTAGATCGATTCTTTGTTCCTTCTTTTCTTTCATCTTTTACCCTTTTTCTTCCTTTCTCAATCTGCCCCCTTCCATCCGTTGCCAACTGTGACACGCCATGAATGCATAGCACGCGAGCTTGTCGTTGTCCATGGTCGTCCCCCAAAGGCCAGCATGAGAGATGCAAAGTCCAAGTCCAACCAATCCCTTAGAGGCTTAAGACCACCCAACAGTTGAGTCACAGCTTAATAGATGACCATGAATGCCAATATGTGCTAGTTTTTGAAGATATAATGAATTCAATACTTCAAATTCGAATTTGAAATATTAAATATAAAAGGCAAAACTCAAAAGCTAATCAACATATTACTCTTCAGGGTGCTGCTTCCCCAAAACAAAATGATACTTTGTTTTGCTTGCCAAGGAAAGAACATAGCATCTAGAAAGTAATTTCTGTGAGAAAGAAAAGGCACCTATTATATTGTTTCATGCTGCACATATTTCGGCCTTTTCAATTTTACAGAATAGAATAATGTCCAACATTAATACAAGATTAGGGCTTCGATCTTTTGTAACATTATCTATCCTCGCTTTTGATTTTGTATATTCAGCTTTCTCTCACTTTTTTTTGTCAGTAATTTATCTGAGTTTATTAGTTATCAAGGCACTAGATTAGTGCATCTATCTTTAGTAAGATATGATCTAAACTTAGGGATCCTTTTGAGACATCCACATGTTAGTACAGTGTATTTTGGACAGTGGAAATCGATTGTTTAGTCCTTCTTTTCTTTTCTTTCACCTTTTACCCCTTTCTTCCTTTCCATATTTGCCCCCTCACAATGCATTTTGGATGGTCTTGATCAATTCTTTCGTCCTTCTGTTCTTTTCTTTCATCTTTTACCCTTGTTCTTCCTTTCTCAATCTGCCCCCTTCCATCCGTTGCCAACTCTGCACGCCATGAATTCATAGCACGCGAGCTTGTCGCCGTCCGTGGCGTCCCCCATCACTGATGCGTACTCAGCTAACCCGTGGCCGTCCCTTGACTTACCTCTGAGCGAGTCACTGCAGGTTCACCAACTATGCCAACTGTATGCCAACTCTGATTGAGGCCTGAGGCTGGACTGTCGGTCGTGCAGTAGAGCTGCTCAAAAGAGGGGACTGCGGCATGCGACTCCACCTCTATGGTCGTGGCCGATTATAGAGAGAGAGAGAGAGAGAGAGAGAGAGAGAGAGAGAGAGAGAGGAGTTTGAATTTTGGGGCATCTTGATTTTTTAGGGTGATGATTTCACAAGAATTTCTAGCAAGAAAGGTTTATGGAAAAACTTAGCAAATAAAAAGAGAACAAAAAAATCGAACAAATTGTTCAACAGATCGATTTTTCTAAAACCTAAGACCGTAAGGAAACCGGCCAAGATAGACATGGAAGGGAGAAACTAAATTTCACTGAACTTTTGTACAAACTAGAACTTCAGGTTAAGCCAATTTATTGCGATAGCAATAAGAGTAAATCATGCATAACGAAATCACACTTCCACTTCAATACACAAATGTATAACAAATCAGCAAAAATTATAGCCACGGAAACTGAAATTTCCTTTTCCATTTAGGGCTGAAACTCAAAGCCCCATTTAAGATGCAGATTCTATTCTTCACCTATGTAAAGCTCCAATAAAGTTCAAATTAAGAAGGATCAAGCCCCTTTATCTACAAGTTTAGTATGTTTTCAAGAAAGAAGATCACCACCATATTCGGCCTGAGATAATAAACTTCCATCACAAAAGACCACCAAATCTCCAAGCACGCTCAAGCTCCAACATCTTTTATTTCGAATTGTCCATTGAGCCATTCATGAGATATGCAATATCAAACCGTATTAACTCCTGCAACGATCATGTCCCACAATGATCATGTCATCCACATAAACAAGAGAAGAATCCAATCATAATCAGTCCCATCAAATACATGCAGCATTTATATCGTAAGGGCTTTGAATAGATTGAGCAAGATGATCCAACAAGTTACGCAAATTCACCTCCAAAAGAGAACACCATAAGAATCTACCAAGAATTGCGTACTATGTAAATACCAATTATTCGAAGGTTAGTTACAAGTATCGTGTGTAACAAGATCTGTGGTAAACCCAATTATCCTGTGTGAAATCAGGAAAATTTGTGTAAATAAGAGGAGAAAAATGGTTCCCTATAAGCTTTATCCACGATTGCTGCTAATGAATACTGTCCTGAGGTATTTTTCCTTGCATGGTTTGTCAATTCAAATGGGAAATGAAAGGGTGCACCAACAACCTCAGCCATACCAGTATTACAGTTTTCAGCTATCCGAATCAAAACAAACTCCACCCTCATGGCCCAGACCTTTAGTCGTCCCAAAGGCCAGCTTGAGAGATGCAAAGTCAAGATCCAACCAATCCCTTATGACGAGCATATGCCATTACAAGGATGAATAAGAATGCACAAGCGGCTCCAGTCACGATCACGACCTGCCAGCATTAGGGTACAGTTTTCTTTTTTAAGGAAATGTAAAATCGAAAAGAGAAGTCAAGAAGGAGATGAGACGACAAAGTTATTAATTGAAGGTTCAGGCCTACCCATTTGAACATGTAGCCATGGTTCTTGTTCCAATCATAAGGTATGTTCATGCCGAAAATGGCAGCAACCAAAGAATAGATGGACAAACAAACAGTTCCTGAACTCAGGAAGAGCTCTAGCTGCAACCAAAGACAGAGAGGAGTCAAAGAACATTGAATAAATCAATTCAACGACTCTGGACATTAGCAACTAAATGAAGAGGTGAACTACTTGGTACACATTTAAAAAAGAAACAATTGAGAAAATGAACACACACAATAACAGAGAGAGAGAGAGAGAGAGAGAGAGAGAAGCACCTGAATTAGCTGATTCCGGTGATTATCAAGCTGAGGAAAGAGAAAGTACTTAGAATTTTAGGAAAAAGAAAACATTGACTTGACTCCTCCATGCAAAACTTTTGCTTTTCCCCTTTTTGTCTAGTCGATTCTCTTTATAGAAACATGCTATACAACTAACTTAATCAATCAAGTTACCTGGATGTTAATGTAATCCTCAGTGTCATCGATATATTCCCGAAGCTGCACATGAGCAACTTAGGCAAATCAAATTTTTCGAAAAATGGACATTATACAGAAAATCAAAGTCTCAAAAGTACAATCATTTTAGTCATGCATCACAAACAATCTCGACCAAGAAAAATGAAAATCTGAATAGCTATTTGACCAGAGCACATAACGAATTAATCAGTTCAAAATTTCCAACTACCTTAATGGCGTGAAATTAACACAAAATCAAAACGTCTATAATTTATCTGCTACCCCAGTAAACAGAAACGCAAATCATTATGAAGAGATGGTTTTTTATTTAGTACAGGATATTTTCGACTTCAATTACAACAACACACCACAAATTTCATTCTCCCAACACCATAACAACTGTTAATTATTGACCCTGTACTGATGTAGAAAACCTAAAGTCTCTCCTTGGCAAAGAGAAATTTTTTAATGGATCCATAAGCTCAAAAATAGTAATTAGACAAGTTTCATTTAGCCATCCCAACTCACATGAGAGTGTAAATACTAACAAGAGAGTCCCTCAATCATCATTCCTAATATAATCATGTATCACAATGATGCCAACAAAAATGAAAATTGTCTCCAGCACAAGCATTGCTGAAATTCATTACCTATCTAAAGTATCAATGGACGCACTCTACCCAAGATTTTACAACAGATAAATGCAGGCGAATACTACAGCAACTAAAGGATCATGCAGATAACTCCCTATGTAATGCAAGTACTTACTGTCGTCAGCTTGTTCAATGTGCCATCAATTTGCATAAAGTAAGCCTGAAAGGATAAAAAAAAAAGACATTGATGCCTATTCAAGAAACAACAGAACTTAAAAAAACCATCCACAATAATATCAACAGGAAATAGCTCAAAACCTCAAGTAACATTTCCAACTCCTCAACATCATCTTCATCTCCATGAACTGTTGCCACACTCGCCCTACTGGCTCGAGATATTTTTGAGCCAATGGTAGGGGAAGCAGGAAACCAATTTTGGGCTCCTGAACCACTCATAGGGGAAGAAGCACCAACTTGTTTTCTTGACAAATACAAGTCAGCCATATCATCATCATCATCTAGTAGTTGCTCAAGCTCATCCCTTACCTGCAATGTACCACAAATACCTTTCAAGATGTTACCCTCCTACACATCAAAGGAACCCTGAGGAAGACACCCGTATATAGTGACAGAAAAGTCCACAATTGAGAATATCAACAATAGGTTCTGTTCCACGATATTCCTCTAAATAGAGCGAGAGAGAGAGTGCAGTGTTCAGTCGGACACCATTTGATGAAGACAATAAGATCTATCTCAACTCTTTATATATTAATCAAGTACTAACATTTCATACAAGCTCATCTAAATACTCAATTTGAAGATACAAACATTTTACCATGCATAGGATTGTCAGTCAATCTAGGCCAAGTCCTTAAAGTTGCATGAGTACATAGAATCAAGAAAGACAAGGACAACTCAAAATTTATGTTACTCGCAAAGATATCATACTCAGTCGAAAACATGATAGATAATGGCAAGGTAAACCATTTCAATTTCAGCAATGACCCAGAAGTTATATAATTTTGCAGGGCAAAAAGTGACTCACAATACCTTTTGCACCCTTGCTGTTAGCCTTGTCATTGCACTCTTCAATTTACGAACCCTATCCAAGTTACGGCTGCTAATCTACAAAGACCACAGACAGCAGACATGCAAATTTAAGAGAAACATTTCAAACTGAGATTGAGCATGGAAGCATGATCAACCAGCCAGCATTGAGACATTTTTATAGAATTCCAAGCATAAAGAGTAATGGCTCAATTAGTACAAAAATCTGTGTTAAGCAAAAGAGGCAAAAGCCCCATAAAAAAAATTGCATCTCGATCAATCAACACAAGTACAACAACAAATCTCTAGGAGAAACAACAACTAACAAAATTCAGCTGATCATGCATAACATCACATCAAGCATGCAAAACCAAATGGACCAGTCTTCAAGAGTTCACCAATCACTCAGGCATAAAATCCTTAGAGGGAAGTAGAAATGCCTGGAATTCGACAAATGAAAGCTACACTGCAAGAACATTTCAATCAGTAAAACAATACCTATTTCTACGCAAACAATATTATTAGTTCCACTAAGAACTGCAAATGACATTGTTCAGCCGCATATCACTCCTTTAGAAGGAGAAGCAACAAAAACAATTAAAGAACCTTAACAGAGCATTTTTATTTTTGGTTTATTTATTTCCCTGTGAGATGGGAAAGAGAATCTACTTACTTTTGAGGTGAGCTCATCTAAAGCAGGATAAGCAGCAGTCTCCAATTCAGTAGTACGTGCTGCAAGAAAGCTACAAATTGCTTCCAAAGCTACCTCCAAGGCACGAAATTCAAATGGAGACTCTGCATTGCATCATATTACAACTATCAAAAGATGGCCCGCTTCAAACAAATCCAATTTGAAAGATCCAACTCAAACACACCCCATACCATCATCTTCCCCGGCTTCAACGTCATTCTGTACATGAGAGTACTCTTCTGCATCATCTTGACCCTGGCATATGGCATTTACAGCTAATCGCCGCTGGAGCTCCTCAACAACTGGTATAACATTTATATCTGATGGGTCTCGAAGCAACACCTAGAAGCCAATAATGCAAGTGCCATCGCTACTTATGATATAAAACATGAAAATAAACAGACCCGGAACTAACTTAGTTCTTACATAAGAGAGAAAGTAATTTCCCACTAGAAGACATCAAATTCCATTCTTGCACAACCATTTAAGTATTTCATAAGAAAGGTTGTAATTTATCTCTGGGAAAAAGCATGAATATAAGTACCTAGCTAGTTAAGTAGTCTCACATAAAAAACAGAGACACCTTCTCATGAAGGTCTGCATAGCTTAACAGCCAGAAGGAAATATCTAGGGACTTGAGGATAACGAGAAAGCTGTGTTCAGTCATAATCGGCTGGGAATAAAAGGAAAAGGCATATGATAATTTCAGAATTGAAGGCTTTCACTGTGTTGAACAGTTGCCGTTCGAGCTTGCAACTGAAAGACAAGTTATGCTGAACCAGGGAGAAAATCAGTGCTCGGCTAATTAAGGCCCGGCGACTAAACATTTAGCAACCTCAGAATTCCAGTCAATGGTACTAGAACTCATTGCCATAAATAATAATAATAATAATAATAATAATAATAATAATAATAATAATAATAATAATAATAATAATAATTAAAAAAAAAAAAAAAAAAAAAAAAAAAACTTCATCAAATGCAAGAAGGAAAAACTCAACTGAATTAGTCAAAGAAACAGGAAAACATCCCAAGCTAAACCAAAGTAAGTTCTTCCAAAACGTAAGTGACGATACACGGGGTTTCCAAACATCACACAAGTACCGCTCTGCTCAATAAGCAGACATTAACCGCTAAGAAAGACACAAGCCGCTACGCACTAACCTCTTCGGCAGTGATAATTGCCTTGATATGCTGCAAAAATTTCAAACACCAACAAATGCAACAGTGGGAAAAAAAACAAAAGTCAGCACCAACAATTCAAGGAACTTCAAGAAGAAAGGAGAGAGAAAGAGAGAGACCCATTCATAAACAAGACCCAAAAAGGAAAAGGAGAGACCTCCAAATTGAGAACGATGGCCCTCTCACGGCCGAGGATGGTGGAGGGGTAGGACAAGAGCGGGTCGAGGATGCGGAGGTCCCGAGCGTGGATCTGCACGCGGTGCATGATCGAGTACTTGTCGACGTCGAGCACCGTCCCCTGCCCCGCCGTGTCGAGGAGGATCCAGCTTCGCGACGGCTGGCCCTTCTTCTTCGCCGCCTGCTGCTGCTGCTGCTGCTGCGGGTCCACCGGCACCACGCTCCCTTCTCGAGCCATCTCTAACCATCCCCAGAACACACACGCGCGCGCACCCCACCAGCGAAACCACCCACGAAAAAGCTCCCGGAAAAAGCCCCTCGAAAACGAACGACAGGGACAAAAAGGCAAACGACCCACGAATCCAACAAGCGGTCCGGGAATTGGGTTTATCGTATCTCTCTCGAAGAACGGAGGAGGGGCAACGGGGCGGCGGCCATTGGAGGGGGAAGATGCCTTTGGGCGGCGCTGGCGGCGGCGGGGAGGAGGCAGCGTCGACGGAACTACATCGGCGGAAGGGATACGGAAGAGTCCGCGAAGGAGGGGGAATATATTGTATATGTTATGATGGTTCGTTATGTTATAATATTTTATATTTCCTTCTTTTGGTAATTATTAAAGTGATCAGGCCAAAAGAAAAATCAATTTAACAAATCCTTATAGTTAGATTCCAAAAAACGAAAAAAACAAATCCTTGTAGTCAGTGATTTTATTTTATTTTTTGAATTATACGCGTTTGGTGATTTTTCGAAATAGGAATGAAATCGGTGTTTTTAAATTGTGTCGGTTCTAGATTCGCTATAGATATAGGCAAAATTAATATCAAGCATCTACAGAAGCTACCATATCCTAGTCTTAATTATTGCTGCCCCTTTATAATTACCAATCATCCATCCATCCATTCATTCCCTTCCATTGAATTTCAATTTTTCTACTAGATATTCTACCAACGTACCATTGGAACGAAAATTAAACTTGAAATTTCGATACGCATTATTCTTTATTCTAAATTACACGGTGGAGAGAATAATAATCATTTTGTCTTGCCTTTATTCAAGGCAACAAAGCAAGACTCGGCCTCAATACTGAAAGAGAGTACTTTTTTTTTTATTGCTAGTATTGTAGTTTTGAAAGCGTTTTTAGACTGGGTGAAAAATAAATTATGCAAGTCCGATTCAAAAGATTCAACTTGGGCAATTCATTTTTCATAGGTCCCATCTCCTCTTTTTCCTTTTCAACACAGTTCGTGTCAAAATTAATGTTCGTTCGGCAAATAATGACGCTTTAATCCACAAAGAGAGGAAGAACAAAAATTGAGGCGGCTATGGGTATTAATGTTTAGATCATATCACACATTTAACTTAAAGGTCAGACATCTAAACAAAAAGAAAGTTAAGAGGAAAACAATATAAACTCAAGGTCAAATGACGTGCACATGTTGGCGTAAATGTCCTTAATCTCTCTAAGTCAAACATTGAAACTGTGAGGTAACGACTCCCCCTAAAGAACATTAAAAAAAAAAAAAACATCATCATCAATAATAGCAAATCAAAGGGTTATTTTATTGCAAAAATCAATACACAATAGAATCCATTAGCGCGGTCAAATGTCTGCTTTTTGCCCACCACCTTCTTTAGATAAAAATTGAAGTCGGTACCGTCTGGTGCAGGTTGGAGCAGCAACCGGACAAGCCTACATTCATGAACTTTTCAGACGGCAATTTGCATCGGGCAATCAATCCCCACCAAACAAATTTTAAAAAAGAGGGTTGAAAGGAGCTCGGAAGAAAAGCCGGCCCTGATAGGGACTTCGAAAGGGGGTGTGTTTAACGTGCGCTACGGTACCGTGTCGGACAGTACCAGGGGGGGCTTGTCTAACGAGACTGAAAGGCAAGTTGCTGGAAATTTTTGAAGTATTTAAATACCCAAGCTTTTTTGACTTTTGACAATTTTGGGGTGTTAGATATTCATTGAATATCACGTGAGTGATTTTTGGTCTAAGAGATTAATTAAGTTGTGTGTAGTTACAGTATCGAAATCTCATCAGTTAATATAATTATCAGATATACTATATGTAAGCCGCGTTGTAACCACGTATAGGAGCAATGCTAGAATATACTCAACAGTGTTGTTACTATACATCTTGCTTTATACACGTGAGTTTTGGTAAAATTTATTGATAGAAGTTAGAGCCTTGGAGGCTCACTGATATAATAGACTTTTGGACATTTAATGCATTTAATGTAATGAGAGGAGCCTTTCCTTTACCACGTAAAAGTTTAAAATCTTCGGTAAATGAAAGTAAAATTATTAACGTATATGTTTAAAGCCCAAATCTAATTACAAACATCTTTTTGCATTATAAATCTGTATACGATCAAATGAACTAGGAACAATTGTGTTGACACCTCGAATTAAAAAAAAAATTGAAATATTTAATCATTCAATCTAAAGTTAACCAAAAGTTAATCAATGTTTGACCAGCGAGAATAGGTTATTTAATCATTCAACAAGTCAAAATGAGTTTTCATATTATTGTTGCCACCCAGATCTCACAATCAATTTGTGACCCTTCATAATAGGTTATTTATTTTTTGCAATGTCAAGAGGTTTGTGATTATATGATTTCAAATTCATGTCCTAAAACTAAAGGTCGTGAGTGTTCCTCTATAACAAAAGTAGTGTCAATCAATCGCCGGATGACGGAGTAATTGTCGATTAAATGACAATCAAACTTCCCTAATACCCAAAATAGGTCCCGAAGCCCAAAACCATACCTGCAAGTTTCAAGATCGGAATGGCAATTTCTATATCTCTAAGCCGAAGTAAATAGTTGTTTTTGAAAGTGTTAAGTCACCAAGATGACGTTCAGTTCATAGACTCGAGCTTATGGTCCCAAAATATAGGCCAAAACCTCTGGTTCGTGACTTTGAGATTTACCCCAGCAATATCAGGCTCGTTGAGAAGCTCTCGTTACAAGCTTTTCAATAGCGTGAAGATCACACCAATCGGACATCGCGTGCAAAAGTTACGGGACCTAAAAGACGCGGGCCCTCCTTCCCTATAAAATGAATTTTCTTTGGTCCTTAGCAAGACCTTAAAAAAAAAACTATGACCATCAGAAAAGTCTTGATAGAGGCGGAGATTCGAGCCTCGAAAAAGATATCGGCCCCATTACTCATCCCGGCCACAACCCCTTTAAGGGGTACGGGCGGACAGCTCTGATCCCTGCGATGCCTTCCCCCAGGTTGAGAAGCTCTCGTTACAAGCTTTTCAATAGCGTGAAGATCACGCCAATCGGACATCACGTGCAAAAGTTACGAGACCTAAAAGACGCGGGGCCTCCTTCCCTATAAAATGAACTTTCTTTGTTTCCTGACACAAGATTCCATTCCTAAAATATTATCCCTTCAACGAGATGAGCTTTTTCACCAGGTCGAGCCTAAAATCTAGAAAGCTCCGACAGATCCAAAGGGGTACAAACATAATTTAAAGTCCAGGTAGGGCCTAAAATCATTCCCTTTATTTTATTAGAAAATGGACGTCTTGGTGGAATTCTTCTTAGAGGAAAATTCCAATTGTGATAGCGCCATCACGCATGCTATAGGTCGTAACGCCTCTGGAATGAAGTATTGGATCTATTCGTGATCAGGACATTTCTCCAGAAATTCATTATCCATGAACGATTTGATTGTTCAGGGTGTCGTTGGAACGCATGCTGCTGTTTCTGTTAATTATAAACTGTGCAGGTATGGACAATGATATGAGCTAGTTGATGTGTGAAGTGCTAGAATAGACTCCTTATTTTGCAAGCCAAACCCTTAGGAACCGATAAAAAAGGATTGAAACTGGGCTGTATGGTTAGGCCATGGTGATGGGATCGGAGGCGACAGACCAATGGCCGCCCGACCTGGATACGAGTTATTTTCATTCGAAAGGTCGATTTATATATGGGACTCGACACTGGTTTTAAAATTGCATCCATGCATCTTTACATGTCGTTTCACATGTTGCACTCTCATGCTGATTATGATTGCCACATCATTTTGCATGTTGTTTGCTCCTACTGTCTTCGAATGCCATGTCATTTTGCATGTCATCCACTCAAGTTGTATTCAATTGCCACATCATTTTTGCACGTCATTTTCTTATGATGTATTCGACTGCCACTGTATTTTCTATTTGCTTGTCAATGTTCGTTTTGTACTCGATTGTCACATTAGTATGTATGACATTCCCTCATGCTGCATTTGATTGCCACACACATGTTATAAGTTCATGCCTTATTTGATTCCTCCGTCATCTCACCTGTCATACATGCATGTCATTTTTCTTAAGAAGAAGTATGTCTACATGAGCTCCCTATAAGAGAAGCTATTGACAAAATATTGGCATGACTCCATCTGAAGCGTTATAGAGGCACAAGTAGATCTCTTACTTGCTAGGAGGAAGTTGGCGAGAGGAGGTTGACTGCGCCAAAATTGACTCAGGTTTCTTCTAATGTCATTTGGATTGTAAGAGATGGAATTCAAATTGCACAAAGATGACAGCAAGTGTCATGCAGAGAGGCGGCCAAGACAGTTGGAGTTTCATGTTCAAGGTCATGTTTTCTTCGAAGTTTCGCTAGTGAAAGGAATAGGTCGGTTAAGTTGAAAAGAAGATTGAGCCCAAGAATTTTTTGCCCATTCCGTATAGTGGAATGACTAGGAGATTTGGCATGCTGATCAGCGTCACCACCGAAGCTTGCCGGTGTAGATGATGTAAATGCGAGCGGTTTCAAAGTAAGTCGAGGTTCCTACCCTGTTGGAACCAATTTTTTAATTTCGGAATTCGGAACCTACCCTATCAATTGATTTTAGGGTCGGTTTTAGGGTTTACCAGGCACCAGCCAATTTCTTCTTCTTCTTTTTTCCATTTTTTCTTGTTTTTTTGCTTTGTTTTAAGTTAAGCAAAGTGAAAGTGAATGCAACTTCATATTTGTTAGAAGCAACAATCCATAGAAGGTAAATATCTAAAATAAGATACATAATAAAAAGTTCAAAATACATAACCGTGGTTTATCCGCTCCAGTTCAGTTCTTTGGATTTCCAATTCAGTTTTTACCCAAAAACTAAGAACCAAGCTACAATGTACCGGTTCCACTTTTTTTCAGAACTGACAACTAGAACCTAGAATTGAATCGCTTCTCATTACTAGTTCGATCTTATTCCTAATTTTATACTAGATCCATGCTCACTCATAAAATGATGCACTCCATGTTCCAACGCTTCACAAGCAATGAATATTGAGATCAATGAACAAGTATCATACGATGAGATGCCTATTTGAATACTAAATCGAAAGGAGCATAAGTGAAGTTGATTAATGAAGAGAATGTGCAGGATGACCATTTTGAATTGTTCGCATAATTAGGTATCTCAAATTTTAAGGATGAAATCTCCTTTAAAGGTATAGTTGTAATATTTGAAACTTTAGCACAGACAGACACATCAACATTTATTCGGGGTTTTAAGTAATTATAATGATACGTGCAGGATATGAGATACGAATT
Source organism: Eucalyptus victrix (assembly GCA_016097545.1). Classification (NCBI taxonomy): domain Eukaryota; kingdom Viridiplantae; phylum Streptophyta; class Magnoliopsida; order Myrtales; family Myrtaceae; genus Eucalyptus; species Eucalyptus victrix. The sequence goes on from CM027842.1 coordinate 6,530,436, forward strand.
AAGTTCGGTCATTATGGTACCTAAATATATTGATTGGTGATTTACTAATCACTCGGATATTTTACTAAAAGTACGCATTGCCCCCAAAATTTCAAAAGGAGAAACCAATTAGATCCACCTAAGGACCAAAGCGTGAAATTTCAGCCAATGACTTCGTTAGTGGCTCAATCTTTCATTTGTGTGAAAAGTTGGGGGCAAGCTTGACACGTGGATTCCACCGAGTCATTGTCTTTCATTTGACAGAACTGAAGTTACAACTCCACCTGAAACGTCAAGTAAATTCGCTTTTCTTTTCAGTTTCATTTCACAAAGATTCATCTTATACATTTGGTCAGATTTTTTTTTCTTTTGTCACATGAAGAACTTTGTGATTAACGCAATTAATCTCATCTTTATAATGCATTGCTTTAGTTTTTTTTTTTTTTTTTTTTTGGTAAAGGTAAGAAATATATTGATTTTGCAAAGGAAAACAAGTAAACGGGCCACGAGGCATCAAGAAATAAGCACTCTACAAGACAGTCCAAGAAGAGTGAAGGGGTGCCAAGGGACCAAAGGGAACAAAACAACCAACAAGCCGAGAGGCCGAACAACAAAGGGAAGAACTAAGACCTACAACCCTCTATTACAAGAAAATAGAAGGACTTAAGTCCCAACTCCGCTTCAGCCATCTATTCTTCGGGATATCCACCACATGCTTGAATGTCATTGCTTTGTCTTTGACGGCCTTGCAAAGATGCATCTTCATCGCCGGGATAAAGAGGGCCTGATTTCTAAAAATCATATTGTTGCGGTCTTTCCATATGATATAACAAAGAGCACCATAGCTAAAACGAGCCAGAGATTGATAGAATCCCCCACCCGAGAAACGATTGGAGGCCCAATCAAGATTTTCCCGCCACGATTTATTGCGCCAACTGACATTAAACTTTGCAGCCCAATAGGAAGCAAGGTTACCGGAACACGACAAGCAAAGAACAGATGATCCACGGAATCGGGTCTCGCTTTCGAGCAAAACGGGCAAGAGGCTGCTGGAATCGCCGCCCAAGAGAGGAGCATAACTTGAGTAGGCAGCCTATTACGGGCAATAAGCCACAAATGGGTTTGGTACCTAGGCGGCATGGCTGTACTCCACACAAAAGAAGACCACGGCACCACATTTCCTTTCGGTCTAAAGAGGTCATACGCAGAAGCCGAAGAGAACCGCCCGAGGGATGACGAATCCATTGGAAGCAGTCCTCGAATGGGTAAGTTGAGGAAGAGGATCCCACCAATCAGCCATAATATTAATGACATACCACCCAAGAGGCGAAGAAAATGCATCAGCCACGGAAGCAGTTCGAGGAATCCCCGATCTGTATATTTGCTGGTTGGAGAAAAGGAGGTTAAGCGGGCCATTAAGGTGCCACGGATCAAACCGAAAGAGACAGCTTTGCCATTGCCTATCTTCCATCTAAAATGTTGTTGATACATGCCACGATGGCGGAGGAGCCTTTTCGGGCCCAAGAACAAGTAGGTGGGGGTCGGGGATATCCAGAAGTTCTTCCTCGATAAGAAGACGGCATGAACCCATTTACACCAAAGAGATTCTTTATCAGAGAATAGCTTCCATATGTGCTTGAGCATAAGGGCTAGATTATTCTCCCTGAGCGTCCGAATCCCTAGCCCTCCCTCTCTTCTCGGGAGGCAAATGTCTTGCCACGACACTTTGGCCCCACCCGGACCCAACGCCGGCCCTTTCCACAAAAATTGCCTACAGATCTTCTCAATTCGATCCAACACAGCACAGGGCAGGAAGAAAACGCTAGCCCAAAACACTTGAATGGAATGAAGCACAGACTTAATAAGCAAAATTCTACCCGCAAAGGATAGGAATCTATGAGTCCACGATTGAATCCGGGCTGTTATTGCATTAACCAACGTAACACAGTCAGCTTTCCCTAATCTTGTAGAAATGACAGGGACCCCAGGTAGCGGAAAGGAAGAGAACCAACCTGGAAACCGAGAAGATTGACAATGCCATTCCGAAGACTAGTCGAGCCACCGGAGATGTACACTTCACTTTTGGTTAAATTTGGTATTAGACCACTCCAATTCGAAAAGGATTCAATTCCAGCTTTTAGAAGGCCAACCGAAGCCAAGGTGGCTTCGGAGAAGAGGAGTACATCGTCAGCGAAGAATAGGTGAGACATCTTCGTTGATTTGCATCTCCAGAAGAATCCGAAGTCAGACTGACTAGTCTTCGAATCCAAGATTCCCGTAAGTACCTCCATCACAAGCGTGAATAAATAAGGAGACATCGGATCGCCTTGACGAATTCCTCTCCCACTAGAAAAGAATCCATGGAGCTCCCCATTTATACATATCGAAAACTTGGGGGATCGAACACAAGTCATAATTCGGTCTATAAGAATCTGCGGGAATCCGAAAGCTTGAAGGCATGTTTCGACAAATTCCCAGCTAACCGTGTCATACGCCTTCTTAAAGTCGACCTTGATTACACATTTAGCTCGATAAGGATCATGATGAAATCCACTAAAAAGCTCCTGAGCGAGTAAGATATTATCGCTAATATGTCTCCCCTTGATGAATGCATTTTGGGGTAGGCTAATAATAAAGGGCAGGACCCGGGTCAAGCGATTAGCAATGAGCTTGGTTATACACTTGTAAATGGTATTGCAACAAGCAATAGGCCTGAAATCATTAACAGTCGAGGCATTGGGGATTTTGGGCACCAGAGAAATAATGGTAGTGTTGATTTGCTTCAAGAGTTCACCCGTCACAAAGAAGTCCTTTACTGCCATTATGACCGACTCACCAACAACATCCCAAGAGTGCTTAAAAAACTCCACATTGAACCCATCCGGCCCAGGGGCTTTACCGGGAGCAAGCGAGAATAGAGTATCACGCACTTCAGCATCCGAGACAGGGGCAGAAAGAAGACATACCTGGTCCTCATTAAGAGAATGCTTAAGCAACGCTTTGATTTCCTCCTTAACCGGGCGAACAGGGGTCGGCGAAGCAGCAAGGATAGATTGGAAGTGATGGACAAAAGTTCGCTGAATTTCCAGAGGATCAGAGGTAGAAACATCACCATTGGAGATCGACATAATTCTGTTTTGAAGATGGCGCTTGTTCACCATTTGGTGAAAGAATCTAGTATTAAGATCACCCTCTTTCAACCATCTCACTCTTGATTTTTGACGATAGAAGGATTCCTCCTGGAGGCGGAGGTCCGTAAATACCTGGATCTGCTCCTTTACTGTTTCCGCAAGAGCCACATTGAGAGGATTAACTTGCAACTCATCCTGCGTTGCTTGTAACACCCTTCTAGCCTCCGCAGTTCTTAAAGAAAGGTCAGAAAATGATTCCCTATTAACCTGCTTTAGTTTGCATTTGAGAAGGCGAAGCTTAGAGTATAGAATAAACATAGGTGATCCATAGAATGAAGAATTCCAAGTTTCCACAACCATCCTAGCATAATCCGGATGAGTCATCCAAAAATTAAAGAACTTGAATGGCTTAGAAGTCTTGGGAGTTGGCATAACCTTTACAACCATAGGCGTATGATCGGAGATACCCGGCGCTAAAAAGGAGGCCTCCGAGAATGAGAACGCCGAATTCCAGCACCCGTTCACCAAAACCCTGTCTATCTTCCTTTGCTTTCTGTTGGTCCCCGACGAGGCAGCCCATGTATATCTATAACCGGTGAACCGCAAATCCTCAAGGCCAGCTTGGTTCAAACAATCACGGAATTCCTCAAAGGCCGGGATCCAGGCATTGGATCCTCCCATTCTATCCGAAGGATCCCGGATGGCATTGAAGTCTCCAGCAACAATCCAAGGTACCGACGAAAGAGTACCACTGGACTGAATAAGGTCTTCCCACAGCGGACGTCTAGCAAAAAAACTGTGCTCGGCATAAATGACCGAAAGGAACAGAACAGTACCAGACGGTAACCACAGCAACCTACCGTGGATTGCTTGAGACGAGGCAGAGTTAATCAAAAAATCAACAACACGGGCATTGCTTTAGTTTTATTACTCACAAATGCAAATAATTTCTGTGTAATATATCAAACTTACTTTAAAACAATAAAAGACAGTATCGTGTACGACTCAAAGTGAAGATAATTATAAATTGATATCACGGGTTTAACAAGACCAGACTTGTTCCAAGCACTACCGTTGCAACATACATCTTTTTTTCTTTTCTTGTGACCTTCAATTAGTCGAGCTCAGGTGTCATCATCATACATATTTGCTTATCAAATCTATACATATTCCATGGAAGAATATGTAGAGAAAATAACATCAAATGAGAATATGAAGAACGGTGGATTTTCCTCAACACATGTAATTAACCTTCGTGCGCGTGCTATGCACATGCATGATTCATCATAAAATACAAGTATATGCTTGCACCCCCGCGCAAGAGAGTAATTTCTAGAACTTGAATAACATGAATGAATATGAGATAACCGAAACCATATATGCAAATTCTCAACTCAAGAGTCAAGAGTAATGAAACATAAAAACCATATTAGATTAGATTAAAACCATTGCGTAACTCCCTAGAAAAAATAATAACTTTCGTATAAAGATATTCGTCATCAATGTTAATGATATGTTATCCAGCAAAATAAAAAAAATAAAAAAATAAAAAATCAATCCACTTTTGATACTTGACTCTAGCCATGTGCCAACATGCAATTAATTAAATACGTTAGGTGAATGAGAACACAACTTAGTCGGTCCCCATAAGTTCACCACAAGAAAGGGATTAAAACTAACATTTAGAATAGTAAATTGCATCGAACCACACGGTCTAATGTGAACTGAAACTTACATTGGCTGTCAATGCACGATTTCTGCTCATTCTAATCGATAGAATATGCATCATCGAATTGACTTCGCACTTGCACACTACACCAACTCCACACCACCTACTAATGACGACGGAATTTTCCATTAGACGACAACGACAAACTACAAGTAATTTTAAAACCGGTCGACGATCTATTATTTTAACAGGACGAAGACCAAGGAAAGTCGAGTGACCTTTGAAAGTCTGCTTTAACTTGTCGACAACGTCAACCCCATCGAAATGCTTTCCTTAATTAGCCAAAACCATCAAGCATACGTTGAATCAAACTCTTCCTCATCAGACACCAAAGCAGGAGCTTCATACCATAAGTTCGCTCGATGACGATACCCTATCGTCAGTTGTTCAATCGAGATCACACCCATCACAACAAGATCTTCTCATTCAACGATCCAATTTCACCTTCGATTGCATCTGTCAGATTCGCATGCGGAGGCCTAACGAGAAGAGGGAGCCCATCGAATGGAAGACTTTTCACACAAAATGTATCATCCAAGAATGAGTCCTCGTGCATTGATCCGGATCTTCAAAGCGAGAGAGCAAATAAAAATGGTCACTTGACTGCAATCAAAGAGCCTAGCAACGACTTGGCAAGCGCATGGGAAGAGATCCACAGGAAGAGCGATTGGGTCAGTTTGCTCGATCCGATCGACCCCTTTTTGCGGGCCGAGCTGATTCGGTACGGAGAGATGGCTCAAGCGTCCTATGATGCGTTCGACGCCGACCCATTCTCCAAATATTGTGGCAGCTGTCGGTACAAGCCAAGTGAGTTTTTCCGTTCTCTCGAGTTCTGTCGGGGTGGATATGAAGAGACCCATTATCTCAATGCCTCAAGTAAATAGAGGTACGGATATCTAGAGTGCCAAAACTTGGCACAAAGGGATACTTGAGTATCAAAAGTTTGAAAAATGACACTTAAATACATCGAAGCAAAATAGATTACTTAAGTGTCACTTCAGCCAACCAAAAGTTTGGAAAGTGACACTTCAGTACCAAAATCGAAGTAACATGGATCACTTAAGTGTCACTTCAATCAAAATCCGGCCAAAATGCTGACGTAGCGATTTTCCGGTGAAGGAAGTACAAAACGATGCTATTTTGCATGCTAACGTGGCTAAACAATACAAAAATGACGTCGTTTTGGTGCTAACGTCATAAAAAAAATTAATATAGAAATTAATTAAATTTAATTTAAAACTAAACTTATTTAAAAAATTTTAAAATAAAATAAAAATATTTTTAAAAACTAAAAAAAAAAAAAAAAAAAAAAGGGAGGCGGCGGCGAGGGCCTATGCAAATATATTGAAGATAAAATTTTGTGTGGCTTGAAGATATGATTTGAAGATACAATATGTTAATCTTAGATGGATAAGTTAATTGATTCAAATTATTCAAATAGGAAAATAGTATCGCACATATTATTTCCTATATTGTACACTCTTGTATTACATATACCTCCTTGTACATGAATGAAATACATAGAGAAAATTCCTCAAAATTCTTGTTTTTTGTCATGGTATTAGAGCATCCTTTCCTATCCTAGCTTCCGCATTTCTAGAATTGCCTTTGTCTAGTTTCTAGTTTTGTTGTTGCAATTCCTATTCTGCAAAACAAACCAGCACCCGACAGGAATTCACTTTAGATAACATGTCGAAGAATCAAAGTCCGAGTGAGGAAATTAATAACTCACTTGAAAATCAAGGTTTGGATCAAGTCACTCCGACTGAAGAAGAAACCTCATCCGCTCAACACCCTTTGAGTTTGTCCCAACTCCAATTCAAACTTCCGGCCCAACCCAATGGCCACCAGTCCACTGGTTTCCAATTCAAGGCCAATGGGCCACCGGATTGAATCAGACATGGGCCCAACAAGGCCCATCTAAAGAAGAAGGAAGACCAAGATGGACAAGTTGGAAAGGTCTAGATTAGAGACCCGAATTCACTCAATTAGCTCTAGGGATGTAGCCTAACCCAATTCTCCAATCTAGTTTGCAACCAGGTTTTTTGCCTTACGCTGTTCTGAGAAACAGTGATTGCCCAGAGCCCGGCAGCTCTCTCTACACAACACCAATCGATAGACCAAAAATTTGGCTTGTCAATCTACAACTCATAGGACCAAATAACTATACAGTTTGGGCTCAAGTTTTTTGGCAAGCCCTAGTGACAAAGGATAAGGACGGCTTCCTCGACGGAGCTGTCTCTTTGTCAATAGTCAATCGATTGCAATGACTTTGGCACAAACATAACCAACTTGTCCACACATGGATTGGGAACTATGTGGCTATTGAGGTCACAGCAGGACTCCCGCCAACCGATTATGCCAAGGCAACGTGGGACAATATCCATGAGATGTGTGGGAAGTTAGATCGAGCAAAGATTTTTTCGCTCACTTAGGCCTTGTCGAAGTTGAAGCAAGGGAACCTCTCAATAACCTCTTGTTTCAACTAACTTTCCACTTTGTGGAATGAACTCGAAGCAGCTGAGGAACAATTGAAAGGACCAAAAGCAACCTTGAGACATATCGAAAACGAGAAAAAATGACTTGATTTATATTTATTCTAAATGGGACTTACTCAAATTTTAGATCCCAAATTCTTGCCATGGATTTGCCGTTCAAGAAAAGAACCAACGCCTAATGACAAGAGAATATGTGTGAGTGGGCGAGGGCATGATGCTCGCCACTCCGATGAGCTTCCAGCAACGAACACCCATGGCCGTGAACAACTCTCGTGTGGCGCCAGGGTTTCGCTAGGAAGAAGAAGCTAATCTTAAGAGATCAGCCATGGACGATCCAGATTAGAAGCCGAGATCCGACAACTCTTATCTGTCCATCCAAGTGATCGAATCGGGTGGTGTACATGCTGCCATGTCATCACTAGCGCACAAGGCATCTACGGCACACAGGCTGCAATGTCATCCCAAAGTGGGGGAGGGAAAAATTTTAAAACAAAAGGTAAATTATGTGGATATAGCAATCGCCAACACTATGCTATTAATACATGCTAGAAGTTACATGGTAAACCTAGTGATAAAGAAAAAAAGGAAAAATGATTGTCCAATTATCAGGTTTCGGGACAAAATACTAGGATGGCAAATTAGGCATTTGCCCACGACTAGTATCAAATATCATGAAGGCCCTTAGTTAGTTAAGTACTACTGATGGGACTGCAAGTTTCTTAAGTACCTCTTTATGCAAAACAGACTCTATTTTAGTTGATGCATGGATAATTGATTCAAGTATTAATGACCACATAATTTGCAATGATAAGTTTTTCTCTCATATTAACAACAAATCCCATGGTCCCATTTCAATACATCTTCCAAATGGGAAAGTCACTCATGTCACCAAAATTGGCACTATTTTATCTTAGTCCCAACGTTATTCTTAGAAATGTTTTTTATATTCCTGAATTTGTGTTCGACCTTATATCCGTTTCCAATGCCTGCAAGGACAATTCTTGTCACGCCATATTCAATTCCCAAAATTGCTTCTTTCAATACCTTTTGATTGGTAAACTGATTAGTTTGTGTAGTGTTGCACAAGGGCTATATTTTTGGACCAATTTTCCAAAGGATTTTGATTAATCTTCCATTTCTTGGAATAAGGGTGTTTTATGTAATGCCACTAATAATTTTAGAATCTTTCTTTCTCATCAACGTTTGGGTCATGGTGCTTGTTTTCCTCACCCTAAATGTCTCTTATGTCCTTTGGCAAAATAGTCACAAATATCATTCATAGTCAGTAACTCTCGAGCTGCTAGTGCTTTTTCATAAATACATGTTTATATATGGGGTCCTATCTGATGTGAATCGTTGCAAAAAGATTGTTCTATGAAGGCGTGGATGGTGCGAATTGCGAACCTCGACCTCCAATCGAACCTGTGATTGTCAACCTCAGTATGAACGTGACCTGTTGACGAACGCGTGTCAATCAACCAACGTTATAGACGCCACAAGCAAAAGAATTCGCTATCTCACTCGATAGGTCAAATCGACCGTCACAATGGAATCTTGATAAGGTCAAGCTCTCAAAAAAACAGTAAAAGAAAACCTCTCAATTCTTTTCCTCAAAAATAAAATATATCTCCATCCCCAAAGAAATTTGGCAAATCATTTATATATGTTTTCTAGCCGCTACACAAACCCTAAAACCAACCCTAGAAATCTAAAGCATCATATTCTATAATATACCTAAACAAGAATATATATATATATATATATATATATATATATATATATATATATATATTAACTTGGTCAAATTTTTGGTGACCAGATAATCAAATTGTGCCAAGATTTTCAAGATTCTTCAAGATTTGTTCCAAGGTCATCTCCACGCCGAAGATCACGAACCATGACGCCAACAACTTGCATGAATTACTTGGCCCGCGCTTGAGTAATCGAACTAGTAGGAATAGACAATGGGTCCCTAACACCTCCTCCTCGATATGACTTGATATCCACATCACTATCATACTTCACATTGTGATGGAGCTCGTTTCTTTCTCACCATTGTGGATGACTATGCTCGTGCCACATGAGTTTTCCTCATGCAAACAAAGAGCCAAACCTTTTCTCATTTTTCAAATTTTTTCAGCCTAATAAAAAATCAATTCAACAAATTTGTACAATGCATTTGTACAGATAATGGACACAAATTCTTCACTACTAAGTGTAAGTCCTTTTTCCCTTCTCATGACATTCTTCATGAAAGTTCTTGTACTTACACTCCTCAGCTAAATGGGATTGTTGAAAGAAAGCACCGTCATCTCTTAGAGGTAGCTCGAGCCCTTAAGTACCAACCATTAATTCCTAAAAAAAAAAAAAAAAATTGGGAGATTGTGTGGTTATAGCAGTCTATTTAATCAATCGCATGCCAATTAGAGTACTTGAAGTCGAACTCCTTTTGAGATGCTATTTGGAAAACGACTAGATATTAATCATTTAAGAGTTATTGGCTGTTTATGTTATACAACTATTATGGGTCCTTGGGACAAAATGGGTCCACATGCCATAAAATGCATTTTTATGGGCTATCCCACTTTACAAAAGGTTATAGGGTCATGGAGATATCTATAGGTTGGTTCTTGATAAGTAGAGATGTTATTTTTCACGAACATATATTTCCTTTTCAAGAAATGGCATCTACATCACCCGATTCGGTATCAGATCGTCGAGCATTCTTATTAGAGGAAGATTTATCTTTGAATCCATAGTAATTTTTGTTACACCAAATCCTAAATATTCTCTACTAGCAAGCATAATCCGAGCTCCATGGATGAAGCAATTGAGTCTCCAATGTTGTCATCTAATGTGAGAACCGCACCCGCTTCACCTACTTCCTTGGTAGCTACTGCACAGCAAATTTCTGATGAATCTTCATCACCTATTCATGGAGAAACAATTATTGAGCAACCTCAACGTACTGACCGTCATGTACACCCACCAACATAGACCAAAGACTACATATGCCCCACGTTGAATTCTCTAGGTACACATTATCCAATGTTCTTTTATGTCTCATATAATCGACTATCACCAGAGCACATGTGTTGTATAAGTCGCACATCAGAGGATCATAACCTTCTTCCTATCACGAAGCAGCTCATGATCCATGTTGGCAGTAAGCTATGGAGGCCGAGTTAAATGCCCTCATAGAGAATCACCCTTGGGATATCATTTCGTTACCTCCACATTAGAAACCAATAGGTTGCAAATGGATGTAGAAGATCAAATACCGAGGAGACGGTGCCATTGAGCGCTACAAGGCTCGATTGGTAGCTAAAGGCTTCACACAAAGAGAGGGGTTTGATTATCGTGAGACTTTCTCTCCGGTCGCCAAAGAGGTTGCGGTCCGTTCTTTTCTATCTATTGCCACACTTTGTAATTGGCCCCTTCATTAGATGGACATCCATAATGCTTTCCTTCATGGGGATCTGAATGAAGAAATCCATATGGATCTCCCACAAGGTGTACTCAAACAGGGGGAGTCTTGGATATGTCGTTTCCACAAATCCTTGTGTGGACTTAAATAGGCTTTCCGATAGTAGGATGCCAAGTTTACCACAGCACTCATGGATGTAGGTTTCTGACATTCCAAGCATGACTATGCTCTATTTACGTGGACCAGAGGTACATCCTTAATTTATTTGTTAATATGTAGATGATATACTTATCATGGAAAATGATGAATATATTGTCAAAGAGTTCAAAGAATATTTGCATTCCACCTTTCATATTAAGGATTTGGGACCTCCTAAATATTTTCTTGGCATTGAGATTTCTCGATTAGATAAAGTGATCTACCTTAGCCAGCGAAAATTCGTTTTGGAAATCATATCAGAAGCATGATTGTTGGGGTATAAGCCAGCTATTGTTTCGATAGAACAACATATCAAATTAACAACTGATGAATATGATACGGGATTGTCATCATCACCTTTTGATGATTTATTGATTAAGGATCCATCAAGCTACTAGAGACTCATTGAAAAATTGATTTATCTCACCATGACTAGACCTTATATATGTCATGCGGTATAGATACTTGGCCAATTTATGCACAGCCCAAAACAGTCGCATGTGAATGCAACATTAATGGTTGTGAAGTATTTAAAAGGATGTCCAAGTCTTGGAATACTTTTATCTCATGATTGTGACTTGAAAATGACAGCTTATTATGATACAGATTATGCTACTTGTATAATGACTCGAAAATCCATCACCAATTTTTGCATTAAATTAGGAAGATCCTCCATTTCATGTAAGACAAAGAAATAGTCAACAATTTCGTTATCATCAGCCGAATCAAAATATTGAGCTATAGCAAAGACTGTTTGTGAAATAATCTAGGTTTGAGTATTACTTTCGAATCTTGGAGTGCAAGTGGATGGACCAACTATATTGTTTTGCAACAATGATGCTACACTCAAAATTGCAGCAAATCCAGTTTTTCACAAGAGAACAAAGCATATAGAAGTCGACTGTCATTTCACCCGAGATAAAATCCAAGAAGGAATAGTTGCAACAAGAGGAATTGGAACTGTTGAACAACCCGCGTATATCTTCATCAAACCATTATGTCAAAGACAATACACATATCTTTTGAACAAGCTAGGTGTCTTCAATATATACAAGCCGTCAGCTTGAGGGGGAGTGTTGAAGATACGATTTAGCATGCCTTGAAGATATCATTTGATTCCGTGGATGATTCTGTTAATCTTAGATTGATAAGTTAATTGATTCAATTTATTCAAATAGGAAAATAACATCACATGTATTATTTCCTATATTATACACTCTTGCATTACATATACCTCCTTGTACATGAATGAAATACATAGAGGAAATTCCTCAAAATTCTTGTTTTCTATCGCAATATCCATCGTTGTGGCCAAAAGCGTGGAGTGAATCGGCTAATTGATTTGGGTATGTCACTGTATCGGACGACAAAATGTCGAAAGTTGTAGGACGACAGGACATAGCCATAGTATGGCGTGGCATGATAAGGAAGCCCGAGTGGATTGTGGGTGCCATGTACAGCATGAGCCCGTTTAGAGGAAAGGGAATCTCCTGCCCTAATCAGAAAGCCAAAGTCGAGTATGGGTTCCTCCATCTCTACACCAAGAACGACAAAAATTCTAGGTTTTACAAGCATTCAACCCGGGAGCATATTCTCCAAGAAATAAAGCGGTTGATACAGAAGCATGCGGACAAGGATTTGAGCATTACGATCACAGGTCATAGCCTAGGAGGCGCTCTAGCAATATTAGGTGCATACGACATATTAGAGACGGGGACAAACATTAGGCAGGATGGCAAAATAGTCCCCAAGTGCGTGTTCTCGTTTGCAGGGCCACGAGTTAGCAATGCCATATTCAATAAGCGAGTTGAGCTAGGAGTGAGGTACCGAGAGTGTTAAACATTCATGAAAGGGTCCCGACCGTGCCTGGTATAATTTTTAATGAAAATGCACCTTCCATACTACAAAAAATCTATTGCTACTTGCACGTCGTCATCGAGCTTGCGTTGAATCACAAAAACTCGTGCTGCTTGAAGGACAAAGGTGATCTGTCATTTTATCATGACATGGAAGTTCTCCTTCATCTCCTAGATGGGTAAGGGTTGCTTGGCTTTGTCCAACACACATCTTTTAAGTTCATCTTGTCCTTCGCTATTGTCATATCTTGCACTCCATATTTCATTCATTGCTTTTAATAGATGAGTTGATCAATTAACATTGTCTTGACTAGCAACTCATCAATGACACAATTAAGGTAGAATGAAATTCGAGACTTGCTTATATTTCACTTATATGAATGCAAATAGGCATGAGGGAAGGGCCAGAAGTTCGAGTTCACCAAGAGAGACGTTGCGTTGTTGAACAAAGTGACTAACTTCTTGAAAGATAAGTATCTCATCCCACCGAAGTGGAAGCAACTTGAGAACAAAGGGCTTGTGAGAGGCCAAGATGGCCGTTGGACCCAACTGGAGAGACAAGACTTGGGGGATCACTTTGAAGGTGTTGATCATGAAGCTGGCTTGGTCTGATGTGTGAGCATTGGCATTTAACAATTGTTCAAGTTTGTTAGGGTTTTAACTTTCTCTATTCTTTAAACCCTAAAGAAAGCCAATTGACTCTCTCTCTCTCTCTCTCTCTCTAATATGATGAAGTAAGATTGGTAATAGGACACTCTAGGTTAATGACATGACATGTTAAAAGTGCTCAATATTCTCTCTCTCTCTCTCTCTCTCTCTCTAATATGATGAAGTAAGATTGGTAATAGGACACTTTAGGTTAATGACATGACATGTTAAAAGTGCTCAATATTTTCTCAATGGGTTTCTAGAATCTTTTATCTAGAACTAAGACGGTCATTGAAAGAAGACCACAATAGAGTCGAACCTATTCTTCGAAAGTGGAAGGATCGCTGACTCTTTGGTCTTTCCCCTACTTTTTTCCTTGGAGAGTCCTCTTGTTCTTCTTTTGTTGGCAATTGATTTTAACGGATAGAGTACCCAATTCTCTTCTTATAATAGATCTATCATTATATTGAGGACAATATCATAGAGACTTAATAATTGAATGTGTGTTCACGTATCAAGTCAGACTAGTACTTAGATCATCGAAAGTATTGAAATTGTTTAAAGTTATGAGGCAACTTGAGGAAATTTATCCCAAAGATGCAAAAACCATAACACATCTCCCCGCCCCCTTTCCTCTGACAAAGAGCCACCAACCTAGCCATTTTGCAATGCCTCAGTTGTTACCGGTAGCCATTGTTAGAAAACAATTAGAAAGAATGGAATCAAATTTAAAAAGTCCACTATAAAGTAACTTTGAGTAAAATAATGTTTTGAGAAATTTATATTTACAAAAGACTTTTATGATAGAATAAAAAGAAAAAAAATAGTTGGCCGGCGAAGGACAGACTGCCAACGACGATCAAAATCTGTCACCGGCAACCGATATCTCAAGTTGCAAGACCTTAGGTAGTCGTCAGAGACCACCAACGAGGATCGCGCAGCCCAGGTGAAGGCTGCTTGCTGCGCGATCCTAATGAGGACTGCCTCATCATGCACCACCGAGGTCACACTATCAAACTCATCATCATAGCATCTTCTCTTCCTCTTCATCTAAACCACTATCATTTTCTCCTCCATCTTCTTCTCTACCATCTCTCAATCTCTCTTCTCAAGGACCATGAAGAAGTAGAAGTCGGCAGTCTCAGCGCCAGAGGGCCCCACCCTCTTCAACTTCTAGTCCGAGGAGATCGTACTCCTAATCCTTGACTTCCTCAATTAGGACTCACTCAATCACAAGTCCTTCTCCCCCGTTTATCACTCCTTCCATGCCATCGAGTCCCACCACTGCAAGTCCCTCCACCCCCTCTGCATTGAGTACCTCCCCACTACCCTTGCCTGCTACCCAAACACCGCCGGCCTTGACCTCTCCCTCTCCCTCTACCCCCGCATCACCTATGCCTCCCTCACCATCGTTGCCATTGTCTGCAAGGACACCCTCCACTTCCTTGACCTCTCAAAGCCTCGGTTCTTCACCACCATCGAGCTGATGGGCCACGCGTCCCAATGCTCCAGAACATATCTATATTTTCATCAAGCTAGATCTATCTCCAACGCAGATTCAAATTTGGGAATGCCACGATTTCGAAAGCAACATATCCACTACCTCGGGACTTCTTGCAACTCCACCTCAAGCTGAACACCGTTCGATCCGTTTGAACACCGCTATAATCACTCCTAGCCGGAAGTACCGGAGACTCGTCAAAAGTAACTTCTCTCCGTTAAATGTGCGAATTTATATCTAGGCACCACAACCGATCACCTCGCTCACCTTGTGCATAGCCATGAAATATGCACCTTGCCCTCCCATCGAGCTTACCATCATTCACTCGAAAATAATACGGGCAACGTAACATTCTAATGATAGAATAACCAGCAACGTTACCTGATAACACTTCTTTAGGAGTTTGCAATTCAATAGCAGTTGATGGGGATCTATTCACCAGGCAGCTTTTCATACTAAGCACATCAGCTAGGATTCTCCTAGCAATACCAGCACTAGAGATAATTTTTCGGGCCATCTCTAGTAATGTTCTGCTCATCAATTCTGCAAATTGTTGTGATTTACTAGCACTAGTGCGGTGTTTCACTATGCTCTCTTTCATGCAGAATTTATTTGTCAGCTCCGAGCAGAACTCCATGCTATTGTCAGTCCGCACATGCTTGATCGACTTACCAGTCTCCGTCTCGATCAAAGCTCTTGACTGCGAGATCCTAACACCAGCATCAAACTTGTGCCTTGGCACAAACACCCAAGTCTTCCTCGAGCAGTCAATAGACTCTCGAACAGATGCATCCGATGTCTCTGCAGCGAAATTTATCACTGTCTCACCTTGAAGTTTATACAGGCCATCGTGCTTGATCCCTTTCATTATCACCAGGGCACCTCGAACAACCTTCAAAACTCCACCTTTTGAAGAATACCTGCAACCAGCTGAATCTATGGCACCTAAGGAAATTAAGTTCTTTTTCAATTCCGGAACATGCCTCACTCCAGTTAATGTCCTCATGATACCATCATGCATTCTGATTTTAACATCACCAACACCCACAACATCGCACTCAGCGCTGTTCCCTAACTGGACTTTATCACTATTCGTACACTGATAAGTGATAAACCAGTTTCTATTTGGTGTGACATGAAAAGAACAACCAGAATCCATAATCCATCCATCAAACGATGAATCATTAGTGACAGACAAGACATAATCGGCATTATCTGCTACAGCTGCAACATTATCTGTAGAATCAACCATAATTTCCTTACCCTTTTCATTCTTCAGCTTAAGGCAATCTCTTCTAAGATGCCCCCTCTTGCCACAGCTCCAACAGACAACATTAGCAGTCCTAGACTTACTACGTCTGTTCATATTAGTACTACCATTACCCACACGTGTTACAGACCTTCCTCTATTTTCACCTACTAGAGCAGTAGATACAGATTCGCCAGATTCTCTTCTACGAATATCCTCGCTCAGAATTAAATCTCGAACTCCATCAAACGTCAAACTTGTTGACCCAGAGGAATTACTAACAGCAGTAACGGTAGTATTCCAACTATCAGGCAATGAGGATAATAGAATCAAAGCACATACCTCATCTTCAAAATCAATCTCAACTGAACTCAATTGACTAACAATCACATTGAATTCATTGATATGATCTGCAACTGACGCACCTTCTTTCATCTTCAAGTTAAACAGACGTCGCATCAAACAGACCTTGTTGATCGCAGAGGGCTTCTCATACATATCCGACAGGGCTTGCATCAAATCAACAGTGGTCTTCTCCTTTAGGATGTTAAACGCGACGTTACGAGCCAACGTCAGCCGAATAACACCCATAGCTCGTCTATCCAGCAAATCCCAATCAGCTTGCTTCATCGTCATTTGGTTTCTCCCGGACAAGGGCAAGTGCAGTTTCATCTGATAAAGATAATCTTCAATCTGCATCTTCCAGAAACTAAAATCCTTCCCATCAAATCTGTCGATTCTCACTTTTACTTCTTCTGTCGCCATCGATTCGCTTCAACTTAGCCAAGCCTGGCTCTGATACCACTTGTTACGATGGGGCGAGCGATCGAACAATAATATAGACAGAAAAAGAAAATAAATCGGACACCAGATTTACGTGGTTCAGTCGTAAAGACTTACGTCCACGGGGAGAGCAAAGAGCGAATTTCACTATAGATCAAGCAATACAAGGAGATTACACACTCAAGTCACTCAAACACTCTCTCGGTGTTTCCCAAGCCCCAATTACACCCAATAACACACACAGTGTTTAGCCCCGAAATTCCTCAAGAAATAATCTCTCAATCTCACGAAGGAATTACACGCAAATCTTACCACAAGATTTAATTGGCTTCAACACTAAACCTTCTTGGATGTAATTCACGACAAAGAAAAATCCCTCCCAAGCACTCGACAACGAGACGGCGCTTCAAGACCAATTCTTCACGATCAACGGCGGAACACCAAGCACTCACGCGGCGCTTCAAAACAATTTGTGATCCACGTCTATCACCCATGGCCTCAAGTCTATATATAAGTAAAACCCTTGCTCTTTTGCCAACTTCTCATAGGATTTTGTTTCTTATCCAAAACATACATATTTTAACATCTTGCAGATCTAGGTCATCGCAACTCACAAGGATAACATGGCGCCATGACTCGTGGAGGTCGCTTGACCCTCCAGCAGTGATCACTTGGGTCACCACAACCATGCCGACATCTCTCTAGCCGTCGCTAGCCCCTTGCAACTAGGTACAACCATGCTAATTGACCTCAAAAAAAAAAAAAAAAAAAAAAAAAAAAGTGAACAGTGTTGCATAATGAGGGTAAAAATTGGTGAGGACAATTTTGGAAAAAAAGATATACAATACTAGGCGTGGAGATGCCAAGAAAGCTAAAAGCCCAAGGCAACCTAGGACCTGTCTTAGGCTTTTAGCCTTCTAAATGCCCACTTCCAAGGGAGTTTGCAAAATTTTTGCCAAACACTAATATTTGGCCTAAGGCGCTTTAGGTGTCCAAAGTCCCTTTCAAATGCTACTCCCAAATGCACTCTAAATCCTCCAAGATACGGCAAAATCATAAAATGAAAATATCTAAATGAAAGAAAATTGAAAACTAAGAATTATTGAACTGAAAATGTTGAATAGAAAAATATGTTTCCACTTATATATGGTGCATTGGGTTCAATTTTGGGAAAATGCAAAATGTGTTTGGTAAAAACTCATTGCAAATAGACTTTGAGTACAAGTTGTGTTTGGTAATAAATAAATAAAAAGAAAACGTTTGCAATTGGCTTTGGATATATATTTTTATATTTTTTTATTAAAAAAGACCCAAACCCTTTGCCGGTTTGGCGAAGGTTTACGGCTGCCGACGAGCTAGATCTGGTGTCAGCGGCTATTGGTTGAGGTTGCCCAAGGTCAGGCAATGTCCAGTGAGGGCCACCTAAGGTTGCACGACCTCAGGCAACCCTTAGCACCTAGGTCTTGCAACCTCAAGCGGCAGTCAACTGGGGTCATGTGGCCCTAGCAAGACCTAGGCGAGGGCTCACGCGATCCCAAGCAATGGTCGCTTGGGTTGTACACCGCCTGGGTCGAGCAACCCTTGCTTGGGTCATGTGACCCTCGCCAAAGTTTGCCTAACCTTGGGCGACCTCAACCAACGGCCGCCCCGGACCAAAGAAAGGCTTGGGTCAGTTTTTAATTATAAAAATATAATGAGAGACAAAATCTAAAATTTAAAGAATTAGTGATGGTAGTTTTGGAAGAAAAAACTAGTTTCAGCACTTGATAAAAGAGAAATTTATCAATACGCGTCCGAAATGTCTACAAAACACGTCCAAAATCTCTACAAAATCGTTTTGACGTCCCGGAAATCAAGGAAAATGCGTAAATTTAAAATAAAAATATATCGTATCCCATTAGTAATTTCGAAAATGACGCAATTCCCTTTGATTTGTGGGACCACTGCTCTCGTGATGTTTTCATAAAAATATTTGCCTGTTATTCTATATAAGAAAAGAGCTTACCCGGTCCCCATAAGTTCACCACAAGAAAGGGATTAAAACTAACATCTAAGAGTAGTAAATTGCATCGAAACATACGGTCTAATGTGAACTGAAACTTAAATTGGCTGTCAATGTACGATTTTCGCTTTATCTAATCGATAGAGTATCCATCATCGAATTGACTTCTCACATGCACCCTACACCAATTCCACACCACCTCCTGATAAAGACGGAATTTTCCATTAGACGACAAACTGCAAGTAATTTTAAAATTGGTTAGCGATCTATTATTTTAACAGGACGAAGACCAAGAAGAGTTGAGTTACCTTGAAAGTCTACTCCAACTTTTGAACAACTCTTCCACCAAACGCCAAGGAAAGAGCTTCATACCATAAGCTCCCTCAATGGCCATACCCTATCGTCAGTTGTTCTTTCGAGATCACACCCATCACAACCAGATCTTCACCTTCAACGATCCAATTTCACATTCGATTGCATCTATAAGATTTGCAAGCGGAGGCCTAACGAGAAGAGAGAGCCCATCGAATGGAAGACTTTTCATACAAAATGTATCATCCAAGAATGAGTCCTCGTGCACTGTTCCGGATCTTCAAAGCCAAAGAACAAAGAAAAATGGTCAGTGGACTGCAGTCGAAGAGCCTAGCAAGAACTTGGCAAGCATATGGGAAGAGATCCATGGTAAGAGCGATTGGGTCGGCTTGCTCGATCCAATCGACCCCCTCTTGCGGGCCGAGCTGATTCGGTATGGGGAGATGGCTCAAGCGTCTTACGACGCGTTCGACGCCGACCCCTTCTCCAAATATTGTGGCAGCTGTCGGTACAAGCCGAGCGAGTTTTTCTGTTCTCTCGAGTTTCCTCGGGCTGGATACGTTTTGACCCGTTACCTCTATGCCTCGTGCAATATCCATCACCGTCCCCACTTCTTCAAGAAATCGTTGTGGCCAGAAGCATGGAGTGAATCAGCTAATTGGTTTGGGTATGTCGCTGTATCGGACGACGAGATGTCAAAAGCTCTAGGACGACGGGACATAGCCATAGTGTGGCATGGCACGATGAGGAAGCCCGAGTGGATTGTGGATGCCTGGTACAGCATGAGCCCGGTCAGGCAAAAGGGAATCCCCTGCCCTGATCGAAAAGCCAAAGTCGAGTCTGGGTTCCTTCATCTCTACACCGAGAAGGACGAAAATTCCAGGTTTTGCCAGCATTCCGCCCGGGAGCATGTTCTCCAAGAAATAAAGCGGTTGATACAGAAGCACGCAGATGAGGATTTGAGCATTACGATCACAGGCCATAGCCTAGGAAGCGCTATAGCGATATTAAGTGCATACGACATAGCAGAGACGGGGACAGACATTAGGCAGGATGGCAAAATAGTCCCCAAGTCCGTGTTCTCGTTTGCAGGACCACGAGTCGGCAATGTCAGATTCAAGAAGCGGGTTGAGGAGCTGGGAGTGAAGGTACTGAGAGTATTAAACGTTCATGACAGGGTCCCAACTGTGCCTGGTATGATTTTCAATGAAAATGCACCTTTGGTACTACCAAAGATCTATTGCTATTCGCATGTCGGCATTGAGCTTGTGTTGAATCACGAAAACTCGCCCTACTTGAAGGAAAAGGGAGATCTGTTGTGTTATCATGACATGGAAGTTCTTCTTCATCTTTTGGATGGGTAAGGATTGCTTGGCTTTGTCCAAGTCACATCATTAAGTTCATCTTGTCATTCGCCATTGTCTTAACATATATTGCTGAACTCCATATTCCATTCCTAGCTCTTAATAGATGAGTTGATCAATTAACATTGTATTGACTAGCTACTCATCAATGACACAATTAAGGTGGGATGAAATTCGAGACTTGCTTATATTTCACTTATGTGAATGCAAATAGGTACAAAGGGAAGGGCCAGAGGTTCGAACTTCCCAGGAGAGACATTGCATTGGTGAACAAAGCGACTAACTTCTTGAAAGATAAGTATCTCATCCCCCCGAAGTGGAAGCAACTCGAGAACAGAGGGCTTGTGAGAGGCCAGGATGGCCATTGGACACAATCGGAGAGGCAAGATTTGAGGGATCACTTTGAAGGTGTTGATCGTGAAGCTGGCTTGTTCTGATGTGTGAGCATTAGCATTAGAGTAAATGATTGTTCAAGTTTGTTAGAGTTTTTAACTGGCTTTGTTCTTTAAACTTTAAGAAAAGCCAATTGACTCTCTCTCTCTCTCTCTCTCTCTCTCTCTCTCTCTCTCTCTCTCTCTCTCTCTCTCTCTCTCTCTCATATGATGGATACTCTCTAATATGATGGATACTCTAGGTTAATGACATGACATGTTAAAGCTCCTCAATATTTCCTCACTGGGTTTCTAAATTCTTTCATCTAGACCTAAGATGGTCATTTGAAAAAGACCACTATATAAAGTCAAGCCTATTCTTCTTCGAAAGGGGAAGGATCGCCAAATCTTTGATCTTTCCCCTCCTTTTTTTCTTTGGGAGTCATGTTGCTCTTCTTTTGTTGGCAATCGATTCTGATGGATAGAGTACCCAATTCTCTTTGTATAATTGATCTATCATAATATGGAGGACATACCATAGAGATTTAATAATTGAATGTGCGTTCACGTAGCAAGTGAGACGAGTACTCGGATCATTGAATGTATTGGGATTATTTAAAGTTATGAGGTAGCTTTACCAGGTAAAAGTACCCCACTAGACTAAGTAACTTGAGGAAATTTATGCCAAAGATGCAAAATCAACACGCATCTCTCTCTCTTGCCCCCTCCTTTGACAAAGAGCCACCAGCCTAGACTTTGTACAACACCACCGCTATTACAGGTAGCAATTGTTAGAAAATTATTGGGAAGAATTGAATCAAATTTTAAGTTGTGAATATACTATTTTAACGATTGTTTGCCCCACAAGGTTGCTCATGGTTACTAGAATAAATCCTATGGGATACAACAAAATCTTAAAATGAGAAACTGAATAAAACAAAATTGAAAAGTGTGAATTATCAAACAAAAAATGTTGAATAGAAAATATGCTTGAACAGATATAACATTTCAAAGGTTGTATTCCTTTGGAAGACAACTATTTGCACACCCACACACAGGGAATGTAGAGTTTAGTTTACTTAGCCCATGGTTTTAAATTGTGAAGTTAGAAGCCTTCAATTTATACATAGATCCACATACTCATATATCTCTTCGATGTAGGAGAACACGTCTCTTTATTTATTTTACAAACAAATTATCAACAACCATCACTCAAATCCCACTATGGTCGCCTCCCTATGACCATCTCCTGTAACCATCATCAGCCGATATCTTGGTTTCCATTCCTCTTTGTTCATGAAGACAAATAGGTAAGACACTCGACCTCGCATGTCGATGACGATTCTAGAGCCTTGGCGATGTTAAGGTCTCGACTAGGGTCTCTAAGGTTGGCAACCTCAAGTCTCAAATTGGGCCTCGGATGCGAGGTTGAGGCACAGCAAACATGTGCTTGGTCGAGCCGATAGCTAAATCCGATGAGGCTAGGCATGGCCGGCGAGGTGTGTGGCGGCTTATGCTGGGATTGGCGACAATGACAAGGCGGCAAGGGTGCACCTGAGACGGCAGATTAACATGGCTTGTGCAAGGGTTGCTGCTCCATGAACAGTTTTAGTTGGGTAGGGGGAGGGGCGCATCGGGAGAAGTATAAAATTTGGAAAAAAGAAAGATTGGGAAATGAAAAAAAGAAATAAAGTGGCTTTCGATCTTGGCCACCTAAATAGGATCTTGCCGATGTGTTGGTCTCTTTTATATGATGACTTCAAGATATAAAATTACCACCTAACTTTAAAGGAACTCAACATTCTAAATATATATATATGACTTGTTTTATGTCTCTTTGATCCTTAAAATGCCTAAGAAAGCTGTCACATGGAGAAAATTATCATGTTAGGGTCCTTCGAATTGAAATTTGTTTCAGCATTTAGACTCCTTACTTGCTTATCAAGTTAGACATGGTCTGCCCAATTCCAACTTCAACATTTATAATCCGGGATATGATTTCTCCATTAAAGTTTCACATTAGAGAATTCAAGCAGAAGGATTAGGATTCGCTCTATTTAAAGGGGATATCGACATCTTTAACGAATTTTGTTAAATAGAAAGAAAATCATTCCACTTTAAAATCAATGGCTGACATGTGTTTACTTTTAATTTTCCTCCTTCCCTGACGAAAACCAACCCCTCCTCCCCCAAAAATAAAAATAACATATAATTATTAAAAAAAAAAAAAAAAAAAAAAAAGCTTCTCTCCTATTCTTTCCCCCACTTACAGAAAATTTTGAAGGGGAAGGTATCGTCCTGGTAAACTAGAGAGGAACCTATTCCAGAAAACAAGAATTCAAACCCAACTCTTTAGTTACCGAGAAGGGAGAGCCCTCATGTACATTAGACTCATACTTAATCAATGATAAAGTAATGTTAGACTCTAAGACTAATGATGTGGAAGTTTTTAAAAAAAAAAAAGAAAAAATCATTTGTATCAAAATAATTAGTCAAATGAAAATATTTTTCATTATTGCTAACAGTTTATGTCCACATATTTCGTGGACAAATGATTATTTTTAGGAAAATAATTTTCAAATCATTCACTTGCGTCAAACAAATGAGGCTTAACATTCTCTCACACAAGCAATCCGTGATAAGAAATGGCAAACCATTAGGGGAATGGAGTTAGTGGGATGAAGTTCTTCTTGAGTATATTGGATATAGTTATTATAATGTAGCTAGCACAACAAAAAATAAGGGACTTAAAATGGTGACACGTGTCCAAAGTGGACCTAAATGTTAGACTCCCCTGCACGCTCTCTTCTCTCTCCTTTCTCCTAGAGAGAGAGAGAATATTGGGTACATCTAATGTAGCCAGCACAACAAAAAAGAGAGGACCCGAAATGGTGACACATGTCCAAAATGGGCCTAAACATTAAATTCCCTAGAGAAAATATTGGGTACCTCTAATGTAGCCAGCACAACAAAAAAGAAAGGACCCGAAATGGTGACACATGTCCAAAATGGGCCTAAAAGTTAAATTCCCTGCATGCTCTCTCTCTCTCTCTCTCTCTCTCTCTCTCTCTCTCTCTCTCTCTCTCTCTCTCTCTCTCTCTCTCTCTCTCTCTCAGCACAACAAAAAAGAAAGGACCCAAAATGGTGACACATGTCCAAAATGGGCCTAAAGGTTAAATTCCCTTGCATGCTCTCTCTCTCTCTCTCTCTCTCTCTCTATAGAGGCAAAGCCACTCATTGTTCTCTATCAGTTGTTCTCCCTCTCTCCATCCAAGTCACAATCAAACCCTTGTCCAATGAGCCACCGCCTCAAATGGTTGTCTCCATTGGCACGAAGTTCGTTGCTTGGATGAGGTCATCAGTTGATGGGATAGAGAGGGGGCGGAAAAGAGAGGAAGAAGAGAGAGAGAGAGAGACCATGTCGTAATCGTTTCGGGTTGGGTTGGGTCAGGTCCTTGCCTCTTCCATTTCTCAATCTACTTTTGCCAGATTTTGCCTCAATGGAGGCGCTAGATCTCCTTTGACTTTGTCTCCGAAGGGATTCTTGACACCTCCTCCTTTTGAGCTGCTCTGGCGTCGTGATTTTGATCTCGTAGCCCCTCCTGGCCCCCGCACCCCCTGTTCACACTCACAAGCTCTCTCTCTCTCTCTCTCTCTCTAATGCCAAGTAGAGGCAAAGCCACTCGTTGTCCCCTATCGGTTGTGCTCCCTCTCTCCATCCAAGTCACAATCAAACCCTTGTCCAATGAGCCACCACCTCAAATGGTTGTCTCCATTGGCATGAAGTTCGTTGCTTGGATGAGGTCATTAGTTGATGGGATAGAGAGGGGGCGGAACAGAGAGGAAGAGAGAGAGAGAGAGAGAGAGAGAGAGAGAGAGATCATGTCGTCATCGTTTCGGGTCGGGTCGGGTCGGGTCCTTGCCTCTTCCATTTCTCAATCTACTTTTGCCAGATTTTGCCTCAATGGAGGCACTAGATCTCCTTTGACTTTGTCTCCGAAGGGATTCTTGACACCTCCTCCTTTTGAGCTCCGGCGTCGTGATTTTGATCTCGTAGCCCCTCTTGGCCCCCGCACCCCCTATTCGCACTCACAAGGGTTGCTAGGGGAAGCGACGCCACAAGAGAGAGAGAGAGAGAGAGAGAGAGAGAGAGAGAGAGAGAGAGAGAGAGAAGGGGGGCAATTTGGCATTTGGGTGAAAGGGAGGTGAGAGGAGAAAGGAGAGAGTGTGCAGGAGGGTCAGACATTTGGGCCCACTTTGGACAAGTGTCACAATTTCAAGTCCCTCCTTTTTAAGTTTACTGGCTACATTAGAGGCACCCAATATTTTCCCTAATTCTTATAGTCGCATCATTTGTATCTAGGCTTTAATACCACATCACAAAATTCCACTTAAAAGAATACGTAGATATGTCTGGAAATCTGATGAAAAAACTTTTAAGTTGTTGGGTTAGGAGAAGATATGTTAGGCCCCTATGTACTTTTTATAGAAAACGTGGGACTTTCCAAATTCCAGAGATTAGGAAAGCTGAGAAGCGCTATAGTAATGTTGGCTGACAGGTCAAGATCATAATTGTTAGAATTGTACCATTCGTTTTATTCGAGACCTTAGTTATCTATTAGGTGAATTGCTAATCCCTTAAATTGCACAAGAATCTATTGATTCATTAACAAATTTACTTTTCGATGCAATATCTATCAAGTCAAGCGATTTGCTTTCTTATTCGTTGATCAACCAAACGTAACTTTGTCATATTTTAGGATATATGTTGTATTTTGATAACTAAAAGTAAAATTTTCCTTTTACAATGTAATGATAAATGATATGACATTTGATTTGTATACTTATATATGAATGTAATTTTAATCTAATAAAATAATGGGAAGTTATGTCTTCTTGTCCATGGAGATCATCACATGCACTCAAAATTAAGATTTCTTTTTCAAACATCGTAATTCTTACTCAAAATTCTATATCTCATTACATTATTTATAATTCATAAATGTCCATCCCAAAAAATGCTAATTCTAAATTCCTTACCAAATTGAATCTCGATTCCCTATTAATAATTTCTGATTTCGATTCAAAATAGTATATCATTAGCATTGTCTCGTGAATTATTCACTTAATAAGTACATTTTAACAAATTTAACAATTCAAATATCTAATTATAAAAATGCGACAAATTTAAAAATTAATAAAATTAATAATGCGGAAAAGGCAACACTTCCCATCACCTCTGGCACCACTGTCTGTGCATTGTTGTGTTCCTCCTTTTGTGGGTGTTTTCCTCGTGAAGTTTGGTCTCCCTCCTTAGGAATACTGGGGCCACCGCAGCTGCTAAATAGGAATACGTCGCTGCTCGTTTGTCTTGAAAAAAGTTATTAAGTGCACTCGGTGAACCTAGTCTAATACATGTGAACTGTTCAATCTCACGAGAGGGGGATCCACAAGATCCGACGGTTTGTTTGCAAAAGATCCGTGTGATCCGGATGCACCTAATAATTTTCAATAGCATGGAGTACATCCAAACAGGTCAGAATACAACATGAATAGCTTTCATTCTCTGTTATATCATGTAAGAGAAGCTTTTGGCCCCCCAAAACATAGGCTTAGGTTTTCCATGTGCAGCACCAAGCGTGTCTACACAGATTTTTTTGTATATCTGCCTGGCATAAACTGATTTAATTGATTTTCCTTTTCCTCAACTATAGACTTAGCTCATTATTTTACATATATTAAAACCATATAATGAGCCCACGACATTGACATTTTTTTATCATATTTGTGGATGCTTGTCGAGGAGAATTTTTTGCCAAAGTTGCTGAGGAAGTCTACTCCGGCGGTTCTCAAATCATGCGAAAGGACTAGCATCGGGCAGCAGCAGAACAAGAACGAGGAATGACGAGTCACTTACTATGGAGAATTTCTGGTTCGCTCGTGGGGCAAAGTCCGGAGATGTGAGGGTCAATAGAGGTGATGAAGTCCAGACATCCAAAGGTCCCCCATAAATCAATGAAGTGATGGGGTATTAGAGTGAGAAAATCGAAAAGATTAGTTTATAGATCCTGGCATAGAGAGCAGATGGTAAATAGATGGTCAGGTGTAACGATGGGGCATATTAGAGTGAGAAGATTGAAAAGATTAATTTATAGATCCCGGCATAAAGAGCAGAAGGTAAATAGACGGTCTGGCGTAACAGGCACATAAGCCAATCATGAGTTGTCACGTATCGAAGAGTAAGGGCCAACACCAAGCTCACTAGAAAGGATCAAAGATTAGGCCGTGTTATCCTAACAAACCCCACACCGAGCATACCAATCCAAATCCCTCTAAAACAATCTAAACAGATAAGAATAATCCACTATCTTACCACCTCTCCCAAATCATTCTTGCAGTGAGCAATGCTTGTATAAAGTTCACATGCAACAAATTCCCGATAATATCATTTG
The DNA here is from genome assembly GCA_016097545.1 of Eucalyptus victrix. Classification (NCBI taxonomy): domain Eukaryota; kingdom Viridiplantae; phylum Streptophyta; class Magnoliopsida; order Myrtales; family Myrtaceae; genus Eucalyptus; species Eucalyptus victrix. Next base: position 6,557,936 of record CM027842.1, read on the forward strand.
TCATTAAATTCAAGAAATTATTTGAAAAAATATATTTATACACATACGTATGTATACAAATACATATATATTTATGCACCGACAATGGTTCAGTATTGTTATCCTTGGATGAGGCTCGCCAACTAACAAAGTGGTCCACAGAAAAGTTCAATTATACTTGCTGTCTCTTCAATATTTAAATAATGAGGGACTTGCCAGTCTATTAAAGTCCTGTCCATAAGTTGCCAATTTTAATAACGAGTAATGCCAATAAAGAGGGCCTCATATCATACATAGGATACCATCCCTCTTATTACATATACATATATAGAGCGATGTAACTGGAGAGGCTAAATGAAGTTAAGACATGTGGACAATTGAAGTGTGACTTGGCTAATGGAAAGAATTTTCTAAGTTAAGAATTTCTTTTGCAATCCAATTTGCAATTGTAAGTCTTTTCTCTCCCCTGTATCTCCTCCCCCCTAAAAAAAAGATCATTTATGCTCGAGAAATTTTTTTACTCTTCGATGAGATTTTTATCCCTCACGAACGATGAAAATCAAGAACTTTTATCAGCAAGAGAAAAATCAGAGATTGAAAGTCATTAACAATTTTAGGTGAAACTGTTGAGTTATCTCACATCGCGTCATTCTTTTTTAATATTAATATCCATCTCTCGACGTTGATCCTCAATATTGCTATTGGTTGTTCCCACGATTCTTTCCATAAAAAATTTGAAAAACAAGGGAATGAAAACAAGTTTCATTTTAGATTGCGTTTGTCTTTTGGGAAATCAACGATTTAGACAACTGATGCTTAAAAATGATTACTTACATGTTTTACTAGAATGAACGAAGATTATTTTCATCATCAATGAAAAAAAAATAGATAGAGATTGCTAGTGATATGTTTTTCGTTAACTAATTTTTTTAAGTGATACAGAAAATCTTCTAAGTAGCACTAATACGACACATGATACGCCGACATATTATTTCTCAAAAAATAGAGAATTCTAACACCTTATGATACATTATATATTATCATTTTTATAATTATTTCATTCGAATTAATTTGATTCAAATTCACAAATAAATAAATAATAAAAGAGCCTATAATGAATCTACACTAAAAACATTAATCTACCATTTATTAATATTATTCGTTATTTTAATTTGACAAATTCAACTACATTCCATTTCAATAATTCATAAAACTTGGAGGAAAATAACAAGCAATCCACATTTTAGACTAGCGCATTGGGAGAGAAGAGAAAAACACAAACTTGGGGCTAGGCAGGGGGAAATTGTGTGTTACAGAGAGCGAGAATCAAAAGAGAAGAGAAGACTAGCTTTTTCTTCTATTCTCTTTTATTTTTTTTATTTTTTTATTTCTTTTTTACTTATTTACATTTTATCTCCTTATTTATTGATTTTTTTTTTAATAATCTTGTGCATGTCAAAATTTCAGATTCTCATGTCCAAGAGTGTCGAGAGAGTTGACCATAACCTGTTGAGAGCTTGTCGGAGCATGTCAAAGAGTGTTCGACACGACAACAAAACTCTAGAAGGGTATTTGTGCTACGTAGACAATCTTTCGTATGAAGAAATTTTTAAAATTATTAATTTGTTCAGAATCAAACCAAAAGATATTAAAGAAATGTCGTATGAACGTATTCTTTGTATCTTCCATATGAACTCCAGTCAACCTTTCCTCTTTAATGAGTCAACCATGTCATTTCGTGCTAATTATGATGTTCTGCTCGCCTTCAGAAAATTAATTACTTAGCTAATACCCCCATGATCTTAGCCTAGGGATTCGGTCAAACAATGTTTCTTGAACTATTAACATCTATCCCTGTTCAATGGACTGAAGAATCCGATGCCAGATTTCACCGTCTTTGAAATGCTAAATTAAAAATTATATTCTATCTGAAAAGGAATAAGAGTTAAAAATCAAAAAAAAAAAAAGGAAAAAGAATGCACTAATTGTATTTTGTAATTAAATAAATACTTTTTATATTTATAAAAAAAAAAAAAAAAGCTAAAATGAGATTATCTATAAGGCACTTGTTTGGAGTTATTGATCATATCTTGATGAGAAGATGATAAGCGACGACCATATAAAATGACCTTCGAAATGCCACATGCAATGTAGCTCAAAGTTCGATGACCCACTTAAATGCTCTCCCCATTTCGTCCCCCCCATTTTGGGTTGCACTGCCCCAACAACGACGACATGAAAAAGTTGATGTTTTCTCTTATAATTCTTTTAATAGATGTTGGAAATACTTGTTAAACATCTAAACGACTCCCATTCCAAGAAAGTGTCTTTTTTTTTTTTGTATAATGTATAATCAATAAATCGAAATTGATAGCTTTCTTTCATCTAGTCACCCACTTATGTGTCAATAAATCACATTTAAAAAGAGCGTTGATGGTGACATGTATATAAAAATCTTACCATCTTATCTTAAAGTTGCATGTGTTCAATTGTTTTAGGAATTTTTCTTGATCTATAAATTTCCTCATTGTAGGGAAAAAAGGTAGGTTTCTTGAAAACTTCTTTCTTCGAGAAAGCTAATACATGTAGTGATAGGATCTCAACAAAAATAAAAACAAAAAAAAAAACAAAATAATTGTGCTTTTTACACGCATGGCAATGTCTACTTAAATGTTAAATAAAATGCGATATTTTTAGTTATTATAACTAAATCACATATAGAAATTGAACAATTAACAGAAAAAACAAGAAGCAAAGTGTAATAAATTGGGAGTTTCACCACTTAAATTTCAATCGGATGATTTATGATGATTTTTGCCTCTTTAATGAAAATGGGGGTGAGTTAAATACTTGAATATCAAGAAAATTAAAATAGCCCAATCCCTGTCAAGTATTCCTGTAAAGAACTGTATATAATACCACCAAACAATCGATCTTGTCGAGGACAAGGTGGGTACGGGGGGCCGGTCGAAACGGACGCTCCTGATTTCATCTCACCCCCGCGGGGGGAGGGGCCCCACCAGAACCCAACCTTGACCGTCCGACTGAGTCCCAAAGTCGGCCCATCAAGTGGCCGAGCTTGTGCCCCACTCCTGTCCCCCAGAAGGGGGAGCAGCCTGCCTCAAAGCTGCTGCCTTTGTCACCCGACAGCTCCGCCTTTTCTTTGTCCTCAATTCATGCCCATCGAACGAACAAACACCCACCCGAGCTTTACAACTCCTCACCTTTCTTTGTCTAGCGAAAAAGTTGGCGCCTTTATGCCCTTTTTCCCCCCTCTGTCATCGCTATAAAGAACAGGAATCCACCGCCCAAGTTCCTCTTCTGCTCGCATTTCTCTCTGGGTCTTGACTTTTTGGAGGCTTTGGTGCGATCTGGGTCTTGGGTCGGGGACTGTTTCATCAGGGAAGAAAAGGGTCTTTTTTTCTTGAAAGGTGGAGGCTTTGCTGAAAGATTTGAGCATTTTTGATGGAGTTTCAAGAAATGGAGAGAGGGGTTGGGGATGGAGTGTTCGGGAAGGATCTCCTCAACCTGGAGGAGACAGAGCTCAGGTTGGGGTTGCCGGGGACGGAGGAATCTGGCCAGAAGAAATCGAGGACCGGCAAGAGGCTGTTCTCTGAGTCGAGCGATGTGTCTGGATCTTCAAAGGGTAGCTGTGTTGCTCCTCACCATGATGAAGACCATGAATCTGCTCCCGCCCCTAAGTAAGTTATAGATTGTTCATGAATTGCAACGTTTTGTTTTCCTCTGTTAGGGTTTTTTTCTGGTAGCTGTTTGATTCATCTCCTGGGGATAATTGCAATTGGTCCTATTTAATCATAAGTATAGCTGCTTTGTTTGTAGTCCCAAGAATCAGCTTGTGATTGGGTTCTTTTTGTAGCAATTTTCGTTGGTTTATTGCAAATTCCAGAGTAGTTTATTAATTAGGTGATGATTTTTAATGTTGTTTTGTTTAATGTAACTTGGACAAAAGTAAGAAATTTAGGGGACATAAAAAAATATAAAAAAAATAAATTCTAATTTTAGTGAGTTTAGGATTTCTCGTAGGGTCATATAGCAGAATACACCCTACTCTTGATGGGTCTAGATGTTCATGAACTTAATTGTGGGGTTTAAAATGTGTTGCAGAGCACAGATCGTGGGATGGCCGCCTGTCCGATCCTACCGAAAGAGTGCTCTTCAGCCGAAGAAGGCAGAAGCAGAGGGCCCTGGTATTTATGTGAAAGTAAGTGTTGATGGAGCCCCTTACCTCAGAAAGATCGATCTCAAGGTTTATGGTGGTTATCCGGAGCTCCTAAAGGCTTTGGAGAACATGTTCAAACTCACCATAGGTAAGCCCAACCATTCATATTTATTTTGCATTTATGTGATTATGAACTACATTTCTCGGAATTCTTACTTTTACCCCAAAAAAAACTACATTTCTCGGTCTTCTGGCAAAGACCTAGCATTACCATATGGTTTTATGATTGTCATAGTTTAGGGGATAGTTAAAATCGTAGTTACTTGAATAGAACCTTTGCCTATGTCATTGTATCAACTGCTTGTGGATATTTTATGACATTTCTGACTAGACCTAGTGAAAATCCATTTTACAAACACCAATGATCGACTAAATTGTTTAAGGTCAGTCCTAGACCCTACCCCATATGGATTGAGCTGGTCCATTGTACCTATTGTGTATAAAGAAGACAGATATATTCAGTCCTATGGTCTAAGGAGTGCCAGAAGAAGGTTGTTAATCTATTGAAGATCTGACTTTGTCTTGTGGGTGTTGCTATTTTTTTCAGGTGACTATTCTGAAAGAGAAGGCTACAAAGGATCTGAATATGCACCTACCTATGAAGACAAAGATGGTGACTGGATGTTGGTTGGAGATGTTCCATGGGAGTAAGTCTCTTTTTCTCTCCATATGACAATTAACTACTCCTTTGTCTTTCCATAAGCTCATGTCAAAAGCAATTACCATTGCAGAATGTTCATTTTGTCCTGCAAGAAGCTGAGAATAATGAAAGAATCAGAAGCTAGGGGTTTGGGTTATGGTGTTTGAGAACATCCCAAAGGTAAAGAAGATTGATTGATTTGCCTCGGAAAAAAGAGATTCTCCAGCTCGGGTTTTTTGGAGAATTTTCAATCTTGATGTAGGTCTCCACGGTGGAGACTTGTTGAAGTTTCTGAAAGGACTCTCTAGTCACGAAAAGGAAGTTATTTACATTTTGCAGTTTGTCTCTGAAAATTTGGCAGCTGCTCTTTTGTTGGTTTGGGCATCTGCCTGATGTCTTCTTTACTTAGTGATCTTTCTTTCTGAATGAAAGGAGGACGGCGCACAGATAGATACTGCCTTACATGTAAAGTACTGTAGGAGGGAAATGGGTGAAAATATATTGGCATTTTCATCCAATGTTTGCTTTCTCCATCGGTTTTTGATTGTCATCGAGTCTTATCAATTCAACTTTCTACTTATCAAAAAATTATTCGACATTCGCATTGTCCACTATGGGTACGTTGTTCAGCAGTTGGCGCTGACTTCCCCTTTAGAATCTCTATTGGTTGACTGGTGGCTTTTTATACATGCACACGTAACCAAAGTACAAAAGTAAGGCTTGTGCAATATACTGCAGGGTAAATGCCTTCAAACTGGATCTTCAGCTCACCCGCGACCTTACTACACGTCATGTTCCCAATGAATTTTGTGAATTCTTGTCTATCTTTAGCTATCAATATTCCCGGTTCTTCACCAGATTCTACAGATAAAGTAAGCACAAATCTAGAGGTGTACGATGTGCACAACCTAGTAAGTGCCAATCTGATATCATTGGTGTCGGTATCTGGACCTCATAAGAGCTCTGCTAGAGAATTCTCGATAGCAAACGCTAATAGGACTGGCCCCTCATGCCTATAGTATGAACTCGAAACCACTGCTTGTTTTATTGAATGTTCACCATCTTTTTATTTCGTATTCGCACAGCTTTTGGCAATCAGAATGCAGCATTGCGGCAGCTTCAAAAGCAGAAGTCGACATGGATCGACACTGAAAACTCTGGTTTAAAACTAGGACTAGACTTAGGTCAGAATAGTACCAACTCACTCTGTTGAAGTATCCCAAAGGATAAATTTTAAGGTTCAACCTAACAAAAATTCAATTGTTCAAGGGCCGATGCTTCGCTTTATACAGTCTAAATACCATAAACAATCTTTCGAAGAGTTCCTCTATAAGTGTACAAAATCACTTTACCAAGTGCCATCTCAGCTCAATTAGCATATAACACTTTTGATAAAATAACGACAACACATGGATGATTTACCCAATTTACTAACAAATAAATCTGTATCCTGGGAAGTGCAGGGGCTCTAATTGACCAACGAAAATTGACTCATCCAATGTCTCCACATTTACCATGTGTAACCCACAATCAAGGATCCATTCCCCATTAGCAGGCAATCCCATTGCATAAAAGCCAAGTCGTTTGAGCCTCTTTCTAATTCACGGACCATCCCAAGCCAAAAATTCATCAAGACCTCCAGTAGAGCACAATCGAGCTGCACATGTTCCTATGTTGGTGCATTGGGAGGTCAGCTAACATCCAAACTGTGGTTACACTGTCACTTTTGTTTCTGGCAACTGCGAGATTGTATCAACTCGAACACCTTTGTCATCTTTGGGGAAAATGACTTTCTAACCTTTTATCACCCGATTCATGGTCATGTTGATTGTAATTGCTGTCATCATCAGTTAGTCTATTTCCATCATCATCGTTAAAAACCATGACCTGGAATGCAGGATCTTTTACATTTTGTGATCTGCTGTCCACAGATTCCTGAATGTCTTCCTTGTACTCGCTGTTGTCAGATTGTTCTTTTCCATCATCCTGATCAGCATCAATGACTATCGAATGTCTCTCTTCCACACTATGTTCTCCTTGGTCCCGGTCTTTGTAGTCACTGTTATCATCATGGGTGTAAGTAGGATTCAGGTACGAAATCCCAAACTTCTGTCCATGGGTTAGTCCTGGACAAACCCCCTGTAGGACAAAATTAACTCAATTAGCAAGTCTACAGCTTAAATGAATTTTCGTGCCATCAACCACCTGTTTGATCCTTCCTCTTTAACATAGTAAAAGAGTAACCTTAATAAGACGCAGCTCCAACCCAATCTCGTCTAAAAATCATCACGGGAAGCATATTTAAGGGTTTCAAACAGATATCCAAAAATATGAAGGATGAGAATAAACCACAATCCTTTCCACATTAAGAAATTTGTAACCATTCACCCAAGGTCAATAGGAATACAAACACAAACAACAAAATCCTTGACAAGAGCAGTATGGGTAATGCAGAATAAGTTCAACACATTTAAAAGGATTAGCAAATAAGGATGTGCACCAACCTTGATGAAACCTGAGAATGGTGCAGAAGTATACGATGTATCAGAGGGGAGATATGTGTGTATCCGACCGCCATATTCTTTAGTGTAGTTTTTCTGCTCACCAAATGAGGTATCAGAAGTATAAGATTTCTGTCTTGAATCCCCACTCCTGCAGTACGCCCCCAAGTATGAACAGTGCTCCCGCACTAGAGATATTTGAGGAGTTGCAGGTAGTAAGTGGCCTTCAGTACTAAAAACATACCTAATAAAAGACAATAATCATAAAGTTGTTAAAACAATTAGACAACCAATACACAATATGCTCTTCAAGTTAAAATAATGAGCCATCTCTCTGCCAGACTTACTTGTATGGACCATTCTCAACAAGGTTATCTGGACCAGCAGCCAAATCAAACAGAAGCCATAAATATTTTACCTGATTCAAATGAAATAAAAAGGTAAACAAAATGCATGGTTCAGAAGTGCAGATTTAAGATGTGGAGCACATTTAAACAAACATATATGTCACAACCTCATGGATGTCCATCACTACCTATCAAGTGAAAATTCTTATACATGCGTTGCTTCCCTTCATTCAATCCACCAAGTCAAATGTGTGTGTGTGTGTGTGTGTGTGTGTGTGTGTAGGCACACACATTTTGGCCAACTTAAGACATCGACATACTAAAAGTAATTTTTTCATAGATAGAACACACAACACACAACAGGGGTTTGTAGTGCTATATCATACTCCATTACATGAATGAGTTCCCATGGCAAATTTTACATATTGAAAATCATTCCACTTAATATCCTTTGCTCAACCCGTAAGGATTCTTCAATTCTACACTATGCCATTAGCAACCGTATGGTAAAGGCATGAACGAAGCTGCAGCAATATATTTAATCCAGATCTACAAGTTAAGACTCCCAAAACTCATGATTTAAACATCTAAGCCCAAATTTCATGTGCATTTAGAATAATATAAAATAAATATACTCTACAGAAAGAGGAAAGAAAGTGGAAAGTGAAGTCACAGATAACAAATCCTCACTGTTTCTGCCAGGAAAAAGCTCTCCATATGGTCTTCTTGCTTGTGAAACTCTACATCTGATATGTGACAATAGCCACATGGGCATCGGGCACCATATTGCAAGCTAGCAACCATGTCACGTCCAGCATCAAGATATCTACAAGGAAGTACTAGAGCCTCAATCAAGCTAACTCGGAAGATCAAATATAACAGCTGTTATTTCTAGTAAGAAGGTTGGAATTAGCACTAGCCTGGCACCTCAAGAATTGGAATTAGCATAATACAGTCTAGCACCTCATGAAAAATACTATGTCTATTCCTATTCCATCAATAGGTTCCTTCCAGATATTATCTCCTCAAAATCCAGTCATTAAAGGTGTGGGACACATGAAAAATGCCCATCCCCACATACCAGTCTTTGGTATAAGATTATAGATGGGTGCTGAAGAGCTGCTGTTTCAAACCTTAAGACAAGTACCCAAATCCTCACCACCCCAAAGTAGCATATAGAGTTCCATACATTGAGCAAGAGTTTGAAGAGCCAAAACTCAGCCCCTCCATTAAGAAATGAACAATGAACATAAAAGAAAAAACAAAACCTTTTACTTCTAACAACAAATCTTATTAAATGCATCATTGCCGAGGAAAAGTAATTATTAAAAATTGGAGTTCTGCAAGATAAAATCACTCAACACAGAGACTTAAGCAACGTAAACTAAAATTTTTTCTATGAGGATTACATTAAGTATATGCCACAGGAGAAGCACCAAATGGGCTATTTTAGAGAAAAATCAACATAAGGGAACAGAAAAGCATCTCCATTGTGAATAAATTCGAGCTGACCTTGGATCTCTAGTTGCTTTGAAGAGCCAATATGTACTTTCCATTAACTCTGGACGCAATGGGTAACTTTTCTGGCCTTGCTAAAAATGGGAAGGAAGGAAAAATTTTAGGATCAGATGATAAGCTGGCAAAATACAAAAAGACAAATTATCAAATAAAGAGATGATCTAATTCAGAAAAACCAAATGCTGATGGACTAACAAAATAAGGATATCATAAAATGTCTCGTTATATGCCACCAGGCAAATTAAGAGAGATCTAAGAACTCTAATCCAACTTGTCTTAGTAGTGCCACACATATGAATGAGCTACATACTAAGATTGCTGTATAAAGGAGCCAAAATAGCAGTTCTAAGGACCCGAATACTGCCTGATCAATATCAGTGAGGTTCCTCTACTGTCTACTAGTAGTAGACAGATCCAAGAGAGCATCACTATTGGACAAGACGCTTGAGACAAGCACCGTTTTTGGCAGACATTCAACAATGAACTAAGGCAGTGATGAGTTTTTCATATTATATGTAAAACAGGACTTTGATATCAAGTAATATACTATTCAACTTTATTTGGCATACCTGAACATTCAGTGTAGCGAGGTTAAAACCCTCTGGTGTGAAACCATATCTTTTCCAGACACTGAAGAAGGCCGCATGAGTTCGAATAGCAGGATCAATATCCCCAGCCAAAACCTTCCAAAGCATGCAAAAGCTATTAAGGGCAGAATATCTACATCACAAATTAGATTTTAAGCGATAAAGGTACAAATGAGCACCTGAAGGCCAGGCCAGAATGCCTGCAAACTGTTGAACAGAGGCCATACAATTGCAGCAGAGTCCATATTTACCTCTACATACCTACAAGAGAATCAGGACAACCATTAGCCACGCAACATCCCTAAATGGAAAGAACAAGCAAACAAAGCAAAAATAGGTAAGAGGTTCGTATATTTACATAGTGGCACATGATAGCCACAAGCTTTTACCAAGGATCGTTGTGTAGATAGTGCATGGCAGCGCCATAAGCTTCTTGGAATATATATAAATACTCGTCCTCGCCAAACAACAAATAAGCCTGTATTCCAGATGAATATCCGAAGAAAAGCAAAGAAATCAAGACTTGTCAGTTAAAAAGGTGAGTTAATTTCTTCATCAATGCATGTCTATGTTTTCTAGAAGAGCCAAAAACATGCCAACCTGATGATATTAGAGTCATTGCAAGTAACATGCAATTAGAATAGCCACTGCAAGCAGTATTTTAAACAAGACAACAGCCACGCAATTCTAGATTTATCGATCCAGGAGTTCATTCTCAAAGAGAAGCGACTTGAGGAAGGAAGTGTCATTAAGAGGACAGCTATAAGCAAGGGATCATTAATTTTAAGAGCCTTAGGCCACCGACAGGGAAAAAGTACATTCATGGATTTGCTGGAGATGAGATAGATCACCAATAATAAGAGCCAAGCACAAACCAAATTATATCAAAACACACCTCAATATCAACTAGAAGAAATGAAAAATAAAACACAAATGCTAACCTTCAGAAGATACTCATAAAAAGAGTCTATACTTGTCCCAATTCCAGCATCCTGCAAAGCATTAAAAAGACAAAACACTGATGACACCCACAGAAACATTAGCATTAAATAACTTGAATGCTAAACAGTGTCACAGGATCTCAACGTTTTGCACAAGAAGTTAAGGTGCATTTTACAGGTCAATTGACGAGCATGCCTCACTTAGATAATCCTATACCAATTCAAAGTATATGAGCTGCAATAAAGCCAGAAGTAGACAAAAAAAAATAACAGATAATGTTGATTTATATTTGTAAATCATTGCTTAACAGAAACTCAATAGGCAGATAACAGAAAAGGGAAGAAAGAACAAAAAATTTAATGGCCACATTTTGGCAGCACAAACCAGTCAAGAGATTGTTCATTTTATCCTGCAAAATTTCCAATATGATGAAAAGACAAGGTTTGCAATTTTATAGCATACTACACAACCGTGTTCATTCTCAGCGGCTAGCTTGGAAATAGTTGTCCAAACAAGTAAACAACTGGATTTGAATGTACTATTTAAAAGATGGTACATGACAGGTTTAGATCTTAACTAAATCGAAAAGATGAAATGATCGGTGCCATCATCACAGAGAGAGATACTCAAAAAATCTTAAGATGACAAGTAGGTGTTGAAAATATAAAGAGGATGTTTATGAACTGCTTTTCTGTGTGTTAGCACATAGAATAGTAGAGGAACCTTCAAGAAACTGCAGCAATGTCAAATTTTGACAGCTTTTGACCCTTAGATTTACCACTTCCACATTATAGAATATAATGAGTATCTAGGCCTTGGCCAAAGGGGGAAAAATTAGTAATGCTACTAAATGCAAAACATCACATATACTAAACAATAGAAACATAATAATCTAACAATGAGTATTACCTTCTGCGTCCATTCTCCAGTGAATACATTAATATGAGCACCAACAAGGTTGAGCTTTGACCGGCGTGCCCAAAGCCCACGGACTGCATTCTTTGTCACTTCCTCATAAACTGCCCTTCCAGATAGATAATAACGAGCATGAGACATGCAAGTGAGGAGTTGCAAGAAAGTGGTAAATAAAGAACAAGATCAAGCAAGGACAGGGATAGCATAAAACCAAAAGAAGATTAACAGCTAGAACAGGTTGGTAAATAAAGTCATTAACTTAGGTTGTTTCAGTCTGAAACCGTAACGATTCTTTACAGTTCAGCCATAACACACATTCAAGAATTCATTCTTTGCTACATCAGCACAGCATCTGTTGTTTTTGGACCTATTTTTATGATAACACAGTAAAAGAATGTCATGCAATAAGATGGGTAAACTAAGGTTGCTGGGAAAACCTGAGGTCACTAAACCAGAAAGCATTCGGCAAACACCAAGCCTTTTACAATGTGCCATATCCTTACTATGAAGGAATGTTTACATCAACCTCATACCCAAAGGATTTGTCTCATTCTCCATTATTCACAAGACACTTTCTCCACTTTTACTAAAATTAACGACAGATTACTACTGATGTTCGACAGCATGGCTGATGCCAAATTATGTTGACTTTACTTAGGCAGCAACCAGAATGCCAAGATGCAACATCAGTTCTATACCTTTCCTCTTTGTGGTTAAAATGCAACTTGGTTTCCAAGGCACTGGTCAAAATCCTGCGTATAACTGCATTCTTAGTGAAATTGCATCCGGCAAGTAAAGTGATGATGGCGTGGTGTGGATTTTATCTTTTCAAGAGGACTTTTCAATAACATAATAGTTTCTATGCACAAACAGCATAAGAAAAAAAAAAATTTAATGCCAAAAACTGTGGTGGTACTTACTTGGATTGTTTGTCAAGCGGCTTAGTACCCCAAATTCCAGGGTCAAAGTCCCACCACCAGCTGTTGAAGTGATCTATCAACAGGCTATGCAGGTATAAGTTTCGCTGACTGATAATAGCAAGACAGAAAATAAAGCAACTTTTCACCCACCAAACCACCCACATATGCACGCACACACAAACACACACGATAGTTGACAACATAAAGCTGTTGAACAAGCAATCAATAAAACACATTTCTTTCAAAAATCAATCAAAAGCTACTTCAGTCACAACGTGCCTCAATTAAGAGTTCAGAAAATGACCAATCATATATGTCAAAACCAAGTGCATTAGAAAATGTATAAGGTTGACAGACCCGGATGAATTTTACCATTCACCACAACAGAAAACAACTTTTCAACTTCAGAAGTGAATACAGTGTCATCCAGTAGATCAGATGCACAGAAACTTGCCTTGCTTTCTTGTTCATCAACTCCATGCACAAGGTTAACAGACCCAAATGGTATTCCTGCAGCAACAAGATTATAAGACCACCATAAGATACTAAATCATAGTTCAGTAAATGATTAGGCAACAATCATTAGTATTTAAGCAGTCTGCATGAGGAAATAGTTTATCCAACTGAAGCACCTGTTGGAGTGTCAAATGCAGGCAACAGTCTCCTTGCAAGATCCTCAGCTAGGTGCAGCAATTGATCTTCATATGAAGGGATTCTCATTCCCTACAAACAACATAAATGTAGGACCCCACCCAAGAAAGTTGAGTTCACATCATATAGCATCAATCAGGGAAACAAAATATCCTCACAGCAGAAGAGGATCCTCTCAGACTTCTGTGTAGTTTATGACATTGGCATGCTCCTCATTATAGAATTAATACCATTCTTTAAGAAACTTAAACCATGGCATCACTATTAGCAACTATCAATGAACTTGCAAACATAAACCATATCAGCTCAACATCTTAAAGCAAGGCTTAAATAATAGAAAGATTCTGGTGACCAGTTGTTTTCATGTTTATATCCAGCCACCAACTGGAACTTTCATCATAAATGGCTTAAGCAAACTCTCAGTGAAAAGCATCAAGCTACATGAGAAGCACACTGCTCTTCTGCCCCTCATAGGATTCTTTGACAATGGTTATAAAACATGTATATTTAGCTTATACTTAATGATACTTGAAAAAAGCAATATAATCTGTCAAATCATCTGCATATCAGGGTGGTCATTTTCTGTTGGAAATTTGAATTCAGACTACGGGTACAGTTAACAGACAGAAAAAGAAAAGTCTAAACTAAAATCTCGATAAATTTTCAATCAAACACATTAATAAATGCTCAAGGTCCAGGACAATTTGACATGCACATTGTACACATTATGACATAGATGCTGACAAACAACAGATAACGCAGATCAACTCATCTAAATGACAGAAATTTCCAGCATTATTCACAACTTTAGAGTTTCCATTTACAGAATAATCGAATTAAAATTAGGATAAGACATGTCCTCAGACATTCAATTGGAAATGAAGTTGTGAAGAAGTGTATCAAAAAATTGATAACTGTTGTCTTGATCCCAAATCTCATGGATTTTTATAGGTAGGGTGTGCTTTACATTACACATCTTGAAAAGTCATATGATGATCAAAAGGGAGAACTAAATAGGTTCTGTCGACCACAATAAAAAAGAAGAGAATACTTTATACAACCAATCACAATCAAGCCTCATGATTCTACATATATACAAAATCAAAGAATTCCAGAGTTCTCTCAACAGTTTGATTGAATAGCAAACCTTTTCTCTCACTGAAAACAAGTACTGAGAAGGAAAGGAAACAGTTTCAAATGTGAGCAATACCGTAGCATAATCACTTGCAATCAGATGAGCAGAAAGCAAACCTCCAAGGATCCTGATCGTGGTTTCAAACACAGATACTGTTTTATTCTGCAATTAAGATAAGACAGACACCAGTGACAGGGTCAATTTTCACCCTAATGAAATTAACAAATATGCCAACCCACTTTCAGTCCATATGTCCAGGAAGTCTGCCTAAAATGAAAAAAAATAAAAAATTGTACAGGAAATAACACAATTGTACAGAATTTCTCAAGCTACATCCATTCTGGAGCTATGTAGCACTGTGGTACTACATTCTCCCTATTGGTGGGATATGCTAGTGCTTGCACTAAGAGATATCCTCCTTTTTAGACTCCCTCATCTTGCCTACAGAGATGACAAGTCATCTATACCATGTTCCAGAAGTTTCACTTTTAATATCCGCAAGACTGATATTGAAGATCATAATCCTATTCCATGAGAGTGACAACTACTGTCTAACACAGTACTATAGTAACTCACAGTATACCAACGTCCAAAACTAATCCCATCATATTATAATAGACTCAGAACAGCAATTCCAAGACAAAGAAATACTGAAAGAACAAGACTCACAATATCAAATTGCAGATTTTTACCAATCCATTCCACAGAACTAGTGAAGCGTTCACGGTCGCCGAGCAAAGCCAACATGTCCAAGGAGTCAATCTGAAATGAACAAACATTCGTCATCATAACATCCCATCAGTTCAAGAACGGACAGCAGATAGGTGAGCGCCAGCTGGGAATAATTCAACACGTGCAGTACCAGAGTCAAGGCATAATTTCCGATGGTATCTTCTCCTTGACACGAAAGAGGCCTAAGCTCGTCTTTGGGGAAGGCGTGCTCCATGTAGCCATCGAACGCGTGATAGAACATTTCCCGAACCTGCGTATCATATTCAGCAGACTACTAAATCGCACGGCGCAACAATTGTGACGATCAATAGCGAGGATAAAGACTACTTTTTTTTTCTCTCTTAATCACAGAAGCATCAGCGGAATGCTTCGAGATTTTCATGATAGTACGAACGAACGCTCCCGAATTCAATGAGCCGCGACCAGAAAGTGCATGAATTCAGACTGTAATCCGAACCGTAGTGAGGGAATATCAAATCGATTGGGGTTCGATCGGAGCGGTGAATCTCTCGATAGAAGGGGAGGGGTAAGCGATCGAAATCTACCTCGTCGCGGAGCTGCTTCGCTTCCTCCGGAGTGACGCCGTCGGCGAGAGCCCGGTGCACGAAGGAGCCATGAATCGCCGAGAAGATGAACAGGTAGAGAGAGAAGAGACGCATCAGTGATCCCATCTCTCTCTCTCTCTCTCTCTCTCTCTCTCTCTCTCTGATGGTGGAGTGGCTCGGATCTATCGGAATTCAGAAGAGAGGCGGCGGCGGCGGCGGCGGCGGCGGCGGCGGCGGCCAGTTCACGGCGGCGTCGGAGCTCCAGCGCTCTAGGCGGCCATGGCCAGTCGGCCGCCTCGAGGTGGGCGGGTGGGTGTGGGAGGGAGAGAGAGACGAGATTCAGGCGCGATGAAGACAACCTTTTTCCCCTTGATAACTTCGCTTGGGCATATCGCTAGAGTACATATCCGTTGCATAAATGGAAATAGATTGACGTCGTTTTCCGTTAGATGACGAAAGGGATTTTTTTATTTAGGAGAAATAAATGACTGGAAAAATAACATTATTTGAAAAAATTAGTATTTTCATAAACAATTTGAACATATTTTGGAACATATATTTTTTTCGAATTATTCATTTCAACTAAAAGTATGACAAATCATAAGAAGATATGTATTGTAAATTGCCCAACAAAAATGAGAATATTAAATGACCACGGCTGTATCACTTCAAGAACTTCCAAACTTAATTTTCAATGTCATGTTAAGTCAATTACATATGAAACATTCTTTTGATTAGGAAAAACGACAATTGCCTTTTATTGGTCGGTACGGTGGACCTCACATAAGTGGGCACAATTGTCCTCATTGTTGACATGAACCACAAAATCTCCCTCCAATCCTAGGAATATACATGGTACACGGCCCCCGACACGATTAGCCAGGATGAAACAGTCTTCTAACAACTTCATAATGCGGCAGCATGTTCAGAAAGTAATTGAGATATCGATCCATGAAAACTTGAACGACTGATTATCAAGGGAGGAAAACAGGAAAGAGATCCGGGTCGGCCGAAATATCTTCCTGTCGAAAAGTGTAGACACTCATTTAGTGCGCCATGACTTAGAAGATGAATGGTGGAGGATGTCTTGTCCTGGAAAGGAATGACGTGTCAGATAGCAAACATCTCTGTAGAGTTGCCGTGACATCTCTCTATTGCCCAACTCAAGCTTTTGATGTGCTTTGTCTTTCTGTTCCTAATACACGACATCAGACAAGGTCGATCTGCAGATTTGCAAACATCTTACCGTAGGATCGATGAAGTTCCGGTATAGAACAGAACCATCTTTGTACAATACCGGGTGCTGAATTTGGAAACTGAGGGAGGTATAGAACTAGAACCCTAGTAGGAAAGCAGAGTTCAGTCACTAGAAAGGTCCTGCTTGTGCTTACATTTAAAAGAGACTGCAGTAGTTCTGCTCCTTTTCTTACTCCAGGAGGGTCAGATCCAAATTATCTACATGAAATTCATAAGCTGTAGTATAAACTTAACTAACAATTAGAACCGAGTGCCGAATGTTGAAGCACCAGGAAATTGTCAATTTTGGCACCGCCAAAACCAACCAAAACTACAAGCAAACCTCTCCTAGAACTCTTGAATTCCACAAGAAAGTTCATGTACCGCGGACTGCAAAATTGATACACTTTTTTTTTTCTAAATACACAATAGTTTTATGCCCTCACCTCGACTTCCATAACAAAAGGGAGATGCGAGGACTTGGGGGCAAGAAGACATGTGAATGTACGATTCACACAACAATAGGTTGTTCTCCTTCGAGCTCTGATATTACAATTAAAGAGTCTGTCAATTCAAGGGACAAGGGTTCAGACTTTGGGATTGGATTAATGACCTGCAATTAATGAAACGTACAAATTAAACAGCTGAAGCAGTTTTCCATCTTCAAATGCAAAGTATACGTACCTTCTTGTTGTTTTTCACGTAGCCTATGGCAACTTCGCGTCTCAGGTGTGCCCTTTCTGAGAGCTCGTGGAACGATGGGTTCTCCCCCTCGGTCATATAGAGGCTGATATCCTGTGAGAAGACGCGTCGCATGAAATTCTATTGGTGATCCATGCGATACTCCTTTGGCTAATTATTAGTCCACCGTTGGTGTAAAAATACTCTTTCCACATTCATCATTGGACGGATGACAGGTGTTCTTAAAGTTAGTCATGTAATTGGCTTCATCCAAACGTTAGCCACCCAACGGTGAAACTGTAACTCATTGTTTACAATGTCAGTAGACCCAATAATAGTGCATAATTTTTTTATAATCCTACCCGCCACACCAAGTGCCTAGACCAATTGATTCTTACTTTGGCAAAATGATGGTCGATGAACACCCTGACTAGTTAAGTGATTTCTAAAACTAAAGGAATTTAATGCCTGGGACTTGGTCTTCCTCTTTATTATGCAAAAGGGGTACTTCAATGTTACATGGGACTCAAGAATTCAGATGTACTTCTTCGTTCATATCAGATAAAACTGACCTGAGCATTACCTAAGTTGCTCTTTAATATTTTAGAAACAACTTATTCAAGAACTAGTTGAATGAATACTAAATGTTCATTTTGAGTAATTAAGCCCACAAAAGGAAATCTCTATTATCACTTTCTTTTGGCCTACAGAACAGCACTGATGCATCATCACTTAAAGGGGCAGTAGACATCACTCAAGTCTAATGGAACAAAGACTAAAATGGGCTACACGGGGATCAGACTCTCAGACTGCAGCAGGGAAGCATCTAACATACCTGAAATCAGGAGACCGATAAACGAAATAAATTTGGAGTCAAAGCAACATTTACCTTAACATATATTTCATCACCATCTGCATCAAGAATGTCCTTCCATACCTCATTCAGCTCACTGTTCTCTGCCACTGTCAAACAAAGAAACAGTTCAATCACTCTCAGAAATTTCATTCTATTTCTATATTTTCTTTAGATAGCAGCTAACACCAAGCACAGAAAATAAAAGAGATTAACAAGAAAAAAAGGACCTTGGGCAGTTACAAGGCTCATTACTTCCTCAGCTGCTATATAAGTTAGGGATGGTTTAATTCTCGCAATCTGCAAGTATTCATACACTGTTAACTTGGATTTCTATGAAGCACGGAAAATTTCCACTTAAGGAGACAACATGAGCCTACAGAAAGAAAATTACTTGTTTACCCAACTTCGAGTCGACAATTTCTGCAACCAGATTTTGTGCCTGCATTGATCTAACTCGTATCATTCCTTTATTTTCCCAATCAATGGTGCAGTTGACGCGGTAAAACTAGGATGCTAAAGAAAAATTATACAGAAAAGAATCTGTCACACGACTGGATTAAAGCCTGAAGAGGGATACCTTCACACCAAGTTGACTGCAAATATTTTCAGCAAGGAGAAGAGAATATGCAGAATGCTTGTCTGCCCTGGATGGGTCTAAGAGAGAAACCAAGAAGAATAGAACCAAAACAGGGGTCAGTAATCCACCCATCAGGTTTAACTTCTCTAGTTAATTGAAAGATAAGTACCTCCAATAAGCCATTGTCTATCAGGTATTACAGCAATTGAAAGGGGAATATTTTCATTCTTCTTGATTGAGCTTTGAATTTTGATAATAGTCACCTTTAAGGTATCATAGTCCATTGGGTTCCCAATCTACAGCACATTTGTTAAAGACAAAAGGAAAAATGTGAAATGGGAGACTTTACAGGAAAGACAGAGTAGAGAGACAGGACAATACACTGTGGGAGACCCTGATATTTTTTAGTCTGTGCTGACCAGCAGGGTTGCTTAGCTTATTCCTGTCATTTATGGGCACATCCGACAATATTTCCTGCAAATATGTGTACAGAAATGAACGGATTGTAAACTGCAAATCTAGGAACATAAGCACACATCCATTCACAAATAAATTTATGTCCTTGTCAAGAAACAAATCACAAAATGAAGATCTTTAATTGTCTATTATTATTCAAATCGGAAGAAGCAGCTCGCGAACAGAATCACACAATACCTAACACGTCAGGATCCACAGCACCTAATCCTTGACAGAAGCCCCAAAAAGAAAATTTAGTTCAATAGTAGATGTTGATGTCTCAAAGTGACTCGAGAAGCAACTTGTCAGTCACTTAATAATGCATTTAGGCAACAATGTTTTTGATGGAAGACAAATCATGTCATGCTTGATGACCAAATGCTCAGATTACAGCCTTTACTTGCACAGAAACTCATAATGAATGTCATATCCTGTGAGGTAAATTCTCACTTAAAAATGAGCTAGTCAAAGCCGCTACCTGAAAACAAAAGTTTGGTCTTCAGGTTTGACCTCAGATGATTAACTTTAAGAAATCTTAATGAAAAAAATTTGCATTAACCCTTTTCTGCGATGAGCAAAAGGTGCACGTGATAGGTATCTCTTTCCTGGTTCTCTGAGTAACTAGCAAGTTTTTTACTTTGGCCAACAAGTGGACTTCTCTTACATTTTCCCTCATCCACAAAATTTAAGCATAAAAAAGCCACAAGAAGTTACATGTCAAAAGTGCATTTATTGAAGCAAATATAACGCGCAACAAGCTGATATTAACTATGCACATCAAAAACCAAAACAAAATAATTGCAAGGTGATACGCTACACAGCTGTACGAAAGCATACCACCACACTGCCAGGTCCAAGATAATTGTCATATTCGGCAATCATGTCTGCAACATCAGGGCGCCATCCAAGCATAAGTATGCATTCTTTAGGTCCCAAACTACACTCAGATGCCTGTGTCCACAAGAAAGTAAACAGAAAATGAGAATGGTATGTGAGAATGCTAATTCTCCGTATATCCATGTTTTAGAAAATCCATACCTTTGAGCCCAGTTTTTTTGACCGTTTGACAATGCGACCAAGCCGCATTTTTAACAATTCCAAGGCATCTGAATTATCACTATTATCTGCAACAGCTTCCAGATTTCTTATGGAACCTACTCCATCTTTATTGGTATTTGAAGATGCAATTTGTGGTCTCCTTTTTCCATGCACAGGGGCTATGAATAATATCTGGACAAGGATTGGTGAAAGAACTACATGAGTTTGATCAAAGATGTAAACCTTTGATTGTTTGATCAAAAGATAATTAGAAACACTTCAGACAACATGGAGGAAGCAATGGCTCATGAAATGACTAATTACTCCTTGAGAGAGAGAGAGAGAGAGAGAGAGAGAGAGCAGCATGATCAAGTTAAAACCTTTGAAGATCACTTAGAAGGAGTTAAAAAAAATACAAATTCCCTTGGAAACATGTTAATAAATAATTCAACTGTGCTGGCGAGAAAACTTGGGCTTTTCAGGCATACTTTCTACATTATCTTCTTCACAATAGCTCTTCAATATAAGGGAAGATTTAATTTTACCCCCTTTTGAACTTCAAGGGTTTTACATATTGCAACTTGAAATTCAAAAAGTGACAATTCAGGGTGTTGTACTATGTATCCTAAACTTTAAATAGTGGCACCTTGGATAACAAACATAATGGGTGTTGTGTTTTACACCCTAAAACAGTGAAAAGAAGGGCTCTAAAGTCCGGGGTGTAAAAATAAAGTATCCTCTAAACATTGGGACTTTCATGATGGTATGGCTGATATGAAAGAATGCCTCAACTGATGTTAACCATGCACAGCTTCGACAGAAAAAAAGAGGAGCAACAAATATGCTGGATTATGTGAGTCTCAAGGGGAACTTAGAACTATAAAAGTTAATGTCCTCATTACTTTGTCACCATGTTGCACAATCTCATCATCACTTGGATGGAACTGTAGCTTCCCACTCCTATAGAGGCCACAAACGACTGCCTGCATAACATCAACTGCCAAATGTAAACAAGGAGCAAACAGAAAATAAACTCTTGAGGATATATATATATATAGCTCAGCAAATTCATGTAACCTCTTGAAATCCACGTCTTAACTGTCCATATTTCATGCCCACCAGATGAGGGAAACTGTGAAGATTAAACACATTTTCTGCAATATGATCAAGCAGATTATGTAAGTATTCTCACAAGGGTTCCAACATTAAGAGAACAGCTAAGTTGCTTTCTTTCTCCTTTACAAGCATTTGTTCATTTTACTATGAGGCCGAAATAAACCAATGGAAAAAAGAGAAACCAATCTATCCTTCTCTAGTATCATTTTTCCAATTGGCCAAGTGACCGATTTTTTTAAAGAAATTTTTTTTATAGATGGAATGTAGTCTCCATGGATGTAAGAGTTTAAGGAAAATTAGTGCAGTACTTTGATAGTTGAGCAAGTGTCTATAGATCTTTATGAGCCCCTTTTGCCGAGAGCATTGAACAAATAACTTTGATGCAACATTCTCTACAGGTGCCACCTTTATGCCTGAGACTGATTTTAAAAGGTCACAAGTATTGGAATTTGAAACCTGCAAGTTGAGATGATAAGCACAAGCCATCACGAGAATATTAACTTCCAGCATAAGGGAAAGCAAATGAAGATAAGCAATTTTGTTCTGGTACCTCAACAATGGTAGGCACTGATTCCATCTTTGGAATAGGTTGAAGCGCCAGCACTGACAAAAAGGCATCAGTATCAACTTGATACCTGAGGAAAAGGAATTTCAAAATTAATTTCTGCTTCAGCAACCCTCTGATAGAAGAAATAATTATACTTTCTGTCATCCAAAGGAAAATGTGCTGTTGTCTCCAAGACTTGAAAATGAGCAATCACAAGTTCTCCAAGTCATGCACATAGATTTATCTGCTATCACAAAAACCTCCTACTAACTAAATGCCCACACTGCACTTTGCCTCAGCACAACCCCCAAAAAAACAAATGCTCCTCTCACTCAGCCAGTGCATATTCGTAAAATGTACAAAAAGTTCTCTTCATTAGTTATTATTCTTAAGATATAAGAGCAAATTTTGTTGAAATTCTCTAAAATGAAAAGAAGATGTTAAGAAACTGCATATAGAAAAACTCCAAACACTACACTGCACAAAGCTTGCAACCAGTTTTAACTACAGCATCCTAAGAATCTCATGTTGCTTTTCTCTTCCAATATTCCATGTAAAATGTGGTAGAGAGCAGTTTTCCCTAGTTGAAGACACATTTTTCAAAGCAGGCTAGCACTGTCCAAGATGAACAAAATCTGCTTTGGGAATTGCTTTGCATTGGCATGGGATGAAGGATCTATTGATTTTTGCATGCAAGCATGTGGAGTTCTTTGTTATTCTACAACAGAAGTAAATTCCACCTGCAAAGGGTATTACGAGGTAAAATTGCATGGTACAATGCAGGACAAAACTTAAAAGCATCTTTCACAAGCCAACTGCCACAGGAACAGCATTTTCCTTGATATTGATGCCTCTGTTATTTGAGAGTATAAAAGAACAAGAATATGCAAAAGTTGCTATATAAGTTCTCACCTATCTCCCTTTGTCGGTAGTATAATAATGGCACGAGCCTTACTTGCTGCAGCTCTTTCAAATGATTTTGTTAAACTAAGACTACAACTGTCAACAGAAAAGCAAAGAGTGAGAGCTTTGATATGGCATAGCCTCAACACAGAAAAAAGGAAAAAAAAAAAAGGTAAAAAGACAGAACACAAACAGAATTGCTACCAAAAAATAAATAAATGGTCATTCAGTTCAAGTCAAATGTTGCGACCTGTTTATGCTTGAACTATGAAAGAAGCTATGATTCAGTTTAAAACTTTCATTGGACTAGGAGAATCCAGGACAATATTTCCTGCTTCGCTGATAACATACAACTTCAGGACACAAATTGACCAAATTGGATAGGTTACTAAGTTGCCAATAAACCATACAACAACTTTTCCCCGAATGTTGGCAAGACACCCCTTTATTCCATCATAAGATGGGTATACCTCTTGGTGAGGACGTCAATATGACCAAGATCTTTGGCAATATTGTCAGCAATCTTATCCATCTGCTTTCTCGGGAGGTCAGACATTAGAAGAATCCTCTGTCTCCTATTGACAGATGACCAACAAAAACCACAAAGACATTAGAAAAACAGACCATACTTGTATAAACTTATTCAAACTTTAGACAAAAATTACCTAGCTGTAGCAGTACCTAGGCGAACAGCAAACTCATGATACTTATTAAGCTGCTTTAATATGTATCCAAGATGACTATTTACTCCGCATACAATAATATGATCACTCTCTAGAACTTGCATTTGTGCTCCCTCTCTGAGTTTTTGCATATTATTCTGTAGATGACAAAAGTTGAAGAGATCAACCTTTAGATAGAAAAAAGGAAAAAAGAAAAATTCTCTTTTATTTTGGCTGGTGGTTACCCGGAACTGCTCCGTCATGGTGCTTAGTAGGCGAGAATAAAATAATATTCCCCAGATAGCAAGAACAAAGCCAATAACCCTTTCGAAACGTGTTCTTTGCTGTAGTTCAAATCAAATCCTTAGCACCAGATATAAATATAGATCATCTTAGCAGCATGAAGGTTGTAGTAACCTATATAACTCATGGAAAACACCTGCAAATGTCATAGCACCAACTCACCCTCAAATGAGTAGATGATGAGCACAAACATGCCCATGCCTCCCAAAAGCAATCCTCAAGTGGTTCTTTACTCCCCCTTCAATATAGAAAGGAATGACTGATCAACCAACAATGAAAGATTCCATCTGTGTATTCATCAATTCCTTTTGCTTCTTTTCTTTGATGTTCAGTACTTAAGCCACTTTTAAAATATCCAAATCTTTCGTTGGTTCCTTTTGCTAAGCATAAAGCGTGAAGAGTAAACTCCACATATGTAATTGTTTGAAATGTAAAGATGAGGGGTTACCTGAACTTAAAGAATAGGAAGCCACCAATGACAACAAAAGAGAAGCATGCCAACAGGAGCACTACAAAGAACCTACAGCCATTCACGAGAAATGTATCAGTGCTTTACGTGAAACATTAGAACATCATGCTAATGCCATCCAAAAAGTGCATGATAGCCCACCAAGCGATGCCACTAAAGTGCATCAGTATCAGAACTCTACAATCAAAAGCCTGATCTTAAATTTTCATTTATACCATCATAGTGTAGATAATACCAGTTCTAGTAGGCTAACTTATCATAACTTAAAAGTATATAAACTATCTGAACATTATAAAGTCATCTCAAACAAAACTACCCCAGAACTAAAGTCATAAGCCAAATGATGCTCTTATATGCTAAGACATAAATTCAGGAAGTTATTTCCAGAGTCGAAACAGCAATGCTAATACCCTCGCTATTTATTGGAGTCACAATAGAATACTTATATGAATGCATGTAGCGCACTATATTATCTTGGGAATGAAGAAAGTGAAAATGTGTTCGTCCCAACCCTGTTGTGCGCTAAATATGGCAAAGAAGGTTTGTGAGATGTTGATTTGATTGTCAACTTTCTCAACTACTGACACTTTAAAACCAGAAAGCAAAATGAAGCAATCCCAACTAAAGCTCGGATACTTTCCTTCATTTGATATTTCAATCCCGGCTAACTGCAGAAACATCCAAATTATCCAATTTAATGCTAATCATGAAAGTGTGAAGCACAACTTCCTTAGATTGTTGACACTGTGATACTTCACATAACAATTGCAAGACACATTGCAAATTCAAAAAGTTATTGGTGATAAAATTGCCAGCTACTTCTTG
This sequence comes from Eucalyptus victrix, assembly GCA_016097545.1. Classification (NCBI taxonomy): domain Eukaryota; kingdom Viridiplantae; phylum Streptophyta; class Magnoliopsida; order Myrtales; family Myrtaceae; genus Eucalyptus; species Eucalyptus victrix. Next base: position 6,583,257 of record CM027842.1, read on the forward strand.
AGAGAAATTCACTAATTTGCTTTATTCAAGGCAGGAGATTTCTGTCTGTAAATAAGTTGATCGATCTACTGAATTATGGTTATCCTCATAACTGCTATTAGTATTTAGTAGCTTTACTAATTCTTTTTCATGTTACCTCAGATGGCTGTAGAATTTTCAAAATCTAATTGGTTTCATTTACTCTCAATGAATTTATCCCTCTCACTAATTGAAGCCTTCTTAGATGAGTGCAATGAAACGAAAATTGACAGCTCAAAAATTGGCCAAAGTCACTGGAAGGAAAGAAGTAATTGCAGCTTCACATATCAACTTCAGAAAGCACCCCCATATAGGGATGAAAAAGACAATTAGAACAAGTAACCAACCATGAGGAACTGACCAACAGGCCCTAAAATAAACTGAAGATGAGTTACGGGCATAGAGGCACATGGGACCAAAAAAAAAGGCACTGACTTCACCTATGTGGCAATGTTGGACAAATATAGCATTTGAACTGAAGATGAGTTAGGGATATACAGGTACATAGAGGGGGAAAAAAGGCAATGACTTCACCTACGTGGCAATGTTTCGCTCAAGTTGGATGTTGAACAAATATATCATTCGCGCAAAGTGCCATCTGATGTCTCCAAGTGAAGGCAAGGACACGTCCAAGTTAAGAGGCGTTGGTTTATTTAAGGAGTTAGACATACAGGCAAATGCGGCGCCTGAAGCCAGAAATTTCTGAAAAAGATGTGGTAGGAGCTGCTGAAAAATCTTTGTCAACGTGTAGGCAGAATTCAGTTGGGACAACCTGAGAAACCCATACAATGGCAAATTACTCATCACTGATCTAACGTGGGGATCCTGTAGAAAAAGTGAGTTATGTTAGACTTCCAATTTTGACAAGCAGGAAACTCTAATCCAAAGAAGTTTACTTTAATCCAAAGATCAGTTTGCTAGTTATTGGTGAAGCATACAATAAAGGGCAGTGTCCATAGCGTTAATTACTATTTCAGACTCCAAAATGGAACTAAAGAATGAATTTAACTGGTCCAGTACAAGTCCTTGCGCAAATAATTTAGATTAAGAGTGGTATCTGATGCATTAACCTGCATATGCCTTGAGATTTCGAGAAACTTGAAAAATGCAGTTATATCTCACCTGATAATCCCTATTCTGGCCCATTGCAAAGAACTTCACATCAAAATCGTTCCTATTCCCTGCACATACTCTGAAGTCCAGACCATCCCAGGTTCTCTGGGATCTGGCATCCAATTTCCCTGGAAAAAAGATTCATCCGTTAAGAGATGCGGAAGACTTGGTAGAAACAGGGGCATATCGGATAGATAGCGAAATCAGTATGCTAAGAATGTGGCCAGAAGTGGATATGAAAGTTTGTGAGTTGACTCATTTGCATTACACAAATCGATGCAGATGACAAACAATGACTTCATTCCAGGCTTCTAAAATATAGGAACAGACCTCAACTTTTCAAAATATAAAAATAGCAGTGATGCACCATAAATGAATGCATACATATGACTCAAAATTACTGTCGATCTACTGGAGGGGAGAAGAGTAATTAGAATCACTATTCCATCACCTAGCACGTGTGGTTAAGTACTTCTGGACCACACTCACAGCATACTGGTGCAGAGATAGAGGGACAGACTCCTCAAACTCGCGCCCTTTCTGACCTGACCAAGTGTGGAGAACCGGATAACCCACAAAACAACTGGAGGTTTCACTAAATTCCTGGACCTGTCAGCTTCCCCCTAGACTCTACTTCACAAATTGTAGCATACGAAATTCTCTCTACCAGGCACACAATTTAGATCTTTTGCTCGGTACAACATTAAATAAATGGCAATCAAGCGATCTTTCTTCAAATGGGCGAAAAGGCTTCAAAACACCAAAAAAATTTATCCAGTTCACAGTGTCAACAGAGAATGCAAACAACTCACCTTGCTTGTGCCTCACGGTGCCACGCCGACAAAAAGCTGGATGTTTGAACCACAGGCATTGTATCCGCATCCCTTTGCTGGGGGAGAAGAAAGAGAGATGATGTCAGTGTGTCAGCCTCTCGAAAAGTCCAGCTCTACCATAAACACCAGCGAATCACAAAGAATGTACCTCGAGACTTCTATTTACAAGTAAATTTCCATCTCATTAATCTCTCAGATTCCCTCCGTAGAGAATAACGAAAGTTCTCTCCACATTCAACAGAAGACTTACTCTTCGTTATACGAATGCAAATACCGCGCACATTCCAGCTTCATCATCGTCGACTGGTGCTCTCGACAGAGCATCGCATATACACTTCCGGATTCTCCGAAGCAATTAATTCATTAAAAAAAAAAATCTCGAATTCTCGTTCGCACCAGATTCGCTCATCGAATCTTCGCCGGTCAGAGTAATTTCGATTGATCAACCACAAACCATCTGTCACAATCCCGACCGGAAAAAAAGAAGGAAGAGAAAAGGAAGGAAACGCGGCAAAAGACATTAAAAAGCGCTTTTTGTCTCATTCACGGAGGATTGCGAACATCATTAATTAGCCGCTATCGGCGTTGCGCCTCGTATTCAACACTCGCGGCTTCTCAGAAGCAGCAATCAATTCCTGTCCGGCCGCGACAGCAGAACACGAATCAGGCCCCGCCTCAACCTCGACGAGACACGCGAACTCGATCCGAAAAGGTCAATGTCGCCATCCTAATAATCACCTAGACGTCGCACGATCGAATCCTACTCCGCAACCTCAACGAAACTCAACGCGAAGATCGAAACAGAAAGAGGCGGAGACGAGCACCTCGGCGGAGGAGGACGAGGAGGATTGCGGCGGCGCCCGGGAAGGCGAGGAGGCGGCGCAATCCACGGCGGCCGCGAGCTCTGCAGGTGACTGAGCAGCATCTCTCTCTCTCTCTCTCTCAACTGTGTTGCTGACTGGAAGTGAAAACGGAAGGCAGAGAGAGAGAGAGAGAGATGGAGAAAAGCGTGACGGCTTTTTGCGTTCGTATGTTCTGACAAGATCTGCTGCGTGGGGGGGGGGGGACCATGGAAAGTGGAGGTACTCATTTCCCAGTCCTTTTCGGCACGACGGAGCCGACGCCAGCGAGGTGGGGGCGGGGGGCGGCGGTGCGGCGGCCCCCACCCGCGGCGCTCGGCGCACGTGGAGGCGGAGGGCGTTTCCGTCGTCCCGGCGGATTCGCCGAGGCTCCCGGATAACTAATAAATAAATAAATAATCGGAAACCCCAAAATTAAAAAATAAAAGAGTGACCACGGGAATCCCAGTTAGAAAAATTTTAAAAATGTGGCAAAAAATGGGAACTCGAGCCCGCAGGACGATGGGCTGACTCGGCGACTCGCGAGTCAACCGTCCGACGGTTACCATTCGAAATGAGAAGTTGCCGCTGCTCCATGGAATAACTTATAACGTAATTTATTACTATTATTATTAACTAATAATTTATGTGTCTTTGCCATGCTTTATTGGTGGCCGAGTTTTTCCAACGATAATTAAGGTTTTAGGATAAAAATTGCGAATGTGTGTTGGATGAAATTGAACAACATCAAATTTTAGAGCGGTTGTGCGAGAAATTATATGAATGATTAGAAAATATTTTCATAAAAATAATCATTTGTGTTATTTGAAAAAATAAATTAACAAAAAATATTTACAGTGTTCATGAAAATATTTATATATAAATTGTTATTGATAATAAAAAATATTTTTATCGATATATTATTTCGAGCGGTATAATAGATCGTTCTTAAAAAATAATTTCTTGAATTATTTCTTTTATATGAAATAAACAAAGCTGAAGAGAGACTTATCTATAAAGAGAATGGGAGCCAAGGTAGAACTTGGAGAAGCTAAAATCATGTGATATGATCCGACATAAAAATAGATCCAGTGAAGTTCCTGAATTTTTTTTTTCCAACTTCGTTTCTAAACCTTTAGAAAAGCTCATTTCAATAAACTAACTCATGGAATTTTCTTACATGGACGGAAAATTCTGTTTGATGTATGTCTTAACATAATTTTTGCTTAATCTCATTTCCATTCAATTTAGTTTATAAGCTATTCTTTTTTTCTTTCTCTCAATTGCTTCATATCAAATTTAGATTAAATCTTAACACAAAATGTTCTTGTATTTAGGTCAAAACTTTAAAATCCAAACGTAGGACTTATTTAAATGGATTACACAACACAAAACATTTAAGATATGAATTATTATATATAAAAATGCTTGCCAGTGTATTTCGTGTCAATAGATATTTCTTAAGACAGGTAATATCGTAGATTACTTGACTAAACGAGTCCAAGTGCATCATAAATAAGCATGAGGTCAATTTCTACCTAACATTTTTATTATTGGATATGATCAAGCTTATACAAGCACGTTAAGATGTGTGGTGTGTATGTTTTGTTAGTTTGTTGTGTCGAAAATGACTAGTTTTGGATAAGGGTTACTGAGGTTTATCTTACAAAACATCAGGAAAAGAACCAAATGGTATGAGAAAGAATGGACCTACAAATAAAGTTTTGAGATGAAATCAAACAAACAAAATGAAAAATCAATTACTTTAGCAACGATGTAAGAAAATTTCATTAAACATTTAATGAAATACAAAAATTTGAAAAATTCAAAGATGTCATAAAATAAAAAATGAGGAAAAGTTCAAAAGCTAATGATGTCACCATCCTAAATATAAATAATCATGTTGGTGTTGGTTCGTGCGATGAGGATTGATAATTGATTGGAGAACGAGTTAAGGGTATTTTGGTCATATGAAACGTTGACAATAAATTCAAGATTTGGCTTCATGTATAAAATAGATGAGAATCTACCCTTTCAAATCAATACATGATCCTCCTGATAAAGCATCATGGCATCTAATCCCATTACCGTCACGTACCAATGTCCGAACAACTCTAATCAAGGCAACCACATCCTTGCTTGAGGCTTTGAAGTTTCCCAAGACGAGACAAATCCCCAATCGCCCCGTCATAATGGCAATTGGCTTTCCTCTAGTCAAGGTCACGATATCAAGATCGCGATCGCGATCGATCATCACATGACATCGTACCACGATGAAAACTACTCGGCTGGCAACAGGCTAAGGCAAGCCCCTCCATAAAAGAGAGCTTTGGATATCCATCTTCACAGCTCAAAAATGGGCAAGAAAAAGAAAAGGCTCATCAAGATCTGACCAGGCCATTTCGTATGGCCGAGAAGAAGATAACGAATTGGCGTAGAGGTTAGTGGTAGTAGGTCGACCAAGATGAATCACGTGTTTTTCAGTTGTCCTGTAGATAGGTAGGCCCCCGACAACGAGGAGTGCCGAAAGGAAATCGGCACGCGCGAAACGCGATCGGCTCGGGATCCGAGGGCAAGGGCCACGCACGTGTCCTACCTTTCGTGGTTGACCTCGGGGTTCGTGCGCGCTCATGAGATGCCACGTGCAAGTAATTGATTGGTGGGTGGGGGATTGGCTTTTGTCATGAAATTGCCGAGAATGATCTCTCTCGATTCTGTCTATGCAGAAACTTGAAAAGCGATTCTTTTTCTATTCTTGGGCTTCGTCCGGGAAGAAAATTACTTCCAACACTTTCCAAAAGGAAAAATCTTTTAATTTTTTTTTAATTTGAGAAAGAGGAAAATATTTTTCATATCTTTTTTATCAAATACCATTTTATTTTATTTTTAAATTTTTTCTTTTAAAAAAATCAATTTTTAATTATTTTTTATTAATTTTCATTTTTTTCTTTTTCTTTTTTTTTCTTGTTTCTCGATCAATCGACATCATCGATGAAAGCTTGCAAAGGCTAAAGACCCACCACTGACAACTAGAGCTTGCTAAATCAGCGATGCTGAGCATCGCTAGACAGCAATAAGGCTCGAGCATTACTAGAGGCCACGAGGCTCAAGTCTCGCCAGATCGACAACACTTGAGCCTCGCTAGAAGGTGACGAGAATTGGACTTCACCAACTAGGCGACACTAAAGCGCCACTAGAGGGCAGCAAGGCCTGATGCAGTCCTCACCTGCCGTTGTCGGCAATCGACTGAGGAAAAAAATGAAAGAAAAGAATAATGAAGAATAATTCAAAATTTGAAATTAAAAAAAAAAAAAGATGATCAAAAGAAGTGTATGGAGAAAAATCAAATCAAATATTGAACGGGGAAAATGTTTTCCACTTCAATTTCAAATTTCAAATAACATTAGAAAATATTATAATTTTCCCGGAAAATCACTTATAGGAAAATATATTTCAGAAACGTCACATTTTCCATAAAAACGAACGGCGCCATAATTTTATCTTATAAATATGGCATCCCAAATGTAATCCCCGAGACCGGGAATATTCACCGCCATCCACTCCTCGTCGCCAGGTTTCCAAAACCACAGTCGCCGTCCGCGCTTCCTGTGGATGGCCATGACCTCGTAATCTAGAGATGTAGTAGGGCTGGCAAATAGGACGAACTTAGGGTCGAACTCATCATGGGGGAGCTTGATAATGCAATTGTGACGCGACATGGGATCCTTCATCATGCAGACTTCCCGGCCGCCGAGCGCGAACAACCAACCTCGTGATGCGAGGCACCTCTTCGCCTTCTCCTCCGGCAGGGGCACTTGGTGAACGAGCCGGCACGAGAGGCAAAAGACCTCATGCTGCGTCGTCTCCGCTTTGTCCGCGAGAATCAACCACGGGATGCTGCTCCTCTCTCCGAGATGAACGGATCGCCGCGAGCGGCAAACTGCTTGGAATGCCCGCAAGTTCTTGGGACAAAGGTTGTGCGAGCATAGTTCTAGCAACTCTGGTGAGAGATCCGCCCAGTTCCTCGCCATTGTCGACTTTGATCAAATCGATATGAAACAGAATTCTCCTAGAGGAGATAGAGAATCAGTCAGCTTTGATGATCTTGATCCCACCAGGAAAACTCAAAATTCTAAAGCGAGAAAAGGAAACGAGGTGCCATGTTTGTGTTATGTTTACCGGATTAAGGCTACAATTCCTAAGATAATCAATAGTCATTCGAGAAAAATTTTCGACCGAACCAAAAAGGAGACAAAATAATGTGATGTTTGTCTGATTTCGTTGCGATCGATAAAGTGGCTAAAATTGCGGGGTCCCCGACGACGTCTCAGAGAATAAGAGATTCCACAATTTATGTTAAGAATCGCAGTGCAAGAATGAATTTTTGGATTAACCCATCATCGATGCCCCCAAGAGTAACCGAGATTCAACCAAGCGAAAATTTTTGATGCAGCGAGGAAGGCAGAAGGAGGAAGGACAACCTAAGCGAGAGAGAGAGAGAGAAGAGACCTGAAGAGCGACGAACGCTGCCAGCGACGAACCTTAATTTCGATTTCCCACTTTGAAATCTTCAGCAGCCTGCGTCTTCTCTTTGCTGAATTGACTTCGCCAGTTGTATGGACGGCTGCAATGGCACTGTAAGAGCGCGACGGGAGAGGTGAGAGGAGGACCGGAGGAAATCATATAAAACCTTAAACCGATACATATGTGTGACAATTTTATCTTGAAAACACTGAATTGAAATAGGGTTAATATCCTGAAAAATCTTAAATTTGTATGTTACTAAAACTAATTTTTTTTTAGTCACGAAAAACCTCAAACCAATATACTTATGACAATTTATTCCAAATGATTACAAAAAATCCCAAACTAATACACTTGTAACAAATTTACCCCAAACTAATTTGTTCAATCACCACAAACCCCAAACTTGTATATTTGTGACAAATATACCATATGTTAAATTTGATTAATAACAGAAAAAACCACAAAAAATGGTGCAATTGTAATAAGTGGATTGTAAAATCCCAAATTAGTACATTAGTTCATTGTCACATATCATTTAACTCAGTAATTTGACAGTAAAATTTAATGAAAACTAACAAAAGGTATATTTGTCACAAGTGTATCAATTTATAGTAAATTTGTCAAAGATATACCAATTTAGGATTTTTTATGGTAAAAAAATTAGTTTAGGGTAAATTTATCAGGTGTATTTGTTTGAGATTTTTCAGATATTAACCCATTGAAAAACTATAACAAATTGAACCCGTTAGTTTCCTTTATGTAGGGCATCAACATTTTGGCTTAAATTTGTTTTCATATTTTGTTTATTTATTCAATTTAATCTTTGAATTGTTCTATTTATTCCTCTCAACTGTCCCATATCAAATTTAGATTAAATATGAATATAAAATGCGTTTTTAATTATTTCACAACATTATAATCCAAACATAACACATTCATCAAATGGACTTCCCAACAGAAACATTTGAGATATGAATTCTTACATACAAAATATTTTTTTTTTTTTCATGTTGCAAGAATATCTAAATGTGAACAAACGTGATATTTCAATATAGGGGATGTTTTAGATTACTTAACTATATGAGTGTTCAAGCACGTCACAAAAAAATAGTAGGTTAACTCGTATCCGACACATTTATTTTTGAATATGATCCCACTTATATGAATACATTAAGGCGTGCGGTGTATATGTCTTGTCGGTGTGTTGCGTTGAAAATGACTAGTTTTGGATAAGGGTAATCAAGGTTTTTCTTGCAAAATATTTGTTGACTCTCACCATACTCAAGCAACGGCCTTAGAGAGAAAGAACCAAATAGTATAAGGATGAAAATGAATGAGCAAATAAAGTTCTAGGACGAAATTGAACAACAAAAGGACAAGTCAATTACTTATCAGCCACGTAAGGAAATTTCATTAAACATTTAATGGAAGGACCACATAGAACAAAAGATGACATTGAACAAATTAGAAAAAGTTGAACAATCAGAAAAAGTTTAAGGACCATAGATGACGGTACCCAAAATATAAATAATTGGGTTGGCGTTGGTTCACTTAACGAGGATTGATAATTGATTGGAGAACAATATGTTACCAAGCCCTATTTTGCAAGCCGCAATTACAATCCCAAATTAGAGCCAAACAAAAGCTGAGTTTAAGTAGGACTAGTTATTTTTCTTGCGCTCTGTACATGCTTGATCCGCAATGCATTTAAAGAAAATAGGTATGTTTCAAAAGTGATGAGATAATATACAAACACACATGCTTATTAAAAAGAATAAGAAAATGATTTATTAGGCAACCTCTAGGAGACATCGAATTGTAATTATTAGCTGTACATAACGTTCTCTTTTAAACTTTTCTATATAGAAATGAGTTAAAGGTGTTTTGGTCATATGAATAGTCAACAATAAATTTAAGATTTAGCTTTATGTATAAAATAGATGGGCATGTAACATTTCAAATAAATACGTCATCCTCCGCAAAAAAAAAAAAAGAAGCATCATTGCATCTAATCCCATTGCCACCACGTGCTAATGTTCGAACAATTCCGATCAAGGCGATCACAATCTTGCTCCAAGACTTTGGCTGCGTTCAGATTAGCTTTGGAAATGGGTCTTAGGGAAACGCAAATATCTTCGGCAATAAAGGGTATTGAGGAAATGCAAATTGTGCTTGGTAAAAAATTCTTTGCAAAGCTCTTTTGGAGTAAAAATTGTTTGGCAAATCTTTTTATAAATGGCTTTTGGATTTCATTTTTTATTAAAAAACATAAACTCTTTACCGACTCTAGTGAAGATAAGAGTAATTTTGGAACAATGAGAGATAAAATTGAAAAACTAAAAAATTATGATTAATGTTTTGGAAAAAAAATAGTTTCAGTATTTGGTCAAATGTTGAAAGTCTAAAACTAGTCCTATCAGCATTGGCCTTTCAGTTTTCTTAAGGTCAACATTTAATTGAAAGCCCTTTGTACAAACTTGTCAAATACCTCAGCATTTGCCCAAGAAGTTTTGAAGGCTAGGCCATGTTTGGTTCAGCTTCGGGGATGAGCATTTGCACTCTAAAGTTCATTGGCCAAATGCAAATGTGTTTGATTTGAATTTTTGAGCGACCTTGACAAAATGCAATTGCATCTCCAAAGGGCCCTCAGGGCCCCTAGGCCAAAGTAGGTCCGGAGGTCCTTGGGAAACTTGCATTTCCGGAATGCAAGTTCCAATTACTGTTCACTCACGGTTACTGTTCATCCACGAGGAAAACCACCGTACAGAGGCCGATGATCGTTGGCCAAGGGGGTTGTGCACGCTAGTGACCGTTGCTTGAGGGTCGCTTGACCCTAGCAACCGTCGCCGGACCTCAGGCGGCCGTCGCTTGGGTTTGCATGACCTCAGGCGGTCGACCCAGGCAGTCATCGCCTAGGTTCGTGCGACCTCAGGCGATCAAGCGACAGTCGCTTGGGTCGCATTGCTTGGGTTGTGCAGCCTTAGGCGGCCATCGCCTAGGGTCGCCAAACCCTGGCGACCCTCCGGAGACTAGATTCGGCCATCCGGACCGTTGGATCCGGCGGTCTGGTGGCCGGACTTAAAAAAAAGAAGTGTATTTTTGCTTTTTTAATTTAATAAAAGTTAATTACAAATGTAAATTTACCAAACGGTATTTTGACCAAAATTGTTTTTTAATGCAAATTTTACCAAACAATATTTGCATTTCGGAAAACCCTATTCACTTAAAAATATTTGCATTATTACAAATGCATTCCCCAAAAGCCTAACCAAACGAACCCTAAGAGTCTATTGAAAAAGCTAAACTAAATACATCCTTTGAAGTTTTCAAAAATGAGACAAATTCTTATTTGCCACCCTTCATAATAGCAACTAACATTTCTCGAAGTAAGTCTATGGTGTTTAAATGAGGACCAATCGTCACATCGGTGTACTTAGCTCGCCAACAGAGAGAACTTGGATATTTTTCTTCACAATCCAAAAAGGACAAAAAAAAAGAAAAGACACCTCAAGATCTGAGCGGGGCATTTCGTATTGCCGAGAAGAAGAAAATGAATTAGCCGCAAGGGTGAGCAGTAGGTCTAGAATATTACATTAAACTATTTTCGTTTTTGAACAATACAGATGTATTGTCATATCCCATGGCTTCGATAGATCGCTTGGCTCTCATATTGGGACTGAGACACGGCCCAAATTCCTATGGAAGGATAAAATAGAACTTATTTTGATGAATTTAGAAAAAAAAAATTCGTCTTGTCTATATTACTAGATCTCTAGTGTTCATAATTTTATAAAAGGAAGGAAAGATTCTAAATAAAATAAAATAAAATAAAATAAAATAAAATAAAATACCAAGTCATCGACAAAAACATGATATGAAGCCTGGGCAGCAATTAACGAAAAAATCATCACTAGTAGAGGCAAAAATTGAAGCATCTTATGCACAAATTTAGATTCGAGGCTCTAATATTTCAAGGACCAAGCTATGACTTTAACTGTTATGTTGGCCGTTGCTAACACTTCTGGATCTTGTAAACTAAAGGAAATAAAACAAGGAAAAGACTTTATCGTAAAAATCGAAATGAATTTCAGCACAATTTCACTTCCAATCTCCTAACAATTTCCATTTTCCAAAATTAATTCCTAACCATCTATATAACGTAGCATTCCACCAATCTGCTTACTTCATCAACAATAATTAAAAAAAAAGCCAAACTCTTTACCTATGGATTAAAAGCTTGGTTCGATCCAAAACGGAAGAGAATAATGGTCATGAAACTTCGTCATGAGATACAGCTCGGTCGTGCAATCTTCGACTGGGTATATTTCCATGTTTAAGTCTTATTGTGATGCTTTTCATCGAACTGCAAAGAGAAGGTAGAAATGGTCCCCAGGAAGAGGGACGTGTTCTCCAAGGTCTTAACTTTCGCGCACGTGCGTGAGTGTCCAAATCAATCTCGAAAACCCGAAATCAAAAGATCCGATTTTTTTTTTTATCGGTCCTACTCTAATCCTACTCTAACACTCACTCTCAAATTTTTGTCCTACCTCTTTGTAGGGCGTGGGAATCAAAACCCACTCCTGAAATGAAATCATCCCACCTCAATCTCCCCTGAGAAAGTAGGGATTTGAAACCACCACCTCCCATTTTTATGTTAGAAGAGTGGCTCCTGGTGCGAACCCCCAGCGGTTAAAAGATCCGATTGGGTTTGTACTTTTTGGGGTTGCGCTTTTCAGCCACCATCTTCCTCGAGAATTTGAAGTTTCCTTAAACAAGAATTCCTATTTGCCCCGTGATAATAGCAACTCCCTTTTCTTGAGGGTAAGGTCGCAATGATCCAACATCACATCGGCATCGTACCACCATGAAAACTACTCGACCCGGAACAGGCTAAGCATGCCCCCCTATAAAAGAGAACTCCAGATACTTTTCTTCACAGCTCAAGAAGGGCTGACCAGGCGCAAGGGTGAGTTGTGGTGGTGGGTTAGGTCTACCAAGGCGAATTACATGTTTTTTCGTGGACCTGTAGAGAAGTAGGCCCTAGCAGGCGGCACGTGCGAAACGCGACCGGTTCAGGATCCGAGGGGCAAGGGGGCCGCACGTGTCCCACCATTTGCTGTCAACCTCGGGCTTCGTGCGCGGTCGTGAGACGCCGTGTGCAGAAAATTCATGGCGGGGATTGGCTTTTGTCATGAAATCCTAAGAAAGATATCTCTCTCTCGAGAAAATATTCTGTCAATGACGGAACTCGAAAAGCGATCCTTTTCGATTCTAATGAAAAAAAAAAAAAAAAAAAAAAAAGAAAATAATTAAAAACTCGATTTAAAAAAAGAAAAAAAAAGAAAGCATAAATGTGTAAATGTGTTGATGAAAAGGAATAAGTGAAAAAAGTTATGGAAAATGTTTTATTCTTATCAAAAGAGGAAATCATTTTCTACAATCTTAAGAGAAAATTTTTTATTGATCAGAAAATATTTTCTTTGATCATATGTTTTCCGTCATCCGAACAGGAAGTTTCGAAAAATATTTTTTAAAAGTTATTTTTCGCGAAATGAACGACCTTTAATTTCATCGTTACAATCCCAAGAAATTTTTGTTGGACAGACTCGTATCCAATGCCCATGGACTGAATTAACATATGCAATCAATGAAAAGCAAAAATTGAGATCTCACATGATCCAATAGATAAGTCTCGAATGCAGCACTCTACACTAACTATTTTAAATTTTTGAATAGAATAGATGTCAGAAAAAGTACAAAAAAATCATTAACTTATTATATTAACAACAATTTAGTATTAAATCTTTTAATTAAATCATTTTAGTCATAATTTTGTTTGCATTGATATAAATTCAATCCATCCAATCAATTTAGACTAGAAATTGTTTATGTGGATGTTGGCAGTCCTTTATAACACAATTGGTGCTAATCTAAATTTTTTGAAAATTTTTGAAAATTTTTAATATTTTTTCAGAATATTTTAATATTTTTTCTCTTTTACTTTCTTTTTTTCTTTTTTCTTCATCCTTTGGCCAATAAAGTCGTTAGTTGTAGGCTAGTCTAGGCAAGGCCCTCAACAATAGCACCCTCACTAACCATGAGGCGTTGCGACCCTTGCCTTTTCCTCATTTGTGATCGGCGAGAGTTTCGGCCCTCACTTAAATCTAGGGGACGGTTGCCTGTGGTCAGCAATGGTCAGTTGGTGACCTTGTTGGCAACAATGTACAAAAAAAGAAAAGAAAAGAGAAAAAAATTAATAAATAATTCAAAAAATTATTTAAAAATTATAAATTTGTCCACATCAATAACGTGCCACATAGGTTTGTTAACATTCACATCAGTAATTTCCGGTTTAAATTAGTTAGATGGATAAGGGTGCGTTTGGTTCAGCATTTGGAAAGCTCATTGGGAAAATGCAAAGCAGTTTAGCCTAAAGAGCTTTGAAGGAAATGCAAAGACTGTTTGGTAAATTCTGCTTTGAAATGCAACTTTAAGAGAAATGCTGTTTGGTAAAAAACACATTTGCAAAGCCCCTTTGGTGATTAATCTTAAATATTTTAATTTTCATTTGTTTAAAATTAAAAAAAATAATATTTGCGACTTTTTTAATTTATATTTAACAACAATGTTAAAGATATTGTATAAACAATTTTATTAAAATCAAAATTCCTTTTTTTGCTAAAAAACATCAAATGGAAAAACTTCTCATGCTCTCTTTCTTAATTACAAGAAGAATACTTTCATTACAATAAAAACATGATAACATATGCTTTGAGGAAAGAAGCTCATTATCATTAAAAATTACAAATATCATTAATTACTTCCTAAATTCATAAGTATTTGATCACGTAAACGTGTCATATCAGAAATGTTGCAACACTTATAGAAATAGGAGGATTCAACATTGCTGGGGATTGGACCCGTCCATTTTTAATTCTGCCGATATTCCCCTGTAAGTTCGGGTTCTTGGTGCTGCTGCTGCCTTCGCCAGTTCTTGAGAGTTGTAGGCTGCTCGGTTGGCTAATTAGCTTCTTGTGCTGCTCTTCGGTGGGTGGGTATTGTTGAAGTTGGGAGCTGCATCTGGTATGTGAGGGTTGCCTTTGTCTGCTGCAGATGATTTCTTGCTACTGCTTAGCTGCGCGGGTCATCAAGTTTATGATTTTTGTGCGTTGTTTCCTCCTTCTTGGCACCCTTCCACTCGATCTAACTTGTTGTCTTCTTGAGTGTAAGTTCTTGGTGCCATGTTTTTGTGTATAGCTGTATAGCTTTTGGTTTAAAGTCAATATATCTATTACCTTTACCAAAAAAAAAAAAAAAAAAATTGTCCAATACCGTATGGAAAAAGTACCTGCAATCAACGCACCAACTGCCACACAAAATGCTCCAACTTGAAGAAGCAACTCCACCCTACCGACTTCAAGCCTCCGAGAGCTGATAAAGAAAGAAGTCAAATTTTCATAGCTGATTTCCACTCATACAACCACAACAAAAGTGGTGCTCAAAGAGTGAAGGGAAGAGCAAGTTTTACACATTTAGTTGCGCTACACATGAAAATGAAATATATCGATGCATTCTCAGTCTTCAAGTGGAGCATGCTCTTAGTCCAAAATCTAATATGGAGAATAACATGTTCAGTAGTCCAACAGTAGTCCAACTAATAATTCACGGTAAAGAATGTTTTGGGGATTCAAACAATTCACAAGCATTATGGAGATGCTGATCACTGACATTTTTGCCATATTAGTATTTACAAGAGAATGATGATATATAGTCAACAACAAAGCTTTAAGAAATGATTGTTGTTGGATTTTGTCTAAATATTATTATCTTATGGGTTTCAAGTTTGTGAGCAGTGAGCTCAATGGGTTGAAAAGAAAAGAAAACAAATCATTTCAGCTCTTCCAAGCTAAACAAAGCATCCTTAAAAATCATGCACGATTGCATTTCTTCAACTGTCTAGTCATGGTTACAAAAGCATAATGCAACTCTTTCTCCCAATAAAGTTTACAGAATCAATGCTCATGTGGCCAAGCATCATAAGATCACGTGCATGTATTCATCGGTGTCTGGCAAAGCGAAAGAGGAAACATGGTGTACAAAAATTTATGGACAAATAATGTTAAAAGAGAAAAAATCCACAGATGCCAAAGTTCATTCAATAGGAACCAAACCAGACTGAGAGAACATAACTCCAAACAATTTACAGTTAGCAGCGGTAAACTAGGCAGTTTCAGAGGCACATAAAAATTACAACATAAGGATGAATGCAAAAGTTTTCTGTTGGTAATGCTTGATAGAAATGAAGAAACAAAACAACAGTATAGCGAATGCAGTATTTCTATTTGTGAACTTGTCCTTTGAAATTCAAAACATTGAACGGAAAACTCCAATTGTATGTCCTTTGAAATTCGTAAAAAAAACACCCACGACCCACAACCCACAACCCACAGCCCTTGCCGCTCACTACTAGAAATCTGTCCAACCTCGAAAACCCAGATTGAATCTCAGCTCGCGAAACCCGCAAAGCAACACAAAACCCTTGCTTTCTAAGGAGAACTCCAAATTACCACGCATTCGACCGCTAAAAAGCAACCGCCCCGAATTTCACCCTCGCACTCCGCCATGGGTTATACAATCACAGATCTCGATTACCAACTAGCGAGAG
This sequence comes from Eucalyptus victrix, assembly GCA_016097545.1. NCBI lineage: Eukaryota > Viridiplantae > Streptophyta > Magnoliopsida > Myrtales > Myrtaceae > Eucalyptus > Eucalyptus victrix. The sequence continues at coordinate 6,599,252 of CM027842.1, forward strand.
CATGGAAAAAAAAAAACAAGGAACCTGGAAGCAAAAGCAGACGAGATACAAACAGGCGGAGCAGGGGAGTCAAATGGGATCATCAAACCCAGATGAGGAGAAGAATCGAGCGAGCGAGAGAGAGAGAGAGAGTGAGCGAGCGAGCGAGCTTACACGCTGAAGGTGCTGGAGAAGTGTCGTTGGCAGATCTGAAGGTGGATTCGATATCCAAGCTGATCTTGAAGTCGACGTCATCGTGGGGCTCTCGGGAGAGTGAGCGTGAGGAGTTGGGAGCGTGAGCGTTTCTGGAGGGGCTGCAAGGCGAAACCCCTGGTTTTGCTCTTTTATATGGGGGTAAATTTGGGTTTCCGATGTTTTTTTAGGGTAAAAATGGAACTCCACGAAATTTTATTAATGGAAGCCTTCAGCATTCCCAAGGGCCAGCTTTCATTTGAAAGCTCCTTGGGAATTGGTTGCCAAACGCCTCTCTTTGGCTGAAGGGGCTTTGGGGGCTGGATGGGCTTTCTAAATGCCCATCCAAACGCACCCTAAATTAATACCAATATAAAAAAGTTTATGACTGAATTGGTATCAATATAATAAGTAATATCAATGTAATTTGTTTATAATTTTTTTGATACTTTTCCCAACAAATAAGAAACGAAGACAGCTATTATGAAAAATTCACAATCATTTAAGATGGAAACTAAAGCATCCAATGCACAAATTCATATTTGAGACTAACGCATTAAGAACCGCGCTGTTGTTTTAACCAATATGCGTTGGCCGTTGCTGACACATGCGGATGTTGCACACTAAAGGCAATAAAACAAGGAAAAAACTTGATTGTAAAAACTGAAATGAATTTCAGCACAATTTCACAACTAATGACCTAACAATTTCAACTTTACGATATTAATTCCGAGCTATCTATAGCATAGCATTCCATTGGTAGTCTGTTCACTTCATCAATAATAAATAAATATAAAAAAAGCCAAACTCTTTACCTATGGGTTAAAAGCTTGGCTCGATCCAACGCGGACGAGAAAGAGGGTGATAATCCGTCGCCACGAGGTACAGCTCGATCGTACAATCTTCGATGTGGTATATTCCCATGTCCATGCCTCTTTCTTTACTCAGCCAAGACCATGAAGGAAAATAAATACAATTCGGCTTGATGTGATGCTTTTCATTGGACTCCAAAGAGAAGGAAGAATTGTGTCCCAAGAAGAGGGACATGTTCCCCAAGCTCTTAACTTCCATGCACGTTTGAGTATTCAGGTCAATTTGGTAAACCTGAAATCGAAAGGTTCGACCATATTCACCTTTTCTCCATCGTGAAACAAACAATAGCGATCCCGTTGTTGATTGCACTAAATACACTCTAGACCTAACCAATAGATATCTCGTCGACGGTTGCACTAGATTGGGTTGCTCCCGATACATAAGCCTTCTCGGCATCTCGAAAATCACATGAGCTTCGAACGGAGTCGGCCCATTCCCGTCACACTTCAATATCCTACCCTGACAATCAATAGCAACAAAGCACCCCCTATAAGATATGACATCCCAAATATCATGCCCGGGACTAGGGATATTCACTGCCGTCCACTCCTCGTGGCCAGGTTTCCAAAGCTTCGGCCGTCCGCCAAACTCGTGGATGGCCATGACCATGTAATCTGGAGATGTAGTAGGGCTGGCAGATAGGATGAACCGAGACGCGAACCCAGCATCGGGGAGCCTGATAATGCGATTGCGAGGCGACATCGGATTCTTCAGCATGCATGTTTTCCAGCCGTCCAGCGCGAACAGCCAACCTCGTGATGTGAAGCACAGCTTCTCCTTCGCTTCCGGCACGGGCACTTGGTGAACGCGCCGGCACGAGAGGCAAAAGACCTCGCGCCACGCCGTGTCGGCTTCGTCCTCGAGCATCAACCACGGGACGCTGCTCCTCTCTCCGGGAGCGGCTGATCGCCACGAGCGGCACACCGCTCGGAATGCCCGCAAGTCATTGGGACACAGGTGGCGCGAACATAGTTCCAGCAACTCCGGCAAGAGATCCGCCCAGTTCCTCGCCATTCTCGACTTTTATCAAATCGATACGAAACAGAATTCTCCTGGAGGCGATAGAGAAACAGTCAGCTTCGATGATCTTTGATCCCGCCAGGAAAATTCAAATTCTAAAGCGGGAAAAGGAAAACCTAAGCAAGAGAGATGGAGAGAGATCAGTAGAGGACCTGAAGGGTGACGAACGCCGCCGGTTGAGGCGGCGGGACCTCGGAAAGATGACGGCGAGTCCCAAGAGCGAAGAAATCACTCCGGCGTCCCCGCCGGAGAATGACGGAAAATCGACGCCGAAATCTCCAGGCCACCCCCCAAAAAAAATTCGAACTCTAATTTCGATTTCCCGCTTTGAAATCTTCAGCAGCCAGCGAGCGTCTTCTCTTTGCTGAATCGAGCTCCCCAGTTGCAAGGGCGCCGATTTCGCCTGGCAGGCGGTGGCACTGTGAGAGCGCGACGGGAGAGGCGAGAGAAGGACCGGAGAAGAGAGAGGGTTAATACCATATAAAAAACCCTAAACCAATATATATGTAATAATTTTACCGAAAATCCTAAATTAAAACACCGTGATAAATTTAATTCGTTAGTTTCCTTTATATATGGTATCAACATTTCAGTTTATTTTTTTAAATATTTTATTTATTTATTCAATTTAATTTATGAACTATTTTATTTCTTTCTCTTGTTTCATATCAAATTTAGATTAAATTCTGATATAAAATGCTTTTTGATTATTTCACAACATTAAATTCCAAACATAACACCTCTATCAAATGGACTTCGCGACAAAAAACATGTGAGATATGAATTCTTGCATACAAAATAGTGTTTTTTTTTTCATGTTGTAAGAATTTCTAAATGTGAAGAAACATGACATTTTGATAAATTAGATTACTTAACTATATGAGTGTTCAAGCGCATCGCAAACAAATAGAAGGTTAATTCATACCCAACATGTTTAGTATTGAATATGTTCAAGCTTTATATGAACACATTAAGACGTGTGATGTGTGTTAGGGATGAACATGATCCAAGTGAGCGGTTCTCATATTGGAACCAGAAATTGCTCATTAAGAATTGGTTTTGAAAAATTGGAATGGGGAATCGCCCTTTGGTTCCATAGATCATCCCGAGTACCCAACCACTGGTTTGGTTCAATTTTTAGATGTGTCCATGGAATTGGTCCATCAAGTTTCAAACACTTAGTACAACACTTTTCGACAAGTCAAAGTAAAGCTAAAAACAAAGAACCTCCATATAATTGCAATATTAGTAAAAGGATTGGACTCATATTAATAGTTGAGAGTTTACATCATGAGCAAATGGAGGTTAGACTTGAGAGTCAAGGCCATGAGTAAAAGATAGAGAGACAACTCATACAAGATGAGAGTGAGATAAGATGAGTACTCAATTAATGGGTGTTGAGCTTCAGACTAGGGATTTTAGGATTTTCATTTTTAAAATTTTTTTATTGAAATTTTTCTTAAAAATTAAATATATTTTTATATATTACCGATTCGATCCGAGTGGGTAGATGAGCGGTTCCACAATTAGAATTGGGAATCGGATCGGTACTCACCAGTTCCAATAAATTAGAATCAAGAACCAAACCGTTTCCCTTGAGAATCGCCAATTCAGGTCCGGTCCAGTCCAGTTTTGAGTAGTTTGAATGGCTCCAGATTCTTTTGCACACCTTGTCTAGTCTTGTGTGTATGTCTTGTCTTTTGCACACCTCTAGCATGTATGTCTTGTCAAAAAATGACTAGTCTTGCGAAATATTTGCCAACTCTCACCATGCTCAAGCAACGGCCTTTAGAGAGAGAACCAAATAGTGTAAGGATAAAAATGAAGGAACAAATAAAGTTATATGTAGAAATCGAACAATAGAAGGACAAGTAAGTTACCCATCAGCCACATAAGGAAATTTTATTAAACATTTAATGGGAGGACCACATAGAACAAAAGACGACATTGAACAAAATAGAAAAACTTGAACAAGGAGGAAAAGTTCAAGGACCACTGATGTCAGTACACAAAATATAAATAACTGGGTTGGCGTTGGTTTACTTAATGAGGATTGATAATTGATTGGAGAATGGTATGTTACCAAGCCCTATTTTGCAAGCCGCAACTACAATCGCAAATTAGAGCTAAACAAAAGCTGAGTTTAAGTAGGACTAGTCATATTTATTGTGCTCCATACGTGCCTGATTCGAAATGCATCTAAAGAAAATGGATATGTTTTAAAACTAAGGAGCTATATATATAGGCACACGCACATGCTCATTTTAAAGTATAAGAAATCGATTTATTAGGTAACCTCCAGGAGACGTCCAATTATAATTATTAATTATACATGACGTTCTCTTTTAAACTTTTCTATATAGAGACAAGTTAAGGGTGTTTTAGTCATATGAAAAGTCAACGACAAATGTAAGATTTAGCTTTATGTATAATATAGATGAGCATCTAACCTTTCAAATAAATACGTCATCCTCCATAAAAAAAAACATCATTGCATCTAATCCTGTTGCTATCACGTACTAATGTCCGAGCAATTCCGATTAAGGTGATCACAATCTAGCTCTGAGACTTTGAAGTTTCCTAAAACAAGACAAAATTTTATTTGCCGCCCTACATAATAGTAACTAACTTTTCTCAGGTTAAGTCTATAGTGTTTAGATCACGACCAATCGTCACATCAGTGTTGGCGAAATCTACTTAACTCACCTACAAAGAGAACTTGGATATTTTTTCTTCACAATCCAAAATGGACAAAAAAAAGAAAAGAGACGTCAAGATCTGAGCAGGGCATTTTGTATTGCCAAGAAGAAGATAATGAATTAGCCGCAAGGGTGAGCAGTAGGCCTAGAATATTGCACTAAACTATTTTCGTTTTTGAATAGTACACATGTATTTTTATATCCCACGGCTTCGACGGATCGCTTGGCCCCCACGCTGGGATCGAGACACGGCCCAGATTCTTATAGAAGGATAAAATAGAAGTTGTTTTGATGAATTTAGAAAAAAAAATTGTCTTGTCCATATTACAATATCTCTAGATTCAATAATATTATATGAGGAAAGAAAGATTTTGAAAAAATAAATAAATAAAATAACAAGTCATCGATGGAAACATGATGTGAAGCAAAGGCCGATGCTGATGCAGCAATTAATGAAAAATTCTTCACTAGTCGAGGCAATAATTTGAAGCATCTTATGCAAAAATTCAGATTCGAGACCGTAATTTCTCAAGGACCAAGCTATGGCTTTAACTGATATGTTGGCCATTGCTAACACATCTGGATGTTGCAAACTAAAGGAAATAAAGCAAGGGAAAGACTTGATTGTAAAAACAGAAATGAATTTCGGCACAATTTCACTTCCAATGTCCTAACAATTTCAAGTTTCCGAAATTAATTCCTAACCATCCATATAGCATAGCATTCCACCAATCTGCTTACTTCACCAATAATAAAAAAAAAAAAGAAAAAAAGCCAAATTTTTTATCTATGGGTTAGAAGCTTGGTCCGATCCAAAACGAAAGAGAATAATGGTCACAAAACTTCATCATGAGATAAGCTCGGTTGTGCAATCTTCGACGTGGTTTATTCCCATTGATCCCGCCAGGAAAATTCAAATTCGGTTTTGTGTTGTGTTTATCCGATTAAAACTTATCTTCCAGGTGGCCAGCCATGGCGACCAGCCAGTGTGAGGGATGAGCTTGCGGAGTCGGTAAAGCTCTAGCAAGGTCAAGCTTGCCAACGGCCGATTTAGCAAGACTCAAGCTTGAGGCCTTGGCCTCGTCGGCCGAAGAAGAGGAAAAAGAATGGAAAAAAAAAAAAAAAAAAAATAATAACTAAACATTTGATTTTTTTAAAATTAAAAAGAAAAAAAAATTAATTTATAAATAAAAATAATAAGTGTATTGGAAGTTCTAAAACTTGTTAACAAAGTGTAATTTAATTCTGAATATTTTAGAAAGTGCAATTAAGTCCTACAATTTGTCAAGTAAATGTAATCAAGTTGCGAAAACTCTCAAAAAATACAATTAATTCCAAGAGCGATCCTGAATCGCATAAAAAAATTTAAAAAGATCGAAATTATAATTATGTTTTCTTTCCATTCTCTTTCTTTCTTCTTTCTTCTTTCTTCTTCCATCATCCTCAGACGATGGCTAGCCATGGCGACCAGCCAGGTGAGGGATGAGCTTGCTGGAGTCTAGTAAAGCTCTAGCAAGGTCAAGCTTGCCAATGGCCGATTTAGCAAGACTCAAGCTTGAGGCCTTGGCCTCGCGACTGAAGAAGAGGAAAAAGAATGGAAAGAAAAAAAAAGAAAATAAATAATAACTAAACAATTCGCTTTTTTTAATTTAAAAAGAAAAAAAAAATTAGTTTATAAATAAAAAGAATAAGTGTATTGGAAGTCCTAAAACTTGTTAACAAAGTGTAATTTAGTTCTGAATTTTTTAGAAAGTGCAATTAAGTCCTAAAAATTGTCAAGTAAATGTAATCAAGTTGTGAAAACCGTCAAAAAATACAACTAAGTCATGAAACTTATCAAATTGTTCAAATTAAGTCATTTATTGATAGTACTTTTTAAAAGTTTTAGAATTTGATTGCACTTTCGTAACAAATTTTAGGAGTTGATTACATTTTTTGAAAATTTAAGGACTCGATTATATTTTGTGATTAGTTTTAGGACCTAATTATAATTTTTGAAAGCTTTAGCACTTAATTGCACTTTCGTGATAAGTTTTAGGACTTTTAATGCATTTATCCCCGAATAAAAATAATTAAAATTTTGACCTTTCAAAATAAAATAAAAATATTAAATAATGGAATATATTTTCTAATTTATTTTCATTTTTTAGCAAACATTAGAGAATATTGTTTTTCTTCTAGAAAATATCTTCCTACAAAACATTTTTTTAAAAAAAAATTGGAGCCTCAATTTAAAAAAAAAATTATAAAAGTTGTCACTAGATTTGTATTGCATGAAAGTGTTTTAGCATTATCATTTTTTTTAAATCATAAGAAGCAAGCTTTCCTAGATTTAGTTAAATGGGTTCGGGTCTAGTATAGGTTGGTTCAAGTATGAGTCAAGAAATTTAAATTACGATAAATGAGTAATAAATGGATTAATTTGGATCGAATCATTTATGGCTCGACCTAATTCACTTGCTTGATAGAGCTAGCTTCCCATGATTCCGCAATCCCAAGATAGCCTATGTAGTTCGACCCCAACTTACATCTACGGGCATGAAGGAATCGTAAGCTAGGCAAAAATGATAATCATTCTGTTTCCGAAATTAATTTTTGGCCATAAATTGATTTTTCAATTTCTATTATCCATACGAGTTTCTAAGACAAAATACACATTTTATAACGATACAAAATTTATGTTCCTAGAGTAGAAATTCATTTGATAATGATATAAAATTTCTCCCTCCTAAGTGGAGGTGGGAGGGCTGGGCGAGCAAGCGGTCAAGTAGCGTGGTGGTGACAAAAGTGAGCGATGAGTAGAGTTTCTATTTCTTATTTTTGTTCCAAAAGTAGAAAAATAAAAAAAATGAATTTTTGGATTAACCCATCATCAATGCCCCCAAGAATAATCGAGATTCAACCAAGAGCGATCCTGAATCGCATCAAAAAATTTAAAAAGATTGAAATTATAATTCTTTTTTCTTTCCATTCTCTTTCTTTCTTCTTTCTTCTTCCATCATCCTCGCCGGTGGTCGGCCATGGCGACCAGCCGTGTGAGGGATGAGCTTGCCGGAGTCCAAGAAAGCTCTAGCAAGGTTAAGCTTGCTTAACAGTTGATTTAGCAAGACTCAAGCTTGAGGCCTTGGCCTTGCTGGGTTGAAGAAGAGGAAAAAGAATGGAAAGAAAAAAGAAAATAAATAATAAATAAACATTTGATTTTTTTAAATTAAAAAGAAAAAAATTAGTTATAAATAAAAAGAATAAATGCATTAAAAGTTCTAAAACTTCTTAACAAAGTGTAATTTAGTCCTGAAATTTTTAGAAAGTGCAATTAATTTCTAAAACTTGTCATGTAAATGTAACCAAGTCATGAAATCGTCAAAAAATCCAATTAAGTCTTGAAACTTGTCAAATTAATCAAATTAAGTCCTGTATTGATAGCACTTTTTAAAATTTTTAGAATTTGATTGCACTTTCATGACAAGTTTTAAGAGTTGATTACACTTTTTGAAAGTTTAAGGACTTGATTATATTTTGTGATTAGTTTTAGGACCTAATTATAATTTTTGAAAGTTTTAGCACTTAATTGCACTTTCGTGACAAGTTTTAGGACTTTCAATACATTTATCCCGAAATAAAATAATTAAAATTTTGAATTTTCAAAATAAAATAAAAAAATATTAAATAATGGACTATATTTTCCAATTTTTTTAAAATTTTTAAAATTGTCATTAGATTTGTATGGCATGAAAGTGTTTTAGCAATATCATTTAAAAAAAAAAAAAAAAAAAACATAAGAAGCAAGCTTTCCTAGATTTACTTAAATGGGTTCAGGTCTGGTATAGGTCAGTTCAAGTATGAGTCAATAAATTTAAATTACGATAAATGAGTAATAAACGGATTAAATGAATCGATTTGGATTGAATCATTTATAGCCCCACCTAATTCACCTATTTGATAGAGCTAGCTTTTCATGATTTCGTAATCCCAAGATAGCTTATGTAGTTTGACCCCAACTTACATCTTCGGACATGAAGGAATTGTAAGCTAGGCAAAAACGATAATTATTCTATTTTCTAAATGAATTTTTGGCCAAAAATTGATTTTTCTATTTCTATTTTTCATACGAGTTTCTAAGACAAAATGGATATTTTATAATGATACAAAATTTATGTTCCCAAAGTAGAAATTCATTTGATAACTATATACAATTTCTCCCTCCTAAGTGGAGGCAGGAGGCAGTCGGCGAGCGGGTAGCTAGTAGCAGGCGGGTGGTGATGAAAGTGAGCGATGAGTAGAGTTTTTATTTATTACTTTTGTTCCAAAAGTATAAGAATAAAACCACTGCCCGTAGCGGCAGCGGTGGCTTCACGCTCTCACCCTCATTCGGGAGGGAGAGAGTTCGAATCCCCACCCTATCGTTAGGGATTTTTAAGTGTGGTGCCTTGGTAGTGGGTCCTAAGCTAGCGCCACCTCTAGTTTACTTTGCCGGCTGTTAACTGTACGGAACCATTTTTAAGTGTGGTGCCTTGATGGTGGGTCCTAAGCTAGTGCAACCCCTGGTTTACTTCGTCGACTGTCGTCTATACGGGGTTCCGTGGTCATAAAAAAATATATATAAGAATAAAAAAAGTTTATTTCTCATTTCTATTCTAAACCTATTTCTAGAGTAAAACGTGTGAAATTGTGTTATCAAACAGATTTTTGTTTTAAACCTATTCCCATAAACTGAAAAAAAAAATAAAGAAATAGAATAATTATCATGCACATCATTATCCTCTAACTTGGTCACGCGCCTGGCTTTATGCATGTCATTTCAAGAATTCACAGTTCACTCAAACATCAAATACAAAACAAACATCTCAATGTCAACCTCACTTGGATTGCAAACCATAGTACGCGGGAATTGACTGCAAACTGAACGGTAGTTTTCGATCCGCCTCGTCGTTTTTGAAAGGTGGAATTTCGATTGATAGAGCAAACTTTTGACCCGGCATCTTTCACCTTCTTTAAACTGCGAAACCGCACCACCCTAACATTTGTAACGCGGAAGTACTCGTGTGAATGACGTAATAAGAACAATAATAAAAGGGCTCGATCCTAGTCTCAATTGCTTCCTGCAAAAGTCAAATCTATGGTGCAAGCTAGAATCCAAAAAGGTACTTTCTGGCCTACAAGGCATTAACAGTCATCGTTTTCACTCGCAGTTCGTTCACTTGGCCACCGGTAATGGATGACAACTCTTCCCCGGAACTCATCGTCTTCTCACGAATCAGTATCTTGTTTGAACATAACATTTTGCAGCCTAATTTGTGTCAAAGAGAGTGCATCAGACCTACAGCAGTCCTCGAAGTCCATGTTGTATATGAATTTCTTGATATTATCGAAAGAAAAGCTTCTGCAAAACGTGATAACATAATAAAGGTAGAACATACATCAATGAAGTAAGATGATGAATCGCATCATTTATCCATTGACCTATGTCCATGAGTGGAGGAGGAGCAAAATCACCATACTAAGTTAATGAGGACAGTACATTGTCCTCCTGTCCGAATGACTTTCACCTAGCTTAGAAATGGTTCCCATTCTTCAGAAATGTCTTGATGAAATCATGCCATGAAATGTGAACACTACTGTATTGTCTGGACTTCTGCAGCCAATCCTCAACAAATCTATGAACTGTTTTTGAGAAATTATCGCTAGACAGCAACAGCTGGATATGGATACGGTTGAGTACATTGGGATCGATGGGTAGATCACGATCAGGGACCGAGCGTTACTCTTCCACTATGTTTTCCAGCCGAGCATGCTTGTTCACTTAGGAGAGAGAAACTTTAGCCTTTTGAGTACATGATTTTGCTGGACTTGTGGGTTAACGTTACCCCCCATGGAAACACGTTCTTGTTCAATCTAAATGCTCCATGAGCACCTCAAAAAAGCAAGCTGAGAAGGTCTACGAAGATGATAACAATGGAAAGCAACTATCTGCATAACCGCAATTTCTAACTACCAGAAGTTTTCAGAAAAGGATACCCGGCAATAGCCATTGTTTCAGGAACAACATTTGAAAAAATCTACATGCATCAGATACAGATGACTTATGGTACATTTCCCAGGCAAGCATATCGAAAACATGGATGTCCGAGATTAACCATAAAGTTTAACTGACAAATAAAATGCTAGTAAGGGGATAAGCAAACAATTATCAGGCTGAGGTCAAAGAAATTCATAACCAGAACATGGCCTCTTCTTGGACAAGCTACAATTATGCATATATTTAAAGTACCACGAGAATAACTCAATCGAGTAATCTTTAGCGCATCAGTTCACCATATCACTTGGACTGCACCGTGAGCAAAAGTCCTCACTGAGCATGGACAAAGCATAGAAGCATAACAAGAAGCGTGCTACTAAAAGTCTGACTCTTGTGGCACCTGAAAAGCAGCTCAAATGAAGCACTTAGGCCCTCCAGAGAAGCTTTGCATGCTACGCTGCCAGAGGTCGAATGGCATATACGCCACTGCATATCCATTTTTCCAAGACCACGGTAAACTAAAAAGAAAGAGAAAAAGGGAAAGAAACTGGATATCCTTGATAGTTACTTCACTCTTCAGCCGAAATGACTAGCCTCGGTTTTTTTGTGCTATGACCTCTAATAAGGCGTATGCACCTAGCATCAAATATACTTGCCCATTCCGCTAATTGTCCAAGGAACTGGAACCTTATAACCCACCAAAAGGAAATGTGATATGCGCAATGCAGTTAAGTTTACTTTCGGACCAGGATAATAATGTGAAGTTGAAGAGATGAAACTAACAATGCAAGTTTTGCACTGCGTGCATCATCTCAGTTTTTATAAACAGCTGCTTCTAGAGCTTTCTCTTCCATTATATTGCTTAAGCTTCACGGGAGTGAAAAGGCAAAACTGGAGAATACAGAATAGGCAATCTAGAAAGGAAGGACCTGAACCTGTAATTTCCCTCATATACAGAGATCGTTAAAGAACAGTTGCCATCTTTAGTTTATGAGCAGTCATCTTTTGGTTATATCATCTCTTATAATGGTGAAGTCCCACAGATCTCCATACTTCTCGTTGAAATCCCAAATGTCCATGGTGTTGTAGTCAGCTATTAACTTATCGCGGGCTCCTCTTTCCATGGTGTATATCTGGGGCTCGAAGTTGTGGGGCTTGTCAGGCTTATCCATCTCGATGACGCAGAAGACGATAGTAAAGAGAGCTGCTCCGATGTACAAGTACTCTCCCTGAAGGGGAAGGAAGCCAAGGCTATCCTTAGTCATTTAACACAGGTTAACAGGGGAAATATAGCAGATTGGATCGTCCAATGCTTAGCAGAGCTAAATATTCCTTCACATTACCGGAACATCAAAGTACATTCCTGCAGCAACCGCTGGAAGGAAAAGCCACGAGATGAGCCCTGCAATTAGTGATTGCACCAATAAGTTGTTTGTCCGAGTCCCTCTGATTAATTGTAACTCAAATGCAGGAGAATGCTTGATATAACTAGTTATACCCTGAAAGCCGGTCGGCGGTTCAACTGCAGCAATATCTTCCGCAATTGCTCCCCAGAAAGTTCCTAGATCGAAAATCATCAAGAATCAACTGGAGGTCGAAAGGACAAGATGATTCTTCCTACAACAGAGGCAATTTCCTAGTGGGCAGTTGGCATCATAAATCGCAGGTATCATTCTACGATCAAAAGCAACGTTACCGCAAGCAAGCCACTATCTGGCTCCACATTCGAAACTCAAAAGATCATCACACTTGTGTACCACAAATACAACTCCTTAGTACTTCGCCTACACAACACCTGAATAAGGTTGTGACATCAAATCTGCAATTCATTTGTCCTTTAATCAGTATGTATGGAATAAGTTCTTCTGTTATACTGAGGAATTGAAGTCATGATGTAAAAATCCCATCCAATCACACTGTAAATTGTTTCTTTCATTTAGATGTTTCATCCTGGAATCACTTCATATTGCTGGCAAATCGATTAACTCTACCGTTTCCGACTCTGAGTAAAACGAACCACAAAAGAGCAAAAGACGAAAGGGAACAAAAGAAGAAGATAGCTTCCAATATATATTTGCCTTTCTCCTCCCCTTCGTAGTAGGTGTGGTGCCCGTCGTACTTTCCATACTTGAAATCCTCCTGCGATCAGCACCAACATAGCTTCAGATCACATCTCCCACTAACATGCACATGCTCTACGTCAATTAGAAACATTAGAACATGGATTCAAAGGCAATTGTTCATCAGGAGCAGCGAGAGGCGGCGCTACATAACGGGTCACCGGTGTCATCCGGCGTCACACGCATGAACACCAGCTCATCACGAAAGGACATGCATCTCATCTTTGGCCCGGCATTTCTCAAACTCATCAATTCTAGTGGCATGTAACTAGCCTAATATAACTTAAAGCGGAGTACTTCTCCGCAACTCAACTCCATTAGCTAATCAAGCAATCGGGTACCTCACGAAATTGTTCTAAACGCATAGGCATCATGATCAATGCATCACTGTTTTCGTAATTCGCCAAACGAAGAACGACGCACGGCCAGGACGGGAGGGTGCCGGAAGCCGCAAGAACTTACTTCGTCGACGCTGTTCGTGGCCCAACGGTCCACCGGGTCCTCGTTCAGGTCGGGTTCGATCTGGGACAGTCCGGCAGCGTTCAGCCGGCGGACCGAGCTCCGTCCCCGCGGCTCGAGGCGGCGGAGGGGAGCCGGGGCTTCGGGTCGCGATGATGCTCGCCGCGCGGCGACGTCGACTGGCTTGGAGGAGATTCCGGGCACCGTGCATGCCGCGAGAACGCAGAGCGCCATTTTCGGCCTTCGGCTTTCCTTCACTGGATCGACCGTTTTTCTTTTATCTTCGGTTTGCGGCTGCTCCGGCTGCGGGGAGCTAGCCAATGGGACCCTCCCACGTGTTGGTTCGGCGCTCCCCGTTCCCGTTTGTGGATGGCGTGGCGTCATCTGGTTGGATAGTTATTTCGTTACCGTAGGACCGAGTGCATGGTGCGTGACCGTACCAACTGAAATTGAACGGTAACGGGGATATTTGCACTTTATCCAGAACTGATTGTTTTGCATTTAATGAAAAATTTGGCTTCCCTGGTCTCAGAAATTTCAATGTTCTAATAACATGGGACATATCCATTTTTCCTCAAAACAAAGATAATTCGACTAAAAGATTTAAGAAAATTTTAAAAATCCTTTTTCCCTCTCCTTTCACAACATTTCAAAACATTTTTTTTTTTAATTTTCCCATCCAAATATTCATCCTTTGTTTTTCCTGGTTCTCCCAACAGAGTATGAACATTATAAGCCTCAATTGAAATTTAAAAATGAATGGACTCCACAAAAGAGAGGTGAAGTTACTGATGATAATATATATAGAGAAGAGGAAAAGAGAAATAAATATAAAAAAATGAAAATATTGAGGAAACTATCAAGATGATTATTTTGCATAACAAGAAAATTGACAGATGGGAACGAAAAATAAAACTAGATGGAAAGAGTTTTGATTACAAATTAAATACACGGTAAATTTCACCAAGTTCCTTTAATTACTTACAAATTAAACTTTAGTAACTTTGCTCCAATATATATGTGTTGTCAAATGTTTCTAAGGTACATTTTCTATCATCTAATTACCTATTTTGATCCTCTAATTTCTTTTACTGAAACTTTTTAACATTGTTAACTTTGCAATGTCACGTATTCTATTGACATGAAAGTCATTATGCACTATGATAGGCTAAAACCACGACAAACTTTGCCGGGCCTTCATGAGTAGTTCAATGAGTGAAGAATGATTGTTGATTGTTCACAAATGACTATCGCTGAGCATCAAATTGCTAACAGTTAATTGTCGGCCATTTGATTTGACGCGTCAATTTCGTTGCGAATTAGCCTAAGCATAGAATGAAAATGCCAGGTGATATACAAGACACAAAAGTACGGTGGCGGGGACGGGCGAACATAAAAAAGAATCTTATAAAGTCCGTCCGGTCACGACGGACTCGGCCGGAGCCAGATTCTACACCAAGACCATCCTAGCTTTAGCGCAGTATTTTTAAAACAATAAATTAATGAATATATATATATATATATATATATATATATATATATATATTCAGTCCACGTCAGCACGACAGCCTCGTAAATCTCGAATTGCTTCGCTCGCTCTCCTCGGATGAGCAAGAAGAATCATATTCTTTGAAATTCAGTCGCACTTCTGACTCTCTCTCTCTGACTTGGCACTCGCTCTGCTCGCGTCCGTGCGTTTCTTTCTCGACCGGTGAGTTTCCTTCTTCTTCCTCTCTCATGGGCTGCTTTCGGAATGCGCGGTCGAAATCCCGAATGGGTTGTTTCTGCATCTTGTTGGGTTGTTCAGTTGCCAGCGAATGCGCGAGCAGCGAGGGAGCACGAGAGTGGATTCATTTAATCATCATCTGTCGCCACGCCTCGTGTTTCTGTTTTCTTTTTCTTTTTTTTGTTTGGTTTTAATGGAACTTTGCAACTTGCCTTGTCGAAAGAATCGATCTTTTTGCTTCGACATGAATATACTTTGAGCTCGGGCGAGCGCGAAGAAGTACCCTTTAAGCGTGAGGCGAAAGATCACTTCGCTCTGTGCTCGGCGGGTGGCTGCGTGTCGATGTGAGTTCGATTTCGGTATGCGTGGGAAGAGAAGTTATCAAATTGGGTTGATGTTGGTCCTATTTGTCTCTGCTGGACTATGCATCAGATAACTTATTCATTTTGGGAAAATCTCAACTGGGAAGTTGGTTAAGTGAGACTTGGTTGATTCATTTGTGGTGATTGGTTGAGTGAAGTTGTAGCCTCTCTTTCCTACTTTTTTGTGCTATGAGAGGAATCTCATGTCTATCTCAACTTATGGTGACGGGCTTGTGCATCCCGTGGTCCGATTGTAACCTAAGAAATGATACTTGCTTATTGTTAGTTAGACATGAAGTATGATGAATGGATGTCGTTAATACCGGTTGTAGGATCCATTGATTTTTGCAACGAGAGTTGTTTAATGCCACAAGAGATGTTGGGGTTCTGAGTTTTCTCATTGCTCATTAT
This sequence comes from Eucalyptus victrix, assembly GCA_016097545.1. Classification (NCBI taxonomy): domain Eukaryota; kingdom Viridiplantae; phylum Streptophyta; class Magnoliopsida; order Myrtales; family Myrtaceae; genus Eucalyptus; species Eucalyptus victrix. The sequence continues at coordinate 6,615,109 of CM027842.1, forward strand.
TAGTTGAGGTTGAGAATTGCCACTCTTTTTTATTGGTACTAATTTGACAATAGTTTTGGATTGCATATTGGAATTTACTATATTCTAATGTACTTTCTCTTCTTTGCTTTCATTTGCACTTAAATATTCATAACCTTGTTTGCCGTGGATGTTTCTCAGGCTGTCCCTTACATGGAGGCGCACTTAGGGATGGACATCGCTATTGAAGAAGACTATGCTTCCCAGTCTCAATTACTTAAAGAGTTCATTGACATTTGCAACATCGACAAGGCATGGATATTTAAGTCCAAAAATGGTATCGGTGCTTATCTCATCTGCTATCTCGATGCTTACTCTTCCATAGATATACACTATGATAAAAGTGGTTATTGTTTGGTTATAGGTAAAGGCTCCAAGGTTATGTTTTCACTTAGCCAGCCAGATCTTCTGGCAAACAAGATGAGGAAATTCATCTTATCTGCTCATATCTCCAGCGAAACTAGCAATTCCATCACCTTTCAATGGGCTCTATTCCCCGTTGAGATGGAAAATGCTTCTATAATTGTTCCCTCACCCTCTGGGTCCAAGCTTCTTGTAGTGAAGAATTCTGAGACTGATTCTCCAACTCAATTTGAAATCTGGGGTTCGTCTCAGTTGGAGAAGGAATTCTGTGTTCCCCAATCTGTCCACGGTTCTGTGTTTACAGATGATTGGTAATAAACTATATCAGTCTCAAGCTCCAATGAATCTGTTGTATAATGTCAGTAGAAAATTGAAATGATCTCAGAATGGATAGGTTCAAGGGGATATCATGGAGCCATGATGAATCTCTCATTGCTTATGTTGCCGAAGAGCCAGCTGCTTCCAAGCCCAACTTCAACAGTTCTGGCTATACAAAGGATAACTCAAATGACAAAGATTGTTCCAGCTGGAAAGGTCAGGGTGACTTTGAAGAGGAGTGGGGGGAAACATACGCAGGAAAAAGGAAGCCAACGCTCTTTGTTGTCAATAATAAGAGGTCCCATTACACAGTTTTAAAATACTCTGCTTACTAGCAGAAGTTTGAAATGGCAACTTTAAGATCTGAATTCGCTGGTTGTGTGCAGTGGGGAGGTACGAGCTGTTCAAGGAATCACGAACTCTCTAAGTGCTGGACAGGTCATATGGGCACCATCAGTTGAAGACACGAATGAATATATGGTTTTTGTTGGGTGGTCATCAAATCTAAGGAAGTTTGGCATTAAGTATTGCAACAACAGGCCTTGTGCAATATATGCAGTTAAAAACCCATTCCATCAATCAGAAGCTGATAAAGTTGATGTCAAGTGGGTACATCCTTAATTGGTTTCCTGCTCTTGCAAAAAATTTTCTTTATGTGACTATTATCGATACGACTTTTAAATGTGATTTTAAGAATTCAAATAAATCATCCAATTTTGTAGAGCTGATGCTGGTGTAGATTCTCCTTTGTGTAATTTAACTCAGAGCATCAGCAGTGCTTTCTTTCCCCGTTTCAGGTATGCTCCTCTTGGCTCTTAGGATATGTTCTTCATTTGTTATTGTTTCGACGATGAGTATAAGTTCTTGATTAGACTTTGGAAGCACCTGTCACCTCTGTTTTAAGTTTTTACTCATTCAAACTTTACATTAATGGTACAGTCTCAGCATTGAGTTTGATTCCATAACTTTTGTGTCTTTGGTATATGCAAGCATATTTTTGCTGTATTGTATCTTTCTCTGCTGTTTTATGCTCAGCTGCAATTCTTTGGCATGGGTTGTCTACTACTGGATGTGTTGCAATGTTTTGATTTCGCAAGCTTATATGACAGTGCTGTTATCATGGAAAAAGAGCACTAGGGTTAGCCATTTATGACTGACCTATCTATATACTGTCATGACGTATCTCTATATATCCAAATATGATAACTATCCAGCTTTTCTTAAACTGTCTGGGCACTATTCTGTTTACTTGAGAGAAGCAATTTTATCTGAATGATATAATATTGTTGGTAATATGAGTGTTAATCTCAAGAACTTAAATGGTTTTCTAACCAAATGCTTCTATGTAAAATATCAATTCTCAGCCCAGATGGGAAGTACCTTGTCTTTCTATCAGCAAAGGGTGGAGGGACTCTGGAGCGCATTGGGTTACTAATTCACTTCATAAAATAAATTGGCCAATTGATGGGAACCTGACCCTACACAGAAGTATTGCCGATGTGGTGAGTTTCATCACCTGATTGAAGTCTGATAAATTTTGCTGCCTCACTTCATTTATTTGTGTTGTATGTATCGCATGAAAGATGATACTATCCTGCTGATATGTCAATGTTGTGATACTCAGTTTAATGACTTAGGTACTCAAGCAGGCGAAAAAAACAAAGCCAACATTTCTTTATTGTTTTTTCATTCTGTGTGCTGCTTGATTTACTAGAATCTTTATTGGATGTAGGTCAATTCGTTGACTAATTAGTGTAGCTTTCCATGAAAAGTGTTTTGCATGATTGGATTTGAGGATTTGAACACTCACTTTTACCACTTGCGGTTAAATTTGCACTGATGTAACCTTTGGTATACTAATGCTATAAGGAAAATGATTGGTTCTCTATATTTTGTGTTGTCAATCTGAAGTGTGTGGACTACACTGATATTTACTTTGACAGTGGATGCTGCCTAGGATTTCTTTTCGTGTTCCTCTAATGCTTCTTCTTTGTTGGCTTATTATATTTCAATCCTTCATAAGTGCAGGTCCCTATCATCATGAATGCTGAAGAAGGGTGCTTTCCTGGGCTTTACTGCACCAATGTGCTTGCTAACCCGTGGCTTTCTGATGGATGCACAATGATCCTGACTTCCTCATGGCGGAGCAGTGAAGTGATACTTGCTGTTAATGTGCTGAAGTAATACATTTTTGTTTGTCACTACAATTAAAAGAAGAAAGAACACTGTTCAGTGCATATATTTTGTTGGTTAGGGACTCTTTATTTTAATTGAACTTAACAGGTAAATGCTCATCTGTATGCAGTGGCAATGTAGCACGAATCAGCCCTATGGAGTCGGACGCTTCATGGGAAGTTCTTACTCTTGATGGGGGCAACGTTATTGCTGGTAACCTGAAGCTGGAGAGTAGCCTGTATGTTGTTAGGAAACGACATGACTTGAAATATAAGTTCATGCAATTTGCCTTTCAGTTTCTAGCAGTCCAGTGGATGTGCCTCAGCTGAAGTACGGTTATCTTATTGATAAAATACAATCAAGTGCTTCATGGAGTTGGTTGGACATTTCAAGTCCCATATTCAAATGTTCTCAGAAGGTTGTAAAATACTTCTTCTGTTCCATATTGGTGTCAAGTGCCTGCAGTTACTTTTCTATGTATGACCTAATCTACCAAAACTCCTCTTATTACAGGTAGACATGTTGCTTGCATCTTGTCAATTTAGACTAATTAAAATTCCAGTCAAGGACGTTTCTACTTGCACAACAAGAGGTATCTGTCTTATTTATGTAGAGAATACCCACCTGTATTCGCTGATGTGACTTTGTTTGTGACTTTGTTGTTGATGTGCTATTAACATGTATTTATGATTTTTATTCTAAAATCTCTAGTAAAAGGTTTTCCCTTTATGCTTGCTTAATAATGGAGTGATTAGATACTTTGCATATTACTGCTTATGGTGCTTTTCATTCTTTACATCATTCTCATCCATTTGGGGATGAAATAATCTTGTTTACCATGGAGAAATTCTACTCTCTCTCTTTTTTTTCCCCCACATTGTGAGCTTCTCATTGGCGCTACCAGTAAATATCATCTGTTCCTCCATGAAAATCTTGAGTTGTTATTTTGCTTGGCACTTACGTATTTGTCTCCCTTCATTGATACATTCCCCTGCTTTTTCCTTTTCATGTCAAGTTGATAAATGTGTGCATTTGTGCATCTTTATAAGTTTTTGCCGGACTTAAAGTTCTTAGAAATGTGGACACATATGAACAACAGTAAGTTCAATTTTGATTTCTTGGTCAACATGGTCTTCCTTCATAAGTAATGTGGTAGCTTGGACAAAGATCAATCTCCTTCTTACATGCATTTAGTTGTGTTGACGAGCTTCATACATTAGTATCTGCAAATGTGCAGTTTAATAGCTGCTGCTCATTTACATATCCTAGGCATCCCGAGGTTGCTCCTTTTTATTGTAATTCATGTTTTTCGCTGTAATGTTATTATTGGTTCATGTACAATGTGACCATGTTATCCTTGCCCAAGTAGGTTCCCAAGGATTTTGACAAAAATGGAAAGATTTTGAGGACCTTTTGAAAGGTTGAATTAAATGATTGGTGAGGAGCTTGAAACAAGTGCGAAAGAAACTGTTCATAATGCCAACTAATTTCTTGATAGTCGAACAAAGGATTGGATGATCTGTTGATCATCTACAGAAAGAACTTGAATTAATGGAAAGATTAAGAAATCAGTGGACCAAATTGCCAGATGAGTTAAGTGTCTTTTTTGAGATGGGCTTAGGGAACTCTAAATATGGTACATGGGCGCCTTAGGGGATCAGAAAGCCTACTCAATAAGGAAACTGACTTTTCTATAGAAGTATCCTGATTTGAATTGTGTCAGAAGAAGTGAAAAATCTTAATAGAACTTAGTCAATTCATATCTCATACTTCAGTCGAACTTGTTCCTTCAATATAGCATGCTGGTAGCCAACTGAGTTGTTTTAATATCATCACCAGTTGCTTTTTCATTCCCATTTCAGATGTCTAAGATCTCATCTTACAACTAGAGTAAAATACTGCTTTTTATGTTCCATCTATTTGATTCATTACAGGTGCTACAAATGACTTTGAGGCAATTTTTGTATCATCAAAATTGAAAAACGACGTGCCTGATCCACTAATCGTGATCCTTCATGGTGGGCCACATTCTGTCTCCACTTCAACTTTTTCAAAGTCTCAGGCTTTTCTGTCTTCACTTGGATTCAGCTTACTAATTGTGAATTACAGGTAGGTTTTCTGTTGTCCAATTTGCAGAAGGTTTGATTCAGTTTGGTTCCTTGAGCAAATGTGGGACTCCAGAATTAGCTTGTAACCAAATGTTTTTAATGCCAGACCATTGAACAAACCACTTGAGTGACTGATTTGTGTGCAACAACTGTCTCAACGCTATGCTGCTCTGCATCTATCTGTTCTCCAAGATCCAAGCTAAAATGGCGTGTCTTCTTATATGCCCCCTGGTGCCAATGCTTTGTTTGAATCTCTGCTTGCATCATTTCGTTTTGCATTCCTTGACTGATTATGTTAAGTACATAAAATCGAGTATCATTAAATTAAGCATCATTTATTTGAAAAATTGCATGCCTATGTGTTTTCAGTATTGTGTTCTCAAGGTTGAGGCCTAGGTTTGGAACACCACCAGCACGATTTTCGAATCCTTCTCCAGCAGAAATATGGTTTGATCTGTTGGAAAAGCTTGCTTTAATTGGTTTAATCTTTTAAATATGGTTTGATCTGAAGTACAATTTAGTGCCATAAACCGAAGGAATTCAGACAGATCCACTACTTGATGGTTGAACTGGACAATTAGTTTTCACAAATTGCATAACAAAAGGAGTTTCTTTCTTTAATTGTCTCCTCTATCCAATGCTAGAGAAGAAAGCCTCCACTTTCGAAAGTCAATAGACTGCAATTGATATGGGAGAACCAGATTGATGTTCTGCCCTTTCTGTTTCGATGTTTTTGTGATGCTAGGTCACAATGTGATGCAGTGTGGATGAAGACTTTGGATATCTTCCTTTCTAAATCATTTTGGGCTTTACTTTGGCATTCAAATATCTATAAGTATATATGCTAATTTCTCCTATCATCAGGAGAATTGGTAATTTGGTATTAAGATTGTGAAGAAAGTATTCCTTCATTTACTGTGGTTTTCTTGCTTGGGTAATTGAGAAATTGGTACAATTAGTTTACGTGTGTAACTCACAAAATGATCAGAAAGCTAGCAAGCTTATACAGAATTTATAAAAGAAACTGACCAAGCCGTATAAGATAGAGGATTTATGTGGGTATGATGTGGTGTCCGAGTCTTCAATTTCTCTTGGATTTCCTGCCTTGCATAAACTGCGCATTTGAAACTCTGTAATATAGTGTCTAAGTAAGCAGAAAGTACTATCTTACTTTGTAGATTGCATATAGTATTGGCACGGATCCAATATTACATCCATAGGGCATCAGGAAATTTTTCGTTTATGTATGTAGATTCATTAAGAGTGTTTTAAACATACACTGGAGATTTTAGTAACTCGATCACAATGGCCTCCGTTTTTTCCCTGCTTATATCATGAAATGATCTTTCATCATTTGATATTCTCAATACTTTCTCGCAATATCTAATGTTCATTCAGGCATTTCCTAATGTTGTACATGCTTGCAGAGGTTCATTAGGATTCGGAGAGGAAGCATTGCAATCACTACCGGGAAAAGTTGGTTCACAGGTGCCTGCTGTCATTCATTTTCTTTTCTATGTCCTTCTTCACTTCAGTGAAAGAGTCATAAGTTTAATTCATTTCTGCAATTTAATGAATGCCTTCACTTCTGTCTTGTGCAGGATGTCAATGATGTACTTACAGCGATTGATCATATCATTGAGATGGGACTTGCCAATCCATCCAAAATAGCCGTGATTGGACTATCTCATGGTGGTTTCTTGACCACCCATTTGATAGGCCAGGTGGGTGGATACGAGAAATGGATGCACAAAACTGGAGGCTTTTCTCTGTCACCCTCATGTTATTTTGTCTTAACCATATAACTGGCACTCTCCTGACCCTAAAGAAGTTTAAATAGTCAGCACACTGAATCCTACTGTTCTATCGTGACTTGCATAATATATGCAGGCACCTGACAAGTTTTGTGCTGCTGTCGCAAGGAATCCTGTTTGTAACCTTGCATTAATGGTCGGCACTACTGATATTCCTGATTGGTGCTATGTGATCTCATATGGTATCGAAGGGAAGAATATCTTCACAGAAGCGCCTTCAGACGAACACTTGAGTCTCCTTTATAGCAAGTCTCCCATCTCACATATCCATAAGGTATGCACCATCAATGAACCACATTATATGAGACGGTTGTTCAATGTGGTCCAGAGCTTTGTAGAACCTTATCAGACAACAATTTTACACCAACTTTATGACAAGATAAAGGTGAAACTTGAGTGAAATACCATCATAGGTGATGCTTTTTTATTTGCGTATTTGCACTCGAGAACAGTGAATCTATCGCCAAGTCGTAATGATTTATCTTACATATTTGTTTTCTTTAAGTGGAAGATACATTTTGATTTCATTCACCTCTCCTCCAAACAATCTACCTTTCCTCTTTCTGGCCTGGCTTCTTTATAGGAACAACTTTCTCTTATGAATGTTTTATCCAGTAGCGATAGATTTATCATCCTTGATAATCATTGCAGGTCAAGACACCTACCCTTTTCCTTCTCGGTGCTCAGGATCTCCGAGTCCCAGTCTCTACCGGGTTACAGGTAGGATTCATTTCATTTTCTTCCGAGATCAGACCATGCGGTCGTAAATTTTGTGGGTTCATTTACATTTTGCCAATTGAGTGATGGCTTACATATACCGACACAGCGGTAGAGATGATTATCTTCTTATCTGAGCCCATATGATTTTTCGAATTTTCTTCACGTTACTTTGCATGGAAGTCTGGCTAATATACCTGCTAACCAACTTCAAACTTTACAGTATGCCCGAGCACTAAGGGAGAGAGGAGTAGATTGTAAAGTCATCTTATTTCCACATGACGTTCATGGTATTAAAAGGTGAAGGAAGGTCCATTTCTGATTTTTAAACACATTGGCTTGTCGTAAGCATTCCGTCTTATGTTCGTTGTGTTTCATTGTTCCTTCAATCTAAACCATCGTCCCTCTTTGCGCAGACCACAATCTAATTTCGAAAGCTTCCTGAATGTTGGAGTGTGGTTCAAAAAGTACTGCAAATGAGCAAAAGAATGAAGCTGCGCCGTCGCTTCTGGATAACAATTCGGATACCTCAAATGTCGTATTTGGTAACAATTGCTGTTCTAATAAGGACAGAATCTTCAACTCGTGTTCTATGGCTTGCTCCTAAAGAGCACGCGTATTGCACTACTCCTCTTTTGCTTTTCGGCCAAGCCGGTCCTCTGTTCAAAGTATTAAGGTTGACGCCGGATGCTTGTCAATCGAATATGCTTCTTTAACCAAATTTATGATGTCCTTCAACTCTCTCTGGATAGTTTTTGAAGGATTTCCTCTGCTGTTTTCAACCTTGTGCTGATCCTTGATGGGCATTAGTCCCAGTTACTTTCCTGAGGTCTGCTTTTATTACTTTATGTGAAGTTTTTCCGGACCAACTCTCGGGTGGTTGCAATGCATTTGAGCTCCAAACCTTTTAATCTTTGATTTTGACATATCTAACGTGAGATTCACATGATTTAAGAACTAATATTAGAATGTTAGGACTCATGAGTTAATAATAGAGAGTAAGCACGTTTATGCATACCCCAACTTTCTTCTTCAATCTTTAGAGTCAACTATAGTTTTTATATCAAATTTTATTTGACGGTTCTTCATGACTCTATAATAGCATCATTTCCTAGTAATTAGGTCTACTAATAAGCTATTTCAAGTGTCAGCTGAAAAGGGGAAAGAAAAAAAAAAAAAAAACTCAATTAGAGACCACTTGGACCTAGCTACCTGGAAAAGCGGCAATGCACAAACCCACTCCATTATCCAACCATAGGATATTTGATGACCAAACCTGGTCACTTGATAATAGCACCATTTATAACTTCAATTGAAATTGCAATCAATCGTATCATAAAATCTTCCATAGTAACTTCAAAAAGCGAAGTTTGCTGCATCTTGCACGGTCCTTTATTCGATCAATGTGGACATGGCGATCTCCATATATTTCAAGAAACTAGTCAAACCAAAAAGTTCGAATATGCCAAGTTATCAGATAGACTCCATCTCAAATGCCGGCATTCACCATAGTCCATTGAAATGCAAAGTTCATTGCATTTTGCATGATCCTTTATTCGATGCATGTGGACATGGTGGTCATTGTACATTTCAAGAAACTAGTCAAACCAAAATGTTTGAATACGCCAAGTTATTAGACGAACTCCATCTCAAAGCTGGCATTCTCCATAGTCCATCAAAATGCGAAGTTCGCTGCATCTACATGGTCCTTTATTCAATGCATGTGGACATGATGGGCGCTGTACATTTCAAGAAACTAGTCAAATCAAAAAGTTTGAATACGCCAAGTTATTAGACGGACTCCATCTCAAAGTTGGCATTCTCCATAGTCCATCAAAATGCGAAGTTCCCCAAACGGTCCTTAATTCAATGCATGTGGACATGGTGATTTCCATACATTTCAAGAAACTAGCCGAACCAAAGAGTTTGAATGTGCAGAGGTTATCAGATAAACTCCATCTCAAAAACCGGCATTCTCCATAGTCCATCGGCGCCTATGAAAATGACCCCAGATGGAATGGCAAACCCGACTGGGGCCATGGCCAAATCGGGTCCGACCGCCTCGTCTCCTACTTTTTCGAAGCTGTACCAGCCCAAGCTCCTGCCTTTTCGAGGCTATAAAAACCCAAGCACCTGCTCGGCATATGAAATCAATCCACGTAAACAACTCTCTCTCTCTCTCTCTCTCTCCTTTCCCTCCTCCTCCGGCCGGCCGTCGCATCTCTCGCTCTCTCGCTTTGCGTAAGCATCTCTCGCTCTCTCTCTCTCTGCACTCGCGCTTGCTGCTGCCGCCGCTCAATGCGCTCGCTCAGCCGTCGTTCCTTCTCGACTTAGCGCCGGCCAGTCGGTCTGTCAATTCCTTCTTTTCGCTAAATTTTTGATATGTTCAATATGACCCTTACAAATATTCAATGTGACTTTTCCACTTTAGCCCAATGTATAATATCATCATTGAATATAATACTTAATGGATTCAATCTAGTTCTTAGATTATCTAGTCCGTAAATTAAATTAAACACATACTAAGAAGTTCATGAATTATATCAAATAAATTAGAGTTTAGAAAAAACATTAGATACCGGATCAAAATCTATAGATCATTCATGTCATTTTCTCGAATACTTCGTGATTGATCAAACCTAATTGGGCCCATGGCCAAATCGGGTCCTATCGCCTCGTCTCCTACTTTTGTCGGGGCTATGTCAACCCAAGCACTTGCATGGCATATGGAATCAATCTACGTAAACAAATTAAAAATTTAAGAACGACATTACATGTCGGGTAGACCGATTAGGGGCCGTGGGTCAACCGGGTCCCACCAAACTATATTCCCGCTGTCTCTTACCGTTTGTGTAACCATCCAAACAACGGTCCAAATTCCGATTGCTTTGTTCGGAATCGGTTTTCAGAATCGCGTTTGGTAAAATTTTTGTTAGGGAACAGTTTGGGAACGAGAATCAAGAATAAAAAAAAAAGTTAATTCTTGTTCCTGGGAACAATTTGAAAATCAAAATTAATAAATTTTCTTCTTCCTTTGGCCATCTCGCGCCCGCCATCCACCATCGCCGCCACCGTCGCGTCGCCACCACCCGTCCCATCCCGCTGCCCGCCTGGCCGCCGTTCACCGCCCCTGCAGCCGTAATCCGCTGCCGCCCTGGCTGACAGCCGCCGGGGTCCTGAGCTTCAGCGGGCTGCCGGACGAACAGGGCGAGGTCCGACGGGCTCAGCCCGAGGTTGCCCAGCCCGGCGAGGCTCGGCCTCCCGGATGCGGCGAGGCCGAGCCCTCGCCGAGACCGGGCGAGTGGCGGGCGAGCCTCGCACGCCCGGCCCGCCGGTGGCCTAGCGAGGCCCTCGCGCCCAACCCCGCGAGGTTGGCTTGGCCAGGGCGAGCCTCGCCTCGCCGGCCTTCGCGAGGCTCGAGCCCACGAGGCGGCCTCGAGGCCGGCGACCTTCCGTGGGTGCCGGCCTCATCTGGCGGTCAGCCCGCCCCGCGACCGGCGAAAGAGAAGAAGAAGAAAGAAGATGAGAAAAAGAAAAGAAAAAGGAAAAAGAAAAGAAAAAAAAGGAAAATGAAAAGAAAAAAATGAAAAAAAGAAAAAAAGAAAAGAAAACAAAGGAAAAAAGTAAAAAATTATTTAAAAATTAAAAGAAATTGATTTGGAAAAGAATTAATGAACGCCGTACCAAAGCCTTGATTATATTCCAAAATCAAAATTTTTGAATAGTTATCAAGCGAACCAAAATCTTTAAAATCGGTTACCGAACGAGGAATAAAAAAGAATCACCCGATTGATCGAATCATTCCGAGAACGAGAATCGTTACCAAACGCGTCCTTACCTTTTCGGGGCTATACCCGAGGACGTGCTCGGCATATGGAATCAATCCAGGTAAGCATCGCCACCCCTATTTGGTCGTCGCCTGAGCTTGCACTAGAGCGCCGCCGCCGTCGTCGACGACCTCCTCCTCCTCCTCGCTATCCTCTCCCTCCTCCTCCGGCCGGCCGTCGCAGCTCTGTCTCTCGCTCTGCGTAAGCGTCTCTCTCTCTTTGCACTCGCGCTTGCTCTTGACTTCCTGCCGCCGCCGGTCAACGCGCTCGCTCAGCCGTCGTTCCTTCTGGACTTCGCGCCGGCCGGCCGGTCGGTCTGTCAGTTCCTTCTTTCCGCTTATGCCTGTCTTGCGTGCGTGCGGGGATGATTCCTGGGACAGTGCATGTAGACTGACGTCGTCAGGAGATTGGATTAATCGGAGCTTTCTGAGAGCGCACTTCCGGCACGCGCGGAAAGGAAGATTACCGAATGCGCTTCGATGTCGCTCGTCGGCGAAGCCGTGTCGAGTTATGCTGTTGCGGACGATAAAGTTTGAATTTTTTTCAAGATGGTTATGTCAGGATTGGTTGATTCTTTGGCGCAGGTTGGTTGAGTGAAATGAAAGGAATGTCTTCATTGTAAAGGAATCGACAACCTTGTGCTTTTTATAGTCCAGTAGAACAGTTTAGTTTAAGGAGCTGGAAGATTTAGTAGATTAGGTTACAGCGAAAGTTGTGCTCCGACATTCGAGAAAATTGAGGATCCATATGGCTGTTTGCCGTGTAAACGAATCAGGAGTAGGATTGGTAGCATAAGAAGTGGCACTTGCTTCTTCTTGGGTGGCAATGTAGCATGAAGACTGAACATTATTGCAAACACGTTTGTATGGATGGCTTAAATTCCGGATAGCGTTGGGTTATCAGTGTTTTCTCTCCTTAAGATTAATTTGAGTTTGAGTGCTGTCACTCTTCTCCATCGATATTAATTTCGCAATAGTTTTCTGATTAGCATCTCATCTGCCTAATTAAGATTTTTATCTTTGCTTGCATTTGTAGTGGAAGACTCTCAGCCTTGTTTGCCATGGATGTTTCTCAGGCTGACCCTTTAAAGGAGGTGACTTTGGGTACGGTCATGGCAACTGAAGAAGAATATGCTTCCCAGTCTAAGCTACTTCAAGAGTTCACTAATGTCTGCAACATTGACAAGGCATGGATATTTCAGTCTGAAAAGGGTAATACCGATTAGCCCGTCTTTCATCTCCCTCCTTTCACATCCTCTTTGTACTCAAATCGGCTAAACAATCACAGGAAAAGGCTCACAGGCTATGTTCTCAGTTAGCCAATCAAATCTTCTGGCAAATAAGAGGAGGAAATTTATTCTATCTGCTCAAATTGCCAGTGAAAGTAGCAATTCTGTAACCTTTCAGTGGGCTCAATTCCCTGTTGAGATGGCAAATGCTTCTCTAATTGTTCCCTCATCCTCGGGTTCTAAGCTACTGATAGTGAAGAATCCCGAGAATGATTCTCCAGTTCAACTAGAAATATGGGGCTCGTCTCAGTTGGAGAAGGAGTTCCACATCCCCCAATCTGTTCATGGTTCTGTATACGGACAAATGGTAATAAACTATATGACTCTCAAACTCCTCATGAAGAGCCTGAATGTTAACTAGTTTTTCTTTTTTCTTTTGGTGTGTCCAATTTCATCCTCTTTATTTGCATGTGTAGTAATGTTAGTTGGAGCAGTACTGCCTCCGTAACTTGTAGGAATAATCTCAGCGGAAGAAGCTGAAATGGTGATGTCCATGTTACATTGTGAGATTTGTTGAATTAAAAGAAACTGAAAGATCTCTCAATGCGTAGGTTTGAGGGAGTATCCTGGAACTTTGACGAATCTCTCATTGCTTATATTGCTGAAGAACCTGCTCCTTCCAAGCCTACCTTCAACAGTTCTGGCTATAAAAAGGATAGTTCAAATGAAAAAGATTGTGGCAGCTGGAAAGGCCAAGGTGACTTTGAAGAGGAGTGGGGCGAAGCATATGCTGGAAAAAGGAAGCCAGCACTCTTTGTTATCGATATTCAGAGGTCAATTACGTAGCTCTTTTGATACTTTGATAACTGACAAACGCTCTAAGGTGGGAACTTATAATCTGAATTTTCACATATGTTCAGTGAAGAGGTGCGAGCTGTTCAAGGAATGGCAAGTTCTTTGAGCGTTGGCCAGGTCATATGGGCACCATCACCTGGAGGCACAGATCAACATTTGGTTTTTGTTGGGTGGTCATCAGATCAAAGGAAGCTTGGCATCAAATACTGCTACAATAGGCCCTGTGCATTATATGCAACTAAAAATCCATTCCATCAATCAGAAGCAAATGAAAAGATTTTAAGTGAGCACATCTTTTGTCAGTGTCCTGCTCTTGCTTATATGATGTACTTTTGTTACCATCAGATGCAGGGCTTAACACAGTAACATCCTTAAAGTTTCGAGGTGAAATCTTTAGTCCTTAAATTTTACTTTGTGACATTTATGGTCCTTAAACTTTTATAAATTGCACAGATATACGATAACCATGGAATTTGTATCGCAAAAATATGAAAAGTACATATCTGGGAGCTGTTTACCCAATGGAAGCCCATAATGGTCTAATTTCTCTCTAGAACTTTTAAACCATAAGATAACTTGCTTTCTTAACACTTGTGCTAAGGATTAGCCTTAGAAATAGCAGGGTGCTGTGCTCCTGTTCATCTGTTGTGTTGGGAGGGAATTGGAATGGTTTGTTTCAAAAGTTGAGGGATAGAGAGGCTTCACGACCAAAAAATAACCACAAATATTCTGTTCTTTTTGTATTAAAAATTCATACAAAAATGACCTTATACTTTTGTCTGTGTTGTGATGAAAATTCCGACTGTTGTCCTACAATTGCACTGCTTAAGCACCATGACTGTCACAAAGCAGAGTTTAAGGACATCAAAGAATACTCTTGGAAGATTATGTATCAAGTATAATTAATTAATGTAAACCATAATAATTGAATTAAGCTATTCTATTTTCAGAGTGATTCTGGTAAAGGTTCAACTTTGTATAATCTAACTCAGACATCAGCAGCGCCTTTTCTTCACGTTTCAGGTATGCTCCTCCTAGGACATGTACTTCATTTTTATTCGAACTCCTTTACTTTTTGGTTTCATCAGCGATATGCCTTAATACCGTTTCGGAAGCACTGTGACTAACTTTTTGCTGTTTCGAATTTCGGTAATTTGCATTACCCAGCCTTCTTTGATAATTTGGAGTTTCGTTTTCTCCATTGTTAAGTATCTGTAGCACTGTTTGCTGTATTTCTCTTGTCTGCCTGTTTAATGCAGCCGGAATATTTTTACTTGACTAATTGCATAATTTTACCGTGAAGCTTGTGCATCAGTGTTGTTTATCCTACTAGACGAATATTAGGATTAGCTTTCTATAAAATCCTCGTTTATACTGTCGAGACTTTTCTTTATGTTTAAAGATGCATATTATCCAGCTTTTCTTCTGACCATTGCCTCTCTACATTATTCTGTTACTTGAAGAGAGCAAATGAGTTTAATGATATTACATTGGCCTGTTGATCTCAAGAAGAGAAATGGTTTCTAACCAATTGCTCCCATGCAAAATCACCATTCTCAGCCCAGATGGGAAGTACCTCCTGTTTTTATCTGCTAAGAGTGCAGTGGATTCTGGAGCACATGGGGCTACTACTTCACTCCATAAAATTGATTGGCCAGTAGATGGAGAGCTGAGCCTGCACACCGAAGTATTGTTGATGTGGTAATTATCATTTCCTTTGTTGCTTTTGTCGTTTTTGTTTGTTTAATGGTATGTTTATCTGTTTGTTGGCAATGTTGACTAATTTCCTTTGTCGCTTTTGTCGTTTTTGTTTGTTGATGGTATGTTTATCTGTTTGTTGGAAATGTTTACTAACTGTAGTTCTGTCCCCTTTGCCTCCTTTTGGTAGAGGTATAGACCAGCCGGATCTTGCAATAGAGATGACCTATCCTGCTAATATGTTTCTGTCATAAAATTCAACATGTAAACAGGAAAAATTACCTAAAATGTCCTAAATCTATCACACTGGGTGCGCAATTTAGTCCTCAACTTTTTAATGATTTGCTAAAGTAGTCATTTTGGCCAAATTTGGCTAGATTCGATGACGTGGACACTGGTGATGCCATGTAGGATGGCTGGCACTGACGCTCGACAATTCAGATTGTTCGGCAATCCTTGTTGAGCTTAGAAGAAAAAAAGGAAAAAATAAAAAATAAAAAATAAAAAATAAAAAAATCTTGAAAATTTTGAATGATCACAAAATTGTCCATGGGTGCTATTAGTCTCACATTGTGCCACGTAGAATGGGCGGTGTCCACGTGTAATTTCCAGCCAAAATTGGCCGGAAGGACTACATAAAATTGTCAAAAAGGTTTGGGGTTGAAGGTGGTCAAAATTGAAAGGTTTATGACAAAGTTGGCAAAATGCAATAGGTTTAAGACTTTTTTGTTGGTAATTTCCCCTAAAAAATAGATGCTCTAAGTGATTTAATGGAGTGAATATTTATCAAGTCTTTTGAGAGTGTTGCCGGATTTAACAGTAACTACAGTTGATATAGATGGTTCATTGACTAATTCATGTAGTTATGAACTCAAATTTTCCCAACAAAACGTGTTTGCATGATTGGCTTCCAGGATTTCACCACAAACCACTTTGCAGTAGAATATGTGACATTCTAAACTTCAGTGTTGACTTTGGTACTAGTGTTATCATTTGAAAGTAAGTGACTTCATATGATTTTTGCTTTTGATAAGTCTAAACTTAAGTATTGACTCTGAGTACTTTTTTATTGTTATAAGAAGTATGTGGATTTTGATGATATTTGCTTTGAGAGTGGATACGGCCCCTAGATTTACCTTTTTTTTTTGTCGTCTCGATCTTTCCTTGCTTGAACTATCATTATTGCAGATCCCTGTTATAATGAATGCTGAAGAAGGGCACTTTCCTGGGCTTTACTTTTCCCGGTCTCCTTACTAACCCGTGGCTTTCTGATGATGCACGATGATCCTGTCTTCCTTTTGGGGCAGCAGTGAAGGGGTTATACTTGCAGTAAATGTGTTGAGTAATAAACTTGTTCTATATATTTTTTTCCAATTGAGATTCTCTCTTCCTTTCATTTCGACTTACCATGACACTTATTTATATGCAGTGGGAGTGTATCACGAATTAGCCCCACTGAGTCGAGTGCTTCATGGGAAATTCTCTCTCTTGATGGGGACAATATTGTTGCTGGTAACCTGAAATTAATATTTGCCAATGCATTGTGAGAAGGGATATGACTTGAAATATAAGTATATGCAACTTGCCTTTTCAGTTTCTAGCAGTCCCACAGATGTCCCTCAGCTCAAGTATGGTTATCTTATCGACAAAACAGTATCAAGTGCTTCATGGAGTTGGCTGGATATTTCAAGTTCCATATTCAAATGTTCTGAAAAGGTCATTATATAATTTCTTCATCCTTCTTTTGGTGGCAAGACACAGTCTGTTGCTGAATCCATGTGTCCATCTCGACTAACACTCAACTTTTTACAGGTTAAGATGTTGCTGGGATCTCTTCAATTTAACATAATTAAAATTCCAGTCAAGAATGTTGCTGCTTGCACAACAAAAGGTTGCGTGTGCTATTTGTACTATTTACAAAGGGTCTACCCACTTGTATTCACTGATGGTTGATGCCTGCAAGCCTTTTGCTTGTTTATTGTATGCTTGCTGGAGTTCTTTTGTTTTTCATTTTAACTTGTTGCAACCGTTTTATCAGATGAAGTGTAAGTCACTTTTCATGATAGAAGTGGGTGGAAATCAATTTTGCATTCATCATCATGTTTTTCATTCTTAACTTCTATTCTTATTCATTTGGGGACTAAACATTCTTTTAAAGTAGGAGACTCCTTTTCTTTCATTTTTAGCTTCTTTCTTGTTGCTACTCTGTTTGGTCTTTGAAAACTCAAGGTTTTCTTTTTTTCTATCCGATTCTTACATGTGTCTCCTTTCAAATGGTGTTCTTTCATGTTTCTTCCTTGGTTTGTTGCCTTGACTGGTATAGGTTGTGCCTTTGTGCATCTTTGAATTTTTTACTGGACTTAAGTTTCTTAGGGCACATAAATGTTCATTATGCAAGCACTAATATATCCAGAGTTTGATGTAGTTGTTTTGGCTCAGCACGTTATTCATTTATAAGCATATTTATTTTTATTTTTATATGTATATTGGTCTATGGCTTGGATAAAGATCAGTCTCCTTCTATATGCACTTGCTGCTTGGACAAGCTTCATATGTACATATTTCCACACATGTAGCTAGTAGTTTCTGTTCATTTATATTATTATTAAGCATTGTCTATTAATTCTAAACTCCATATTATTTTCTTTTTCAGTAACGTTTTTAATGCTCAATTATATTTCAAGGGGTTGCTTAAAAGATTTGGCGCGGTGGTTTCTTTAGTAGCACATAAGAAATACAATGGAACTCTTTTGAATGCCAACTCATTCTTTGTTGCTGAACAAAAAGCTAGATGAGCTAGCTGGAGTCCATTTGTACAGAAAAGCTGTGATGAATGGACAGGAAACATGAATGATAAATGATCTGTAAATATGATAAATGATGATTAACTTTGGGTTTCAAAAGGCCACTAAATTGAGAAAATGGCTATTTCGTAGAAGGATCATGAACCTAATT